>CM075769.1:70882689-72085189 GCA_037974665.1 Ehretia macrophylla
ATGTTTACAAAAGCTCATGTACACACATATATCACAAGTACAAAGGTAAAAATAGACATTTAAAGGTATGCATGTGGTTTTTGAAAGCTTTTCAAAGGAGTTTTAGCCCTCACCTTAGCAAGACAATAATGAAGATGCACAAAGCTCTTGATGATGCACAAGATCGACTTTTCTCCTTGCTTGGCCGAGAGATAACTTGAGATTCTCTAATTCCTAGCTTAGTAACCATTTTCTTAGTATGTGCAAGTGGCTAAAACAAAAAGAAAATGAAATAGGAGCTATCAAACATACCTAAGGGCCGAATGAGTGTTCTATGAGCTTGCATGAATGTTTCTTGGCCTCTAGCTTGCTTGGTCGAGTTCCTTAGTAGCTTGAATGTCTTGATGAACCTTAGGATGATGACCTTAAGCTATGGAGACTAAAATTGCAGCTAAGGCTGAGAGAGAGAGAGAGTGAATGAGAGAAAGAGAGAATGTGAGAAAGAAATGAAAAGCTTGAGGAGTTTTGATGCTTTGAATGCATGTGTCGGCTATGGGCTTCACAAAATTCTGATTTTGTGTCTTCAAGAGCATATTTTTGAATCACCTTAGCATGGGAAATTGAGTGTGTCGAGAATGTAGTGCATTGGGTAGGGTTTTGGGTTATTTTTTTATGCTTGTGTCATAGGTTGTCTAGGCATGATTTTGAATTATGAAAATCTTTGTCAAATGCTTCATGTGGTCGGCCAAGGCCTTGATCAAGTCTGAATTTTTGTCTTGTTTGAGCTTATTTTATTGTGTGCTTGGGATGTGCAAAGAATTAAATAATAAAGAATAAGAATGTCTAGCTTTTTGTGAGATTTCGTCTTCTAGTGAGTTGAATTAGCATTTTAATATTAGTTAGTAGAGTTTGTAGGATTAATTAATGATCTAGTGCTTCGTATAAGATGTTTTCTTGATTAGCGTGTGGGCACGCTTACCTAGGTCTATGGCACGCACTACGAGGTAAGACACGAACTATGAGACGAATGCACGTTTTCCAAGTAAATGCACGCAACTCTGAGTGAATGCACGTAATTCAATACAAGGCATACAAAATGAAACACGACACTTAAACCTAAGTCAAGGCATGCAAATCTAGGTTAGGGCACACGAAACGAGGTATCGCACGCAAATCGAGGTCAGGCCTCACATCCCCCCTCCTTAAAATAATTTCATCCCGAAATTCAATATTACCTTTGAAATAATGCTGGATACTGTTGCTCCATCTGGTCTTGCCTTTCCCAAGTTGCTTCTTCAACTCCATGATGATCCCACAACACTTTCACCATCGGTATAGATTTGTTGCGCAACCCCCGATCTTGTTGGTCTAGGATCCGAATGGGCTTCTCTTCATAAGACAAGTTCTCCTGAAGCTGTAACGGCTCTGGCTCCAAGATATGCGACGGATCAGGGTAATACTTCCGCAGCATTGAAACATGAAAGACGTCATGAATATTGGAGAGGTTTTAGGGTAGTTCCAGGCGATACGCCAATTTGCCAACCTTCTCAACTATCTCAAATGGTCCTACAAACCTCAGGCTCAATTTTCCACCCTTGCCGTGTTTAAACAATCCCCTCCGAGGTGATATCTTCAAGAATACCTTGTCGCCGACCTCAAACTCTAGACTCCGTCTCCGTCGGTCTGCATAACTTTTTTGCCTGCTTTGGGCGGTAAGCATCCATTTCCGGATGAGGTGGACATTATCAATAGTCTTCATAAGTTCTGGTATAAGGGTCGGGTCAAAAGTCTTCGTCTCACCTACTTCACCCCAATAAATTGGGGATCGACACTTACGTCCATACAATGCCTCAAATGGGGCCATCCCGATAGTGGCCTGATAACTATTACTATAAGCGAACTCCGCTAGAGACAAATATTTCTCCCAACCTTTTTTGAAGTCTAAAACACACGCCCTCAGCATATCCTCCAGAATCTGAATAGTTCTCTCAGATTGTCCATCAGTTTGAGGGTGATAAGCCGTGCTGAAACTCAACTTCGTTCCCAAAGCTTCTTGCAATCTCTTCCAAAATTGGGAAGTAAAACGAGGATCCCTATCCAACACGATACTCACAAGCATCCCGTGCAACCTTACAATATCCGCCACATACATATCTCCCAGTTTCTCAAGACTATCTTCCTTGTTCATCGGTAAGAAGTGCGCTGACTTTGTCAATCTATCCACTATGACCCAAACGGCGTCATGACCCTTTTGTGACCTGGGCAGGTCCATGACAAAGTCCATAGTTATGTGTTCCCATTTCCATTGAGGAATTTCCAATGGTTGAAGTAAACCTGCCGGTCGTTGATGTTCTGCTTTGACTCTCTGGCAAGTCAAACACCGTGCCACAAACTCCGCAATCTCTCTCTTCATGTTATTCCACCAATAGTATTGCTTCAAATCCCAGTACATCTTTGTTCCGCCGGGGTGAATAGTATATCTTGAGTTATGGGCCTCTTCAAGAATCTTCTTTTTCAGCTCTGGCTCATTAGGAACACAAATTCGATTCCTAAACCTCCAAATACCATCATCGTGACACTTGAAATCTGTGTTGCTTTCTTTAATCTTCTGAAACTGTTGATCCTTCTGTTGAGCCTCTTGTAATTCAGACAACAAGGTCGATTGAACTTGTGTAGTGGCAAATAGTAACCCTTTTTGAGTCAATTGTGGTTTCCACAAAAATGCTTCCTCTAACAACTCCTGCACCTTAACTTCCAATTTTGCCATACTCGTTTTCCGACTTAAGGCATCTGCAACTACATTTGCTTTACCGGGCACATAATTGATTGTGCAGTTATAATCATCCAAAAGCTCCATCCACCGTCTTTGCCTCATGTTCAACTCTTTTTGTGAGAACAAGTAGTTTAAGCTCTTGTGATCAGAAAACACCTCAAACTTGTTACCCCACAGATAGTGCCTCCATTTTTTGAGTGCAAATACAATAGCCGCTAATTCCAAATCATGCGTCGGGTAGTTCAATTCATACGGCTTCGGTTTCCTAGAAGCATACGCAATTACTCTACCATTTTGCATCAACACACAACCCAGTCCTTCCTTCGAAGCATCGCTATAGATTACAAAACCTTGACTCCTTTTAGGCAATGCAAGAACATGTGCGGTAGTCAATCTTTTCTTCAATTCTTGGAAGTTGTTCTCACACTTGTCATCCCACACAAACTTTGTTTTCTTTTGAGTGAGCTTTGTAAGCGGTCATGCGATCTTTGAGAAATCCTTCACAAACCTCCGATAATAGCCGGCTAGACCAAGAAAACTCCGAACTTCTATAACATTTTCCGGCTTCTTCCAAGACATTACCGCTTCTATCTTTGCTGGATCCACTGCTATTCCCTCTTGGGATATGATATGCCCCAAGAATGCAATCTGCGCAACCAAAATTCGCATTTGCTAAACTTCGCATACAATTGATGCTCTCGAAGTTTCTGTAGTACCAATCGCAGATGTTGTTCATCCTCAGCCTCGGATTTCGAGTATACCAAAATATCATCAATAAAGATCACCACAAATTGGTCCAAGTACTGTTGAAACACCCTGTGCATCAAGTCCATAAAAGCTGCAGGGGCGTTAGTTAGCCCAAATGGCATTACCACATATTCATAATACCCATATCTCGTCCTGAAAGCCGTTTTAGGCACATCCTCCTTTTTGATCCGCAACTGATAGTACCCTTGCCTCAAGTTGAGCTTTGAATACACTTTGGCTCCCTGAAGTTGATCAAACAACTCGTGGATAAATGGAAGTGGGTATTTATTCTTAACGGTCACTTGGTTCAATCCTCGGTAATCGATGCATAGTCTCAACGTTCCGTCCTTCTTCTTTACAAATAGGACTGACGCACCCCACGGAGAAGAGCTTGGTTGAACAAACCCTTTCTTCAACAATCCTTGCAATTGGTCCTTCAATTCTTGTAGCTCGGCTGGTGCCATACGATAGGGAGCTTTAAATATCGGCTGGGTGCTAGGCAATAATTCTATAATGTACTCGATCTCCCGATTTAGGGGTAAACCGGGCAATTCTTCTGGAAACACATCCGCATAATCTTTAATCACTGGCATCTCTTCTAACTTAGCTTTGTCCGATGGCTTGTTGATGAGGTAAGCTAAGTATCCACTACATCCTTTTCTCAAGGACTTCACTGCCTTCATAGATAAGATGATGGAACTCCCGATGAAGTCTCTTCGACCCATTACCTCCAATATTGGTTGACCAGGTATCTTGAATGTTACAGTCTTAGTCCGGCATTCTAGTTGGGCATGATGCTTTGCCAACCAGTCCATCCCTAAGATGACTTCATAGTCTCGAAAGGGTAATACAATAAGATTGGCTGAGAATTCCCTATCCTTAATTTGGATTTTACATGCTTTACAAGCTGAGCGAGTAATAAGTTTAGAACCCATCGGAGTACCAGCTTCTACTTCGTAAGGCAAACATACAACTCGTAGTTTCACATGTTGCACACATAAGGGAGTAATAAATGAATGAGTAGCACCTGGATCAATTAGCACCCTAACAGGTTGATTCAGTATCAAGAATGTACCTTCAACAACAGCGGTTTCCTCAGGAAGCTCCTCGTACTCAATAGCATAAGCTTAGGCCTAAACTCTAGGAACTAGAGTCTTGCCTCTACCAGCTGGTTTAATCTGATTTTGTCCTCCTTGCCATTTAGGACAATCCTTGACCTGGTGTTGATCGCTGCCATACCCTATACATCGTCCCGATTTCCTCCGACACTGGGCCTCGGTGTGACCCTTCCTGTTACAGTAAGAACAAGTGACAACCTGAGTAGTAGGTGAACTACCTGTGGATCCACGAGTAGAAGAGGCTGATGGTGCTTTAGTCGGGCCACGGTTATTAACTGGTCTGTTCTGGCTTCGACCCTGACTGCGACTCTGAGTCTGGAATTTTCTCTGTTGACCTGGAGGCTGATATGGTTTCTTGTTCGGCTGGCTTGAACCGGCTCTATCAAGTTTTCTCTTCTCAACTCGAGAGGCAGCCGCAAGGAGAGCAGAATAGGTAGTAAAGTCATGCGAAGCCAACTGGTCCTGAATTTCTGGCCTCAACCCATTCGTAAATTTTCACATCTTTGCCTCAGGGGTACTGACCATGTATTGAGCATAACGGGACAGTCGGTCAATACGAGCCTCATACTGGGCCACCGTCATGTTACCTTGGTTCAAGTGCATAAATTCTTCAATCCGTCTCTGCCTAGAAACTGCAGGTACGTATTTCTCCTTGAATGCCTTAACGAAATTACCCCATAAGCGAGGTGCATGATCAATTTCCCAAAGTGCCTCCACAGTGTGCCACCAATGCTCAGCATCCTCGTGCAACAGAAACACAACAAACTCAACCTTTTTCTCATCAGTATAGTCAAGTGGCCTGAAAATCCTTTCAATCTCGGACAGGCAAGCCTTTGCCTTTTCATCATCAGCTTCCTCGTGGAATTTGGACGGGCGAAAGTCAAGGAATTCCCACATTCTGCTATTTCTCCCATTGTTACCATCATTCCTGTTTTTCTTGTTGTTGTTTGCTTCACGTGCATCTTGACGTTCCATCACTCACGACACGCGATCCATGGCATTCGCCATTATATTAAACATAGCCATGCCAGGATTTGTTTGATGAGCATCTCCGGTCTCTTGGGGCTCACCGCTCCTATTAGTATTGCGGGTACTAGGGCCAGCTATCTATAGGCACAGATTATTATGCACAATTTATTGGAATACGACAAACAAGAATTTAATGTATAAGGTATGCAACATACAATTTCACATAGACATACAACTTTCGAAATAGTTAAAACATGTTAATCACATAAGCACATAGAAACAGAGAAGGCACCATTGATATTGTCACACAATAACACACATAAACAAGTCATCCCGATAATCTTAGGGCTTCTACCCATAGTCCGAGAGTTAAACCCGGCTTAAGCAATCTAAGCTCTAATACCATTTCTATATGGTGTCACGTCCCAACCCGACCTATAGAGGTTAGACTATGATGTGATCTAAACATTCATATCATTTCACGTACTTAACTATTCATGAAGGTTTAACATTTAACGTTTAGCCTAAACTCCACAGATTATCTGGAAAAACCGGCAGCATAACGGCTGTAATTGGGCTCTTTAGTTTGACCTAATTCTCCAAATGCCTCAAAACCTTCTGTAACACCCCGATCCCTCTCGAGACCAGGAGTTCTATCAATCAATCTAATCACAATCCAATTCCAAACCCGGGAAAATTTTTAGGGAAAGACGGATGGAGTCTCCCCTGTTTCTAGGCAAAGTGCAAAATCTATAATAGCATATAAGTGGACCAGCACCATGTCCAACCATACAAACACCTCAAGGCCATCCGAGCCTTGTTTCTCAACAAATAAACACAACAATTATATATATACATTTCCAGTTTAAAAGCTAACCTATCTCTTTTTATCTTTGACAAGAACATTCATGCTAGGCAATTAAACTATACTAACCCAGTGCATAAAATAGACTATCATACCATTCTAATTCTTTTCCTTTGGACAATACAAACATGCAATGAAGTTAAACTATACTAACTGAATACATAAACCAGCTTATCATTCTACCTCAATTACCTAGTTAATTTTAAATTACATTCTTCTAATATTAAATACATACAATACATGAAAGCATACATCTTTACAATTTCGACAACTCAAGGCACATAGGCATACAAGACAACTCTTCAAACACGAACTTTTCAGCTAACATGGCATTTCCTGAAAGGTGGTGGTAAGGAGTGAGTATACACAACACGTATACTCAGTGAGGGCGAGACAGATATCGAGGTGGAGAGAAAGAAGATCGTGCAATGAAAATAAGGCAGTTAAGCAATATATATATGACAAGTAGGCATTCAATCTAACAATCAATACAATAAACAATTGATAAAGCATTAACATAACCATTCAAAGCTATACCACACTTTGAAGGCTATGGTTCACTCAAACGAGCAATGTACCGATCATGATTTCGATGACTTTAACAATGATGCGCCGGCTCACCCTCCTTATAACTTCCGTTTAGAGTACCCCAGACATACTCTGTCAATTCTACAACCCAAAACTCCCTGGGCGGTAACCCAAGCGAGAAAAGGAATAGGACAGGGAGCTAGAGCAACAAACACTGGCAACCCGAGGCTACCTAGAGAGGCCCATCACTCACGCGCCTGACACTTATGCAATGCAATACGAGATATATAACGATAATCGAGCAAGGCACTGAAGTGTAGGTTAGTAACAACATGCGATACAATAAGCATTTACAATCAATAAAATAACAAGAACAACACTAACAAGCATTATCAACAATTGATATACAAATTCAGTCATAATCAACTTAACAAGCATAACAAGCAATATTAAGCATTCTATAGGCATTACACTATGAAAACACACAAAATCACAAAATGACCCCAACTTTCAAAACGCTACTACTTTTAAACGAGCCACGAGTTTTGGAAACCGACTTCACCAATCCTCCTAGGTCACCATAAGACACGTCTAAAGACCCCGAAACTCTACTTAACCCTAGAATTCACGCAAAGCCCCAATTTCCCCCTTTCCTCATTTGAACTACCGCTACCCTAACCAAACACCCAACCAATGCCATAACCACACCAAAAGTGCTTCCATGGCCTCCCAAGACAATGCCATCACGCAAATCGAGGAAACGCTAAACTCGACCTAAACGACCCCAACCTGTACCAAGGCATTTTTCTCCGTTGTTCCATTACACAACCCAAAAAAATCATGCATTTAGGCATTCTAGCATATCTAACATCTTTTCACATCAGCAGAACGCATAACGGAGCAACTTCATCGAAATGGGGGTTTATTATTCACAATTTACTATTCAATTATCAATTTCAATTTCAATTTCGATATTCAACTGCAAAAAATGCTAAAAAGCTATAAATACATGTTCTACGATTGCTAGGGAACATTCTTCAAGCATCAAAATGACAAAAGTAACAACCTATGGCTAAAACCCAAAAATTAAAATTTAAACACAATTATTTCAAATGCACAAATAACGGTGAAACCCTCACCTTAGACGCTCCTAGAAGCAAGGAAAACCACGCTGGATGTCTCAGAAACCACCCCGTGCAAGCTCACGCGAAGATTTGAAGATTTGGATTGAAAATCGTATTTTTTCTTTTCCTACATGGTTTCGGCCATGGCCTTCTTTTTTTCCTGATTTTGCTCTTTTGTTTCTTATTTCATGCCTAAATAAAAGATTACAATGGTCAAATGGTCAAGGCTTTGGTCAATGCTAACTAAACATGGTCAAAGTAGATCATTTTGTGCATTTTAAGCTTAAAACAACTAACACAATTTTAATTCTAATCAACAACAACTAAAATACTAAAATTAAAACATTAAATACTAGTTTTCACTATTTGCTGAGAACTAGAAATCATTTCCTAACTATCGCTCTCAATATGCTATGCACTTTGCGACAATAAAAGAATAACAATTAAATCTCAAAGAATTTAAGAAAATATAATTTTTCAGAAAGCAACATAGTTGAAAATTTACTCCGGCTCGGAGCTACTTTTCATTTAATTGAAACCCAAGCATTAAGGTGCAAGAAAAATAAATCCGATTAACATAAATATGAAAATAAAGCTACAAATGAATGTTTAACAAAAAATAAATACAAAATTCAATGCTAAAATTTAAGATAACAATTAATTAAATGCAATTAAATGCCATTAAATGCATGCCGGGTTCGGGTTATCACACCTTCAACCTCAATTTCATTTCCAACAAAGATTACTATTTATCACCGATTGAAGCGCCTACTAGTTATCTCGAAGTCTCGTTTGATTAACAACCTAGCATGATAACTCTGTCTCGTTTGTTTGTTAATCCTTATTGCAAAAGTACCTGTTGATCTTAGCCTACCAATGAGTACCTACTTAAGATTGGATAGATTCATTTTACTTAATCTTTTACCTGATACTTCATAAGCCTGTGATAGATACTAACCAATAGCGATTGCAAAAACGACCATAAGAGTGTCTATCTAGTTATGATCAGTACAACCCAAAATTTGACCCCAAATTACAACGGGGGTCATTTACAATACAACAACAGCAGGATAAGAAATAGTCTTCAAGCAACATATCGTTCACAAAATGGCCATAGTCAAATAAGGCACGTAGGGCAAGCAATCATTCCAAGGAGTCATCAATAGGCACGTTGTCCTCGGGTACCTGTTCCTGGTCTTCTTCACCTGAGATGATACAAGAGGGTGAGTCCTTATGAACTCAGCGAGGGGGAACAAGAAATACGTTTTGAAACTCTTTTTTCGGTTAACTTATGAAAAACCCCTTTTGAAAACATGTCACGTATTACAAGTAATAAGAATCAAATTGAGCAACAGATACAATTACCAATCATTTCAAGGATACGGTGGGCATTTGCTCTCAATATCGATTTCGATATGATTGTTGCGGCCGACTTCAATAATCCACTTATCACACCAATTTGGGTGTACTCCGGATGTACCCCAAAAATCTACGAGCCAACTCTCCGAGGGTGGAATGCCAAGCGAGAGATGGAATTGGACCATGGTAGTCACAGTAGTACCGGCAAGCCCGATGCCGCCCGACGTGAGTGAAACGCTACCATGCCACAATGAAAGGTTGCAACCTTGTATGCAATGCACATTTATAAAAAAATTTACATATCACATTAGGAGGACAACAAAGTAGGTTGCCTCCGAGCAGTTATAAGATCACACGTTGACAACTAAACACGCAAGGCATGCTATGTCAGGTAATTTCACTTGTAAAACGCATGGTGTTATATGGATATTAAACGGACAGCCATGTAACACATGTGAATCAAGTCATATAACTCATTTCGGAGTTCACGCAATCAAATAATAAGATTATACAACATGCAACGACATCTACGTGGGACTGGGTGCAAGAAAGGTCTACTTGTCAACATGTAATCATCAGAATCACATTTAAGGCTATAAGGGCAACTACGACAGCCTACTAATCGTATAATTAAACACGATATCCATCGGATCAATACTTAGCGAGTTTTTCTAGTCACTAGGGTTTCAATTCATGCTCACCCGTGCGATTAAGCCCCAACTTGTCACGTAATTGAACTCAAGCCATGCATCAATTAATTAAAACACCCTCAAGCATTCAAAACAGTCCACACAACATCCAAGTGCCACAATCCCAAGCATTTAACACAACAAGAGAAGTTACAATAATTTTCAAAGCATATCACTAGATAAAAACCTCACTGCAAAGGTCTGTTTTCCCACAATCATTTGGACAAGCAAATAATCTCCAATTCCAGTGAACAAAATGTCAAATTAAAGCTTATTAAGTCAACTAAATCCAGAAATAAACCTCGCATCATTTGGAGTTCGGATTCGAGAGTTATAGCCAAAACCGTGAGACTACGCAAAACTGCCTAGATTTGCACACATTTCAATACATGTCGTTTTTTAGGAACTTAGGGTCAGATTTAGCCTTAGTCTATTTCTGACAACAATGTCCAGAACTGAAAAATATATCTGCATACCAAATTTTATGCATTTTTAATATCATTTACTAAGTCAAAACTGGTTCGTTCTACAAGGACAGTGTATCTGCCAAAACCTGCTTCATTTTCCCAGATTCTCCAGATTTGGACACCTTTCGATGTTTTGCCATTTTGGGGACCTTAGAATCAAAATTGGCTTTGGAATATTTCTATGAAAAATTCTCATAACTGGAAAAAAGAGTCACCTACTAATTTTCATGCATTTTTAACATCATTTACCAGGTCAAATTCACTTCGCTCCAACAAGTCAGAAGACTGTCATTTACGCGATTTCACTTATCTTCACATTCTAGCCAAATGTCTTGCCATGCATGTTTATAAAAGCTCATGTACACACATATATCACAAGTACAGAGGTAAAAATAGACATTTAAAGGCATGCATGTGGTTTTTGAAAGCTTTTCAAAGGAGTTTTAGCCCTCACCTTAGCAAGACAATAATGAAGATGCACAAAGCTCTTGATGATGCACAAGATCGACTTTTCTCCTTGCTTGGCTGAGAGATAACTTGAGATTCTCTAATTCCTAGCTTAGTAACCATGTTCTTAGTATGTGCAAGTGGCTAGAACAAAAAGAAAATGAAATAGGAGCTATCAAACATACCTAAGGGCCGAATGAGTGTTCTATGAGCTTGCATGCATGTTTCTTTGCCTCTAGCTTGCTTGGTCGAGTTCCTTAGTAGCTTGAATGTCTTGATGAACCTTAGGATGATGAACTTAAGCTATGGAGACTAAAATTGCAGCTAAGGCCGAGAGAGAGAGAGAGAGTGAATGAGAGAAAGAGAGAATGTGAGAAAGAAAAATAAAATGCTTGGAAGAGTTTTGATGCTTTTGTGGGCATGTGTCGGCCTTGTGCTTCTAAATTTCAGAATTTGTGTCTTCAAGAGCATAATTTGAATCATCTTAGCATGGGTGATTGAGTGGGCCGAGATTGTGGTGCATTGGGTAGGGTTTTAAGTCATTTTTTTATCCTTTGTTTTATGTGTTGTTGTCATAGAATGTCTAGGTATAATCTTTGAATTATACAAAGCATGCACAAAACCCTTCACATGGTCGGCCAAGGCTTTGATCAAATCTGAATTTTTTGTCTTGTTTGAGCTTATTTATTGTGTGCTTGGGATGTGCAAAAGAATAAAGAATAAAGAATAAGAATGTTTAGCTTTTGGTGCAATTTCGTCTTCTAGTGTCTTAAATTAGCATTTTAATATTAGTTAGTGGAGTTGTAGGATTAATTAATAATCTAGTGCTTCGTGTAAGATGCTTTCTCGATTAGCGTGCGGCATGCTTTCCTATGTTTAGGGCACGAACTACGAGATAAGGCACGAACTACGAGACAAATGCATGTTTCCCAAGCAAATGCTCACAACCCTAAATGAATGCACGTAATTTGATGCAAGGCACATAAAACGAGACACGACTCTTAAACCTAGGTCAAGGCATGCAAATCTAGGTTAGGACACATGAAACGAGGTATCACACGCAAGTCGAGGTCGGGCCTCACATCCTTCCCTCCTTAAAAGAATTTCGTACCGAAATTCAATATTTCCTTTGAAATAATGTCGGATACTGTTGCTCTATCTGGTCTCGCCTTTCTCACGTTGCTTCTTCAACTCCATGGTGATCCCACAACACTTTCACCATCGGTATAGATTTGCGGCGCAACTCCCGATCTTGCTGGTCTAGGATCCGAATGGGCTTCTCTTCATAAGACAAGTTCTCCCGAAGCTACAATGGCTCTGGCTCCAAGATATGCGATGGATCAGGGTGATATTTCTGTAGCATTGAAACATGAAAGACGTCATGAATATTGGAGAGGTTTTGGGGTAGTACCAGGCGATACGCCAACTTGCCAACCTTTTCAATTATCTCAAATGGTCCTACAAACCTCGGGCTCAACTTTCCACCCTTGCCGTGTTTAATCAGTCCCCTCCGAGGTGATATCTTCAAGAGCACCTTGTCGCCGACCTCAAACTCTAGACTCCGTCTCCGTCGGTCTGCATAACTTTTTTGCCTGCTTTGGGCAGTAAGCATCCGTTTCCGGATGAGGTGGACATTATCAACAGTCTTTATAAGTTCTGGTAGAAGGGTCGGGTCAAAAGTCTTTGTCTCACCTACTTCGTCCCAGTAAATTCGGGATCGACACTTACGTCCATACAATGCTTCAAATGGGATAGTGGCCTGATAGCTGTTATTATAAGCGAACTCCACTAAAGACAGATATTTCTCCCAACCTTTTCCGAAGTCTAAAACACACGCCCTCAGCATATCCTCCAGAATCTGAATAGTTCTCTCAGATTGTCCATCAGTCTAAGGGTGATAAGTTGTACTAAAACTCAACTTTGTTCCCAAAGCTTCTTGCAATCTCTTCCAAAATCGGGAAGTAAAACGAGGATCCCTATCCGATACAATACTCACAGGCATCCCGTGCAACCTTACAATATCCGCCACATACATATCTCCCAATTTCTCAGGACTATCTTCCTTGTTCATCGGTAAGAAGTGTGCTGACTTGGTCAATCTATCCACTATGACCCAAACGGCGTCATGACCCTTTTGTGACCTGGGCAGGTCCATGACAAAGTCCATAGTTATATGTTCCCATTTCCATTGAGGAATTTCCAATGGTTGAAGTAAACCTGCTGGTCGTTGATGTTCTGCTTTGACTCTCTCGCAAGTCAAACACCGTGCCACAAACTCCGCAATCTCTCTCTTCATGTTATTCCACCAATAGTGTTGTTTCAAATCTCGTTACATCTTTATTCCGCCGGGGTGAATAGTATATATGGAGTTATGGGCTTCTTCAAGAATCTTCTTTTTCAACTCTCGCTCATTAGGAACACAAATTCGATTCCTGAACCTCTAAATACCATCATCATGAAACTTGAAATATGTGTTGCTTTCTTTAATCTTCTGAAACTGTTGGTCCTTCTGTTGAGCCTCTCGTAATTCAGACAACAAGGTCGATTGAACTTGTGTAGTGGCAAATAGTAACCCTTTTTGAGTCAATTGTGGTTTCCACAAAAATGCTTCCTCTAACAACTCCTGCACCTTAACTTCCAGTTCTGCCATGCTCGCTTTCCAACTTAAGGCATCTGCAACTACATTTGCTTTACCATGCACATAATTGATTGTGCAGTTATAATCATCCAAAAGCTCCATCCACCGTCTTTGCCTCATGTTCAACTCTTTTTGTGCGAACAAGTATTTTAAGCTCTTGTGATCAGTAAACACCTCGAACTTGTTACCCCACAAATAGTGTCTCCATTTCTTGAGTGCAAACACAATAGCCGCTAACTCCAAATCATGCGTCGGGTAGTTCAATTCATATGGCTTCGGTTTCCTAGAGGCACACGAAATCACTCTACCATTTTGCATCAACACACAACCCAGTCCTTCCTTCGAAGCATCGCTATAGATTACAAAACCATGACTCCCTTCAGGCAATGCAAGAACAGGTACGGTAGTCAATCTTTTCTTCAGTTCTTGAAAGTTGTTCTCACACTTGTCATCCCACACAAACTTTGTTTTCTTTTGAGTGAGCTTTGTAAGTGATCCCACAATCTTTAAGAAATCCTTCATAAACCTCCGATAATAGCCAGCTAAACCAAGAAACCTCTGAACCTCCGTAACATTTTCTGGCTTCTTCCAAGACATCACCGCTTCTATCTTTGCTGGATTCACTGCTATTCCATCTTGGGATATGATGTACCCAAAAAATGCAATATGCCGCAACCAAAATTCGCATTTGCTAAACTTCGCATACAATTGATGCTCTCGAAGTTTCTGCTGTACCAATCGCATATGTTGTTCCTGCTTAGCCTCGGATTTCGAGTATAACAAAATATCATCGATAAAGATCACCACAAATTAGTCCAAGTGGGGTTGAAACACCCTGTGCATCAAGTCCATAAAAGCTGCAGGGGCATTAGTTAGCCCAAATGGCATCACCACATATTCATAATGCCCATATCTCGTCCTGAAAGCCGTTTTAGGCACATCCTCCTTTTTGATTCGCAACTGGTAGTACTCTTGCCTCAAGTCGAGCTTTGAATACACTTTGGCTCCCTGAAGTTGATCAAACAACTTGTCGATCAGTGGAAGTGGGTATTTATTCTTGATGGTCACTTGGTTTAATCCTCGGTAATCGATGCATAGCCTCAACGTTCCGTCTTTCTTATTTACAAATAGGACTGGTGCGCCCCACGAAGAAGAACTTGGTTGAACAAACCCCTTCTTCAACAATCCTTGCAATTGGTCATTCAATTCTTGTAGCTCGGCGGGTGCCATACGATAGGGAGCTTTAGATATCGGCTGGGTGCTAGGCAGTAATTCGATAATGTACTCGATCTCCCGATCCGGGGGTAAACCGGGCAATTCTTCTAGAAACACATCCGCATAATCTTTAATCACTGGCATCTTCTCCAACTTAGCTTTGTTCGATGGCTTGTTGATGAGGTAAGCTAAGTATCCACTACACCCTTTTCTCAAGGACTTCACTACTTTCGTAGATGAAATGATGGAGCTCCCGGTAAAGTCTCTTCAACCCATTACCTCCAATATTGGTTGACCAGGTATCTGGAATATTACAATCTTTGTCCGGCAATCTAGTTGGGCATGATGTTTTGCCAACTAGTCCATCCCTTAGATGACTTCATAGTCTCGAAAGGGTAATACAATAAGATTGGCTAAGAATTCCCTATCTTTAATTTGGATTTTACATGCATTACAAGCTGAGCGAGTAACAAGTTTAGAACCCATCGGAGTACCAACTTCTACTTCATAAGGGAAACATACAACACGTAGTGTCCCACGTTGCACACATAAGGGAGTAATAAATGAATGAGTAGCACATGGATCAATTAGCACCCTAACAGGTTGATTTAGTATCAAGAATTTACCTTCAACAACAGCGGTCTCCTCAGGAAGCTCATTGCACTCAATAGCATAAGCTCGGGCATGAACTCTAGGAACTGGAGTCTTGCCTTTACCTGTAACACCCCGATCCCTCTCGAGACCGGGAGTTCTATCAATCGATCTAATCACAACCCAAATCCAAACCCGGGCATAATTTTCAGGGAAAACGGACGGAGTCTCCCCTGTTTCTAGGCGAAAAGCAAACCTGCGACAGCATATAAATGGACCAATACCATGTCCAAACATTCAACCACCTCAAGGCCATCCGAGCCTTGGTTCACAACAAACAATCACAAGCAAATATACATTCATGCTTAGCAATTAAACTACACCAACCTATTGCATAAGTTAGACTATCATATCTTTCTATCTCTTTCTTTGGGACAATACAGACATGCATTGGAGTTAAGCTACATTAACTAGATACATAATCTAACTTATCAAACCACTTCAATAATCTAATGAAACTTAAATTACATCCCTTTTGACATTAAATACATACAATACATAAAGCATACATATTTACAACTTCGACAACTCAAGTCACAAAGGCACGCAAGACAACTCTTCAAGCACAAACTTTCACGAAATCACGAACTTTCCAGCTAACATGGCATTTCCTGAAATGTGGTGCTGAGGAGTGAGTATACACAGCACGTATACTCAGTGAGGGCGAGACATATATCAAATTGGAGAAAAAGAAAGTCGTGCAATGCAAATAAGGCAGTTAAGCAATATAACTAATAAGTAAGCAATCAAGACAAACAATCAATATAATAAGCAATTACTGAAAGCATTGACACAACCATTCAAAGCTATACCACACTTTGAAGGCCATGGTTCACTCGAGCGAGTAATGTACCGATCATGATTCCGATGACTTTAACGATGACGCGCCGGCTCAACCACCTTATAACTTCAGTTTGGAATACCCTGGAAGTATCCATCAATTCTACGACCCAAATCTCCCTGGGAGGCAACCCAAGCGAGAAAAGGGAATAGGACACGGAGCTAAAGCAACCAACACTGGCAACCCGAGGCTACCCAGAGAGGCTCATCACTCACGCCCTGACACTATGCAATGAAGACTCGATACAAGGCGATAAACGAGCGATATCAAGCATTTACAATCAAATAAGTAACAAGAACAACACCAACAAACATTATCAAGCTATAATAAGTATTCTATAGGCATTATAAGCATTCTATAGGTAATATAAATATTCTAAAGGCAATATAAACATTCTATAAGCAATATACTATGAAAACACACAAAATCACAAAAATGACCCCAACTATCAAAACGCTACCATTTCCAAACGAGCCACGAGTTCTGGAAACCGACTTTGCCAATCCCCTTAGGTCACCATAAGGCACGTCTAAAGACCCCGAAACCCTACTTAACCCTAGAATTCACGCAAAGGCCTGATTTCTCCCTTTTCTCGTTTGAACTACAAATATACTAACCAAACACCCAACCAACGCCATAATCGCACCAAAAGTGCTTCCATGGCCTCCCGAGACAATGCCATCATGTAAAACGAGAAAACGCTAAACTCGACCTAAACGACCCCGACTTTCACCAAGGCATATTTCTCATTTTTTTTTATTATGCAACCTAAACAAACCATGCATTTAGGCATTCTAGCATATCTAGCACCTTCCTACATCAACAGAACGCGTAACGGAGCAACTTCATCGAAACGGGGGTTTACTATTCATAATTTGTTATTCATTATTCAATTTAAATTGCAATCTCAATATTCAACCGCAGAAAATGTTAAAAAGCTATAAATACATGTTCTACGATTGCTAGGGAACATTCTTTAAGCCTCAAAACGATTAAAATAACAATATACGGATAAAATCCAAAAATTAAAGTTAACACATAAAACTTTCAAATGCGCAAATAAACATGAAACCCTCACCTTAGACGCTCCTAGACACTAGGAAAACCTCGTAGGATGCCTCGGAAACCACCCCGTGCAAGCTCACGTGAAGATTTGGTGATTTGAAGTTGAAATTTTTTCTTTTTTTTCTCTCCTCTGTTTTCGGCCCTATGCTCACTGATTTCAGCTCTTTTTTTTCTTTTTTATTTTGTGCTAAAATAAGCTTTTATAAGATAACAAACAAGTCAATTTGGTCAAGGCTTGGTCAACTAACTTAAACTTGGTCAAATAAGCTTGTTTTGTGCGTTTTAAAGCTAAAATAACTAACATAAATCCAATTCTAGTTAAATACAACTTAAAACACTAAAATTAAAACACTAAATATTAATTTTCACTATTTGCTGAGGACTAAAAATCATTTCCTAACTATCGCTCTCAATATGCTATGCAATTTGCATCAATAAAAGAAATACAATTAAATCTCAAAGAATTTAAGAAAATATATCATTTTGAAAAGCATCATAGTTTAAAATTTACTCCGACTCGGAGCTACTTTTCATTTAATTGAAATCCGAGCATTTAAGGTGCAAGAAAAATAAAACCGATTAACATGAATATGAAAAGTAGTTGATTTTCCGTTAAAATAATTAGCTCAAGTATTATTCTAGTTACTTCTAAAAGAAATATGAAAATAAAGCTACAAATAAATGTTTAACTAAAAATAAACACAAATCCAATGCTAACATTTAAGATGTCACTTAATTAAATGCAATTAAATGCCTTTGAATGCATGCCGGGTTCGGGTTATCACATCCTTCCCCCCTTAAAACAATTGCGTCCTCGCAATTCTTCTTCCAGTAGAACTCTGCATCATTTGAAATCCAACTCTGACCACTCTTCATTGGTTGTTGAGCAAGACACTGAATAAAAGCGCTCGAAGAATACCTTACTAAGAAACCCCAATAGTACTGACTGAAAACTTCAAAACAACAAGGCCGAATAAAGGCTTAATTGAAAATACCATCTTGAAATCCAAATAAGAATTCTGCTGGTCAAGAATATCATAAAAGAATTCCCCGCTAAAAGTGCCGAGAAGATGCCAATAAAGACTAAAGCAAAAATGCTGTAGATATTACCAATTCCACATATTATTAACAAGAAGAATACTGAAGGAATATTCTATATACGAATCCTCTATAAAAGTCCAACAAGTATCAAATAAGGAAGTCAAAGGATGGCCAAAGTAGATGCAGCACATATAAGACCAAGCTCCAAGACCTCATCGCCATTTGCCGAGTGCAAACTTTATACAACTTACCATCAAGGAAGCCTAAAGTATTCCACAGCATACCGTAGGCAATATAAGATAATAATTCTGAACAAGATTCCAAGTGTAAGACTTCCAATAGTGACAACAAGGAAAATACCAGTAGATTGCCCACTAAGAATTCCAAAGAATACCGTAAGTAGTGCTATACAATAAGTCCGATAGGAATTCCAATTACCAAACCAATTGAGGAATGCCAAGAATAATACCCGAACTATGCTCCGGTAAGAATGTAGCCAAGTTTGCCAATAAGTAAATGCTAAATAAATGGCCACTAAGGATCCATAGATAATACCATACAATAACTCCGATTGAGATTCCAATAACCAAGTCCATCGAGAAATACCAACAAAAGTCTCCAAAGAACACCCGTTAAGAAAACCAAAGAATATTCCAGAGAACAACCAAATAGATCCCCAAATAAAATCTTACTAGACATGAATGCCATAATAGAATCCCAACTAAAAGTACCGAGAACATACCAATAAACAATCTGAGGCAGAATCTAAACAAGAATCCCAAGTACTGCTCAGGAAGATTCCAGACAAGAAATCCAGCCAATCATATTACAGTGGTTTCAAGGAAGTCTTTCAAAATATATAGCTCAAGAAGCATCAGAGGAAATGTTGTGCAGGTGCATCATATACTATTGAGGAGTTCCAATCACGATTGCCAATAAAATATCAAGAAAGACTAGAGCAAAGATATTGTAGACAATATTATGCAGCAAGTCCGATAAAAATTCCGATTGCCAAATCTACCGAGAGATGTCCACAAGGAATACCAAAGTAATACGCCTCACACAAACTGATCATTGTAAGCAAACTCAAATCAAAGTTTCCCCATAAGAATGCAGAAAGAACACCAATGACTGATTAAAATCCCAACCAAGTATCCCACGAAATGCCAATATAAAAATACCCAATGAATGCCCAATCAAGAAGACATTAAGAAAACACTCCAAAGAATAATCATGTAGAACTCCAACGGGAGTCATTTATACTAGGCACATGAGATAACGTTAGAGGAATCCCAATAAACAAACTCCAACTACCAAATAAAGGCTAGTCAAATACTGCTCATTCCCGTCAATCCACATAACTTGGAGGGCTTGCTACTAATCACTTCTCTTCAGGGGAGGAAGAAGTCTTTCTTACCATTTCAATAGGACATGTATGAATGCCAGGATATCACAGTTATACACATGCCTTAAACTATTATGCAAGAAAGTTTACAAAACAGTTTATTCAACAAAGTCACTCAAGCATGACAATCAAATCAAGCACAACATAATCAATTCAAATCACAGCATAACCAATTCAAGACATTTCAATACACACATTACAAACAATACTTCAAGCAAATAACAATTCACGAGGTCGTTTCGATTCACGATGCCAATTCAATAGGTCAATTCAATGCACAACTAGACATTTCACTTTACTTGAGAAACATTTAACACATAACACATAACACATTACTATATCACATAGGTGCACACATTCAAGTCAAGACACACAATCTCACATACAAGCATACACTTTCAAAACACACTTAACAAGCACACATTCAAGGATCACTACCCACCAGACCGAGGACCCTGTCCCAGCTTATGAGCTAAACAAGCTCTGATACCACCTGTAACACCCCGATCCCCCACGAGACCGGAAGTTCTATCAATCGATCTAATCACAACCCAAATCCAAACCCGGGCATAATTTTCAAGAAAAACGGACAGAGTCTCGCCTGTTTCTAGGCGAAAAGCAAACCTGCGATAGCATATAAGTGGACCAATACCATGTCCAAACATTCAAGCACCTCAAGACCATCCGACCCTTAGGTCATAACAAACAATCACAAGCAAATATACATTCATGCTTAGCAATTAAACTACACCAACCTATTGCATAAGTTAGACTATCATATCTTTCTATCTCTTTCTTTTGGACAATACAAACATGCATTGGAGTTAAGCTACATTAACTAGATACATAATCTAACTTATCAAACCACTTCAATAATCTAATGCAACTTAAATTACATCCCTTTTGACATTAAACACATACAATACATAAAGCATACATATTTACAACTTCGACAACTCAAGTCACAAAGGCACGCAAGACAACTCTTCAAGCACGAACTTTCACGAAATCACGAACTTTCCAACTAACATGGCATTTCCTGAAATGTGGTGGTGAGGAGTGAGTATACACAACACGTATACTCACTGAGGGCGAGACATATATCGAATTGGAGAGAAAGAAAGTTGTGCAATGCAAATAAGGCAGTTAAGTAATCTAACTGATAAGTAAGCAATCAAGACAAACAATCAATATAATAAGCAATTACTGAAAGCATTAACACAACCATTGAAAGCTATACCACACTTTGAAGGCTATGGTTCACTCGAGCAAGTAATGTACCGATCACGATTACGATGACTTTAACGATGACGCGCCGGCTCAACCACCTTATAATTTCAGTTTGGAATACCCCAGAAGTATCCATCAATTCTACGACCCAAATCTCCCTGGGAGGCAACCCAAGCGAGAAGAGGGAATAGGACACGGAGCTAGAGCAACCAACACTGCCAACCTGAGGCTACCCAGAGAGGCTCATCACTCACGCCCTGACACTATGCAATGCAAGACTCGATCAAGGCGATAACGAGCGATATCAAGCATTTACAATCAAATAAGTAACAAGAACAACACCAACAAACATTATCAGGCTATAATAAGTATTCTATAGGCATTATAAGCATTCTATAGGCAATATAAATATTCTAAAGGCAATATAAGCATTCTATAGGAAATATCCTATGAAAACACCCAAAATCACAAAAATAACCCCAACTATCAAAACGCTACCATTTCCAAACGAGTCATGAGTTCTGGAAACCGACTTCGCCAATCCCCCTAGGTCACCATAAGGCACGTCTAAAGACCCTGAAACCTTACTTAACCCTAGAATTCACGCAAAGGCCCGATTTTTCCCTTTTCTCGTTTGAACTACAACTATACTAACCAAACACCCAACCAACACCATAATTGCACCAAAAGTGCTTCCATGGCCTCCCGAGACAATGCCATCAGGGAAAAAGAGAAAACGCTAAACTCAACCTAAACGACCCAGACTTTCACCAAGGCATATTTCTCATTTTTTTTTATTACGCAACCTAAACAAACCATGCATTTAGGCATTCTAGCACCTTCCTACATCAACAGAACGCGTAACGGAGCAACTTCATCGAAATGGGGGTTTACTATTCATAATTTATTATTCATTATTCAATTTAAATTGCAATCTCAATATTCAACCGCAGAAAATGTTAAAAAGCTATAAATACATGTTCTACGATTGCTAGGGAACATTCTTTAAGCCTCAAAACGATTAAAATAACAATATACGGATAAAATCCAAAAATTAAAGTTAACACAAAACTTTCAAATGCGCAAATAAACATGAAACCCTCACCTTAGACGCTCCTAGACGCTAGGAAAACCTCGTAGGATGCCTCGAAAACCACCCCGTGCAAGCTCACGCGAAGATTTGGTGATTTGAAGTTGAAATTTTTTCTTTTTTTCTCTCTTCTATTTTCGGCCCTATGCTCACTGATTTCAGCTCTTTTTTTCTTTTTATTTTGTGCTAAAATAAGCTTTTATAAGATAACAAACAAGTCAATTTGGTTAAGGCTTGGTCAACTAACTTAAACTTGGTTTAAGAAAATATATCATTTAAGAAAATAGTTCTTTGAGAAATACAATTAAATCTCAAAGAATTTAAGAAAATATATCATTTTGAATAGCATCATAGTTTAAAATTTACTTCGGCTCGAAGCTACTTTTCATTTTGAATAGCATCATAGTTTAAAATTTACTTCGGCTCGAAGCTACTTTTCATTTAATTGAAATCCGAGCATTTAAGGTGCAAGAAAAATAAAACCGATTAACATGAATATGAAAAGTAGTTGATATTCCGTTAAAATAATTAGCTCAAGTATTATTCTAGTTACTTCTAAAAGAAATATGAAAATAAAGCTACAAATAAATGTTTAACTAAAAATAAACACAAATCCAATGCTAACATTTAAGATGTCACTTAATTAAATGCAATTAAATGCCTTTGAATGCATGCCGGGTTCAGGTTATCACATTACCAGCTGGTTTAATCTGATTTTGTCCCCCTTGCCATTTAGGACAATCCTTGACCTGGTGTTGATTGCTGCCACACCCTACACATCGTCCCGATTTCCTCCAACACTGGGCCTTAGTGTGACCCTTCCTGTTACAGTAAGAACAGGTGACAGTCTGAGTAGCAGGTGAACTACTTGTGGATCCGCGGGTGGAAGAGGCTGATGGTGCTTTAGTCGAGCCACGGTTATTAACTGGTCTGTTCTGGCTCTGGCTCTGACTGCGACTTTGAGTCTGGAATTTCCTCTGTTGTCCTGAAGGCTGATATGGTTTCTTGTTTGGCAGGCTCGAACCGACTCTATCAAGTTTCTTCTTCTCAACTCGGGAGGCAGCCGCAAGGAGAACAGAATAGGTAATGAAGTCGTGTGAAGCCAATTGATCTTGAATTTCTGGCCTCAATCCATTCGTAAATTTCCACATATTCGCCTCAGGGGTACTGACCATGTATTGAGCATAGCGGGATAGTCTGTCGAAACGAGCCTCATACTGGGCCACCGTCATGTTACCCTGGTTCAAGTGCATGAAATCCTCAATTCGCCTATGCCTGGAAACTGTAGGTACGTATTTCTCTTGAATGCCTTAACGAAATTATCCCACAAGCGATGTGTATGATCAGTTTCCCGAAGTGCCTCCACAGTGTGCCACCAATGCTCAACATCCTCGTGCAACAGAAACACAGCGAACTCAATCTTTTCCTCGTCAGTATAGTCAAGTGGCCTGAAAATCCTTTCAATCTCGGACAGCCAAGCCTCTGCCTTTTCATCATCAGCTTCCCCGTAGAATTTGGACGGGTGAAAGTCAAGGAACTCCCGCATTCTGCTATTTCTCCCATTGTTACCATCATTCCTGTTGTTGTTGTTGTTGTTTGCTTCATGTGCATCTTGACATTCCATAACTCGCGACACACAATCCATGGCATTCGCCATCATGTTAAACATAGCCATGCCGGGATTAGTTTGATGAGCAACTCCGGTCTCTTGGGGATCACCGCTCCTATTAGTATTGCGGGTCCTAGGGCCAGCCATCTATAGGCACATATTATCATGCACAATTTATTGGAATACGACAAACAAGAATTTAATGTATAAGGTATGCAACATACAATTTTATATAGACACACAATTCTCGAAACAGTTAAGACATGTTAATCACATAAGCACATAGAAATAGAGAAGACACGATTGATATTGTCACACAATAACACACATAAACAAGTCATCCTGATAATCTTAGGGCTTCTACCCATGGTCCAAGAGTTAAACCTGGCTTAAGCAATCTAAGCTCTGATACCATTTCTCTAGGGTGTCACGCCCCAACCTGACCTATAGAGGTTAAACTAGCGAGTGATCTAAACATTCAAATCATTTCATGTACTTAATCGTTCATGAGGGTTTAACATTTAACGTTTAGCCTAAACTCCACAGATTCTTCAGAAAAACTGGCAGCATAATGGCTATAATTGGGCTCTTTAGTTGACCTAATTCTCCAAATGCTTCAAAACCTTCAACCTCAATTTCATTTCCAACAAAGATTACTATTTATCACCGATTGAAGCTCCTACTAGTTATCTTGAAGTCTCATTTGATTAACAACCTAGCATGATAACTCTGTCTCGTTTGTTTGTTAATCCTTATTGCAAAAGCACCTGTTGATCTTAGCCTACCAATGAGTACCTACTTAAGATTGGATAGATTCATTTTACTTAATCCTTTACCTGATACTTCATAAGCCTATGATAGATACTAACTAGTAGCGATAGCAAAAACGACCATAAGAGTGTCTATCTAGTTATGATCAGTACAACCCAAAATTTGACCCCAAATTACAATGGGGGTCATTTACAATACAATAACAAGTAACATAAGAAATAGTCTTCAGGCAACATATCGTTCACAAAATGGTCATAGTCAAGTAAGGCACGTAGGGCAAGCAATCATTCCAAGGAGTCATCAATAGGCACGTTGTCCTCGGGTACCTGTTTCTAGTCTTCTTCACCTGAGATGATAAAAGAGGGTGAGTCCTTATGACCTCAATGAGGGGGAATGAGAAATACGTTTTGAAACTCTTTTTCCGGTTAACTTATGAAAAAACCCCTTTTGAAAACATGTCACGTATTACAAGTAATAAGAATCAAATTGAGCAACATATACAATTACCAATCATTTCAAGGATACGGTGAGCATTTGCTCTCAATATCGATTTCGATACGATTGTTGCGGCCGACTTCAATAATCCACTTATCGCTCCCATTTGGGTGTACTCCGAATGTACCCCAAAAATCTACGACCCAACTCTCCGAGGGTGGAATGCCAAGCGAGAGAGGGAATTAGACCATGATAGTCACGGTAGCACCGGCAAGCCCGATGCTGCCCGGCATGCGTGAAACGCTACCATGCCACAATGAAAGGTTGCAACCTTGTATGCAATGCACATTTATAACATTTAACATATCACATTAGGAGGAGAACAATGTAGGCTGCCTCTGGGCAGTTATAAGATCACACATTGACAAGTAAACACATGAGGCATGTTTGACATGTAATTTCACTTGTAAAACGCATGGAGTTATATGAATATTAAACGGGCAGCCATGTAACACATGTAAATCAAGTCATATAACTCATTTTGGAGTTCATGTAATCAAGTAATAAAGTTATACAAGCATACAACGACGTTTACATGAGATCGGGTGCAAGAAAAGTCTACTTATCAACATGTAAATGTCGGAATCACATTTAGGGCTATAAAGACAACTACGGGCAGCCCCCTAGTTACATAATTAGACACGATAACCATAGGATCAACACTTAGCACGTTTTCATAGTCACTAGGGTTTCAATTCAAGCTTACCCGAGTGATTAAGCCACAAGTTGTCACGTAATTAAACTCAAGCAATGCATCGATTAATTAAAACACCCTCAATCATCCAAAACATTCCATACAACATCCAAGTGCCACAATCCCAAGAATTTAATACAACAAGAGAAGTTACAATAATTTTCAAAGCATATCACTAGATGAAAACCTCACTGCAATGGTCTGTTTTCCCATGATCACTTAGACTAGCAAACAATCTAAAATTCCAGTGAAAAAAGTTTCAATTTAAAGCTTATTAAGTGAACTAAATCCAGAAACAAACCTCGCATCATTTGGCGTTCGGATTCAAGAGTTATAGTCAAAACCGTGAGACTACGCAAAACTATCTAGATTTGTACACATTTCAATACTTGTCATTTTTTAGGACCTTAGGGTCCGATTTAGCCTTAGTCTATTTCTGACAAAAATGTCCATAACTAAAAGCTCTAGAAACCTACCAAATTTCATGCATTTTGGATATCATTTACTAAGTCAAAATGGGTTCGTTCTACTAGGACAGTGAAATGCTAAAAACCTGCTTCATTTTCCCAGATTTTCCAGATTTGGCCACCTTTCGATGTTTTGCCATTTTGGAGACCTTAGATTCAAAATTGGCCTTGGCATATTTCTACGAAAAATGTTCAGAACTGGCAACAATAGTCACCTACCAACTTTCATGCATTTTCAACACCATTTACCTGGTAAAATTCACTTCGCTCCAACAAGTCAGAAAACTTCCTTTTACACGATTTCACCTATCTTCAAATTCTAGCCAAATATCTTGCCATGCATGTTTACAAAAGCTCATGTACACATATACATCACAAATACAGAGGTAAAAATAGACATATGAAGGCATGAATGTGGTTTTTGAAAGCTTTTCAAAAGAGTTTTAGCCCTCACCTTAGCAAGACAATAATGAAGATGCACAAAGCTCTTGATGATGCATAAGATTGTCTTTTCTCCTTGCTTGGCCGAGAGATAACTTGAGATTCTCTAATTCCTAGCTTAGTGACCATGTTCTTAGTATGTGCATGTGGCTAGAACAAAATGAAATGAAATAGAAGCTATCAAACATACCTAAGCCGAAATGAAGGTTCTATGAGCTTGCATGCATGTTTCTTTGCTTCTAGCTTGCTTGGTCGAGCTTCCTAGGGCCTTGAGTGTCTTGAGGAACCTTAGGATGATGAGTTTAAGGTATGGAGACTAAGATTGCAGCTAGGGCTGCGAGAGAGAGGAAATGAGAGAGTGAGAGAATGAGAGAAAGAAAAATGAAATGCTTGGAAGAGTTTTGATGCTTTTGTGGGCATGTGTCAGCCTTGTGCTTCTAAAATTCAGAATTTGTGTCTTCAAGAGCATAATTTGAATCATCTTAGCATGGGTGATTGAGTGGGCCGAGATTGTGGTGCATTGGGTAGGGTTTTAAGTCATTTTTTATGCTTTGTTTTATGTGTTGTTGTCATAGATTGTCTAGGTATAATATTTGAATTATGCAAAGCATGCACAAAACCCTTCACATGGTCGGCCAAGGCTTTGATCAAATCTGAATTTTTTGTCTTGTTTGAGCTTATTTTATTGTGTGCTTGGGATGTGCAAAAGAATAAAGAATAAAGAATAAGAATGTTTAGCTTTTGGTGCAATTTTGTCTTCTAGTGAGTTGAATTAGCATTTTAATATTAGTTAGTAGAGTTGTAGGATTAATTAATAATCTAGTGCTTCGTGTAAGATGCTTTCTTGATTAGCGTGCAGCACGCTTTCCTAGGTTTAGGGCACGCACTATGAGGTAAGGCACGAACTACGAGACAAATGCACATTTTCTAAGCAAATGCACACAACCCTAAATGAATGCACGTAATTCGATGCAAGACACATAAAACGAGACACGACTCATAAACCTAGGTCAAGGCACGTAAATCTAGGTTAGGACACACAAAACAAGATATCGCACGCAAGTTGAGGTCAGGCCTCACACTGTGCACCGCGTAACTCCTTACGGATCAAAAGTAATGGGCACCGGAGCGACGGATACCTGATCACAAGCCCCACGCCCTTTGTTTGTGGGCCCAGCCTCTACGTGAAGTAAAGTTATCTTGCCCAACGTGCCATGGGATTCTATAATAGAAATGTGATGGATTAGGTTGTCGTCCTTTTCGCGGCTCACGACGTACGATCCGGGATAGAAAAACAGCGCAGAAGAAGAAAAGTGTCCCAAAACTGATAAAAACATTCGATTTTTGACCCCGAAAATAGGCCCAGCCAAGCAGGCTTGCTGTCCCCGTCGTAGAGCTCTCGGAGAGCTTTCCAACGTTATGATGTGCGCCGCGGAACTCCTTACGGATCAAAAGTTATGGGCACTGGAGCGACGGATACCTAGTCACAAGCCTCACGCCCCCGGTTTGCGGCCCCAGCCTCTAAGTGAAGTGATATTCTCTTGCCCAAGGTGCCGTGGGATTCGGTAATAAAATGCGATGGAATAGGTTGTTGTCCTTTTCGAGGCTCACGACGTACGATCCGGGATGGAAAAACAGCACAAAAGAAAGAAAAATATCCCAAAACTGATGAAAACGCTCGATTTTGTGCTCCGAAAACAGGCGCAACCGAGAAGGATTTCCACCCTGATCGTAGCACTCTCGAAGAACTTTTCAACGATATGCTGTGCGCCGTGTAACTCCTTACGGATCAAAACTTATGGGTACCGGAGCGACGGATACCTGGTTAAAAGCCACACGCCCTTGGTTTGCGGGCCTAGCCTCTACGTGAAGTGAAGTTCTCTTGCCTAAGGTACCGTGGGATTCAGTAATAGAAATGTGATGGATTAGGTTGTCATCCTTTTCGCGACTCACAATGTACGATCCGGGATGAAAAAACAGCGCAAAAGAAGAAAAGTGTCCCGAAACAGATAAAAATGTTAGATTTTCATCCCCGGAAATTGGCGCAACATAGCAGGTTTGCTGCCCCTATCGTAGAGCTCTCGGAGTGCATTCCAACGGTACAGTGTGTGCCGCGTAACTCCTTACGGATCAAAAGTAATGGGCACCGGAGCGATGGATACCTGGTCACAAGCCCCACGCCCTCGGTTTACGGGCCCAGCCTCTACGTGAAGTAAAGTTCTCTTGCCCAAGGTGGAGTGGGATTCTATAATAGAAATGTGATGGATTAGGTTGACCTCCTTTTCGCAGCTCACGAAGTACGATCCGGGACAGAAAAACAGAGCAGAAGAAGAAAAATGGCCCAAAACTAATTAAAACATTGGATTTTGGGCCTCGAAAATAGGCCCAGCAAAGCAGGCTTGTTGTCCTCGTCGTAGAACTCTCGGAAAGCTTTCCAACGTTATGTTGTGCGCCTCATAAATCCATACGAACCACAAGTTATGGGCACCGGCGCGACGGATACCGGGTTACAAGCCCCACGTCCTCGGTTTGCGGGCCAAGCCTCTATGTGAAGGGAAGTTCTCTTGCCCAAGGTGTCATGGGATTCGGTAATTGAAATGTGATGGATTAGGTTGTCGTCCTTTTCGCGACTCACGATGTACGATCCGGGACGAAAAAATAGTGCTAAAGAAGAAAAATATCCCGAAACTGATGAAAACTTTGGATTTTGGGCACTAAAAACTGGCACAGCCGAATAGGCTTACTGACCCCGTCGTAGAGCTCTCGGAGAACTTTTCAACGGTATGTTGTGCACCGCGTAACTCTTTACGGATCAAAAGTTATGGGCACCGAGGCGACGGATACCTGGTCACAAGCCCAACGCCCTCGGTTTGCTGGCCCAGCCTCTACGTGAAGTAAAGTTCTCTTGCCCAAGGTGCCATGGGATTCATAGAAATGTGATGGATTAGGTTGTCGTCCTTTTCGGGGCTCATGACTTACGATCCGGGACGAAAAAATTGCGCAGAAGAAGTAAAGTATCCCGAAACTGATGAAATTTTTTAATTTTGGGCTTCGAGAATAGGCGTAGCCGAGTAGGATTTCCGCCTCTGTCGTAGAGCTCTTCGAGAGATTTCCAACGATATGTTGTGCGCCGCGTACCTCCTTACGGAGCAAAAGTTATGGGCACTGGAGCGACAGATACCTAGTCACAAGCCCCATGCCCTCTGTTTGCGGGCCCAGCCTCTACCTGAAGTGAAGTTCTCTTTCCCAGGGTGCCGTGGGATTCGGTAATACAAATGTGATGGATTAGGTGGTCATCCTTTTCGCGGATCACGACGTACGATCCGTGAAGGAAAAACAGCGCAAATGAAGAAAAGTGTCCCGAAACTGATGAGAACGTTCGATTTTGGGCTCCGAAAATAGGCGCAGCCGAGCAAGCTTGATGCCCCCGTCTTAGAGCTCTCGGAGAGTTTCTAAAGGTTTGCCGTGCTCCTTGTAACTCCTTACGAATCAAAAGTAATGGGCACCGGAGCGACGGATATCTAGTCACAAGCCCTACGCCCTCGGTTGCGGGCCCAGCCTTTACGTGAAGCAAAGTTCTCTTGCCCAAGGTGCAGTGGGATTCTATAAAAGAAATGTGATGGATTAGGTTATCGTCCTTATTGCAGCTCACGACGTACGATCCGGAATGAAAAAATAGCACAAAAGAAGAAAAGTATCCCGAAACTGATGAAAATGTTAAATTTTGGGCTCCGAAAAAAGGCGCAGGTGAGCAGGCTTGCTGCCCCCGTCGCAGAGCTCTCGGAGAACTTTCCAACAGTATATTGTGCACCGCGTAACTCCTTATAGATCAAAAGTTATGGACACCGAGGCGACGGATACCTGGTCACAAGCCCAACGCCCTCGGTTTGCTGGCCCAGCCTCTACGTGAAGTAAAGTTCTCTTGCCCAAGGTGCCATGGGATTCATAGAAATGTGATGGATTAGGTTGTCGTCCTTTTCGGGGCTCATGACTTACGATCCGGGACGAAAAAACAACGCAAAAGAAGAAAAGTGTCCCGAAACTGATGAAAACGTTGGATTTTGGTCTCCAAAAACCGGTGCAGCATAGCAGGTTTTCTGCCCTCTCATAGAGCTCTCGGAGTGCATTCCAACGGTATACTGTGCACCGCGTAACTCCTTATGGTTCAAAAGTTACGAGCATCGGAGCGACGGATACCTAGTCAAAAGCCCCACGCCCTCGGTTTGTGGGCCCAGCCTCTACGTGAAGTAAAGTTCTCTTGCCCAAGGTACCGTGGGATTCTATAATAGAAATGTGATGGATTAGGTTGTCGTCTTTTTTGCGGCTCACGACGTACAATTCGGGACGGAAAAAAAGCGCAAAAGAAGAAAAGTGTCCCAAAACTGATGAAAACTTTGGATTTTGGGCTCCGAAAACTGGCACAGCCGAGCAGGCTTACTAATCCTATTGTAGAGCTCTCAGAGAGCTTTCCAACGATATGCTGTACACCGCGTAACTCCTTACGGATCAAAAGTTATGGGCAACAAAGCGACGAAAACCTGGTCACAAGCCCCACACCCTCAATTTGCTGGCCCAGCCTCTACGTGAAGTAAAGTTCTCTTGCCCAAGGGGCCATGGGATTCTGTAATAGAAATGTGATGGATTAGGTTGTCGTCCTTTTCGCGGCTCATGACGTACGATATGGGACGGAAAAACAGCGCAGAAGAAGAAAAGTGTCCCAAAACTGATGAAAAAGTTTGATTTTGGGCTCCAAAAATAGGCGCAGCCGAGAAGGCCTATCACCTCTGTCATAGAGCTCTCAGAGAGCTTTCCAACGATATGCTGTGTGCCGCGTAACTCCTTACGGATCAAAAGTTATGGGCATTGGAGCGACAGATACGTGGTCACAAGCCCCATGCCCTCTGTTTGCTAGCCCAGCCTATACCTGAAGTGAAGTTCTCCTGCCCAGGGAGCCATCGATAGGCACATTATCCTCAGGTACCTGTTCCTGATCTTCTTCACCTGAGATGATAAAAGAGGGTGAGTCCTTATGAACTCAGCGAAGGGGAACGAGAAATATGTTTTGAAACTCTTTTTCCGGTTCAACTTATGAAAACCCTTTTTGCAAGCATGACATATATCACAAGTAAGTTTATAATGTAATATAAAAGTAAAAGACCACAATTACCCGTCTTTCCTCCCCGAGGTCCTCTAGGAACAAAGTGAGAGTACTTATACACATAGTGAAAAGGATACGGTGAGCTTTTGCTCTCAGTTCATTTCCAGTATCAGTTGTTGCGGCTGACTTCAAATCATCCACTTATCACGCCAAATGGGTGTACTCCGGATGTACCCAAAATCGTACGACCCAACTCTCCGAGGAAGTCTAGCCCCCAAGCGAGAGAGGGAATTGGACAATGGTAGTCTCGGTTGCACCGGTAAGCCCAATGCCACCCAGTGTGTGTGAAACGCTACCACGCCAGAATGAAAGGTTGCAACCTTGTATGCAATGCACATTTATGACATTTATTATATCACATTAGGAGGACAACAAAGTAGGTTGCCTCCGAACAGTTATAAAATCGCACATTGACAAGTAAACACACGAGGCATGCTTTGACATGTAATTTCACTTGTAAAGCACATGGAGTTATATGAATATTAAACGGGCAGCCATGTAATACATGTAAATCAAATCATATAACTCATTTCGGGGTTCACGTAATCAAGTAATAAGTTTATGCAAGCATGCAACGACGTCTACGTGGGACAGGGTGCAAGAAAGGTCTACTTGTCAACATGTAATCATCTAAAATCACACTTAGGGCTATAAGGACAACTACGGGCAGCCCACTAATCACATAATTAGACACGATAACCATAGGATCACACTTAGCGAGTTTTCATAGTCACTAGGGTTTCAATTCATGCTTACCCGTGCGATTAAGCCACAAGATGTCACGTTATTAAGTCAAGGCCATGCATCGATTAATTAAACATCCTCAATCATTCAAAACAGTTTGCACAACATCCAAGTGCCACAATCCCAAGCATTTAATACCACAAGAGAAGTTACAATAATTTTCATAGCATATCACTAGATAAAAACCTCACTGCAATGATCTGTATTCCCACAATCATTTAGACAAGAAAAAAATCTCCACTTTCAGTGAACAAAATCTCAAATTAAATCTTATTAAGTGAACTAAATCTAGAAACAAACCTTGCATCATTTGGAGTTCGGATTCAAGAGTTATAGCAAAAACCGTGAGACTACGCAAAACTGTCCAGATTTGTACACATTTCAATACTTGTCATTTTTGTGGGCCTTAGGGTCAGATTTAGCCTTAGTCTATTTCTGACAAAAATGTCCAGAACTGAAAACTATAGCAACTTACCAAATTTCATGCATTTTAAATAACATTTGATAAATCAAAAAGGGTTCGTTCTACAGGGACAGTGAACTGCCAAAAACCTGCTTCATTTTCTAGATTTTCCAGATTTTCCAGATTTAGACACATTTCTATATTTTGCCATTTTGGAAATCTTAGAGGCAAAATTGGCCTTAGCCTATTTCTATGAAAAATTCTCAGAACTGGAAAAAATAGTCACCTACCAATTTTCATGTATTTTCAACATCATCTACCAGGCCAAATTCACTTCGCTCTAACAAGTCAGAAGTCTGCCATTTTGCGATTTTTCCTATCTTCAAGTTCTAGCTAAATATCTTGCCATGCATGGTTACAAAAGCTCATGTACACACACATACCACAAGTACAGAGGTAAAAATAGACATATGAAGGCATCCATGTGGTTTTTGAAAGCTTTTAAAAGGATTAACCCCCACCTTAGCCTATTGACAACAAATGATGCTCAAATCTCTTGAAGATGCACAAATGGTCTTCTCTCCTTGTTTGGCCGAGGGATATTGCTTGATTTACTTAATTCCTGCCAAGTTACCATGTCCTTAGTATGTGCATGTGGTTGAAACAAAAGGGAGATGAAAGAAAAGCTATCAAACATAACTAGGGCCGAAATGGGTGTTATATGAGCTTGCATGCATGTCTCTTTGCTTCTAGCTTGCTTGGTCGAGCTTCCTAGGGCCTTGAGTGTCTTGATGAACCTTAGGATGATGAGCTTAAGCTATGGAGACTAAGATTGCAGCCAAGGCCGAGAGAGAGAGTGTAATGAGAGAATGAGAAGTTTGAAATGAATGAAGTGTTGGTGTTTGTGAGTGTGTCGGCCTAAGGCTTCAAAATATCTGATTTTTGTGTCTTCAAGAGCATGTTTTGAATTGTTTAGCATGGGCATTGAAGGGATCGAAAATGTGGAGCATGGTGGAGGATAAAATAATGCTTTGGTTTCAATTTTTTTTTTTTGCATTGTGTCATAACTTGTCTAAGTTTGATTTTGAAATTGCAAAGCATGCACAAAACCCTTCACATGGTCGGCCAAGGCTTGCTCAAATCTGAATTTTTTTGTGTTGTTTGAGCTTATTTTATTGTGTTCTTGGAATGTGCAAAAGAATAAAGAATAAAGAATAAGAATGTTTAGCTTTTGGTGAAATTTCGTCTCCTAGTGAGTTGAATTAGCATTTTAATATTAGTTAGTAGAGTTTGTAGGATTAATTAATAATCTAGTGCCTTGTGTAAGATGCTCTATTGATAAGCGTGCGGGCACGCTTTCCTAGGTTTAGGGCACACACTATGAGGTAAGGCACGAACTACGAGACAAATACACGTTTTCCAAGCAAATACGCGCAACCCTAAATGAATGCACGTAATTCGATGCAAGGCACATAAAACGAGACACGCCTCTTAAACTTAGATCAAGGCACACAATTCTAGGTTAGGGCATACGAAACGAGGTATCGCACGCAAATCGAGGTTGGGCCTCACACTGTGCTTTGTGTAACTCCCTACGAATCAAAAGTTATTGGCACCGGAGCGAAGGATACCTGGTCACAAGCCCCACGCCCTCGGTTTGTGGGCCCAGCCTCTACGTGAAGCAAAGTTCTCTTGCCCAAAGTACAATGGGATTCTATAATAGAAATGTGATGGATTAGGTTGTCGTCCTTTTCGCGGCTCACGACGTACGATCTGGGACAGAAAAATAGCGCAAAAGAAAAAAAAGTATCCCAAAACTGATGAAAATGTTCCATTTTGGGATCCGAAAAAAGGCGTAGGCGAGTAGGCTTGCTGCCCCCATCGTAGAGCTCTCGGGGAGCTTTCCAACAATATGTTGTGCGCCACGTAACTCCTTACGGATCAAAAGTTATGGACACCAGAGCGATAGATACCTGGTCACAAGCCCCACGCCCTCGGTTTGCGGGCCTAACCTCTATGTGAAGTGAAATTCTCTTGCCCAAGGTGCTATGGGATTCATTAATAGAAATGTGATGGATTAGGTTGTCGTCCTTTTCGCGACTGACGACTTACGATCCGTGACGGGAAAACAGCACAACAGAAGAAAAGTGTCCCGAAACTGATGAAAACTTTGGATTTTGGTCTCCAAAAATCAGCGCAGGATAGCAGGCTTGCTGCCCCCGTCGTAGAGCTGTCGGATTGCTTTCCAACGGTATGCTGTGCGCCGTGTAACTCTTTATGGATCAAAAGTTATGGGCACCGGAGCGACGGATACCTTGTCACAAGCCCCACGCACTCGGTTTGCAGGCCCAGTCTCTACGTGAAGTAAAGTTCTCTTGCCCAAGGTACTATGGGATTCTATAATAGAAATGTGATGGACTAGGTTGTTGTCCTTTTCGCTGCTCACGACGTACGATCCGGGACGGAAAAACAGTACAGAAGAAGAAAAGTGTCCTAAAACTTATGAAAACGTTCGATTTTGGGCTTTGAAAATAGGTACAGCCATGCAGGCTTGCTTCCCCCATCGTAGAGCTCTCAGAGAGCGTTCCAACAGTATGTTGTGCGCCGTGTAACTCCTTACGGATCAAAAGTAATGGGCATCGGAGCGACGGATACCTGGTCACAAGCCCCACGCCCTCGGTTTACGGGCCTAGCCTCTAAGTGACGTGAAGTTCTCTTGCCCAAGGTGCCATGGGATTCGGTTATAAAATATGGTGGATTACATTGTAGTCCTTTTCGCGGCTCATAACGTACGATCTAGGATGGAAAAATAGCGTGAAAGAGGAAAAATGTCCCAAAATTGATGAAAATGTTGGATTTCGGGCTCCGAAAATAGAAGCAGTTGAGCAAGCTTGCTGCATTCGTTGTAGAGCTCTCGAAGTGCTTTCCAACGGTATGCTGTGCGCCACGTAATTGCTTACGGATCAAAAGTTATGGGCACCGGAGCGATGGATGCTTGGTCAAAAGCCCCATGCCCTCGGTTTGCAAGCCCATCCTCTACGTGAAGTAAAGTTCTCTTGCCCAAGGTGCCGTGGGATTTTATAATAGAAATGTGATGGATTAGGTTGTCGTCCTTTTCGCGGTTCACGACGTACGATCCGGGACAAAAAAATAGTGCAAAAGAAGAAAAGTGTCCCAAAACATATGAAAATGTTCAATCTTGGGCTCTGAAAACAGGCGCAGCCGTGCAAGCTTGCTGCATCCGTGTTAGAGCTCTCGGAGAGCTTTCCAACTGTATGATGTGTACCGCGTAACTCTTTACAGATCAAAAGTTATGGGCACCGGAGCGACGGATACCTGGTTACAAGCCCCACTCCCTCGGTTTGTGGGCCCAGTCTCAATGAGAAATGAAGTTCTCTCACCCAAGGTGCCATGGGATTCGGTAATACAAATGTGATGGATTATGTTGTCGTCCTTTTCACGGCTCAAGACGTATGATCCGGGACCCAAAAAAGCGTAAAAGAAGAAATGTATCCCGAAACTAAAGAAAACGTTCGATTTTGGGCTCCGAAAATAGGTACAACCTGCCAGGATTGCAGCCCCCCGTCGTAGAGCACTTGGAGAGCTTTCCAACGGTTTGTTGTGCGTTGCGTAACTCCTTACGGATCAAAAGTTATGGGCACCGGAGCGACGGATACCTGGTCATAAGCCCCACACCCTCGGTTTGCGGGCCCAGCCTCTACGTGAAGTGAAGTTCTCTTGTGAAAGGTACCGCGGGATTCGGTAATAGAAATGTGATGGATTAGGTTGTCGTCCTTTTCGCGACTGACGATGTACGATCTGAGACGGAAAAATAGCGCAAAGGAAGAAAAGTATCCCAAAATTAATAAAAACGTTGTATTTTGGGCTCAAAAAACTAGTGTAGCCAAGCAGGATTGCTATCCCCTTCGTAGAGCTCTCGGAGAGCTTTCCAATGGTATGTTGTGCACCGCGTAACTCCTTACGGAACAAAAGTTATGGGCATCGGAGCGACAGACACCTAGTCACAAGCCCCAATCCCTCGGTTTGCGGGCCCAGCCTCTACGTGAAGTGAAGTTATCTTGCCCAAGGTGCCATGGGATTTTGTAATAGAAATGTGATGGATTAGGTTGTCGTCCTTTTCGCGAATCACGACGTACAGTCTTGAACGGAAAAACAGCACCGAAGAAGAAAAGTGTCCAGAAACTAATGAAAATGTTCGATTTTGGACTATGAAAATAGGCGTAGCTAAGAAGGCTTATCACCTCCATCGTAGAGCTCTCGGAGAGCTTTCCAACGATATGTTGTGCGCCGCATAACTCCTTACGAATCAAAAGTTATGGGCACCGGAGTGACGGATACCTAGTCACAAGCCCCACCCCTTTGGTTTACGGGCCCAACCTCTACGTGAAGTGAAGTTCTCTTGTCCAAGGTGCCATGGGATTCTAAAATAGAAATGTGATGGATTAGGTTGTCATCCTTTTCGCGGCTCATGACGTACGATCCGGGAAGGAACAACAGTGAAAAAGAAGAAAAGTGTCCCAAAATTTATGAAAACGTTCAATTTTGGGCTCTGAAAATAAGCACAGCCGATCAGGCTTGCTGTCCCCGTCGTAGAGCTCTCGAAGAGCTTTCCAACGGTATGCTGTGTACCGCATAACTCCTTACAGATCAAAAGTTATGGGCACCGGAGCGACGGATACCTGGTCATAAGCCCCACGCCCTCGGTTTGCGGGCCCAGCCTCTACGTGAAGTGAAGTTCTCTTGCCCAATGTGTCGTGGGATTCGGTAATAGAAATGTGATGGATTAGGTTGTCGTCCTTTTCGCGGCTCACGAGGTACGATCCGGGATGAAAAAACAGTGCAAAAGAAGAAAAGTGTCTCGAAACTGATGAAAACGTTTGATTTTGGACTCCAAAAATAGGTGCAACTGAGCAGGTTTGCTGCCCTCGTCGTAGGGCTCTCGGAGAGCTTTCCAACGATATGTTGTGCACCGCGAAACTTCTTACGTATCAAGAGTTATGGGCACCGGAGCGATAGATACCTAGTCACAAGCCCCATCCCCTCGGTTTATAGGCCCAGCCTCTACGTGAAGTGAAGTTCTCTTGCCTAAGGTGCTGTGGGATTCTAAAATAGAAATGTGATGGATTACATTGTCGTCCTTTTCGCGGCTCATGACGGACAATCTGGGACGAAAAAATAGCACAAAAGAAGAAAAGTGTCCCAAAAATGATGAAAACGTTCGATTTTGGGCTCCAAAAATAGATGCAGCCGATCAGTCTTGCTGCCCTAGTCGTAGAGCTCTCGGAGAGCTTTCCAACGGTATGCTGTGCTCCGCGTAACTCCTTACGGATCAAAAGTTATATGTACCAGAGCAACGGATACTTGGTCATAAGCCCTATGCCCTCGGTTTGCAGGCCCAGCCTCTACGTGAAGTGATTTTCTCTTGCCCAAGGTACCGTGGGATTTGGTAATAGAAATGTGATGGATTAGGTTGTCATCCTCTTCGCGACTCACGATGTAATATCTAGGACGGAAAAATAGCGTAAAAGAAGAAAAGTGTCCCAGAACTGATGAAAACGTTGGATTTTGGGCTCTGAAAACCAATGCAGCCGAGCACGCTTGCTGACCCCATCGTAGAGCTCTCAGACAGCTTTCCAACGGTATGCTGTGCACCGTGTAACTCCTTACGGATCAAAAGTTATGGGCACCGGAGTGGCGGATACCTGGTCACAAGCTCCACGCCCTCGGTTTCTGGGCCAAGCATCTACGTGAAGTGAAGTTCACTTGTCCAAGGTGCCTTGGGATTCGATAATAGAAATGTGATGGATTAGGTTGTCGTCCTTTTCGCGACTCACGATGTATGATCTGGGACGGAAAAACAGCGCAAAAGAAGAAAAGTGTCCTGAAACTGATGAAAACTTTGGATTTCGGGGTCCGAAAACTAGCACAGCCAAGTAGGCTTACTGACCCTGTCGTAGAGTTCTAGGAGAGCTTTCCAACGGTATGCTGTGCACCGCGTAACTCCTTACGGATCAAAAGTTATGGGCACCGGAGCGACGGATACCTGGTCACAAGTCCCAATCCCTCGGTTTGCTGGCCCAGTCTCTATGTAAAGTAAAGTTCTCTTGCCCAAGGGGCCGTGGGATTCTATAATAAAAATGTGATGGATTAGGTTGTCGTCCTTTTTACGGCTTACGACGTACGATCCGGGACAAAAAATAGTGCAGAAGAAGAAAATTGTCAGGAACTGATGAATACGTTTGATTTTGGACTCCGAAAATAGGCGCAACCTAGTAGGCTTCCCACCCCTATCGTAGAGCTCTCGGAGAGCTTTCCAACGATATGCTATGCGCCGGGTAACTCCTTAGAAATCAAAAGTTATGGGCACTAGAGCGACGGATACCTGGTCACAAGCCCTATGCCCTCTGTTTGCGGGCCCAGCCTCTACCTGAAGTGAAGTTGTCTAGCCCAGGGTACCGTGGGATTCGGTAATAGAAATGTGATGGATTAGGTTGTCATCCTTTTCGCGGCTCACGACATACGATCCGGGATGGAAAAATAGCGCAAAAGAAGAAAACTATCCCGAAACAGATGAAAACGTTGGATATTGGTCTCTGAAAACTGGTGCAGCACAGCAGGTTTGCTGCCCCTGTCGTAGAGCTCTCGGAGTGCTTTCCAACGGTATGCTGTGCGCCGCCTAACTCCTTACGGATCAAAAGTAATAGGCACCGGAGCAACAGATACCTGGTCACAAACCCCACGCCCTCGGTTTACGAGCCCAGCCTCGACGTGAAGCAAAGTTCTCTTGCCCAAGGTGTAGTGGGATTCTATAATAGAAATGTGATGGATTAGGTTGTCGTCCTTTTCGTGGCTCACGACTTCCGATCTGGGATGAAAAAACAGCGCAAAGAAGAAAAGTTTCCTGAAATTGATGAAAACGTTCAATTTTGGGCTTCGAAGAAAAGGCGCAGGCGAGCAGTCTTGCAGCCCCAGTCGTAGAGCTCTTGGAGACCTTTCCAACAATATGTTATACACCGCGTAACTCCTTACAGATCAAAAGTTATGGGCACTAGAGCGACCTATACTAGGTTACAAGCCCCACACCCTCGGTTTGCGGGCCCAACCTCTACGTTAAGTGAAGTTCTCTTGCCCAAGGTGCTGTGGGATTCACTAATAGAAATGTGATGGATTAGGTTGTCATCCTCTTCACGGCTCACGACTTACGATCCAGGAAGGAAAAATAACACAAAAGAAGAAAAGTGTCCCGAAACTGATAAAAACGTTGGATTTTGGTCTCCGAAAACCGGTGCAGCATTGCAGGCTTGCTACCCCTGTCTTAGAGCTCTCGAAGTGCTTTCCAACGGTATGCTGTGTGCCACGTAACTCCTTACGAATCAAAAGTTATGGGCATCGGAGTGACAGATACCTGTTCAGAAGCCCCACGCCCTCGGTTTGCGGGCCCAGCCTCTACGTGAAGTGAAGTTCTCTTAACCAAGGTGTCGTGGGATACTATAATAGAAATGTGATGGAATAGGTTGTCGTCCTTTTCGCGGCTCACGACGTACGATCCGGGACGGAAAAACAGTGCAGAAGAAGAAAAGTGTCCCAAAACTAACAAAAACGTTCAATTTTCGGCTCCAAAAACAATCGCAGCCAAGCAAGCTTGCTGCCCCCTTTGTAGAGCTCTCGGAGAGCTTTCTAGTGGTATGTTGTGCGCCGCGTAACTCCTTACGGATCAAAAGTTATGGGCGCCGGAGCGACGGATATCTAGTCACAAGCCCCACGCCCTCGGTTTAAAGGCCCAGCCTCTAAGTGAAGTGAAGTTCTCTTGCCCAAGGTGCCGTGGGATTCAGTAATAAAATGTGATGGATTAGGTTGTCGTCCTTTTCGAGGCTCACGACGTACGAACCGGGATGGAAAAACATCACAAAAGGAAGAAAAGTATCCCAAAACTGATGAAAACATTCAATTTTGTGCTCCGAAAATAGGTGCAACCGAGAAAGCTTGCCACCCTTGTCGTAGCGCTCTCGGTGAGCTTTCCAATGATATGATGTGCACCGCGTAACTCCTTACGGATCAAAAGTTATGGGCACCAGATCGACGAATACTTGGTCAAAAGCCCCACGCCCTCGGTTTGCGGGCCCAGCCTCTACGTGAAGTAAAGTTGTCTTGTCCAAGTTGCCGTGGAATTTTGTATTAGAAATGTGATGGATTAGGATGTCGTCCTTTTCGCGACTCAAGATGTACGATCCGGGACGGTAAAATATCGCAAAAGAAGAAAAGTGTCCCGAAACAGATGAAAACGTTGGATTTTGGTCTCCGAAAACTGGCGCAGTATAGCAGGTTTGCTGCCTCTGTTGTAGAGCTCTCGGAGTGCTTTCCAACGGCATGTTGTGCACTACGTAACTCCTCACGGATCAAAAGTAATGGGCACCGGAGCGACGGATACCTGGCCACAAGCCCCACGCCCTCAGTTTGCAGGCCCAGCCTCTACGTGAAGTAAAGTTCTCTTGCCCAAGGTGCCGTGGGATTCTATAATAGAAATGTGTTGGATTAGGTTGGCGTCCTTTTTGCGGCTCACGACGTACAATCCGGGACGGAAAAACAGCACAGAAGAAGAAAAGTATCCCAAAACTGATGAAAACGTTCGATTTTGGGCTATGAAAATAAGCCTAGCCAAGCAGGCTTGCTATCCCCGTCGTAGAGCTCTCAGAGAGCTTTCCAACGTTATGCTGTGCGCCGCGTAACTCCTTACGGATCAAAAGTTATGGGCACCGGAGCGAAGGATACCTTGTCACAAGCCCCACGCCCTCAGTTTGTAGCCCCAGCCTCTAAGTGAAGTGATGTTCTTTTGCCCAAGGTGCCATCGGATTCGGTAATAAAATGTGATGGATTAGGTTGTCGTCCTTTTCGCGGCTCACGACGTACGATCCGGGATGAAAAAATAGCACAAAAGGAAGAAAAATATCCCGAAACTAATGAAAATGTTAGATTTTGGGCTCCAAAAATAGGCGTAACTGAGAAGGCTTGCCACCCCTGTCGTCGCGTTCTCGGAGAGCTTTCCAACGATATGCTGTGCGCCGCGTAACTCCTTACGGATCAAAAGTTATGGGCAGCGGAGCGACGGATACCTGGTCAAAAGCCCCACGCACTCGGTTTGCAGGTCCAGCCTCTACGTGAAGTGAAGTTCTCTTGCCCAAGGTGCCGTGGGATTCAATAATAGAAATGTGATGGATTAGGTTGTCGTCCTTTTCGCGACTCACTATGTGCGATCCGAGAAGGAAAAACACTGCAAAAAAAGAAAAGCGTCCCGAAACAGATGAAAACATTTGATTTTGGTCTCTGAAAACTGGCGCAGCATAGCAGGTTTGCTGTCCTCGTCGTAGAGCTCTTGGAAAGCTTTCCAACATTATGTTGTGCGTCGCGTAACTCCTTACAGATCAAAAGTTATCGGCATCGGAGCGACAGATACCTAGTCACAAGCCCCACGCCCTCTGTTTGTGGCCCCTGCCTCTAAGTGAAGTGAGTTTCTCTTGCCCAAGGTGCCATGGGATTCGGTAATAAAATGTGATTGATTAGGTTGTTGTCCTTTTCGCGGCTCACGATGTACGATCCGAGATAGAAAAACAGCGCAAAAGAAGAAAAGTATCTCGAAACTGATGAAAACATTTGATTTTGGGCTCCGAAACAGGCACAACCGAGAAGGCTTGCATCCCCCATCACAGAACTCTCGAAGATCTTTCCAACGGTATGCTGTGCACCGTGTAAATCCTTACGAATCAAAAGTTATGGGCATCGGAGCGACGGATACCGGGTCACAAGCCCCACGCCCTCGGTTTGCGGGCCAAGCATCTACGTGAAGTGAAGTTCTCTTGCCCAAGGTGTCGTGGGATTCGGTAATTGAAATGTGATGGATTAGGTTGTCGTCCTTTTCGTGACTCACGATGTACGATCCGGGATGGAAAAACAGAGCAAAAGAAGAAAAGTGTCGCGAAATTGATGAAAACTTTGGATTTTGGGCTCCGAAAACTGCCACAGCCTACCAGGCATACTGACCCCGTCGTAGAGCTCTCGGAGAACTTTCCAACGGTATGCTGTGCACCGGAGCGACGGATGCCTGGTCACAAGCTCCACGCCCTCAGTTTGCTGGCCCAGCCTCTACGTGAAGTAAAGTTCTCTTGCCCAAGGGGACGTGGGATTCTGTAATAGAAATGTGATGGATTAGGTTATCGTCGCTTTCGCGGCTCACGACGTACGTTCCGGGACGGAAAAACTTCGCAGAAGAAGTAAAGTGTCCCGAAACGGATGAAAACATTTAATTTTGGGCTCCGATAATAGGCCCAGCCGAGTAGGCTTTCTGCCCTTGTCGTAGAGCTCTCAGAGAGCTTTCCAACGATATGTTGTGCGCCGCGTAACTCCTTACGGAGCAAAAGTTATGGGCACCAGAGCGACGGATGCCTAGTCACAAGCCCCATGCCCTCTATTTGCGGGCCCAGCCTCTACCTGAAGTGAAGTTCTCTTACCCAGGGTGCCGTGGGATTCGGTAATAAAAATGTGATGGATTAGGTTGTTCTTTTTCGTGACTCACGACGTACGATCCGGGAAGGAAAAACAGCGCAAATGAATAAAAGTGTCCTGAAACTGATGAGAACATTCGATTTTGGGCTCTGAAAACTGGCGCAGCCGAGCATGGTTGATGCCCCCATCTTAAAGCTCTCGGAGAGCTTTCCAACGGTATGCTGTGCATCTTGTAACTCCCTATGAATCAAAAGTAATGGGCACCGGAGCGACGGATACCTGGCCACAAGCCCCACGCCCTCAGTTTGCAGGCCCAGCCTCTACGTGAAGTAAAGTTCTCTTGCCCAAGGTGCAGTGGGAATCTATAATAGAAATGTAATGGATTAGGTTGTCGTCTTTATCGCGGCTCACGACGTATGATCTAGGATGGAAAAATAGCGCAAAAGAAGAAAAGTATCCCGAAACTGATAAAAATGTTCAATTTTGGGCTCTGAAAAATGGCGCAGGCGTGCAGGCTTGCTGTCCCCGTCGCAGAGCTCTCGGAGTGCTTTCCAACAGTATATTGTGCACCGCGTAACTACTTACAAATCAAAAGTTATGGGCACCGGAGCAATGGATACCTGGTCACAAGCCCCACGCCCTCGGTTTGCCGGCCCTGCCTCTACGTGAAGTGAAGTTCTCTTGCCCAAGGTGTCGTGGGATTCGTTAACATAAATGTGTTGGAATAGGTTGTCGTCCTTTTCGTGGCTCATGACATACGATCCGGGATGAAAAACCATTGCAAAAGAAGAAAAGTGTCCCGAGACTGAGGAAAATGTTGGATTTTGGTCTCCAAAATCTGACGTAGCATAGTAGGTTTTTTTCCCTCGTCGTAGAGCTCTCGGATTGCTTTCCAATGGTATGTTGTGCGCTGCATAACTCCTTACGGTTCAAAAGTTATGGGCACCGGAGCGACGGATACCCAGTCACAAACCCCACGCCCTCAGTTTGCGGGCCCAGCCTCTACGTGAAGTAAAGTTCCCTTGCCCAAGGTGCCATGGGATTCTATAATAGAAATGTGATGGATTAGGTTGTCGTCTTTTTCGCGGCTCATGACGTACGATCCGGGACGGAAAAACAACGCAAAAGAAGAAAAGTGTCCCAAAACTGATGAAAACTTTGGATTTTGGGCTCTGAAAACTGGCACAACCGAGCAGGCTTATTGACCCCGTTGTAGAGCTCTTGGAGAGCTTTCCAACGGTATGTTGTGCACCGCGTAACTCCTTATGGATCAAAAGTTATGGGCACCGAAGCGATAGAAAACTGGTCACAAGCCCCACGCCCTCAGTTTGCTAGCCCAGCCTCTACGTGAAGTAAAGTTCTCTTGCCCAAGGGGCCATGGGATTCTGTAATAGAAATGTGATGGATTAGGTTGTTGTCCTTTTCGTGGCTCATGACGTACGATACGGGACGAAAAAACAGCGCAGAAGAAGAAAAGTACCGAAACTGATGAAAACGTTTGATTTTGGGCTCCAAAAATAGGCGTAGCAGAGAAAGCTTGCTACCCCTATCGTAGAACTCTCGGAGAGCTTTCCAACGATATGCTGTGTACTACGTAACGCCTTACAGATCAAAAGTTATGGGCACCGGAGCGACGGATACCTGGTCACAAGCCCCATGCCCTCTGTTTGCTGGCCCATCCTCTACCTGAAGTGAAGTTCCCTTGCCTAGGGTGCCAAGGGATTCGGTAATAGAAATGTGATTGATTAGGTTGTCATCCTTTTCGCGGCTCACGAGGTACGATCCTGGACGAAAAAATAGCGCAAATGAAGAAAAGTGTCTCGAAATTGATGAAAACGTTCAATTTTGGTCTCCGAAAATAGGCGCAGCAGAGCAAGCTTGATGCCCCCGTCTTAGAGCTCGGAGAGCTTTCCAACGTTATGCTGTGTGTCACGCCCCAACCCGACCTATAGAGATTAGACTAGGATGTGATCTAAACATTCATATCATTTCACGTACTTAATCGTTCATTAAGGTTTAACACTTAACGTCAGCCTAAACTCTAAAAATTCTCCAGAAATCCGGCAACATAACGGCTACAATTGGGCTCTTTAGCTTGACCTAATTTTCTAAAGGCCTCAAAACTTTTAATCTCAAATTCATTTCCCACTAAGATTACTATTTATCACCAATCGAAATGCCGACTAGTTATCTCGAAGTCTTTCTTGATTAACAACCTAGCATGATAACTATGTCTCGTTTGTTTGTCAATCCATGTTACAAAAGTACCTGTTGATCTTAGCTTACCGATGTGTACCTACGTAAGATTAGATAGATTCATTTTACTTAACCCTTTACCTAATACTTCATAAGCCTGTGATAGATACTAAACCAGTAGCAAAACGAGCAAATAGGGTATCTGTCTAGTTAATATCGGTACAAATCAAAATTAGACCCCAAATTACAACATGGGTCATCTACAACAACGATAGTAAGCAACACAAGAAATAGTCTTCAATACAACATATTGTTCACAAAATAGCCACAGTCAAGTAAGGCACATAGGCCAGACAATCACTCCAAGGAGTCATCGATAGGCACATTATCCTCAGGTACCTGTTCCTGATCTTCTTCACCTGAGATGATAAAAGAGGGTGAGTCCTTATGAACTCAGTGAGGGGGAACGAGAAATAAGTTTTGAAACTCTTTTTCCGGTTCAACTTATGAAAACCCTTTTTGCAAGCATGACATATATCACAAGTAAGTTTATGATGTAACATAAAAGTAAAAGACCACAATTACCGGTCTTTCTTCCCCGAGGTCCTCTAGGAACCAAGTGAGAGTACTTATACACATAGTGAAAAGGATACGGTGAGCTTTTGCTCTCAGTTCATTTCCAGTATCAGTTGTTGCGGCCGACTTCAAATCATCCACTTATCACACCAAATGGGTGTACTTCGAATGTATCCCGAAATCCTACGACCCAACTCTCCGAGGAAGTTTAGCCCCCAAGCAAGAGAGGGAATTGGACAATGGTAGTCACGGTTGCACCGGCAAGCCCGATACTGCCCAGTGTGCATGAAACGCTACCACACCAGAATGAAAGGTTACAACCTTGTATGCAATGCACATTTATGACATTTATTATATCACATTAGGAGGACAACAAAGTAGGTTGCCTCCGAACAGTTATAAAATCGCACATTGACAAGTAAACACACGAGGCATGCTTTGACATGTAATTTCACTTGTAAAGCACATGAAGTTATATGAATATTAAACGGGCAGCCATGTAACACATGTAAATCAAATCATATAACTCTTTTCGGGGTTCAGGTAATCAAGTAATAAGTTTATGCAAGCATGCAACGACGTCTACGTGGGATCGGGTGCAAGAAAGGTCTACTTGTCAACATGTAATCATCGGAAATCACACTTAGGGCTATAAGGACAACTACGGGCAGCCCACTAATCACATAATTAGACACGATAACCATTGGATCACACTTAGCGAGTTTTCATAGTCACTAGGGTTGCAATTCATGCTTACCCGTGCGATTAAGCCACAAGATGTCACGTAATTAAGTCAAGGCCATGCATTGATTAATTAAACATCCTCAATCATTCAAAACAGTCCGCACAACATCCAAGTACCACAATCCCAAGCATTTAATACCACAAGAGAAGTTACAATAATTTTCATAGCATATCACTAGATAAAAACCTCACTGCAATGGTCTGTATTCCCACAATTATTTAGACAAGCAAAAAATATCCAATTTCAGTGACCAAAATTTCAAATTAAATCTTATTAAGTGAACTAAATCCAAAAACAAACCTCGCATCATTTGGATTTTGGATTCAAGAGTTATAGCAAAAACCGTGAGACTACACAAAACTGTCCAGATTTGTACACATTTCAATACTTGTCATTTTTGTGGGCCTTAGGGTCAGATTTAGCCTTAGTCTATTTCTGACAAAAATGTCCAGAACTTAAAAATATAGGAACCTTAGAAATTTTATGCATTTTAGATATCATTTGCTAAGTCCAAACTGGTTCGTTCTACAGGGACAGTGAACTGCCAAAAACCTGCTTCATTTTCCAGATTTTCCAGATTTAGACACCTTTCGATGTTTTTCCATTTTGGAGACTTTAGAGGCAAAATTGGCCTTAGCCTATTTCTATGACAAATGCTCAGAACTGGAAAATTTTTCACCTACCATTTTTCATGCATTTTCAACATCATCTACCATGCCAAATTCACTTCGCTCTAACAAGTCAGAAGTCTGCCATTTTGCGATTTTTCCTATCTTCAAGTTCTAGCTAAATATCTTGCCATGCATGGTTACAAAAGCTCATGTACACACACATACCACAAGTACAGAGGTAAAAATAGACATATGAAGGCATCCATGTGGTTTTTGAAAGCTTTTAAAAGGATTAACCCTCACCTTAGCCTATTGACAACAAATGATGCTCAAATATCTTGAAGATGCACATATGGTCTTCTCTCCTTGTTTGGCCGAGGGATATTGCTTGATTTCCTTAATTCCTAGCTAAGTTACCATGTCCATAGTATGTGCATGTGGTTAGAACAAAAGGGAGATGAAAGAAAAGCTATCAAACATACATAGGGTCGAAATGGGTGTTCTATGAGCTTGCATGCATGTCTCTTTGCTTCTAGCTTTCTTGGTTGAGCTTCCTAGGGCCTTGAGTGTCTTGATGAACCTTAGGATGATGAGCTTAAGCTATGGAGACTAAGATTGCAGCCAAGGCCGAGAAAGAGTGTGTAATGAGAGAATGAGAAGTTTGAAATGAATGAAGTGTTGGTGTTTGTGAGTGTCGGCCTAAGGCTTCAAAATTTTTGATTTTTGTGTCTTCAAGAGCATGTTTTGAATTGTCTAGCATGGGCATTGAATGGATCGAAAATGTGGAGTATGGTGGAGGATAAAATAATGCTTTGGTTTCAAATTTTTTTTTTTTTTGCATTGTGTCATAAATTGTCTAAGTTTGATTTTGAAATTGCAAAGCATGCACAAAACCCTTCACATGGTCGGCCAAGGCTTACTCAAATCTGATTTTTTTTGTGTTGTTTGAGCTTATTTTATTGTGTGCTTGGAATGTGCAAAAGAATAACGAATAAAGAATAATAATGTTTAGTTTTTGGTGAAATTTCGTCTTCTAGTGAGTTGAATTAACATTTTAATATTAGTTAGTGGAGTTTGTAGGATTAATTAATAATCTAGTGCCTTGTGTAAAATGCTCTCTTGATTAGCGTGCGAGCATGTTTTCCTAGGTTTAGGGCACGCACTACGAGGTAAGGTACAAACTACAAGACGAATGCACGTTTCCCAAGTAAATGCACGTTTCCCAAGCAAATGCACGTAATTCGATGCAAGGCACATAAAACAAGACACGACTCTTAAACTTAGGTCAAGGCACGTAATTCTAGGTTAGGGCACACGAAATGAGGTATCGCACGCAAATCGAGGTCGGGCCTCACACTGTGCGTCGTGTAACTCCCTACGAATCAAAAGCTATGGGTACCAAAGCGACGGATACCTGGTCACAAGCCCCACGCCTTCGGTTTGCGGGCCCAGCCTATACGTGAAGCAAAGTTCTCTTGCCCAAGGTGCAGTAGGATTCTATAATAGAAATATGATGGATTAGGTTGTCGTCCTTTTCGCAGCTCACGACGTACGATTCGGGACAGAAAAACAGCGTAAAAAAAGAAAAGTAGCCCGAAATTGATGAAAATGTTCCATTTTGGGCTCCGAAAAAAGGCGCAATTGAGTAGGCTTGCTGCCCCCGTCGTAGAGCTCTCGGAGAGCTTTCCAACAGTATGTTGTGTGCCGCGTAACTCCTTACAGATCAGAAGTTATGGGCACCGGAGCAACGGATACCTGGTCACAAGCCCCACGCCCTTGGTTTGCTGGCCCAGCCTCTACGTGAAGTGAAATTCTCTTGCCCAAGGTGCGGTGGGATTCGTTAATAGAAAGGTGATGGACTAGGTTATCGTCTTTTTCGCGGCTGACAACTTACGATCCGGGACGGGAAAACAACGCAAAAGTATAAAAGTGTCTCGAAACTGATGAAAACGTTGGATTATGGTCTCTGAAAACTGGTGCAAGATAGCAGGCTCGCTGCCCTTGTCGTAGAGCTGTCGGAGTGCTTTCCAACGGTATGCTGTGCACCACGTAACTCCTTACGGATCAAAAGTGATGGGCACCGGAGCGACGGATACCTGGTCACAAGCCCCACGCACTCGGTTTGCGGGCCCAGCCTCTACGTTAAGTAAAGTTCTCTTGCCCAATGTACCATGGGATTCGGTAATAGAAATGTGATAGATTAGGTTGTCGTCCTTTTCGCGTATCACGACGTATGATCCGGGAAGAAAAAACAGTGCAAAAGAAGAAAATGTCCCGAAACTGATGAAAACGTTCGATTTTGAGCTCCAAAAATTGGCACGGCCAAGCAGGCTTGCTTACCCCATTTTAGAGCTCTCGGAGTGCTTTCCAACGGTATGCTGTGCACCACGTAACTCCTTACGGATCAAAAGTGATGGGCACCGGAGCGACGGATACCTGGTCACAAGCCCCACGCACTCGGTTTGCGGGCCCAGCCTTTTAGTGATGTGAAGTTCTCTTGTCCAAAGTGCCGTGGGATTCGGTCATAAAATGTGGTGGATTACGTTGTAGTCCTTTTCGCTACTCATGACGTACGATCCTAGATGGGAAAATAGTGTAAAAGATGAAAAGTGTCTCGAAATTGATGAAAATGTTCAATTTTGGGCTCCAAAAATAGACGCAGCCAATCATGCTTGCTACCCCCGTCATAGAGCTCTCGGAGAGCTTTCCAACGGTATGCTGTGCGCTGCATAACTCATTACGGATCAAAAGTTATGGGCACCAGAACGACGGATACCTGGTCACAAGCCCCACGCCCTTGGTTTGCGGGCCCAGCTTCTACGTGAAGTGAAGTTCACTTGCCCAAGGTGCCATTTGATTCGGTTTACGGGCCCAGCCTCTATGTGAAGTGAAATTCTCTTGCCCAAGGTGTCGTGGGATTCGTTAATAGAAATGTGATGGATTAGGTTGTCGTCCTTTTCGAGGCTCACGACATATGATCCGGAACGGAAAAATAGCGCAAAAGACGAAAAGTGTCCCGAAACTAATGAAAACGTTCGATTTTGGGCTTCAAAAACATGCACAGCCGAGCAGACTTTCTACCCCCATCGTAGAACTCCCGGAGAGCTTTCCAACGGTATGATGTGCGCCGCGTAACTTCTTACGGATCAAAAGTTATGGGCACCGGGCGACCGATACCTGGTTACAAGCCCCACTCCCTCGGTTTACGGGCCCAACCTTTACGAAAAATGATGTTCTCTCGCCCAAGGTGCCATGGGATTCAGAAATAAAAATGTGATGGATTAGGTTGTTGTCCTTTTCTTGGCTCACGACGTACGATCTGAGACGGAAAAACAGTGCAAAAGGAGAAAAGTGTCCCGAAACTGAAGAAAATGTTGGATTTTGGGCTATGAAAATAGAAGCAGCTTAGCAGGCTTGTTGCATCCAGTCGTAGAGCTCTCGAAGAACTTTCCAACGGTATGCTGTACGCCACGTAATTGCTTATGGTTCAAAAGTTATGGGCATCGGAGCAACGGATACCTGGTCAAAAGCCCCACGCCCTCGGTTTGCAAGCCCAGCCTCTAGGTGAAGTAAAGTTCTCTTGCCCGAGCTGTCGTGGGATTTTATAATAGAAATGGGATGGAATAGGTTGTCGTCTTTTTCCCAGCTCATGATGTACGATCCGGGACGAAAAACTAGCGCAAAAGAAGAAAAGTATCTAGAAATTGATAAAAATGTTCGATCTTGGGCTCCGAAAATAGGCACAGCCGTGCAAGCTTGCTGCCCCCGTGTTAGAGCTCTCGGAGAGCTTTCCAACGGTATGATATGTGCCTCGTAACTCCTTACAGATCAAAAGTTATAGGCAACGGAGCGACGGATACCTGGTTACAAGCCCCACTCCCTCGGTTTGCAAGCCTAGCCTCAATGAGAAATGAAGTTCTCTCACCCAAGGTGTCATGGGATTCGGTAATAGAAATGTAATGTATTATGTTGTCGTCCTTTTGGCGGCTCACGACATTCGATCCGGGACGGACAAAAAGCGCAAAAGAGAAAAAGTATCCCAAAATTGATGAAAACGTTCAACTTTGGGCTCCGAAAATAGGTACAGCCTAGCAGGCTTACGGCCCTCATCGTAGAGCTCTGGAAGTTGCTTTCCAACGGTATGTTGTGCGTCGCGTAACTCTTTACGGATCAAAAGTTATGGGCACCGGAGCGACGGATACCTGGTCATAAGCCCCACGCCCACGGTTTGCGGGCCCAACCTCTACGTGAAGTGAAGTTCTCTTGCCAAAGGCGCCGTGGGATTCGGTAATAGAAATGTGACGGATTAGGTTGTCATCCTTTTCGAGACTAACGATGTATGATCTGGGACGGAAAAATAGCGCAAACGAAGAAAAGTATCCCAAAACTGATGAAAACATTGTATTTTGGGCTCCAAAAACCGGTGTAGCCAAGCAGACTTGCTGACCCCGTCGTAGAGCTCTCGGAGAGTTTTCCAACGGTATGTTGTGCACCACGTAACGCCTTACGGATCAAAAGTTATGGGCACCGGAGCGACGGATACCTTGTCATAAGCCCCATGCCCTCGGTTTACGGGCCTAGCCTATACATGAAGTAAAGTTCTCTTGCCCAAGGTGCCGTGGCATTCAGTAATAGAAATGTGATGGATCAGGTTGTCGTCCTTTTCACCGCTCACGACGTATGATTCGGGACGAAAAAATAGCACAAATGAAGAAAAGTGTCCCAAAATTGAAAAAAACGTTCGATTTTGGTATCTGAAAATAGGCACAGCCTAGCAGGCATGCGGCCCCCGTCGTAGAGCTCTCGGAGAGCTTTCCAACGGTATGCTGTACGCGGCGTAACTCCTTATGGATCAAAAGTTTTGGGCACCGGAGCGACGGATACCTGGTCACAAGCCCCACGCCCTCGGTTTGCGGGCCCAGCCTCTACGTGAAGTGAAGTTCTCTTGCCAAAGGTGCCGTAGGATTCGATAATAGAAATGTGATGGATTAGGTTGTCGTCCTTTTCGGGAATGACGATGTACGATCCGGGACGGAAAAACAGCACAAAAAAAGAAAAGTATCATGAAACTGATGAAAACATTGGATTTTGTGCTCTGAAAACCAGTGCAGCTGAGCAGGCTTGCTGACCCTGTCGTAGAGCTCTCGGAGAGCTTTCCAACGGTATGTTGTGCACCGCGTAACTCCTTACAAATCAAAAATAATAGGCTTCGGAGCGACGGACACCTGGTCACAAGCTCCACACCCTCGGTTTGCGGGCCCAGCCTCTACGTGAAGTGAAGTTCACTTGCCTAAGGTGTCATGAGATTCGGTAATAGAAATGTGATGGATTAAGTTGTCATCGTTTTTGCGACTGACGATGTAATATCCGGGACAAAAAAATAGCGCAAAAGAAGAAAAGTGTCCTGAAACTAATGAAAACGTTGGATTTTGGGCTCCGAAAATAGGCGCAGCCCAGCAGGCTTGCTAACTCCGACGTAGAGTTCTCGGAGAGCTTTCCAACGGTATACTGTGCGCCGCGTAACTCCTTACGGATCAAAAGTTATGGGCACTAGAGCGATAGACACCTAGTCACATGCCCCACGCCCTCGGTTTTGCGGGCCCAGCCTTTATGTGAAGTAAAGTTCTCTTGCCCAAGGTGCCATGGGATTCTGTAATAGAAATATGATGGATTAGGTTGTCATCCTTTTCGCGGCTCAGGACATACGATCCGGGACGAAAAAATAGCGCAAAAGAAGAAAAGTGTCCCGAAACTTATGAAATCGTTCGATTTTGAGCTCCAAAAATAGGCGCAACTAAGCTAGCTTGCTACCACCGTCATACAGCTCTCAGAGAGCTTTCCAACGATATGTTGTGCGCTGCGTAACTCCTTACGAATCAAAACTTATGGGCACCGAAGCGACGGATACCTAGTCACAAGCCCCACCCCCTGGGTTTATGGGCCTAGCCTCTACGTGAAGTGAAATTTTCTTGCCCAAGGTGCCGTGGGATTCTAAAATAGAAATGTGATGGATTAGGTTGTCGTCTTTTTCGCAGCTCACGACGTACGATCCGGGATGAAAAAACAGCGCAAAAGAGAAAACGTGTCCTAAAAATGATGAAAACGCTCGATTTTGGGCACCAAAAACAGGTGCAGCTAAGCAGGCTTACTACCCCCGTTGTAGAGCTCTCGGTGAGCTTTCCAACGGTATGCTGTGCGCCCCGTAACTCCATACGAATCAAAAGTTATGGGCACCAGAGAGACGGATACTTGGTCACAAGCCCTATGCCCTCGGTTTGCGGGCCCAGCCTCTACGTGAAGTGAAGTTCTCTTGCCCAAGGTGCCGTGCGATTCGGTAATAGAAATGTGATGGATTAGGTTGTCATCATTTTTGTAACTCACGATGGAATATCCGGGACAGAAAAATAGCGCAAAAGAAGAAAAATGTCCCAAAACTGATGAAAACATTGGATTTTGGGCTCAGAAACCAGCGCAGCAGTACAGGCTTGCCGACCCTGTCGTAGAGCTCTCGGAGAGCTTTCCAACGGCATGCTGTGCGCCGCATAACTCCTTACAGATCAAAAGTTATGGGCACCGGAGTGACGGACACTTGGTCACAAGCCCCGCACCCTCGGTTTGCAGGCTCAGCCTTTACATGAAGTGAAGTTCTCTTGCCCAAGGTACCAAGGGATTCGGTAATAGAAATGTGATGGATTAGGTTGTCATCCTTTTCGCGGCTCACGACGTACGATTCGGGACGAAAAAATAGCGCAAAAGAAGAAAAGTGTCCCAAAACTGATGAAAACGTTAGATCTTGGTCTCCAAAAATAGGCACAGCCGTGCAAGCTTGCTGCCCCTGTCTTAGTGCTCTCGGAGAGCTTTCCAAAGGTATGATATGCGCCGCGTAACTCCCTATAGATCAAAAGTTATGGACTCCGGAGTGACGGATACTTGGTTTCCAGCCCTACTCCCTTGGTTTGTGGGCCCAGCCTCAACGAGAAATAAAGTTCTCTCACCCAAGGTGCCATGGGATTCGGTAATAGAAATGTGATGGATTATGGTATCGTCCTTTTCGCGGCTCACGACGTACGATCCGGGACCAAAAAAAAGTGCAAACGAAGAAAAATATCCCAAAATAGATGAAAATGTTAGTTTTTGGGCTCCGAAAATAGACACAGTCTAGCAGGCATGCTGCCGCGGTTGTAGAGCCCTCAGAGAGCTTTCCAATGGTATGTTGTGCGCGGCGTAACTCCTTATGGATCAAAAGTTATGGGCACCGGAGCGACGGATACCTGGTCACAAGCCCCACGCCCTCAGTTTGTGGGCCCAGCCTCTACGTGAAGTGAATTTCTCTTGCCAAAGGTGCCGTGGGATTCGATAATAGAAATGTGATGGATTAGGTTGTCGTCTTTTTCGGGAATGATGATGCACTATCCGGGATGGAAAAATAGCGCAAAAAAAGAAAACTGTCACGAAACTGATGAAAACGTTGGATTTTGTGCTATGAAAACTGGCGCAGCTGAGCAAGCTTGCTGACCCTGTCATAGAGATCTCGGAGAGCTTTCCAATGGTATGTTGTGCGCCGCGTAACTGCTTACAAATCAATAGTAATGGGCTTCGGAGGAACGGACACCTGGTCACAACCTCCACACCCTCGGTTTGCGGGCCCAACCTCTATGTGAAGTGAAGTCCACTTGCCCAAGGTGTCATGAGATTCGGTAATAGAAATGTGATGGATTAAGTTGTCATCATTTTTGCGACACACGATGTAATATCCCGGACGGAAAAACAGCGCAAAAGAAGAAAAGTATCCCGAAACTAATGAAAACGTTGGATTTTGGGCTCCGAAAATAGGTTCAGCCCAGCAGGCTTCATGACTTCGTCGTAGAGTTCTCGGAGAGCTTTCCAACGGTATGCTGTGCACCGCGTAACTCCTTACGGATCAAAAGTTATGGGCACCGGAGCGACAGACACCTAGTCACAAGCCCCACGCCCTCGGTTTTGCGAGTCCAGCATCTACGTGAAGTGAAGTTCTCTTGCCTAAGGTGTCGTGGGATTCTATAATAGAAATGTGATGGATTAGGTTGTCGTCCTTTTTCGCGGCTCAGGACGTACGATCCGGGACGAAAAAATAGCGCAAAAGAAGAAAAGTGTCCTGAAACTTATGAAAACTTTTGATTTTGAGCTCCAAAAATAGGCGCAGCTAAGCTGGCTTGCTACCACCGTCGTAGAGCTCTTGGAGAGCTTTCCAACGATATGCTATGCACCGCGTAACTCCTTACGGATCAAAAGTTATGAGCACTGGAGCGACGGATACCTAGTCACAAGCCCCACCCCCTGGGTTTATGGGCCTAGCCTCTACGTGAAGTGAAGTTCTCTTGCCCAAGGTGTCGTGGGATTCTAAAATAGAAATGTAATGGATTAGGTTGTCGTCTTTTTCGCGGCTCACGACGTACGATCCAGGACGAAAAAACATCGCAAAAGAGAAAAAGTGTCCAAAAAATGATGAAAATGCTCGATTTTGGGCACCAAAAATAGGCACAGCTGAGCAGGCTTATTGCCCCCGTCGTAGAGCTCTCGGAGAGCTTTCCAACGGTATGCTGTGCGCCCCGTAACTCCATACGGATCAAAAGTTATGGGCACCAGAGAGACGGATACCTGGTCACAAGCCCTATGCCCTCGGTTTGCGGGCCCAGCCTCTACGTGAAGTGAAGTTCTCTTGCTCAAGGTACCGTCCGATTCGGTAATAGAAATATGGTGGATTAGGTTGTTATCATTTTTGCGACTCACGATGGAATATCTGGGACAGAAAAATAGTGCAAAAGAAGAAAAATGTCCCAAAACTAATGAAAATGTCGGATTTTGCGCTCCAAAACCAGCGCAGCTAAGCAAGCTTGCCGACCTTGTCTTAGAGCTCTCGGAGAGCTTTCCAACGGCATGCTGTGCGCCGTGTAACTACTTACAGATCAAAAGTTATAGGCACCGGAGTGACGGACACCTGGTCACAAGCCCCACGCCCTCGGTTTGTAGGCCCAGCCTTTACATGAAGTGAAGTTCTCTTGCTCAAGGTACCGTGGGATTCAGTAATAAAAATGTGATGGATTAGGTTGTCGTCCTTTTCGCGGCTCACGACGTATGATTCGAGACGGAAAAATAGCACAAAAGAAGAAAAGTGTCCCGAAACAGATGAAAACGTTAGATCTTGGACTCCGAAAATAGGCGCAGTCGTGCAAGCTTGCTGCCCCTCTCTTAGTGCTCTCGGAGAGCTTCCCAACGGTATGATGTGCACCGCGTAACTCCTTATTGATCAAAAGTTATGGACACCGGAGCGACGGATACCTGGTTACCTGCCCCACTCCCTCGGTTTACGGGCCCAGCCTCAACGAGAAATGAAGTTCTCTCACCCAAGGTGCCATGGGATTCGGTAATAGAAATCTGATGGATTATGGTGTCGTCCTTTTCGCGGCTCACGATGTACGATCCGGGATGAAAAAAAGCGCAAAAGAAGAAAAATATCCCGAAACTGATGAAAATGTTTGATTTTGGGCACCGAAAATAAGCACAGCCTCACAGGCATGCTACCCACGTCATAGAGCTCTCGGAGAGCTTTCCAACGGTATGCTTTGCGTCGCGTAACTCCTTATGGATCAAAAGTTATGGGCACCGGAACGACGGATACCTGGTCACAAGCCCCACACCCTCAGTTTGCGGGCCCAGCCTCTACGTGAAGTGAAGTTGTCTTGCCCAAGGTGCCGTGGGATTCGGTAATAGAAATATGATGGATTAGGTTGTTATCATTTTTACGACTCACGATGGAATATCCGGGACAGAAAAATAGCGCAAAAGAAGAAAAATGTCCCAAAACTGATGAAAATGTAGGATTTTGCGCTCCGAAACCAGCACAGCCGAGTAGGCTTGCCGACCTTGTCTTAGAGCTCTCGGAGAGCTTTCCAACGGCATGCTGTGCACCGTGTAACTCCTTACAGATCAAAAGTTATGGGCACCGGAGTGACGGTCACCTGGTCACAAGCCCCACGCCCTCGGTTTGTAGGCCCAGCCTTTACATGAAGTGAAGTTCTTTTGCCCAAGGTACCGTGGGATTCGGTAATAGAAATGTGATGGATTAGGTTGTCGTCCTTTCCGCGGCTCACGACGTACGATTCGAGACGGAAAAACAGCGCAAAAGAAGAAAAGTGTCCCAAAACTGATGAAAATGTTAGATCTTGGTCTCCGAAAACAGGCGCAGTCATGCAAGCTTGCTAGCCCCGTCTTAGTACTCTCGGAGAGCTTCCCAACGGTATGATGTGCTCCACGTAACTCCTTATAGATCTAAAGTTATGGACACCGGAGCGACGGATACCTGGTTTCCAGCCCTATTCCCTCGGTTTGCGGGCCCAGCCTCAACGAGAAATGAAGTTCTCTCACCCAAGGTGCCATGGGATTCGGTAATAGAAATGTGATGGATTATGGTGTCGTCCTTTTCGCGGCTCACGACGTACGATCTGAGATGAAAAAAAGTGCAAAAGAAGAAAAATATCCCAAAACTGATGAAAAGGTTCGATTTTGAGCTCCGAAAATAGGTACAGCCTCGTAGGCATGCTGCCCCCGTCATAGAGCTCCCGGAGTGCTTTCCAACGGTATGTTGTGCACTGCGTAACTCCTTATGGATCAAAAGTTATGGGCATCGGAGCGACGGATACCTGGTCACAAGCCCCACGCCCTCGGTTTGCGGGACCATCCTCTACGTGAAGTGAAGTTCTTTTGCCAAAGGTACCGTGGGATTCGATAATAGAAATATGATGGATTAGGTTGTCGTCTTTTTCGGGAATGACGATGTACGATCCGGGACGGAAAAACAGCGCAAAAAAAGAATAGTGTCACAAAACTGATGAAAACATTGGATTTTGTGCTCTGAAAACCGGCGCAGCTGAGCAAGCTTGCTGACCCTGTCGTAGAGATCTCAGAGAGCTTTCCAACGATATGTTGTTCACCGCGTAACTCCTTACAAATCAAAAGTAATGGGCTTCGGAGCGACGGACACCTGGTCACAAGCTCCACACCCTTGGTTTGCGGCCCAGCCTCTACGTGAAGTGAAGTTCACTTGCCCAAGGTGTCATGAGATTCGGTAATAGAAATGTGATGGATTAAGTTCTCATCGTTTCCGCAACTCACGATGTAATATCCGGGATAGAAAAACAGCGCAAAAGAAGAAAAGTGTCCCGAAACTAGTGAAAACGTTGGATTTTGGGCTTCGAAAATAGGTGCAGCCCAGCAGGCTTGTTGACTCCGTCGTAGAGTTCTCGGAGAGCTTTCCAACGGTATGCTGTGCTCCACGTAACTCCTTACGGATCAAAAGTTATGGGCACCGGAGCAACAGACACCTGGTCACAAGCCCCACGCCCTCGGTTTTGCGGGCCCAGGCTCTACGTGAAGTGAAGTTCTCTTGCCCAAGGTGCCATGGGATTCGGTAATAAAAATGTGATGGATTAAGTTGTAGTCCTTTTCACGGCTCGTGACGTACGATCCGAGACGGAAAAACACTACGCAAAAGAAGAAAAGTGTCCTAAAACTGATGAAAAAGTTCGATCTTGAGCTCCGAAAACAAGCGCAGCCATGCAAGCTTGCTACCCCCGTGTTAGAGCTCTCGGAGAGTTTTCCAACGGTATGATGTGCGCTGCGTAACTCCTTCCAAATCAAAAGTTATGGGCACCGGAGCGACGGATACCTGGTTACAAGCTCAATCCCTCAGTTTGCAGACCCAGCCTCTACGAGAAATGAAGTTCTCTCACCCAAGGTGGCATAGGATTCGGTAATAGAAATGTAATGGATTATGTTGTCGTCCTTTTCACGGCTCACAACGTACGATCCGGGACGGGAAAAAAGCACAAAAGAAAAAAAGTATCCCGAAATTGATGAAAAGGTTCGATTTTGGGCTCCGAAAATAGGCACAGCCTAGCAAGCTAGCTGCCCCCGTCGTAGAGCTCTCGGAAAGCATTCCAACGGTATGCTGTGTACCGCGTAACTCCTTACGGATCAAAAGTTGTGGGCACCAGAACGACAGATACCTGGTCACAAGCCCCACGCCCTCGGTTTGCAGACCCAGCCTCTACGTGATGTGAAGTTCTCTTGCCAAAGGTGCCTTGGGATTCGGTAATAGAAATGTGATGGATTAGGTTGTCATCGTTTTCGCGACTGACGATGTACGATCCAGGACAGAAAAACAGCGCAAAAGAAGAAAAGTGTCCCGAAACTGATGAAAACGGTGGATTTTGGGCTCCGAAGACCGGCACAGCCGGTCAGGCTTGTTTTTCCTATCGTAGAGCTCTTTGAGAGCTTTCTAACGGTATATTGTGTGCCACGTAACTCTTCACGGATCAAAAGTTATGGGCACCAGAGCGACGGACACCTGGTCACAAGCCCCTCGCCCTCGGTTTGCGGCTCACGACGTACGATCCGGGATGGAAAAATAGCGCAAATGAAGAAAAGTGTGCCGAAACTGATGAAAACGTTCGATTTTGGGCTCCAAAAACAGGCGCAACCAAGCTAGCTTGCTGCCCCGTCTTAGAGCTCTCAGGGAGCTTTCCAACGGTATGCTGCGCGTCGTGTAACTCCTCATGAATCAAAACTTATGGGCACCGGAGTGATAGATACCTGGTCACAAGCCCTACGCCCTCGGTTTGTGGGCCTAACATCTATTTTAAGTGAAGTTCTCTTGCCCAAGGTGCAGTGGGATTCTATAATAGAAATATGATGGATTAGGTTGTCGTCCTTTTCGCGGCTCACGACGTACGATCAGGGATGGAAAAATAGCGAAAAAGACAAAAAGTGTCCAGAAACTAATGAAAATGTTCGATTTTGGGCTCTGAAAATAAGCGCAGCCAAGTAGACTTGCTGCCTTCATCGTAGAGCTCCAGAGAGCTTTTCAACGGTATGATGTACGCTGCGTAACTTTTTACGAATCAAAAGTTATGGGCACCGGAGCGACGGATACCTGGTCATAAGTCCCACGCCCTCAGTTTACGGGCCCAGCCTCTACATGAAGTGAAGTTCTTTTGCCTAAGGTACCGTTTAATTCGGTAATAGAAATGTGATGGATTAGGTTGTCGTCCTTTTCGCAGCTCACGACGTACGATCCAGGACTGCAAAATAGAGCAGAAGAGGAAAAGTATCCCGGAACTGATGAAAACATTCGATTTTGGGCTCTGAAAATTGGTGCAGCCGAGCAGGCTTGCTGCCCCCGTCGTAGAGCTCTCGGAGAGCTTTCCACCTGTATGTTGTGTGCCGCGTAACGCCTTGCGGATCAAAAGTTATGGGCACCGGAGCGACGGATACCTGGTTATAAGCCCCACGCCCTAGGTTTGCGGGCCCGGCCTCTACGTGAAGTGAAGTTCTCTTGCCCAAGGGGCTATGGGATTCGATAATAGAAATGTGATAGATTAGGTTGTTGTCCTTTTCGTGGCTCACGACTTACGATCCAGGACGAAAAAACAGCGCAAAAGAAGAAAAGTATCCAAAAATTGATAAAATCGTTCGATTTTGGGCTCTGAAAATAGACGTAATCGAGCAGGCTTGCTGGCCCCGTTGTAGAGCTCTCGGAGAGCTTTCCAATGGTATGCTTTGTGCCGCGTAACTCCTTTCGGATCAATAGTTATGGGGACCGGAATGACGGATACTAGGCCACAAGCCCCATGCCCTCGATTTGTGGGCCCAGCCTCTACTTCATGTTAAGTTCTCTTGCCCAACGTGTTGTGGGATTCTGTAATAGAAATGTGATAGATTAGGTTGTCGTCCTTTTCGCGGCTCACCACGTACGATTCGTGACGGAAAAACAGCGCAGAAAAAGAAAAGTGTCCCGAAACTTATCAAAACATTCGATTTTGGGCTCCAAAAATAGGCGTATTCAAGCAAGCTTGCTACCCCCTAATAGAGCTCTCGAAGAGCTTTCCAATGGTATGCTGTGCGCCACGTAACTCCTTACGGATCAAAATTTATGGGCATCGGAGTGACGGATACCTGGTCACATGCCCTACGCCCTCGGTTTGCAGGCCCAGCCTCTAAGTAAAGTGAAGTTCTCCTGCCCAAGGTGCCGTGGGATTCTATAATAGAAATGTGATGGATTAGATTGTCGTCATTTTCGCGGCTCACGACGTACTTTCCTGGATGGAAAAACAATGCAAAAGAAGAAAATAATCCCGAAACTGATAAAAATGTTCGATTTTGGGCACTGAAAGTAGGCACAGCCGATCAGGCTACTTTCCCCCATCGTAGAGCTCTCAGAGAGCTTTCCAACGGTATGTTGTGCGTCACGTAACTGCTTATGGATCAAAAGTTATGGGCACCGGAGCAACGGATACCTGGGCACAAGCCCCGCGCCCTCAGTTTGAGGGCCCAACCTCTACGTGAAGTGAAGTTCTCTTGCCCAAGGTGTGGTTTGATTCGGTAATAGAAATGTGATGGATTAGGTTGTCATCCTTTTCACGACTCACGACGTACGATCCGGAACTGAAAAACAAAGCAGAAGAGGAAAAGTGTCACAGAACTTCTGAAAACATTCGATTTTGGGCTCTGAAAATAGGTGCAGCCAAGCAGACTTGCTTCCCCCGTCATACAGCTCTCGGAGAGCTTTCCAATGGTATATTGTGTGCCGCGTAACTCCTTACGGATCAAAAGTTATGGACACTAGAGCGACAGATACTTGGTCATAAGCCCCACGCCCTCAATTTGCGGGCCCAGCCTCTACGTGAATTGAAGTTCTCTTGCCCAAGGTGCCGTGGTATTCGGTAATAAAAATGTGATGGATTAGGTTGTCATCCATTTCGCAGCTTATGATGTACGATCCGGGATAGAAAAATAGCTAAAAAGAAGAAAAGTGTCCCGAAATTGATGAAAACGTTTGATTTTGGGCTCCAAAAATAGGCACAGCCGATCAAGTTTGATGCCCCCGTCGTAGAGCTCTCGGAGAGCTTTCCAACGGTATACTGTGCGATGCGTAACTCTTTACAGAACAAAAGTTATGGGCACCGGGACGATGGATACCTGGTCACAAGCCCCACGCCCTTGATTTGCGAGCCTAGCCTCTATGTGAAGTGAAGTTCTCTTGTCCAAGGTGCAATGGGATTCTGTAATAGAAATGTGATAGATTAGGTTGTCATCCTTTTCGCGGCTCACGGTGTATTATCTCGGATGGAAAAACCGCGCAAAAGAAAAAGTGTATCCTGAAACTGATGAAAATATTCCATTTTGGGCTCCAAAAATAGGCATAGCCGAGCAGGCTTGCTGCCCATGTCGTAGTGCTCTCAGAGAGCTTTCCAACGGTATGATGTGCGCTGCGTAACTTCTTACAAATCAAAAGTTATGGGCACCGGAGCGACCGATACCTAGTTACAAGCCTCATTCCCTCGGTTTGCGGGCCTAGCCTTTACGAGAAATGATATTCTCTCGCCCAAGGTGCCATGGGATTCAGAAATAAAAATGTGATGGATTAGGTTGTTGTCCTTTTCGCGGCTCACGACGTACTATCTAGGACGGAAAAACAGCGCAAAAGGAGAAAAGTGTCCCGAAACTGATGAAAATGTTGGATTTTGGGCTCCAAAAATAGGAGCAGCCGAGCAGGTTTGTTGCATCCGTCGTAGAGCTCTCGAAGAGCTTTCCAACGGTATGCTGTACGCCGCGTAATTGCTTATGGATCAAAAGTTATAGGCACCGGAGCGACGGATACCTGGTCAAAAGCCCCACGCCCTCGGTTTGCAAGCCTAGCCTCTACGTGAAGTAAAGTTCTCTTGCCCAAGGTGTCATGGGATTTTATAATAGAAATGGGATGGATTAGCTTGTCGTCTTTTTCGCTGCTCACGACGTACGATCCGGGACGAAAAAATAGCGCAAAAGGAGAAAAGTGTCCTAAAATTGATAAAAATGTTCGATCTTGGGCTCCGAAAATAGGCGCGGCTGTGCAAGGTTGCTGCCCCCGTGTTAGAGCTCTCAGAGAGCTTTCCAACGGTATGATGTGTGCCGCGTAACACCTTACAGATCAAAAGTTATGGGCAACGGAGAGACGGATACCTGGTTACAAGCCCCACTCCCTCGGTTTGCGGGCCCAGCCTCAATGAGAAATGAAGTTCTCTCACCTAAGGTGCCATGGGATTCGGTAATAGAAATGTGATGGATTATGTTGTCATTCTTTTCGCGGCTCACGACGTACGATCCGGGACGGACAAAAAGCGCAAAAGAAGAAAAGTATCCCGAAACTGATAAAAACGTTTAATTTTGGGTTCAAAAACAGGTACAGCCTAGCAGTCTTGCGGCCCTCATCGTAGAGCTCTTGAAGATGCTTTCCAACGGTATGCTGTGCGCCACGTAACTCCTTACAGATCAAAAGTTATGGGCACCGGAGCGACAGATACCTGGTCACAAGCCCCACGTCCTCGGTTTGCGGGCCCAGCCTCTACGTGAAGTGAAGTTCTCTTGCCAAAGGTGCCGTGGGATTCGGTAATAGAAATGTGACGAATTAGGTTGTCATCTTTTTCGCGACTGACGATGTACGATCCGGGACGGAAAAACAGCGCAAAAAAGAAAAGTAACCCAAAATTGATGAAAACGTTGTATTTTGGGCTCCAAAAACCCGCGTAGCCAAGCAGGCTTGTTGACCCCGTCGTAGAGCTCTCAAAGAGCTTTCCAACGGTATGTTGTGCACCACGTAACTCCTTACGGATCAAAAGTTATGGGCACCGAAGCGACGGATACCTGGTCATAAGCCCCACGCCCTTGGTTTGCGGGCCCAGCCTTTACGTGAAGTGAATTTCTCTTGCCCAAGGTGCCGTGGGATTCAGTAATAAAAATGTGATGGATCAGGTTGTCGTCCTTTTTGCGACTGACGACGTACAATCCGGGATGGAAAAATAGCGCAAATGAAGAAAAGTGTCCCAAAACTGAAGAAAACGTTCGATTTTGGGATCAGAAAAAAGGCCCAGCCATGCAAGCTTGCTGCCCCTGTCGTAGAGCTCACAGAGAGCCTTCCAACGGTTTGATGTGCGCCGCATAACTCCTTACAGATCAAAAGTTATGGGCATTGGAGTGAAGGATACCTGGTTACGAGCCCCACTCCCTCGATTTGCGGGCCCAGACTCTACGAGAAAAGAAGTTCTCTCACCCAAGGTATCGTGGGATTCGGTAATAAAAATGTGATGGATTAGGCTGTCGTCCTTTTCGTGGCTCATGACGTACGATTCGGGACAGAAAAAAATTGCAAAAGAAGAAAAGTATCCCGAAATTGATGAAAAATGTTTGATTTTGGGCTCCGAAAATAGGCGCAGCCGAGAAGGCTTGTTGACCTGTCATTGAGCTCTCGGAGTGCTTTCCAATGGTATGCTGTACGCCGCGTAACTCTTTACAGATCAAAAGTTATGGGTATCGGAGCGACGGCTACCTTGTCACAAGCCCCACGCCCTCGGTTTGCGGGCCCAGCCTCTACGTGAAGTGAAGTTCTCTTGCCCAAGGTGCCGTGGGATTCAGTAATAGAAATGTGATGGATTAGGTTGTCGTCCTTTTCGCGACTGATGATGTACGATCCGAGATGAAAAAATAGTGCAAAAGAAGAAAAGTGTCCCGAAACTGATGAAAATGTTGGATATTGGGCTGTGAAAACCGGTACAGCCGAGTAGGCTTGCTGACCCGGTCATAGAGCTCTCAGAGAGCTTTTTAACGGTATGCTGTGCACTGCGTAACTCTTTACAAATCAAAAGTTTTGGGCACTAGAGCGACGGACACCCGGTCACAATCCCCACCCTCAGTTTGTGGGCCCAACCTCTACGTGAAGTGAAGTTCTCTTGCCCAAGGTGCCGTGGGATTCTGTAATAGAAATGTGATGGATTAGGTTGTCGTTCTTTTCGTGGCTCATGACGTACAATCCAGGATGAAAAAATAGCGCAAAAGAAGAAAAGTGTCCCAAAACTTTTGAAAGCGTTCGATTTTGAGCTCCAAAAATAGGCGCAGCTAAGCGGGCTTGCTACCACCGTTGTAGAGCTCTCGGAGAGCTTTCCAACGATATGCTATGAACCACGTAACTCCCTTATGGATCAAAAGTTATAGGCACCGGAGCGACGGATACCTAGTCACAAGCCCCACCCCCTCGGTTTATGGGCCCAGCCTCTACGTGAAGTGAAGTTCTCTTGCCCAAGGTGCCGTGCGATTCTAAAATAGAAATATGATGGATTAGGTTGTAGTCCTTTTTGCGGCTCACGACGTACGATCCGGGACCAAAAAACAGTGCAAAAGAGAAAAAGTGTCCTAAAACTGTTGAAAACTCTCGATTTTGGGCACCAAAAATAGGAGCAGCTAAGCAGGCTTACTGCCCCCGTCGTAGAGCACTCGGAGAGCTTTCCAACGATATGTTGTGGGCCCTGTAACTCCTTACGGATCAAAAGTTATTGGCACCAAAGTGACGGATTCCTGGTCACAAGCCCCACGCCCTCGGTTTGCGGGCCCAGCCTCTACGTGAAGTGAAGTTCTCTTGCCCAAGGTGCCGTACGATGGGGTAATAGAGGTGTGATGGATTAGGTTGTCATCCTTTTGGCGACTCACGATGGAATATTCGGGACAGAAAAATAGCGCAGAAGAAGAAAAGTGTCCCAAAACTAATGAAAGTGTTAGATTTTTGGCTCCGAAACTAGCGCAGCCAAGCAGGCTTGCTGACCTTGTCGTAGAGCTCTCAGAGAGCTTTCCAACGGCATGCTGTGCGCCGCGTAACTCCTTACGGATCAAAAGTTATAGGCACCGGAGTGACGGACACCTGGTCACAAACCTCACGCCCTCGGTTTGTAGGCCCAGCCTCTACGTGAAGTGAAGTTCTCTTGCCCAAGGTGTCGTGGGATTCGGTAATAGAAATGTGATGGATTAGGTTGCCATCCTTTTCGCGGCTCACAACTTACGATCCGGGATGAAAAAACAGCGCAAAAGAAGAAAAGTGTCCCGAAACTGATGAAAATGTTAGATCTTGGTCTCCGAAAACAGGTGCAGCCGTGCAAGCTTGCTGCCCCCGTGTTAGTGCTCTCGGAGAGCTTTCCAACGGTATGATGTGTGCCGCGTAACTCCTTATAGATCAAAAGTTATGGACACCGGAGCGACGAATACCTGGTTACCAGCCCCACTCCCTCGGTTTGCGGGCCCAGCCTCAACGATAAATTAAGTTCTCTCACCCAAGGTGCCATAGGATTCGGTAATAGAAATGTGATAGATTATGTTGTCGTCCTTTTTGTGGCTTACGACGTACGATCCAGGAGGAAAAAAAAGCGCAAAAGAAGAAAAATATCCTGAAACTGATGAAAATATTCTATTTTGGGCTCTGAAAATAGGAAGAGCCTAGCAGGCATGAGGCCCCCGTCGTAGAGCTCTCGGAGAGCTTTCCAACGGTATGCTGTGCGCCACGTAACTCCTTATGGATCAAAAGTTATAGGCACCGGAGCGACGGATACTTCGTCACAAGCCCCACGCCCTCGGTTTGTGGGCCCAGCCTCTACGTGAAGTGAAGTTCTCTTGCCAAAGGTGCTATGGGATTTGATAATAGAAATGTGATGGATTAGGTTGTCGTCCTTTTTGGGAATGACGATGTACGATTCAGGACGAAAAAACAGTGCCAAAAAAAAGTGTCACGAAACTGATGAAAACGTTGGATTTTGTGCTCTGAAAACTAGCGCAGCTGAGCAGGGTTGCTGACCCTGTCGTAGAGCTCATGGAGAGCTTTCCAACGGTATGTTGTGCACCGCGTAACTCCTTACAAATCAAAAGTAATGTGTTCGGAGCGACGAACACCTGGTCACAATCTCCACACCCTCGGTTTGCGGGCCCAGCCTCTACGTGAAGTGAAGTTCACTTGCCCAAGGTGTCATGAGATTCGGTAATAGAAATGTGATGGATTAAGTTGTCATCATTTTCGCGACTCACGATGTAAAAACCGGGACGGAAAAACAGCGCAAAAGAAGAAAAGTGTCCCGAAACTAATGAAAATGTTGGATTTTGGGCTCCGAAAATAGGCGCAGCCCAGCAGGCTTGCTGACTCTGTCGTAGAGTTATCGAAGAGCTTTCCAACGGTATGTTGTGCGCTGCGTAACTCCTTACGGATCAAAAGTTATGGGCACCGGAGCGACAGATACTTGGACACAAGCCCCACGCCCTCGATTTTGCGGGCCCAGCCTCTACGTGAAGTGAAGTTCTCTTGCCCGAGGTGCTGCGGGATTCGGTTATAGAAATATGATGGATTAGGTTGTCGTCCTTTTCACGGCTCGTGACGTATGATCCGAGACGGAAAAACAGTGCAAAAGAAGAAAAGTGTCCCGAAACTGATAAAAATGTTCGATCTTGGGCTCCGAAAACAAGCGCAGCCATGCAAGCTTGCTGCCCCCGTGTTAGAGCTCTTGGAGAGCTTTCCAACGGTATGATGTGCACCGCGTAACTCCTTCCAAATCAAAAGTTATGGGCACCGGAGCGACGGATACCTGGTTACAAGCCCACTCCCTCGGTTTGCAGGCCCAGCCTCTATTCGAACTGAAGTTGTCTCACCCAAGGTGGCATAGGATTCGGTAATAGAAATGTGATGGATTATGTTGTTGTCCTTTTCGCGGCTCACAACGTACGATCCGAGACGGAAACAAAGCGCAAAAGAAAAAAAGTATCCCGAAATTGATGAAAACGTTCAATTTTGGGCTCCAAAAATAGGCACAGCCTAGCAGGCTAGTTGTCCCCGTCATAGAGCTCTTAGAGAGCTTTCCAACGGTATGATGTGCGCCGCATAACTCCTTCCAAATCAAAAGTTATGGGCACCGAAGCGACGGATACCTGGTTACAAGCCCACTCCCTCGGTTTGCAGGCCCAGCCTCTATGAGAACTGAAGTTCTCTCACCCAATGTGGCATAGGATTCAGTAATAGAAATGTGATGGATTATGTTGTCGTCCTTTTGGCGGCTCACAACGTACGATCCGGGACAGAAACAAAGCGCAAAAGAAAAAAAGTATCCCGAAATTGATGAAAACGTTCAATTTTGGGCTCCAAAAATAGGCACAGCCTAGCAGGCTAGCTGTTCCCGTCGTAGAGCTCTCGGAGAGCTTTCCAACGGTATGCTGTGCACCGTGTAACTCCTTAGGGATCAAAAGGTGCCTTGGGATTCGGTAATAGAAATGTGATGGATTAGGTTGTCGTCCTTTTCGCAATTGACGATGTACGATCCAGGACGGAAAAACAGCACAAAAGAAGAAAAGTGTCCCAAAATTGATGAAAACATTGGATTTTGGGCTCCAAAAACCAGCACAGCCGATCAGGCTTGTTGCCCCCGTCGTAGAGCTCTCGGAGAGCTTTCCAACGGTATGTTGTGTGCCGCGTAACTCCTCACGGATCAAAAGTTATGGGCACCGGAGCGACGGACACCTGGTCACAAGCCCCTCACCCTCGGTTTGCGGGCCCAGCCTCTACGAGAAATGAAGTTCCCTCCCCCAAGGCCCCGTGGGATTCGATAATAGAAATGTGATGGATTAGGTTGTCGTCCTTTTCGCGGCTCACGACGTACGATCCGGGATGGAAAAATAGCGCAAATGAAGAAAAGTGTCCCGAAACTGATGAAAACGTTCGATTTTGGTCTCCAAAAACAGGCGCAGTCGAGCTAGCTTGTTGCCCCGTCTTAGAGCTCTCAGGGAGCTTTCCAACGGTATGCTGCGCGTCATGTAACTCCTCACGAATCAAAAGTTATGGGCACCGGAGTGACAGATACCTAGTCACAAGCCCCACGCCCTCGGTTTGCGGACCCAGCTCTATGTTAAGTGAAGTTCTCTTGCCCAAGGTGCAATGGGATTCTATAATAGAAATATGATAGATTAGGTTGTCGTCCTTTTCGCGGCTCACGACGTATGATCCGGAATGGAAAAATAGCGAAAAAGACAAAAAGTGTCCAGAAACTAATAAAAATGTTCGATTTTGGGCTCCGAAAATAAATGCAGCCAAGCAGACTTGCTGCCTTTGTCGTAGAGCTCCCGGAAAGCTTTCCAACGGTATAATGTACGCTGCGTAACTTTTTACGAATCAAACGTTATGGGCACCGGAGCGACGGATACCTGGTTATAAGTCCCATGCCCTCAGTTTACGGGCCTAGCCTCTACGTGAAGTGAAGTTCTTTTGCCTAAGGTAGCGTTTGATTCGGTAATAAAAATGTGATGGATTAGGTTGTCATCCATTTCGCAACTCACGACGTACGATCCGGGACTGAAAAATAGAGCAGAAGAGGAAAAGTATCTCGGAACTGATGAAAACGTTCGATTTTGGGCTATGAAAATTGGCGCAGCCAAGCAGGCTTGCTGCCCCCGTCGTAGAGCTCTCGGAGAGCTTTCCAACTATATGTTGTGCAACGTATAACTCCTTACGAATCAAATCTTATGGGCACTGGAGCGATGGATACCTGGTCACAAGCCCCACGCCCTCGGTTTGCAGGCCCAGCCTCTACGTGAAGTGAAGTTCTCTTGCCCAAGTTACCATGGGATTCGGAAATAGAAATATGATAGATTTGGTTGTCCTCCTTTTTGCGGCTCACAACATACGATCCGGGACTGAAAAACAGCACAAAAGAAGAAAAGTGTCCCAAAACTGATGAAAACATTCAATTTTCAGCTCTGAAAATAGGCACAGCTGAGCAAGCTTGCTACCCTTGTCGTAGAGCTCTCGGAGAGCTTTCCAACGGTATGCTTTGCGCCACATAACTCCTACGGATTAAAAGTTATGGGCACCAGAGCGACAGATACCTGGTCAAAAGCCCCACGCCCTCGGTTTGCGGGCCCAGCCTCTACGTGAAGTGAAGTTCTTTTGCCTAAGGTACTGTTTGATTCGGTAATAGAAATGTGATGGATTTGGTTGTCGTCCTTTTCGCAGCTCGTGACGTACGAGCCGGGACTGAAAAACAGAGCAGAAGAGGAAAAGTATCGCGGAACTGATGAAAACGTTCGATTTTGGGCTCTGAAAATTGGTGCAGCCGAGCAGGCTTTTTGCCCCGTTGTAGAGCTCTCGGAGAGCTTTCCAACTGTATGTTGTGCGCCATGTAACGCCTTGCGGATCAAAAGTTATAGGCACCGGAGCGACGGATACCTGGTCACAAGCCCCACGCCCTAGGTTTGCGGGCTCGGCCTCTACGTGAAATGAAGTTGTCATGCCCAAGGTGCCGTGGAATTCGGTAATAGAAATATGATTGATTACATTGTCGTTCTTTTCATGGCTCACGACTTACGATCCGGGACGAAAAAGCAGTGCGAAAGAAGAAAAGTGACCCAAAACAGATGAAAACGTTTGATTTTGGTCACCGAAAACCAGTGCAGCCAAGTTGGCTGGCTGCCCCATCGTAGAGCTCTTGGAGTGTTTTCCAACGGTATGCTGTGTGCCGCGTAACTCCTTACGGATCAATAGTTATGGGCACTGGAATGACGGATACTTGGCCATAAGCCCCAAGCCCTCGATTAGCGGGCCCAGCCTCTATATGATGTAAAGTTGTCTTGCCCAACGTGTCGTGGGATTCTGTAATAGAAATGTGATAGATTAGGTTGTCGTCCTTTTCGCGGCACACCACGTACGATCCGGGATGGAAAAACAGCGCAGAAAAAGAAAAGTGTCCCGAAACTTATGAAAATGTTCGATTTTGGGCTCCAAAAATAGGCGTAGCTAAGCAAGCTTGCTGCCCTCCTCATAGAGCTCTCAGAGAGCTTTCCAACGGTATGTTGTGCGCCACGTAAGTCCTTACGGATCGAAATTTATGGGCACCAGAGCGACGGATACCTGGTCACATGCCCCACGCCCTCAGTTTACAGGCCCAGCCTCTAAGTAAAGTGAAGTTCTCCTGCCCAAGATGCCATGGGATTCTGTAATAGAAATGTGATCAATTAAATTGTCGTCCTTTTCGCGGCTCACGACATACGATCCTGGATGGAAAAACAGTGCAAAAGAAGAAAAGCGTCCCGAAACTAATGAAAATGTTCGATTTTGGGCACCGAAAGTAGGCACAACCGATCAAGCTAGTTGCCCCTGTCGTAGAGCTCTCAGAGAGCTTTCCAGCGATATGTTGTGCGTCACGTAACTCCTTACGGATCAAAAGTTATGGGCACCGGAGCAACGGATACCTGGTCACAAGCCCCACGCCCTCAGTTTGAGGGCCCAGCCTCTGCGTGAAGTGAAGTTCTCTTGCCCAAGGTGTGGTTTGATTCAGTAATAGAAATGTGACGGATTAGGTTGTCGTCCTTTTCGCGACTCACGACGTACGATCCGGGACTGAAAAACAGAGCATAAGACGAAAAGTGTAACAGAACTGATGAAAACATTCGATTTTGGGCTCCGAAAATAGGCGCAGCCAAGCAGGCTTGTTTCCCCCATCATACAGCTGTCGGAGAGCTTTCCAACGGTATACTGTGTGCCGCGTAACTCCTTACGGATCAAAAGTTATGGACACCGGAGCGACAGATACCTGGTCATAAGCCCCACGCCTTCAGTTTGTGGGCCCAGCCTCTACGCGAAATTAAGTTCTCTTGCCCAAGGTACCATGGGATTCGGTAATAGAAATGTGATGGATTAGGTTGTCTTCCTTTTTGCAGCTTATGACATACGATCCGGGATAGAAAAATAGCTAAAAAGAAGAAAAGTGTCCCGAAACTGATGAAAACGTTCCATTTTGGGCTCCGAAAATAGGCACAGCCGATCAAGCTTGATGCCTCCGTCGTAGAGCTCTCGGAGAGCTTTCCAACGGTATACTGTGCGCTGCGTAACTCTTTACGGAACAAAAGTTATGGGTACCGGGACAATGGATACCTGGTCACAAGCCCCACGCCCTCGATTTGCGAGCCCAGCCTCTATGTGAAGTGAAGTTCTCTTGTCCAAGGTGCAATGAGATTCTGTAATAGAAATGTGATGGATTAGGTTGTCGTCCTTTTCGCAGCTCACGATGTACTATCTCAGATGGAAAAACCGCGCAAAAGAAAAAATGCATCCCAAAATTGATGAAAACATTCCATTTTGGGCTCCAAAAATAGGCATAGCCAAGCATACTTGCTGCCCATGTCGTAGTGCTCTCAGAGAACTTTCCAACGGTATGCTGTGCGCCGCGTAACTCCTTACGGATCAAAAGTTATGGGCACCAGAGCGGCCGATACCTGGTAACAAGCCCCACGCCCTCAATTTGTGGGCCCAGCCTCTACGTGAAGTAAAGTTGTCTTGCCTAAGGGAACGTGGGATTATGTAATAGAAATATGATGGATTAGGTTATTGTCCTTTTCGCGACTCACGATGTACGATCCGGGACGAAAAAACAGCGTAGAAGAAAAAAATTGTCCTGAAATTGATGAAAACATTGGATTTTGGGCTCCGAAAATAGGCGCAGCCGAGAAGACTTGCCTCCTATGTCGTAGAGCTCTCGAAGAACTTTCCAACGATATGCTGTGTGCCGCGTAACTCCTTACGGATCAAAAGTTATGGGCACCGGAGCGACGGATACCTGGTCACAAGCCCCATGCCCTCGGTATGCGGGCCCAGCCTCTACGTGAAGTGAAGTTCTCTTGCCCAAGGTGCCGTGGGATTCGGTAATAGAGATGTGATGGATTAGGTTGCTATCCTTTTCACCGCTCATGGCGTACGATCCGGGACCAAAAAACAACGCAAATGACGAAAAGTGTCCCGAAACTGATGAAAACATTCTATTTTGGGCTCCAAAAACAGGCGTAGCTGAGCAAACTTGCTGCCCCTGTCTTAGAGCTCTCAGAGAGCTTTCCAACAGTATGCTATGCGCCGTGTAACAAGCCTCACGCCCTTGGTTTGCGGGCATAACCTCTATGTGAAGTGATGTTCTCTTGCCCAAGGTGCAATGGGATTCTATAATAGAAATGTGATGGATTAGCTTGTCATCCTTTTCGCGGCTCATGACGTACTATCCAGGATGGTGAAACAGCGCAAAAGAATAAAAATATTCCGAAACTGATGAAAACGTTCAATTTTGGGCTCCAAAAATAGGCGCGGCCGAGCAGGCTTGCTACCCTTGTCGTAGAGCTCTCAGAGAGATTTCCAATGGGATTCTGTGGGCCGCGGAACTCCTTACAGATCAAAAGTTATACGCACCGGAGCGACGGATACCTGGTCACATGCCCCACGCCCTCGGTTTGCGGGCCCAGGCTCTACGTGAAGTGAAGTTCTCTTGCCCAAGGTATTGTGGAATTCTGTAATAGAAATGTGATGGATTAGGTTGTCATCCTTTTTTCGGCTCACGACGTACGATCCGGGACGGAAAAACAGCGCAGAAGAAGAAAAGTGTCTGAAACTGATGAAAATGTTTGATTTTGGGCTCCAAAAACAGGCGCAGCCGAGGAGGCTTGTCGCCCCCATCGTATAGCTCTCGGAGAGCTTTCCAACGATATGTTGTGCGCCACGTAACTCCTTACGGATCAAAAGTTATGGGCACCGGAGCGACGGATACCTGGTCACAAGCCACACCCCCTGGGTTTACGGGCCTTGCCTCTACGTGAAGTGAAGTTCTCTTGCCCAAGGTGCCATGGGATTCTATAATAGAAATGTGATGGATTAGGTTGTCGTCCTTTTCGTGGCTTACGACGTTCGATCCAGGACGGAAAAATAGCGCAAAAGAAGAAAGGTGTACCGAGAATGATGAAAACGTTCGATTTTGGGCTCCGAAAACAAGCGCAGCCGAGCAGGCTTGCTGGCCCTGTTGTAGAGCTATCAGATAGCTTTCCAACGGTATGCTGTGCGCCGCGTAACTCCTTACGGAACAAAAGTTATGGGCACCAGAGCGACGGATACCTGGTCACAAGCCCCACACCCTCGGTTTGTAGGCCCAACCTCTACGTGAAGTGAAGTTCACTTGCCCAAGGTGCCATGGGATTTTGTAATAGAAATGTGATAGAATAGGTTGTCCTCCTTTTTGCGGCTCCGAACGTACGATCCGGGACTTAAAAACAGAGCAGAAGAGGAAAAATATCCCGAAACTGATGAAAATGTTCGATTTTGGGCTCCGAAAACAGGCGCAACTGAGAAGGCTTGCTGCCCCAGTCGTAGAGCTCTCAGAGAGCTTTCCAACGGTATGCTGTGCGCCACATAACTCCTTATGGATCAAAAGTTATGGGCACCGGAGCGACGGATACCTGGTCACGAGCCCCACGCCCTCAGTTTGCAGGCCCAGCCTCTACGTGAAGTGAAGTTCTCTTGCCCAAGGTGCCGTGGGATTCGGTAATAGAAATGTGATTGTTTAGGTTGGCGTCCTTTTCGTGGCTCATGATGTATGATCCGGGATGGAAAAACAGCGCAAGAGAAAAAAAGTGTCCCGAAACTGATGAAAACATTCGATTTTGGGCTTAGATAATAGGCGCAGTTAAGCAAGCATATTGCCCCCTTCGTAGAGCTCTCGGAGAGCTTTCCAACGGTATGCTATGCGCCGCGTAACTCCTTTCTAAACAAAAGTTATGGGCATCGGAACGACGGATACTTGGTCACAAGCCCCATGCCCTCGATTTGCGGGCCCAGCCTCTATGTGAAGTGAAGTTCTCTTGTCCAAGGTGCAATGGGATTCTGTAATAGAAATGTGATGGATTAGGTTGTTGTCCTTTTTGCGGCTCACAACGTACGATCCGGGACTAAAAAATAGAGCAGAAGAGGAAAAGTGTCTCGGAACATATGAAAACGTTCGATTTTGGGCTCCGAAAATAGACGCCACTGTCACGCCCCAACCAGACCTATAGAGGTTAGACTAGGGTCTGATCTAAACATTCATATCATTCCACGTACTTAATCGTTCATTAAGGTTTAACGCTTAACGTTAGCCTAGAACTCCAAAATTCTCTGGAAAATTGGTAGCATAACGGCTGTAATTGGCTATTTAGTTTGACCTAATTTCCTAAACATCTCAAAACTTTCAATCTCAAATTTGATTCCAACTAAGATTACTATTTATCACCAATTGAAATGTCTACTATTTATCTCAAGTCTCGTTTGATTAACAACTAGTATAGCAACTATGTCTCGTTTATGAGTCAATTCATATTACACAAGTACCTGTTGGTCTTAGCTTACACATGAGTACCTGCTTAAGATTGGATAGATTGATTTTAGTTAGCCCTTTGCCTAACACTTCACAAGCCTGTAGTAGTTACTAATCAAAGTAGCAAAACGAGCGAATAGGGTGTCTGTCTATTTAATATTGGTACAAATCAAAATTAGACCCCAAATTACAACGGGGGTCTTTTACAATAACAACAACAAGCAATATAAGAAATAGTCTTCAAAACAACATATCGTTCACAAAACAGCCACATTCACGTAAGGCACGTAGGGCATGCAATCACTCCAAAGAGTCATCATTAGGCACGTTGTCCTCAAGTACCTGTTCCTGATCTTCTTCACCTGAGATGATAAAAGAGGGTGAGTCCTTATGAACTCAGCGAGGGGGAACGAGAAATAAGTTTTGAAACTCTTTTTCCGGTTCAACTTATAAAAAAAAACCCTTTTTAAAAGCATGACATATAACACAAGTAAGTTCATAATGTAATATAAAAGTAAAAGAACACAATTACCAGTCTTTCCTCCCCGAGGTCCTCCACGAACCAAGTGAGAGTACTTATACATATAGTGAAAAGGATACGGTGATCTTTTGCTCTCAATTCATTTCTAATAGCAGTTGTTGCAGCCGACTTCAAATCATCCACTTATCACGCCAAATGGGTGTACTCCGGATGTACCCTGAAATCCTACGACCTAACTCTCCGAGGAAGTCTAGCCCTCAAGCGAGAGAAGGAATTGGACAATGGTAGTCACGGTTGCACCGGCAAGCTCGATGCCACCCGGTGTGCGTGAAACGCTACCACGCCGGAATGAAAGGTTGCAACCTTGTATGCAATGCACATTTATAACATTTTACATATCACATTAGGAGGACAACGAAGTAGGTTGCCTCCGAGCAGTTATAAGATCGCACATTGACAAGTAAACACACAAGGCATGCTTTGACATGTAATTTCGCTTGTAAAGCACATGGAGTTATATGGATATTAAACGGGCAGCCAAGTAACACATGTAAATCAAGTCAAATAACTCATTTCGGGGTTCACGTAACCAAGTAATAAGGTTAAACATGTATACAACGACGTTTACATGAGACCGGGTGCAAGAAAAGTCTATTCATCAACATGTAATCATCGGAAATCACATTTAGGGGTATAAGGACAACTACGGGAAGCCCACTAATCACACAATTAGACACAATAACCATAGGATCAACACTTAGCGTGTTTTCACAGTCACTAGGGTTTCAATTCATGCTTACACGTGCGATTTAAGCCACAAATTGTCACGTAACTAACCCAAACCATGCATCGATTTATTAAAACACCCTCAATCATCCAAAACAGTCCACACAACATCCAAGCGCCACAATTCCAAGCATTCAATATCACAAGAGAAGTTACAATATTTTTTCAAAGTATATCACTAAATAAATACCTCACTGCAATGGTCTGTTTTCCCACAATCATTTAGACAAGAAAAAAATCTCCAATTCCAGTGAATAAAATGTCAATTTAAAGCTTATTGAGTGAACTAAATCCAGAAACAAACCTCGCATCATTTGGAGTTCGGATTCAAGAGTTATAGCTAAAACCGTGAGACTACGCAAAACTGTCCAGATTCTTACATATTTCAATACTTGCCATTTTTTAGGGTCTTAGGGTCAAATTTAGCTTTAGTCTATTTCTGACAAAAATGTCCCGAACTGAGAAATATAGAAACCTACCAAATTTCATGCATTTTATATATCATTTACTAAGTCAAAACTGATTCGTTCTACAAGGACAGTGAACTGCCAAAAACCTGCTCCATTTTCCCAAATTTTTCAGATTTAGACACCATTCGATGTTTTGCCATTTTAGAGACCTTAGAGTCAAAATTGGCCTTGGCCTATTTCTATGAAAAATGTTCATAGCTGGAAAAACTAGTCCCCTACCAATTTTCACGCATTTTCAACATCATTTACCAAGCCAAATACACTTCGTCTAACAAGTCAGAAATCTGCCATTTTCGCGATTTTACCTATCTTCAAGTTCTAGCTAAATATCTTGCCATGCATGGTTACAAAAGCTCATGTACACACATATACCACAAGTACAGAGGTAAAAATAGACATATGAAGGCATGCATGTGGTTTTTGAAAGCTTTTAAAAAGGATTAACCCTCACCTTAGTCTATTGACAACAAATGATGCTCAAAACTCTTGAAGATGCACAAATGGTCTTCTCTCCTTGTTTGGCCGAGAGATATTGCTTGATTTCCTTAATTCCTAGCTGAGTTATCATGTCCTTAGTATGTGCATATGGTTAGAACAAAAAGGAAATGAAATAGAAGCTATCAAACATACCTAAGCCGAAATGAGTGTTCTATGAGCTTGCATGCATCTTTTCTTGCTTCTAGCTTGCTTGGTCGAGCTTCCTAGGGTACTTGAGTGTCTTGGTGAGCTTTAGGAGATGAGCTTAAGGTATGGAACTTGAGCGTGAGGCTTTGGCCGAGAGAGAGAGAGAGAGAGAGAGAAAATGAGAGAATGGGAGTTGAGAGAAAGACCATGATGTGTTTGAGCATATGGTCGGCCTTGAGCTTCTACAAATCTGATTTGTGCCATTTCTTTTGAGCATTTGAATTATCTTAGCATGGGCAATTGAGTGGGCCAAGAATGTGGAGCATTGGGTAGGGTTTTAGGTCATTTTTTTAAAGCATTGTTTGAAGTAATTGTCATAGGCTTGTCTAGGAAAGTTTTTAAATTATGCAAGCTTATTAAAATGCAAGAAGTGGTTGGCCAAAGCATGCTCAAATTTTTTTGTCTTGTTTGAGCTTTATTTTATTGTGTGTGCTTGGGATATGCAAAAGAATAAGGAATAAAGAATAAGAATGTTTAGCTTTTGGTGAAATTTTATCTTCTAGTGCATTGACTTAGCATTTTAATATTAGTTAGTGGAGTTGGTAGGATTAATTAATAATCTAGTACTTCGTGTAAGATGCTTTCTTGATTAGCGTGCGGGCACGCTTTCCTAGGTTTAGGGCATGTACTACGAGATAAAGCATGAACTACAAGACGAATGCACATTTTCCAAGTAAATGCACGCAATTCTAAATGAATGCACGTAATTCAATGCAAGGCACATAAAATGAGACATGACTTTTGAACCTAGGTCAAGGCACGCAATTCTAGGTTAGGGCACACGAAACGACATATCGTATGCAAATCGAGGTCGGGCCTCACATCCTCCCCTCCTTAAAAGAATTTCGTCCCGAAATTCAAGATTACTTTTGAAATAGTACTGGATACTGTTGCTCCATCTAGTCTCGTCTTTCCCACGTTGTTTCTTCAACTCCATGATGATCCCACAACACTTTCACCATCGGTATAGATTTGTTGCGCAACTCTCGATCTTGCTCGTCTAGGATCTGGATAGGCTTTTCTTCATAAGACAAGTTCTCCCGAAGCTGCAACGGCTTGGGCTCCAAGAAGTGTGATGGATCAGGGTGATACTTCCGTAGCATTGAGACATGGAAGACATCATGAATATAGGAGATGTTTTGGGGTAGTTCCAGACTATACGCCAATTTGCCAACCTTCTCAATTATCCCAAATGGTCCTACAAACCTTGGGTTCGACTTTCTACCCTTGCCGTGTTTAATCAGTCCCCTCTGAGGTGATAACTTCAAGAACACCTTGTCGCCGACCTCAAAGTCTAGACTCCGTCTCCGTCAGTCTGCATAACTTTTCTGCCTACTTTGAGCAGTAAGCATCCGTTTTCGGATGAGGTGGACATTATCAACAGTCTTCATAAGTTCAAGTAGAAGGGTCGGGTCAAAAGTTTTCGTCTCACCTACTCCATCCCAGTATATTTGGGATCGACACTTACGCCTATATAATGCCTCAAATGGGGCCATCCTGATAGTGGCCTGATAGCTGTTATTATAAGCAAACTCCGCTAGGGACAGATATTTCTCCCAACCTTTTCCAAAGTCTAGAATGCACGCCCTCAGCATATCTTCCAGAATCTGAATAGTTCTCTCAGATTGTCCGTCCGTCTGTGGGTGATAAGTTGTACTGAAACTCAACTTCGTTTCCAAAACTTCTTGCAATCTCTTCCAAAATTGGGAAGTAAAACGAGGATCTCTATCTGATACAATACTCACGGGCATCCCATGCAACCTTACAATATCCGCCACATACATATCTCCCAGTTTCTCAGGGCTATCCTCCTTGTTCATCGGTAAGAAGTGCACTAACTTGGTCAATCTATCCACTATGACCCAAACAGTGTTATGACCCTTTTGTGACTTGGGTAGGTCCATGACAAAGTCCATAGTTATATGTTCTCATTTCCATTGGGGAATTTCCAACGGTTGAAGCAAACCTGCCGGTCGTTAATGTTCTGCTTTGACTCTCTGACAAGTTAAACATCGTGCCACAAACTCCGCAATCTCCCTCTTTATGTTATTCCACCAATAGTGTTGCTTCAAATCCCAGTACAACTTTGTTCCGCTGGGGTGAATAGTGTATCTTGAATTATGGGCTTCTTCAAGAATCTTCCTTTTCAACTCTGGCTCATTAGGAACACAAATCCGATTCCTGAACCTCCAAATACCATCATTATGAAACTTGAAATCTTTGTTGCTTTCTTTAATCTTATGAAATTGTTGGTCCTTCTGTAATACCCGAGCCCGGAATGTGAAAATTCTTTGTTTATTATTTTGAAAATTATATTTCCTTAAATTCTTTGTGAATTAATTGTTACTTTCTCGCTGTCGCAACGTGCATTGCATTTAAGGAGCGATAGCTAGAGAACGATTTTTAGTCCTCAGTAAATAGTGAAACTAGTATTTAGATGACTTAAATTTTATATTTTAAATGTTGCTAGCTTTAATTGATCTTACCTTAGCTAAAATGGCTTTAAAACGCACAAAATAGGGCCCTTTGACCAAGTCTTAAGTAGTTTGACCTTGGACCTTTGACTTGTTGACCAATTTAACACCTTATAAGCTAAAAAAACTAAGCAAAATAAAAAGCAAAAAAAGCAGCAAAACAGAGTAGCTGGTCGTGAGCTTCATAGAGGGAAAAAAAAACCTTTCAACTTCCAATCATTCAATCTTCGCGAGAGCTCGTGCGGGGTGACTCCAGAGGCAACTAGCGCTCTTTTCCAAGCGACTAGGAGTACCTGAGGTGAGGGAAGCATGTTATTTGCGCATTTATACGTTGTGTATGTTAACTTTGTCAATTTTGAGATTTATCCGTAGATCGTTATTTAAAGCGATTTGATGCTTCTAGAATGTTCCTTGGCATTTGTAGAACATGTATTTATAGCTTTGTAACATTTTATGCGGTTAAACGTTGTGATTGCAAATTAAATTGTTAATTGAATAGTATTTTGTGAATAGTAAAACCTTGAAACATTGAAGTTGCGCTGTTATGTTTTCTATTGATGTAGAAATGTGCTTGGTACGCTAGAATGCTAAAATGTGTGGTTTGTTTGGGTTGCGTAGTGGAAAAAACGAGAATTATGCCTTTGGGAAAGTCGGGGTCGTTTAGGTCGACTTTAGCGTTTTTTCATTTTGCGTGTTGGGATTGCTTTGGGAAGCCATGGAAGCACTTTTGGTGCAATTATGGCGTTGGTTTGGTGTTTGGTTGTTATAGTTGTAGTTCAAACGAGAAAGGGGGAAATCGGGGCTTTGCGCGAGTTCTAGGGTAAGGTAAGGTTTCGGGGTCTTTAGACGTGCCTTATGGTGACCTAGGAGGGTTGGCGAAGTCGGTTTCCAGAACTCGTGGCTCGTTTGGAAATGGTAGCATTTTGATAGTTGGGGCCGATTTGTGTTTTTGTGTGTTTTCTTGTTTTTATGCCTATAGAATGCTTAGAATTACTTGAAATACTTGTTTGAGTCTTTTTGGATTGAATTGGTTGTCAATTGCTTCTATTGCGTGCGAGAGTAACCTACTTTGTTATTCTCCTAGGTGTGGCTTTATCGCTTGTTTATCGCCTTGTATCGAGTCTTGCATTGCATAGTCTCTCGCGCGTGAGTGATGGGCCTCTCTCGGTAGCCTTGGGTTGCCAGTGTTGGTTGCTCTAGCTCCGCTGCTATTCCCTTTCTCGCTTGGGTTGCCTCCCAGGGAGATTTGGGTCGTAGGTTGATGGATACTTCCGGGGTATTCCAAACTGGTATTATAAGGTGGTTTGGGCCGGCGTGTCGTCATCGAATTCGTGTTTGAAAGTTGCTCGTGAAAAGAGTATCGTATCCTTTGAATGAGTATTTGCAGCTTTAAATACTTGCCTTGCTTTATTGTTGGCTTTGGTTGTATCTTTATATGATTTGTATGTATTGCTTGGCTAATTGCATTGCATACTCCTCTCATCTCCGTCCTTGAGACCAATTGCCCTCGCTGAGCAATAGTTTTTGCTCATTCCTCTCTATACTATGTTTTTACAGGAGTAGTTGAAGCAGACCCTCTCGAGGTAATAGAGGAGGAGGAGCAGGTGGAGGTGTTTCCGTGATAGCACTTCTCTGCTTTGCTGGTGGTTGGTTACCAGTTTTTGTGCGTACCTTGCTTGTTATGTATATTGAGTGGAAGTCGATTAATTTTGAGGCTTGTAGCCTTGTATATATTTTCTAGTTTGAGGCCTCTATGGTCTTATGTTGTATAAGTTGAAAGAATGTAAAGTTGTAACTTACACTCTTGTGACTAGTAAGAAAATGCATGCTATTGGAATTGATTAGTGGCATAAATACTTGTGTAGTATGCATATCATTTTTGGCTTGGAAAGTTGGATAATAAGAAATGTATGTTTTGAAGAAAGTTGGCTTGTTTTGATTATTATATGGCTTTCGCAAGTGTTATATTGATTTTAGGGTTTTCGGATCGTCTGCGGTACAGAGGAGACTCCGTCCGTGTGTCGAGTCCGGGCTTGGCCTTTTGCAGGGTCGGGTCGGGGCGTGACATCTTTAGGTGGTATCAGAGCATGATGTCTTGCATGAGCCGGGATATGATTCTCGGTCTGTGGGGTAAAGGTCTAAAATGCTAAAGTATTTATGTATGATTGCTAAGTGAAAAGAAAATGTTATAACATGACTTTGTGAACTTGGAATGTTTGTGTGTTTAAGTGGAATAGTTTGGCAAGTTAAACTTGTCTTATGTGAATTGTGTGATAAAATATTGGATTGTTATTGACTTGAATGTTATCTAATCTTATGTGCTATATTTCTGTCTATAAACTGCTTTTAAATGTTGCCAGCTATTGTGAGTTGCTACTATGCCGCCACGTCGTGGTACTCAAGGTATAGGATCAGATGAAGAGGCAGCAGAACAGGGTCAGCAGCCGTTGCCTGAGCAGTTTATGGCTACCATGACTACTGCAGTAGACCGGATCACACAGGTACTACATGAGCAGAGGCACGACCGGAATAATCCCCAGGGTAATCAAGCTAATCCTGGTGGACAGGGGTACAGAGTTGAGAACAATCAGTTAGAGAAATTTCTGAGGCACGAGCTGGGAAAGTTCTTCGGAGAGCCAGATGATGAGGCGGCCGAGAGATGGATTAATCGAGTTGAGAAGATTTTCACCACTTTGAGGTACACTGATGAGGCAAGAATAGATTATGCATCATTTTTATTTGAGGGTGATGTAGAGCAGTGGTGGAATACTGTCAGATTGAGGTGGGATTGTGAGGATGTTCCACATTTGTGGGATGATTTTGTAAGTGAGTTTCGGGATAAGCATATTCCCGAGATGGCTATGGAAAGGAGGGAAGATGAGTTTATGGCCCTGAAACAGGGAAATATGACTGTTGCACAGTATGAGGCTAGGTTTGTTAGCTTGTCGAGGTATATGCCCGAGTTGGTACGGCCAGCTAGGAGGATCATACATAGGTTTTTCCGTGGGTTGAGAATGAACATTCAGTTGCATTTGACTGGGCAAACCTACACTACTTTTCCCGAGGCATTTTAGGCAGCCTCGAAGTTTGAGAAACGGAAGGCTGAGATGTTAGCTGAGAGCAATCAGCCGAGTAAGAAGCAGTATTTGGGCCAGAGCAGCTAGAGTCAGCCGAGGCAGTATCAGGCTTCTGCACAGGTTCCTCAGCAGTGTCCGTATTAGCCACAGCAGCAGATTCAGGCTAGGCCAGCTGTGACTAGACCCCAGCAGGGAGGTATAGTTCCTACCCCTGTCAGAGCCCCAGCACCTACGGGAAACACTGCAGTTAGGCAAAATCAGCAGTGTAATTATTGTAATCGGTCAGGGCATATAGAGGCTAACTGCTGGAGGAAGAGTGGTAAATGTACGGGTTGTGGCAGTGATGACCATAGGGTGAGGGATTGCCCTAAATATAATAATGTTTAGGGCCGTGGTGGAGGCCAAGGTGTTCAAAATAGGGCTGCAGGTGCACGTCCAGCACAGAGAGTTCAGGCTAGGGTCTTTGCACTGGATGCTGAGGAGCTACCCGATACTACAGCTATAGTGGAAGGTACCTTTCTTCTCAATACTCAGCCAGTTAAAGTTTTGATTGATCCCGGAGCTACACATTCGTTTATAACTCCTGCATGTGCACGATCTGTGAATGTTTGCATTGATAAATTGCCTCATGAAGTTGAAGTTAGTACTCCTTTGGGTGCAAAATTTGTTACTGAGTCTATTTGCAAATCTTGTGATATATGTATTGAGAACCGTAAATTTCCTGCTGATTTAATTATATTGCCATTCCGTGACTTTGAAATCATTTTGGGAATGGACTGGTTGGGAAAGTATTATGCTCAGTTGGATTGTAGAACAAAGGTCGTTTATCTTAAGGTTCCTGACCTACCGGTACTAGAGATTGTTGGGAACTGCAGGGCTACCTGCATTCTACTTTTATCAGCGATCAAGACTTCTAAGTTGTTGAATAGGGGTTGTGAAGCTTACTTAGCCTATTTGATCAATCAGCCTGCTGATAAGTTGAGTTTGAATGAGGTTCCGATTGTTAGAGACTTCCCTGGTGTATTTCCCGAGGAATTACCGGGTTTACCACCGGATAGGGAGATTGAGTTCGTGATTGATCTTGTGCCAGGCACTGTGCCAATTTCTAGGAGTCCTTATAGAATGGCATTGGCTGAACTTCAGGAGTTAAAAATTCAGCTTCAGAACTTGCTTGAGAAAGGGTTTATACAACCTAGTTCTTCGCCGTGGGGTGCACCTGTGTTGTTTGTGAGAAAGAAAGACGGCACGCTACGGTTATGCATTGATTACAGGGGACTTAATCAAGTCACGATTAAGAATAAATACCCCTTGCCGTTGATTGAAGAATTGTTTGACCAGTTGCAGGGTGTGAGTGTTTACTCCAAATTTGACTTGAGGTAGGGTTACTATCAACTTAGGATTCGGAGTGTTGATATACCAAAGACGGCATTCAGGACTAGATATGGCCACTATGACTTTTTTGTGTTGCCGTTTGGATTAACGAATGCACCAGCCGCATTCATGGACTTGATGCAGAGGGTCTTTCGGCCTTACCTTGATCAGTTTGTCGTGATCTTTATTGATGACATTTTAGTGTATTCGAAGAACGAGGCTGAACATGAGCAACACTTGAGGATTGTGCTTCAGACTTTGCAGGAAAACAAGTTTTTTGCTAAATTCAGCAAGTGTGAGTTCTGGTTGAATCAGATATCTTTTCTAGGCCATATCATTTCAGATCGAGGAATTTCAGTGGACCCAGCTAAGATTGAAGTTGTTTCATCTTGGAAGAGACTTGAGACGGTGTCAGAGATTCGGAGTTTTCTTGGATTGGTAGGTTACTACCGGAGATTTGTTAAAGACTTTTCTAAAATTTCTGGACCTTTGAGCCAGTTGACTCGGAAGAAAGTTGCTTACAACTGGGATGCCAAATGTGAATCCAGTTTCCAAGAATTGAAGAAGAGACTAACTACAGCTCCTATACTAGCTTTACCTGAGGGAACAGAGAACTTTGTTGTCTACAGTGATGCATCTAAGGAAGGTTTGGGCTGTGTTTTAATGCAGAATGGTAAGGTGATTGCCTATGCTTCTAGGAAATTGAAACCTTATGAAGTCAATTACCCTACACATGATCTTGAGTTAGCTGCAGTTGTGTTTGCTTTGAAGAAATGGCGACACTACTTGTGGGGTTGCAGATTTGAAATATTTACTGACCACAAGAGTTTTAAGTATTTGTTTTCACAGAAGGATCTGAATATGAGGCAGCGGAGATGGCTAGAGTTATTGGGTGGTTACAACTGTTCTATTAACTATGTGCCAGGTAAGGCAAATGTTGTTGCTGATGCTTTGAGCCGAAAGGCTACTGTTGCAAGCTTGATTATCAAGGACTGGGAGACTTTGGAAGAAATTTGTTCATGGAAACCAGAAGCTACTGAGGTAGGGATTCGATTTGCTAGTTTGCAGATTCAGTCAGGGTTGCTAGCATAGATCAGAGAGGCTCAGAAGACTGATCCTCACATCTTGAAAATCCAAGAAAAAGCTAAAGGGGGAGAGTCGGAGTTTAAATTACATGCAGATGGCATCTTCAGATTCAGGGATAGAGTATGTGTTCCTGATGATCCGACTTTAAAGAATGAGATCCTGTCCGAGGCACATAATTCGAGGTATACGATTCACCCGGGCAATACAAAAATGTATAGAGATTTGAAGCAACACTTCTGGTGGAACAATATGAAGAGGGAGATTGCTGGGTATGTATCCAGATGTTTGACTTGTCAGAGGGTTAAAGTTGAGCATCAGAGGCCAGCCGGACTTCTACAGCCGTTGTCGATTCCGCAATGGAAGTGGGTACATATAACAATAGACCTTGTGACCGATCTTCCTAGATCTCCGAGAGGATGTGATTCTGTTTGGGTTGTTGTGGACCGCTTGACTAAAGTTACACATTTTATTCCCGTGAACAAACAGGATAGCCTTGATAAGTTAGTTGAGCTTTATGTTGCTAATATCGTGAGATTGCATGGTGTGCCACAGAGTATAGTGTCAGATAGGGATCCCAGATTCAGATCTCGTTTTTGGCAGAAGTTGCAAGAGGCCATGGGAACTAAGTTGAGCTTCAGTACTGCTTATCATCCGCAAACTGATGGCCAGTCTGAGAGAACCATCAGGATCTTGGAAGACATGCTTCGAGCATGTGTGCTAGACTTTGGGAAGAATTGGGAGAAGTTTTTGCCTTTAGCGGAGTTCACCTACAACAATAGTTATCAATCTACTATAGGTATGGCTCCCTACGAGGCGTTATATGGTCATAAATGCATATCCCCGTTATATTGGGAAGAGGTTGGAGAGATGAGAACAGTTGATCCGACTGTGTTACCTGAGTTGATTAAGATGGTAGATAATGTTCACCTTATTCGCCAGTGTATGCTTACAGCTCAGAGTCGTCATAAGAGTTATGCGGATAAGCACCGTCGGGATCTTGAGTTTGATTTGGGAGATTGGGTGTTTCTTAAGATTTCTCCATGGAAGGGATTGATTCGGCACGGTAAGAGTGGGAAGCTTAGTCCCAAGTATGTGGGTCCGTATGAGATCACCGAAAAGGTAGGTCCTTTGGCTTATCGATTAGCTTTACCCCCGAGCTTGTCGAGACTGCACGATGTGTTCCATGTGTCTATGTTGAAGAAGTATCATCCAGACCCTTCACATGTACTTGAACCAGAGCCTTTGCAGATTGAAGAGAAGTTGTCTTATAAAGAGAAACCGATTCGAATTGTGGATCGGAAAGTTCAGGAGCTTCGCAGAAAGAGTATTCCGTTAGTAAAGGTTCTGTGGAATCATCATGGGTTTGAGGAAGCGACTTGGGAAAGAGAGGACCAAGTTTGGGATCAGTATCCGGAGTTGTTTGTTGACCAGGTAAGAATTGCGTGGGCGCAATTGTTTTAAGGGGGAGAGGGTGTAATACCCGAGCCCGGAATGTGAAAATTCTTTGTTTATTATTTTGAAAATTATATTTCCTTAAATTCTTTGTGAATTAATTGTTACTTTCTCGCTGTCGCAACGTGCATTGCATTTAAGGAGCTATAGCTAGAGAACGATTTCTAGTCCTCAGCAAATAGTGAAACTAGTATTTAGATGACTTAAATTTTATATTTTAAATGTTTCTAGCTTTAATTGATCTTACCTTAGCTAAAATGGCTTTAAAACGCACAAAATAGGGCCCTTTGACCAAGTCTTAAGTAGTTTGACCTTGGACCTTTGACTTGTTGACCAATTTAACACCTTATAAGCTAAAAAACTAAGCAAAATAAAAAGAAAAACAGCAGCAAAACAGAGCAGCTGGCCGTGAGATTCATAGAGGGAAAAAAAAAACCTTTCAACTTCCAATCATTCAATCTTCGCGAGAGCTCGTGTGGGGTGATTTTTTAGGCAACTAGCATTGTTTTCCTAGCGACTAGGAGTACCTGAGGTGAGGGAAGCATGTTATTTGTGCATTTATACGTTGTGTATGTTAACTTTGTCAATTTTGAGATTTATCCGTAGATTGTTATTTAAAGCGATTTGATGCTTCTAGAATGTTCCTCGGCATTTGTAGAACATATATTTATAGCTTTGTAACATTTTCTGCGGTTAAACGTTGTGATTACAAATTAAATTGTTAATTGAATAGTGTTTTGTGAATAGTAAAACCTTGAAACGTTGAAGTTGCGCTGTTATGTTTTCTGTTGATGTAGAAATGTGCTAGGTACGCTAGAATGCTAAAATGTGTGGTTTGTTTGGGTTGCATAGTGGAAAAAATGAGAATTATGCCTTTGGGAAAGTCGGGGTTGTTTAGGTCGACTTTAGCGTTTTCTCATTTTGCGTGTTGGCATTGCTTCGGGAAGCCATGGAAGCACTTTTGGTGCGATTATGGCGTTGGTTGGGTGTTTGGTTGTTATAGTTGTAGTTCAAACGAGAAAGGGGGAAATCGGGGCTTTGCGCGAGTTCTAGGGTAAGGTAAGGTTTCGGGGTCTTTAGACGTGCCTTATGGTGACCTAGGAGGGTTGGCGAAGTCGGTTTCCAGAACTCGTGGCTCGTTTGGAAATGGTAGCATTTTGATAGTTGGGGCCGATTTGTGTTTTTGTGTGTTTTCTTGTTTTTATGCCTATAGAATGCTTAGAATTACTTGAAATACTTGTTTGAGTCGTTTTGGATTGAATTGCTTATCAATTGCTGCTATTGCGTGCGAGAGTAACCTACTTTGTTATTCTCCCACGTGTGGCTTTATCGCTTGTTTATCGCCTTGTATCGAGTCTTACATTGCATAGTGTCTCGCGCGTGAGTGATGGGCCTCTCTGGGTAGCCTTGGGTTGCCAGTGTTGGTTGCTCTATCTCCGCTGCTATTCCTTTTCTCGCTTGGGTTGCCTCCCAGGGAGATTTGGGTCGTAGATGATGGATACTTCCGGGGTATTCCAAACTGGTGTTATAAGGTGGTTTGGGCTGGCGCGTCGTCATCGAATTCATGTTTGAAAGTTGCTCGTGAAAAGAGTATCGTATCCTTTGAATGAGTGTTTGCAGCTTTAAATACTTGCCTTGCTTTATTGTTGGCTTTGGTTGTATCTTTATATGATTTGTATGTATTGCTTGGCTAATTGCATTGCATACTCCTCTCATCTCCGTCCTTGAGACCAATTGCCCTCGCTGAGCAATAGTTTTTGCTCATTCCTCTCTATACTATGTTTTTACAGGAGTAGTTGAAGCAGACCCTCTCGAGGTAATAGAGGAGGAGGAGCAGGTGGAGGTGTTTCCGTGATAGCACTTCTCTGCTTTGCTGGTGGTTGGTTACCAGTTTTTGTGCGAACCTTGCTTGTTATGTATATTGCGTGGAGGTCGCTTAATTTTGAGGCTTGTAGCCTTGTATATATTTTCTAGTTTGAGGCCTCTATGGTCTTATGTTGTATAAGTTGAAAGAATGTAAAGTTGTAACTTACACTCTTGTGACTAGTAAGAAAATGCATGCTATTGGAATTGATTAGTGGCATAAATACTTGTGTAGTATGCACATCATTTTTGGCTTGGAAAGTTGGATAATAAGAAATGTATGTTTTGAAGAAAGTTGGCTTGTTTTGATTATTATATGGCTTTCGCAAGTGTTATATTGATTTTAGGGTTTACGGATCGTCCGCGGTATAGAGGAGACTCCGTCCGTGTGTCGGGTTCGGGCTTGGCCTTTTGCGGGGTCGGGTCGGGGCGTGACACCTTCTATTGAGCCTCTCGTAATTCAGACAACAAGGCCGACTGAACTTGTGTAGTGGCAAATAGTAACCCTTTTTGAGTCAATTGTGGATTCCACAAAAATGTTTCCTTTAACAACTCCTGCACCTTAACTTCTAGTTTTGCCATGCTCGCCTTCCGGCTTAAGGCATCTGCAACTACATTTGCTTTACCAGGCACATAATTGATTGTGCAGTTATAATCATCCAAAAGCTGCATCCACCATCTTTGCCTCATGTTCAACTCTTTTTGTGAGAACAAGTACTTCAAGCTCTTGTGATCAGTAAACACCTCAAACTTGTTACCCCACAGATAGTGCCTCCATTTCTTGAGTGCAAACACAATAGCCGCCAACTCCAAATCATGCGTTGGGTAATTCAATTCATACGGTTTTGGTTTCCTAGAGGCATACGCAATCACTCTACCATTTTGCATTAACACACAACTCAGTCCTTCCTTAGAAGCATCACTATAGATTACAAAGCCTTGACTCCATTTAGGCAATGCAAGAACAGGTGCGGTTGTCAATCTTTTCTTCAATTCTTGAAAGTTGTTTTCACACTTGTCATCCCACATGAACTTTGTTTTCTTTTGAGTGAGCTTTGTAAGCGGTCCTGTAATCTTTGAGAAATCCTTCACGAACCTCGATAATAGCCGGCTAACAGAGAAAACTCCGAACTTCCGTAACATTTTCCGGCTTCTTCCAAGACATCACCACTTCTATCTTTGCTGGGTCCACCGCTATTCCCTCTTGGGATATGATGTGCCCCAAGAATACAATCTGCCGCAACCAAAATTCGCATTTGTTAAACTTTGCATACAATTGATGCTCCCGAGGTTTCTGCAATACCAATCGCAGATGTTGTTCATGCTCAGCCTCGGATTTTGAGTATACCAAAATATAATCAATAAAGATCATCACAAATTGATCCAAGTAGGGTTGAAACACCCTATGCATCAAGTCCATAAAAGCTGCAGGGGCATTAGTTAGCCCAAATGGCATCACCACAAATTCATAATGCCCATATCTCGTCCTGAAAGCCGTTTTAGGCACGTCCTCCTTTTTGATCTGCAACTGATAGTACCCTTGCCTCAAGTCGAGCTTCGAATACACTTTAGCTCCTTGAAGTTGATCAAACAACTCATCGATCAGTGGAAGTGGGTATTTATTCTTAACGGTTACTTGGTTCAATCCTCGGTAATCGATGCATAACGTCAACGTTCCGTCTTTCTTCTTTACAAATAGGACTGGTGTACCCCACGGAGAAGAACTTGGTTGAACAAACCCCTTCTTCAACAATCCTTGCAATTGGTCCTTTAATTCTTGTAGCTTGGCTGGTGCCATATGATAGGGAGCTTTAGATATCAGCTGGGTGCCAGGCAGTACTTCTATTATAAACTCGATTTCCCGATCCGGGGGTAAACCGGGCAATTCTTCTGGAAACACGTCAGCATAATCTTTAATCACTGACATCTCCTCCAACTTAACTTTGTCTGATGGCTTGTTGATGAGGTAAGCTAAGTATCTACTACACCCTTTTCTCAAGGACTTCATTGCTTTCGTAGCTAAAATGATGGAACTCCTGGTGAAGTCTCTTCGACCCATTACCTCCAATATTGGTTGACTAGGTATCTGGAATGTTATAATCTTCATACGGCAATCTAGTTGGGCATGATGCTTTGCCAACCAGTCCATCCCTAAGATGACTTCATAGTCTCGAAAGGGTAACACTATAAGATTGGCTGAGAATTCCCTATCCCTAATTTGGATTTTACATGCTTTACAAGCTGAGCTAGTAACAAGTTTAGAACCCATCGGAGTACCAACTTCTACTTTGTAAGGCAAACATACAACTCGTAATTTCACACGTTGCACACATAAGGGAGTTTTAAACGAATGAGTAGCACCTGGATCAATTAGCACCCTAACAGGTTGATTTAGTGTCAAGAATGTACCTTCAACAACAGTAGTCTCCTCAGGAAGCTCCTCCTACTCAACAGCTTAAGCTCGGGCCTGAACTCTAGGAACTGGAGTCTTGCCTCTACCAGCTGGTTTAATCTGATTTTGTCCCCCTTGCCATTTAGGGCAATCCTTGATCTGATGCTAATCACTGCCACACCGCACGCATCGTCCTGACTTCTTCCAGCACTGGGCCTCGGTGTGACCCTTCTTGTCACAGTAAGAACAGTTGATAGACTGAGTAGTAGGTGAACTACCTGTGGATCCACGAGTAGAAAAGGCTGATGGTGCTTTAGTCGGGCCACGGTTATTGACTGGTCTATTCTAGCTCTGGCCCTGACTGTGACTCTGAGTCTGGAATTTCCTCTGTTGTCCCGGAGGCTGATGTGGTTTCTTGTTTGGCTGGCTTGAACCGGCTCAATCGAGTTTCCTCTTCTCAACTCGGAAGGCAGCAGCAAGGAGAGCATAATAGGTAGTAAAGTCATACGAAAACAACTGATCCTGAATTTCTGGCCTCAACCCAATCATAAATTTTCACATTTTCACCTCAGGGATACTAACCATGTATTGAGCATAACGGGACAGTCTGTCAAAGCGAGCCTCATACTGAGCCACCGTCATGTTACCCTGGTTCAAGTGCATGAATTATTCAATTCGCCTCTGCCTGGAAACTACAGGTACGTATTTATCCTTGAATGCCTTAATGAAATTACCCCACAAGCGAGGTGTATGATCAGTTTCCCAAAGGGCCTCCATAGTGTGCCACCAATGCTTAGCATCCCCGTGTAACAGAAACACATCGAACTCAACCTTTTCTTTATTAGTATAGTCAAGTGGCCTAAAAATCCTTTCACTCTCAGACAACCAAGCCTCTGTCTTTTCATCATCAACTTCCCCGTAGAGTTTGGACGGGCGAAAGTCAAGGAACTCCCGCATTCTGCTATTTCTCCCATTGTTACCACCATTCATGTTCTTGTTGTTTGCTTCACATGCATCTTGACGTTCCATCACTCGCGACACGCGATCCATAGCATTCGCTATCATGTTAAACATGGCCATGCTGGGATTAGTTTGATGAGCATCTCTGGCTCCTTGAGGCTCATCGCTCCTATTGGTATTGCGGGTACTAGGGCCAGCCATCTATAGGCATAGATTATGATGCACAATTTATTAGAATACGACAAGACAAGAATTTAATGTATAAGGTATGCAACGTACAATTTTACATAGACATACAATTTTCGAAACAATTAAGACATGTTAATCACATAAGCACATAGAAGCAAAGAAGGCACAACTGATATTGTCACACATTAAGACACATAAACAAGTCATCCCAATAACTTTAGGGATTTTTTCTTCTACCCATGGTCCGAGAGTTAAACCTGGCTTAAGCAATCTAAGCTCTGATACCATTCTATAAGGTGTCACACCCCAACCCGACCTATAGAGGTTAGACTAGGGTATGATCTAAACATTCATATCATTTCACGTACTTAATCGTTCATTAAGGTTTAACGCTTAACGTTAGCCTAGAACTCCAAAATTCTCCAAAAAACCGACAGCATAACAACTGTAATTGGCTCTTTAGTTTGACCTAATTTCCTAAACGCCTTAAAAATTTCAATCTCAAATTTGATTCCAACTAAGATTACTATTTATCACCAATCGAAATATCTACTATTTATCTCAAGTCTCGTTTGATTAACACCTATCATAGCAACTATGTCTCGTTTATGAGTCAAATCCTGTTACACAAGTACCTGTTGGTCTTAGCTTACACATAAGTACCTGCTTAAGATTGGATAGATTCATTTTACTTAGCCCTTTGCCTAACACTTCACAACCTGTAGTAGTTACTAATCAAAGTAGCAAAACGAGCGAATAGGGTATCTGTCTAGTTAATATCGGTACAAATCAAAATTAGACCCCAAATTACAACGGGGGTCTTTTACAATAACAACAACAACCAATATAAGAAATAGTCTTCGAAACAACATATCGTTCACAAAACAACCATATTCACGTAAGGCATGTAAGGCATGCAATCACTCCAAAGAGTCATCATTAGGCACGTTGTCCTCAGGTAGCTGTTCCTGATCTTCATCACCTGAGATGATAAAAGAGGATGAGTCCTTATGAACTCAGCAAGGGGGAACGAGAAATAAGTTTTGAAACTCCTTTTCCGGTTCAACTTATGAAAAACCCTTTTTGAAAGCATGACATATAACACAAGTAAGTTCATAATGTAATATAAAAGTAAAAGAAAACAATTACTCGTTTTTCCTCCCCGAGGTCCTCTAGGAACCAAGCGAGAGTACTTATACATATAGTGAAAAGGATTCGGTGAGCTTTTGCTCTCAATTCATTTCCAATAGCAGTTGTTGTGGCCGACTTCAAATCATCCACTTATCACGCCAAATGGGTGTACTCCGGATGTACCCTGAAATCCTACGACCCAACTCTCCGAGGAAGTCTAGTCCCCAAGCGAGAGAGAGAATTGGACAATGGTAGTCACGGTTGCACCAGCAAGCTCGATGCCGCCCGGTGTGCGTGAAACGCTACCACGCCAGAATGAAAGGTTGCAAACTTGTATGCAATGCACATTTATAACGTTTAACATATCACATTAGGAGGACAACGAAGTAGGTTGCCTCCGAGCAGTTATAAGATCGCACATTAACAAGTAAACACACAAGGCATGCTTTGACATGTAATTTCGCTTGTAAAGCACATGGAGTTTTATGGATATTAAACGGGCAGCCAAGTAACACATGTAAATCAAGTCAAATAACTCATTTCGGGGTTCACGTAACCAAGTAATAAGGTTATACATGCATACAACGACGTTTACATGAGACCGGGTGCAAGAAAAGTCTATTCATCAACATGTAATCATCGAAAATTACATTTAGGGGTATAGGGACAACTACGGGCAGCCCACTAATCACACAATTAGACACAATAACCATAGGATCAACACTTAGCGAGTTTTCATAGTCACTAGGTTTTCAATTCATGCTTACACGTGCGATTTAAGCCACAAGTTGTCACGTAACTAACCCAAACCATGCATCGATTTATTAAAACACCCTCAATCATCCAAAACAGTCCACAAAACATCCAAGCGCCACAATCCCAAGCATTCAATATCACAAGAGAAGTTACAATATTTTTTCAAAGTATATCACTAAATAAATACCTCACTGCAATGGTCTGTTTTCCCACAATCATTTAGACAAGAAAAAAATCTCCAATTCCAGTGAATAAAATGTCAATTTAAAGCTTATTGAGTGAAATAAATCCAAAAACAAACCTCGCATCATTTGGAGTTCAGATTCAAGAGTTATAGCTAAAACCGTGAGACTACGCAAGCTGTCCAGATTCGTACATATTTCAATACTTGCCATTTTTTAGGGTCTTAGGGTCAGATTTAGCTTTAGTCTATTTCTGACAAAAATGTCCAGAACTGAGAAATATAGAAACCTACCAAATTTCATGCATTTTATATATCATTTACTAAGTCAAAACTGGTTCATTCTACAAGGACAGTGAACTGCCAAAAACCTGCTCCATTTTCCCAGATTTTCCAGATTTAGACACCCTTCGATGTTTTGCCATTTTGGAGACATTAGAGTCAAAATTGGCCTTGGTTTATTTCTACGAAAAAATGCTCAGAACTGGCAAAACTAGTCACCTACCAATTTTAACGCATTTTCAACATCATTTACCAAGCCAAATACACTTCATTCTAACAAGTCAGAAATCTGCCATTTTTGCGATTTTACCTATCTTCAAGTTCTAGCTAAATATCTTGCCATGCATGGTTACAAAAGCTCATGTACACACATATACCACAAGTACAGACGTAAAAATAGACATATGAAGGCATGCATATGATTTTTGAAAGCTTTTAAAAAGGATTAGCCCTCACTTTAGTCTATTGACAACAAATGATGCTCGAAACTCTTGAAGATGCACAAATGGTATTCTCTCCTTGTTTGGCCAAGAGATATTGCTTGATTTCCTTAATTCCTAGCTGAGTTATCATGTCCTTAGTATGTGCATGTGGTTAGAACAAAAAGGAAATGAAATAGAAGCTATCAAACATACCTAAGCCGAAATGAGTGTTCTATGAGTTTGCATGCATCTTTTCTTGCTTCTAGCTTGCTTGGTCGAGCTTCCTAGGGTACTTGAGTGTCTTGGTGAGCTTTAGGAGATGAGCTTAAGCTATGGAGCTTGAGGGTGCAGCTTTGGCCGAGAGAGAGAGAGAGAGAAAATGAGAGAATGAGAGTTGAGAGAAAGACAATGATGTGTTTGAGCATATGGTCGGGCTTGAGCTTCTACAAATTTGATTTGTGCCATTTCTTTTGAGCATTTGAATTATCTTAACAAGGGCAATTGAATGGGCCAAGAATGTGGAGCATTGGGTAGGGTTTTAGGTCATTTTTTTAATGCATTGTTTGAAGTAATTGTCATTGGCTTGTCTAGGAAAGTTTTTAAATTATGCAAGCTTATTAAAATGCAAGAAGTGGTCAGCCAAAGAATGGTCAAATCTGAATTTTTTTGTCTTTTTTGAGCTTTATTTTATTGTGTGTGCTTGGGATATGCAAAAGAATAAGGAATAAAGAATAAGAATGTTTAGCTTTTGATGAAATTTTGTCTTCTAGTGCATTGACTTAGCATTTTAATATTAGTTAGTGGAGTTTGTAGGATTAATTAATAATCTAGTGCTTCGTGTAAGATACTTTCTTAATTAGCGTGTGGGCACGCTTTCTTAAGTTTAAGGCATGCACTACGAGGTAAAGCATGAACTACAAGACGAATGCACGTTTCCCAAGTAATTGAATGCAACTCTAAATGAATGCATGTAATTTGATGCAAGGCACATAAAACGAGACACAACTTTTGAACCTAGGTCAAGGCATGCAATTCTCGGTTAGGGCACACGAAACAACATATCGCACCCAAATCGAGGTTGGGCCTCATAGCCGCCGAGCAGGCTTGTTGGCCTTGTCGTAGAGCTCTTGGAGAGCTTTCCAACGGTATGCTATGCGCCGCGTAACTCCTTACGGAACAAAAGTTATTGGCACCAGAGCGACGGATACCTGGCCACAAGCCCCACACCCTCGGTTTGCAGGGCCAGCCTCTACGTGAAGTAAAGTTCTCTTCCCAAGGTACCGTAGGATGCAGAAATAGAAATGTGATAGATTAGGTTGTCCTTCATTTCCCAGCTCACGACATATGATCTGGGACTTAAAAACATAGCAGAAGAGGAAAAGTGTCCCGGAACTGATGAAAATGTTCAATTTTAAGCTCCGAAAACATGCGCAGCCAAGAAGGCTTGTTGCCCCTGTCGTAGAGCTCTCAGAGAGCTTTCCAATGGTGTGTTGTGCGTCGCGTAACTCCTTACGGATCAAAAGTTATGGGCACCGGAGCGACGGAGACCTGGTCACAAGCCCCATGCCCTCGGTTTGGGGGCCCAGCCTCTATGTGAAGTAAAGTTCTCTTGCCCAAGGTGCCATGGGATTCGGTAATAGAAATATGATGGTTTAGGTTGTCATCCTTTTCGCGGCTAATGACGTATGATCCGGGATGGAAAAACAGCGCAAAAGAAGAAAAGTGTCCCGAAATTGATGAAAATGTTCAATTTTATGCTCTGAAAATAGGCGTAGCCGAGCAAGCTTGTTGCCTCTGTCGTGGAGCTCTCGGAGAGCTTTCCGACAGTATGCTATGCGCCGCGTAACTCCTTACGGAACAAAAGTTATAGGCACCGGAGCAACGGATACCCGGTCACAAGCCCCATGCCCTCGATTTACGGGCCCAGCCTCTATGTGAAGTGAAGTTCTCTTGTCCAAGGTGCAATGGGATTCTGTAATAGAAATGTGATGGATTAGGTTGTCGTCCTTTTCGTGGCTCACGACGTACGATCCGGGATGGAAAAACGGCGTAAAAGAAGAAAAGTATTCCGAAACTGATGAAAACGTTCCATTTTGGGCTCTGAAAATAGGCACAGCCGAGCAAGCTTGCTGTCCACGTTGTAGAGCTCTTGGAGAGCCTTCCTACGGTATGCTGTGCGCCGCGTAACTCCTTACAAATCAAAAGTTATGGGCACCGGAGCGACGGATGCCTGGTCACAAGCACCATGCCCTCAGTTTGTGGGCCCAGCCTCTACGTCAATTGAAGTTATCTTGCCCAAGGTGTCGTGGGATTCGGTAATAGAAATGTGCTGGATTAGGTTGTCATCCTTTTTGCGGCTCACGACGTACGATCCGGGATGGAAAAATAGCGCAAAAAAAGAAAAGTATCCCGAAACTGATGAAAACTTTAGATTTTGGGCTCTGAAAACTGGCGCAGCATAGGAGGCTTGCTAACCCCATCATAGAGCTCTCGAAGAGCTTTCCAACGGAATGCTGTGCGCCGCGTAACTCCTTACGAATCAGAAGTTATAGGCACCGGAGCGACGGATACCAGGTCACAAGCCCCACGCCCTAGTATTACGGGCCCAGCCTCTAAGTGAAGTAAAGTTCTCTTGCCCAAGGTGCAATGGGATTCGGTAATAGAAATGTGATGGATTACGTTGACGTCCTTTTCACGGCTCACGACCTACGATCCGGGATGAAAAAACAGGGCAAAAGAAGAAAAGTGTTTCGAAACTTATGAAAACGTTGGATTTCGGTCTCCGAAAACTGGCGCAGCATAGCAGGCTTGCTGCCCCCATCGTCGAGCTCTCGGAGTGCTTTCCAATGGTATGCTATGCGCCGCGTAACTCCTTACGGATCAATAGTTATGGGCACCGGAGTGACGATTACCTGGTCACAAGCCCCCACGCCCTCGGTTTGCGGGCCCAACCTCTATGTGAAGCAAAGTTCTCTTGCCAAACGTGCCATGGGATTCTGTAATAGAAATGTGATGGATTAGGTTGTCGTCCTTTTCACGGCTCATGACGTACGATCCTGGATGGAAAAACAGAGCAAATGAAGAAAAGTGCCCTAAAAATTATGAAAATGTTCGATTTTGGGCTTCGAAAATAGGTGCAGACAATTAGGCTTGCTGCCCCCGTCGTAGAGCTCTAAGAGAGCTTTCCAGCGGTATGCTGTACGCCGCGTAACTCCTTATGGATCAAAAGTTATGGGCAATAGAGCAACAGATACCTGGTCACAAGCCCCACCCCCTCAGTTTGCTGGTCCAGCCTCTACGTGAAATGAAGTTCTCTCACCCAAGGTGCCATTTGATTCGGTAATAGAATTGTGATGGATTAGGTTGTCGTCCTTTTCGCGGCTCATGACGTACGATCCGGGACTAAAAAACAGAGCAGAAGAGAAAAGGTATCTCAGAACTGATGAAAACATTCGATTTTGGTCTCCGAAAATAGGCACCGCCGATCAAGCTTGATGCCCCTATCGTAGAGCTCTCAGAGAGCTTTCCAAAGGTATATTGTGCGCCGCGTAACTCCTTTTAGATCAAAATTATAGGCACCGGAGCGACGGATACCTTGTCACAAACCCCACCCCCTCAGTTTGCGAGCCCAGCCTCTATGTGAAGTGAAGTTCTCTTGCCCAAGGTGCTATGGGATTCTATAAAAGAAATGTGATCGATTAGGTAGTCGTCTTTTTCGCAGCTCACGACGTACTACACTGCAAAAGAAGAAAAGTGTCACGAAAATGATGAAAATGTTCGATTTTGGGCTTCTAAAATAGGCGCAGCCGAGTATACTTACTGGCCCCGTCGTAGAGCTCTCGGAGAGCTTTCCAACGGTATGTTGTGCATCACGTAACTCCTTACGGATCAAAAATTATGGGCACCGGAGCGACGGATACCTGGTCACAAGCCCCACGCCCTCGATTTGCAAGCCCAGCCTCTATGTGAAGTGGAGTTCTCTTATCCAAGGTGCAATGGGATTCTGTAATAGAAATGTGATGGATTAGGTTGTCGTCCTTTTCGCGGCTCACGACCTACGATCTGGGATGGAAAAATAGTTCAAAAGAAGAAAAATATCCCAAAATTGATGAAAACGTTCCATTTTGGGCTCCAAAAATAGGCATAGCCGAGCAGGCTTGTTGCCGACGTCGTAGAGCTCTCGGAGAGCTTTTTAACGGTATGCTATGCGTCGCGTTTCTCCTTATGGATTAAAAGTTATGGGCATCGGAGCGACGGATACCTGGTCACAAGCCCCACGCCCTAGGTTAGTAGGCCTAGCCTCCACGTGAAGTGAAGTTCTTTTGCCCAAGGTACCATGGGATTCGGTAATAGAAATGTGATGGATTAGGTTGTCGTCCTTTTCACGGCTCACGACCTACGATCCGAGATGAAAAAACCGCGCAAAAGAAGAAAAGTATCCCAAAATTGATGAAAACATTGGATTTTATACTCCAAAAACTGGAACGGCCTAGCAGGCTTGCTCCCACGTCGTAGAGCTCTCGGAGAGCTTTTCAATGGTATGATGTGCACCATGTAACTCCTTACAGATCAAAAGTCATTGGCATCGGAGCGACGGATACCTGGTCACAAGCCCCACGCCCTAGGTTTGCGGGCCCAGCCTCTACGTGAAGTGAAGTTCTCTTGCCCAAGGTGCCATGGGATTCGGTAATAGAAATGTGACGGATTAGGTTGTCGTCCTTTTCGCGGCTCACGACGTAGGATCCGTGACAGAAAAATAGCACAGAAGAAGAAAAGTGTCCCAATACTGATGAAAATGTTTGATTTTTGGCTCCGAAAATAGGCACAGCCGAGAAGGCTTGTCGCCCGTGTCGTAGAGCTCTCGGAGAGCTTTCCGACGATATGCTGTGCGCCGCATAACTCCTTACGAATCAAAAGTTATGGGCACCGAAGCGAGGGATACTTGGTCACAAGCCCCATGCCCTCGGTTTGCGGTCCCAGCCTCTACGTGAAGTAAAGTTCTCTTGCCTAAAGTGCCATGGGATTCGGTAATAGAAATGTGATGGATTCGGATGTCGTCCTTTTCGCGACTCACGACGTACGATCCGGGATAAAAAAATAGCGCAAATGAAGAAAAGTGTCCAGAAACTGATGAAAACGATAAATTTTGGGCTCCGAAAATAGGGGCAGCCAAGCAAGCTTGATTCCCCCGTCTTAGAGCTCTCGGAGAGTTTTCCAACGGTATACTGTGCGCCGTGTAACTCCTTACAAATCAAAAGTTATGGGCACCGGAGCGACGGATACCTAGTCACAAGCCCCACGACCTCGGTTTGTGGGCCCAGCCTCTATGTGAAGTGAAGTTCTCTTGCCCAAGGTGCAGTGGGATTCTATAATAGAAATGTGGTGGATTAGGTTGTTGTCCTTTTCGCAGCTCACGACGTACGATCTGGGACGAAAAAATAGCGCAAAAGAAGAAAAATATACCGAAATTGATAAAAACATTTGATTTTGGGCTCCGAAAATTGGCGCAGCGTAGCAAGCTTGCTACCCCCGTCGTAGAGCTCTCGGAGAGCTTTCCAACTATATGTTCTGCATCGCGTAACTCCTTACGGATAAACGGTTCTGAGCACCGGAGTGACGAATACTTGGTCACAAACCCTACGCCCTAGGTTTGCGGGCCCAGCCTCTTCGTGAAGTAAAGTTCTCTTGCCCAAGGTGCCATGGGATTCGGTAATAGAAATGTGATGGATTAGGTTGTCGTCCTTTTCGCTGCTCACGACCTACGATCTGGGATGAAAAAACAGCGCAAAAGAACAAAAGTGTCCCAAAACTGATGAAAACATTGGATTTTGGGATGTAAGAACAGGCGCAGCCGAGGAGGCTTGTCGCCTGCATCGTAGAGCTCTCTGAGTTCTTTCCAACGATATGCTGTGCGCCGCATAACACCTTACGGATCAAAAGTTATGGGCATTAGAGCGACAGATACCTGTTCACAAGCCATACCCCCTCGGTTTACGGTCCCAGCCTCTACGTGAAGTGAAGTTCTCTTGCCCAAGGTGCCGTGGGATTCTATAATATAAATGTGATGGATTAGGTTTTCGTCCTTTTCGCGGCTCACGACGTACGATCCGGGACAGAAAAACAGTGCAAAAGAATAAAAGTGTACCGAAAATGATGAAAACGTTCGATTTTGGGCTGTGAAAACAGGTGCAGCCAAGCAAGTTTGCTGACCCCGTCGTAGAGCTCTCAGAGAGCTTTCCAATGGTATGCTGTACACTGCGTAACTCCTTACGGAACAAAAGTTATGGGCACCGGAGCGACGGGTACCTGGTCACAAGCACCACGCCCTCGGTTTGCTGGCCCGGCCTCTACGTGAAGTGAAGTTCTATTGCCCAAGGTGCCGTGGGATTCGGTAATAGAAATGTGATAGATTACGTTGTCCTCCTTTTCACGGCTCACGACGTACGATCCGGGATTGATAAACAGTGTAAAAGAGGAAAAGTATCCCGAAACTGATGAAAACGTTCCAGTTTGGGCTCTGAAAATAGGCACAGCCGAGCAGGCTTGCTACCCACATAGTAGAGCTCTCGGAGATCTTTCCTACGGTATGCTGTGCGCCGCGTAACTCCTTATGGATCAAAAGTTATAGGCACCGGAGCGACGGATACTTGGTTACAAGCCCCACACCCAAGGTTTGCGGGCCTAGCCTCTACGTGAAGTGAAGTTCTCTTGCCCAAGGTTCCATGGGATTCAGTATTAGAAATGTAATGGATTAGGTTGTCGTCCTTTTCGTGGCTCACTACTTACGATCCAGGACGGAAAAACAGCACAAAAGAAGAAAATTATCCCAAAACTAATGAAATCGTTGGATTTTGGGCTTCGAAAATAGGCGCAGCTGAGCAGGCTGGGTGACCTCGTCGTAGAGCTCTCGGAGTGCTTTCCAACGGTATGTTGTGCGATGCGTAACTCCTTACGGATCAAATGTTATGGGCACCGGAGCGACGGATACCTAGGCACAAGCCTCACGCCCTCGGTTTGCGGGTCCAGGCTCTACGTGAAGTAAAGTTCTCTTACCCAAGGAGCCGTTGGATTCTATAATAGAAATATGATGGATTAGGTTGTTGTCCTTTTCGCGGCTCACGACGTACGATTTGTGACGAAAAAACAGCCCAAAAGAAAAAAAGTGTCCGAAACTAATGAAAACGTTGAATTTTGGGCTCCGAAAATTGGTGCAGCCGAGCAAGCTTGCTAACAACGTCGTAGAGCTCTCAAAGAGCTTTCCAACGGTATGCTATGCACCGCGTAACTCCTTACGCATCAAAAGTTATGGGCACCGGAGCGACGGATTCCTGGTCACAAGCCCCACCCCCTCGGTTTGCGGGCCTAGGCTCTACCAGAAGTAAAGTTCTCTTGCCCAAGGGGCCATGGGATTCTGTAATAGAAATATGATGGATTAGGTTGTCGTCCTTTTCGCAGTTCATGACATACGACCATGGACAAAAAACCAGCGCAAAAGAAAAGAAGTATCCCGAAATTGATGAAAACATTCTGTTTTGGGCTCCGAATATAGGCACAGCCATGCTGGATTGCTGCCCACGTTGTAGACCTCTCGGAGAGCTTTCCAAAGGTATGCTGTGCGCCGCGTAACTCCTTACGGATCAAAAGTTATGGGCACCGGAGCGACGGATACCTGGTCACAAGCCCCACGGCCTCGGTTTGCGGGCCCAGCCTCTACGTTATGTAAAGTTCTCTTGCCCAAGGGGCAGTGGGATTCTGTAATATAAATGGGATGGATTAGGTTGTTGTCCTTTTTGCGGCTCATGACGTACGATCCGGGACGGAAAAACAGCGCAAAAGAAGAAAAATATCCCAAAATTGATAAAAATGTTCAATTTTGGGCTCCAAAAATAGGTGCAGCCGAGCAGGCTTGCTGCCCCGGTCGTTGAACTCTCGGACAGCTTTCCAACGGTATGCTTTGCGTCGTGTAACTCCTTACAGATCAAAAGTAATGGGCACCGGAGCGACAAATACCTAGTCACAAGCCCCACGCCCTAGGTTTACTGGCCCAGCCTCTACGTGAAGTGAAGTTGTCTTGCATAAGGTACTGTGGGATTCGGCAATAGAAATGTGATGGATTAGGTTGTCATCCTTTTCGCGGCTCACGACGTACGATCCGGGAAGGAAAAACAGCTCAAATGAAGAAAAGTGGCTCGAAACTGGTGAAAACATTGGATTTTGGTCTCCAAAAATCGGGGCAGCATAGCTGGCTTGCTGCCCCCATCGTAGAGCTCTTGGAGTGCTTTCCAACGGTATGTTGTGTGTCACGCCCCAACCCGGCCTATAAGGTTAGACTAGGGTGTGATCTAAACATTCAAGTCTCGTCTTGTACTTAATCGTTCATGAAAATTTAACACTTAATGTTTAGCCTAAACTCAAAATTTTTTCAGAAAACCGGCAGCATAACGGCTGTAATTGGGCTCTTGGTTTGACCTAATCCTCTAAACGCCTCAAATTTTTCAATATCAATTTCATTTCCAACTAGGATTATTATTTACGATCAATTGAAACACCTACTAACTATATGTCACGTTTGATTAATAACTTAGCATGATACTATGTCTCGTTTGTTTGTTAATCCTCATTATAAAGTACTTGTTGATCTTAGCTTAATAGCGAGTACCTGCTTAAGATTGGATAGGTTCATTTACTTAGTCCTTACCTGTTACGTCATAATCCTATGATAGATACTAGTAGTAATAATAACAAAACGATCATAGTAGTGTCTAGTGTCTGTCTAGTTAATATCAGTACAAAAATCAAAATTAGACCCCAAATTACAACGGGAGTCTTTTACATTACAAACATTGAACAACATAAAAAGAAATGGTCTTCAAGTAGCATAGTGTTCACAAATAGCCATAATCACGCAAAACACATAGGACAGGCAATCACTCCAAGGAATCATCGTTAGGCACATCGTCCTCTGGTACCTGTTCTTGATCTTCTTCACCTGAGATGATAAAAGAGGGTGAGTCCTTATGAACTCAGCGAGGGGGAACGAGAAATAGGTTTTGAAACTCATTTTCCGGTTCAACTTATAAAAATCCTTTTGTAAGCATGAATATAACACAATTAAGTACATAACAATAATATAAAGTAAAGGAACACAATTACCAGTCTTTCCTCCCCGAGGTCCTCTAGGAACCAAGCGAGAGTACTTATACATATAGAAAAAGGATACGGTGAGCTTTTGCTCTCAGTTGTTGCGGCCGACTTCAAATCATCCCCTTAACACGCCAAGTGGGTGTACTCCGGATGTACCCCGAAATCCTACGACCCAACTCTCCAAGGAAGTCTAGCCCCCAAGCGAGAGAGGGAATTGGACAATGGTAGTCACGGTTGCACCGGCAAGCCTGATGCCGCCCGGTGTGCGTGAACGCTACCACGCCAGAATGAAAGGTTGCAACCTTGTATGCAATGCACATTTATGATATTTAATATATCACATTAGGAGGACAACAAAGTAGGTTGCCTCCGGACAGTCATAAGATTGCACATTGACAAGTAAACAAGTAAGGCACGAATAGACAAGTAATTTCACTTGAAAAGCATATGGAGTTATATGAACATTAAACGGGCAGCCACATGTAACACACATAAATCAGGTCATATAACTCATTTCAACGTCCACGTAATCAAATAATAAGGTTATTCAACATGCAACAACAATCTACGTGGTTCGGATGCAAGAAAGGACTATTTGTCAACATGCAACGAATCAAAATCACATTTAGGGCTATAAGGCAACTACGGGCAGCCTACTAAACATATAATTACACTCAATATTCAAAGGATCAACACTTAGCAAGTTCGCCTAGTCACTAGGGTTTCCATTTCGTGCTTACCCGTGCAATTAAGCCCCAAGTCAACTCAAAATCAATCTTAAGCCAAGCATCAATTAATCCAAACATCCCCAAGTACTCAAAACAGTCCACACAACATCCCAATGCCACATTCCAAAGCAATTAATACCACAACAGAAGTTACAACAAATTTCTAAGCATATAACTAAGTGAAACCCTCACTGCAATAGGCTGTTTTCTCACAATCATTAAGTCAACCAAACAATCTCCAATTCCAGTAAATAAGATTTCAAATTAAAGCTTAAGGAGTGAACTAAAATTAGAAACAAACCTTGCATCATTTGGAGTTCGAGATCAATAGTTATAGCCAAAACAGTGGGACTGCACAAAACTGTCCTGATTTGCACACATTTCAATAATTGTCGTTTTTGAGGTCCTTAGGTTCAGATTTAGCCTTAGTCCATTTCTGACAAAAATGTCCATAACTGAAAAATCTAGTATCAAACCAAATTTAATTCATTTTTGACATCATTTACTAAGTCAAAACTGGTTCATTCCACAAGGTCAGTTCATCTACCAAAACCTGCTTCATTTTTCCAGACTTCCAGATTTGGACACATTTTAATGATTTTCCATTTTGAGGACCTTAGAGTAAAAATTAGCTTTGGCCTATTTCTTCAAAAAATGTTCAAAACTGGAAAAAATAGTCACCTACCAATTTTCATGCATTTTCAACATCATTTGCCTAGCCAAAATCACCTCTCAACAACAAGTCAGAGAGCTGTCAACAAACCCAATTTCATCTATCATCAACTTCAAGCCAAAATCTTGCCATGCATTGTTGTAAAAGCTTATGAACACACATATAACTCAAGTACAGAAGCAAAGACATACATTTAAGAGCATGCATGTGGATTTTTGAAGGATTTTCATAAGGTTTTAGCCCTCACCTTAGCAAATCAACAAGAAGATGCACAAAACTTGATGAAGCACAAATTTCTTCTTCTTCCTTGCTTAGCCAAGACACCACCCGATTTCTCTCTATTTTTCTTAGCTTAGTGGCCAAGTTCTTAGTACATATATGTGGTTAGAACAAGAAGAAAAGAAATGAAAGCTAGTAAACTCACCAAGGCCGAAATGGTGACTCAAAGAGTATGCATGTGTGATTCTTGCATCCTAGCTAGCTTGGGCGAGTTTCTTTGCTTGTTGCTTGTCTTGATTAACTATGGTGTGATGAAGATGAACTATGAAGTGAAGGAACTCAGCCAAGTCCAAGAGAGAGGGAGAGAGAGAAGAATGAGAGGAAAATGGGAGAAATGAAAAAAAAAAAAAAAACAAAAGCCTTGCAATTGATGAAGTATGTTCGGCCTTAGGCAGCCAAAATTCAGCCTTTTTGTGTCTTCAAGATGTAATTTGAAATTCCTAGCATGGGCAAGAAGTAGTTGGTCGAGAATGGTGGAGTTTTGAGGAGATGTTAAGCAATTGTTTACGCATTTGTGTCATAGAATTGTCATAAGTTGTCTAGAATTAATTTTGAATTGAGCAAGCAAGCACAAAACTCATGTGGTGGTCGGCCAAGGCTATAAAAAATCTGATTTTGTATCATCTTTTGAGCATTATTTAATTGTGTGTTGAAAGTGCAAAAAGAATAAGGAATAAAGAATAAGGAATGTCTAGCTTTTTGTGAGATTTTGTCTTCTAGTAGGTTAAATTAGTAATTTAATAATAGTTAGTGGATTTTGTAGGATTAATTAATGACCTAGTGCTTCGTGTAAGATGCTTTCTTGATTAGTGCTAGGTCTAGGGCACGTACTACGAGGTAGGGAACGAACTATGAGACAAATGCACTTTTTTCTAGTAAATGCACGCAACCCTAAACGAATGCACGTAATTCAATGCATGGCACACAAAACGAACACAATTCTTAAACCTAGGTCAAAGCACGCAAATCTAGATTAGGGCACACAAAACGAGGTATCGCACGTAAATCGAGGTCGGGCCTCACACTGTGCGCCGCGTAACTCCTTACGGATCAATAGTTATGGGCACCAGAGTGACAGATACCTGGTCACAAGTCCCACGCCCTCGGTTTGCGGGCCCAGCCTCTAAGTGAAGTGAAGTTCTCCTGCCCAACGTACCGTGGGATTCTATAATAGAGATGTGATGTGTCACGCCCCAACTCGACCCCACCTACAATCAGTCAGGACGCAACGGAATTTCAGCGGCATAATGACAGTAAATAGATTTCCGAGGTTCTAAACCAACCTCATAAAACATCATACATCCAGCAATTCCTCAATACAAACAACAACATACAACACAACCATATTATACAATAAACCATCCTCGTTATACGCCTCCGTTCCAACATGACATACAATACCTCAACCATATCATACATTTCAAAAATAAGTTGAGACACAACTACAACTTAACCATAGACAAAAGAAAACCACTAAGTTAACATCGTTTGGATCATCATCTTTCAACATCTATTACAATAAGAACCACAAAGCATATAAAAGTCTATTAAGCTAATATACATGATATTAAACAACATATAATCATGGATAAGACTCGGGAACATATGACTCGTCCACGTAAGGCACATTTTCCTCCTCAGGAGGCACGTACCCGTAATCCGGCTCTACAACACCTGTAAGCATGCAATAATAGAGAGTGAGCTTATATACATAAGCCCAGTGAGGATCCGATAGATCTCGACAGTATTCACTACGCTCCTTGGATTTAGTCCTTTGAGCAAGTAAACACACAACAACAATAATAACATTATCATCACATAACTATATAACCATTCATTAAAGGATACTCTATTTGGTGTAGCTCCAAACGCCATCACGATCTCAACCGTTCTTCTTATAACTCCCCATTACTCACGCACCCGAGGTACCTCACTAGCCCCTCCCTCCATGACACCTCCGTCATGCGAGCTGGGGGTAGCCTATGGCAGTCATGCCGTTATCAACCCGACAGCCCGACGCTGCCCGAGAGGTGGCACACACATACCAAGACTCCATAATCATCAATCATCAATCAATCAATTGGGAGATCAGCAACGAAAGTGCCCGATTCCCGAACTCAATAATAATCAATCAATCAATAACATCAATATAACATCAATATTTAATTAAACAACAAATAACGAAGTTAGATGACAAAGTAGGCCATCTAACCGGACATGCATAATATACACAATTAAACCTTAAATTACTCATCAACAACTCACCATTCATCACTCGAACACTACCCAACCATCTAAAGGCATCGTTCAAGAAATTAAAGAATGACAACCTAAACTTCTAAAATTCATAACTTACAATCTACTAATCCAAACATTGCCAAATCAGTTCCTATCACTCACCCATTCAACCTACTACATTAGCCCTGTCGGGAATCCACCATAACACCTCCAAATCATGCCCGATAACCCTAAAACCCTAAGATGTCATGGCTGGATTTTCCGGATTTTCACACGAACAATGTAATCAAAAATTCGGCATTACAACAGCGCTAACACGTAATTATCAAGTATTTAGAAATCGACGGCAATCGATTTCGATCAACACAACTCATTTAATTCAACTTTGAACATTTTAATCAAAATTAAATACCCGAAAAATAAAAATTATGCTACATCCGACAGAAATTCGTAGTATTAGTATATAACGATCCCTAGCATGCAAGGAGCAATAATCTATCATCAGATTTCAATTCTAACGGTTAAATTTTCATTTATGAGCAAAAACATAAAAATGACATTTTGAGATCTAGAATTTTTCTCTCACCTTTGATCCGAAGTAAAGCTAGGAATGCGTGCAATAGGTGCCCAACAAGCGGAATCCAGCCCGGTTTGAAAAGATTCGGACTTTAAACGAGTTTTCTAAGGCAAAATTACTTTGAAAATAAGTTGAATAAAATCTCTTTTTTTCCCTAAGCTTTCACGGCTGCAAGGTGTGTGAAAATGTGGTGTTTTGCTTTGTTTCATTGTGTGTTGGTGATATATGCATGAAAGTCAACAAGTCAAACGAAAGTCAAAGTTGAAACTTTAGTATTTTTAGTGTTTTCTTGACTTTAAATGCATTTTATTGATCACCAAAGTTCAAAACAATTATTCAACGCCCAAGATAGCTCAAGTAAATTATTTTTAGGTGACAAGAAGTTTTACAATCAAACAATTTCACCCGAGTCGGCTTAAAACTCGATTTTTGCAAAAGTCGGTGTAAAAACCCTAATAAATTCTTAAGCCGATTTTAAAACCGTTTTCATCAAACACAGGTCTATTAAAGTCCGTGGACTAGGTCTAGAAGGATGAAAAAGACCAGTTTCATAATTTTAGCGAACGTGTTTCGAAAACACTATTCACTAAAAATCGACGATAAAATTTCTGACTCCGTTTTTTATGAAAATTTCATGAATGCACATTTAACACGTATTAGGAGTATTGACATCAAAATTATAACTTTCTAGGTCCTATAGCACATAAACAGATCATATGCACGCAAAACGAGGTATAGCACGTAAAACGAGATAAGCAGGAAAGTGGGGTTTCACATTCTCCCCTCCTTATAGAAATTTCGTCCTCGAAATTCTTACTTGATGTACGGAATAGATCTGGGTATTGCTGCTGCATCTGATCTCGTCTCTCCCACGTAGCTTCCTCAATGTCGTGATGCTTCCACAACACCTTAACCATCGGAATCCTCTTCGACCTCAACTCTCGGTCCATCTGATCTAGAATATGAATCGGACGCTCGTCATAAGTCAAATTCTCTCGAAGCTGTAACGGCTCTGGCTCAAGAATATGAGAAGGATCCGGATTATATTTCCGCAAATTAGACACGTGAAATACATCGTGGACATTAGAGAAGTTTTCCGGTAAAGCCAACCGATATGCCAACTTACCAACCCTGCCAATAATCTCAAACGGCCCAACAAATCTCGGACTCAGCTTTCCACCTTTACCATAACGAACAAACCCCTTACGAGGAGACAATCTCAAGAAAACCCGATCTCCAACTGCAAACTCCAAGTCTCGACGACGCTTATCAGCATAACTCTTGAATCTACTCTGCGCCGTAAGCATTCTCTGCCTGATTAACTGAACATTCTCAATCTTCTCAAGAAATTCTGGCATAATAGTCGGATCAATAGTCTTCATCTCTCCTACCTCGTCCCAATATAAAGGTGAACGGCACTTACGACCGTAAAGAGCTGCGAAAGGTGTCATCCCAATAGTAGCTTGATAACTATTGTTATAGGTAAACTCGGCAAGTGGTAGATGTTTCTCCCAGTTCTTTCCGAAGTCCAGAACACAAGCCCTAAGCATATCTTCCAGAATCTGAATAGTCCGCTCAGACTTACCGTCGGTCTGTGGATGATACGCTGTACTGAAGTTCAACTGAGTACCCAAAGTCTCCTAAAGTTTCTCCCACAAACGAGAAGTAAATCGAGGATCTCGATCAGAGACAATACTAGATGGAATACCATGAAGTCTAACAATCTGATCCAGATAGAGGTCCGTCAGCTTTGTAACCTCATCTCCCATCTTCATGGCAATAAAATGAGCTGTCTTCGTCAAACGATCCACGACAACCCAAACTGCATCATTACCCCTCGGTGATCTAGGCAAACCAGTGACGAAGTCCATCGTAATATGCTCCCATTTCCACTCTGGTATAGCCAACGGCTGAAGCAAACCTGCTGGTCGTTGATGCTCGGCTTTTACTCTCTGACAAGTCAAACATCTAGATACAAACTGAGCAACCTCTCTCTTCATGTTGTTCCACCAGTAATGTTGCTTCAAATCCCGATACATCTTGGTTCCACCGGGATGAATAGTATATTTAGAATTATGAGCTTCCTCCAGAATACCTCGCCTCAAGCCCGGTTCATCGGGAACACAAACCCTATTCCGAAACCGAAGAATACCGTCCTCATGCAGTTTGAAGTCAGACTGATCATCCGTGATCTGATCCTTGATCTTCTGAAGTTTAACATCAAGCTGCTGAGCTTCCCTGATCTGAGACAATAATAAAGGCTGAATACGGAGATGTGAACACATCACCCCAACCTGAGTCAACTCTGGTCTCCAATAACTAAACTCCTCAAGAACCTCCCACTTCTTGACAGCCAAACAAGAAATACTAGCCTTCCGGCTGAGAGCATCTGCCACAACATTTGCCTTTCCAGGCAGATAATTGATAGAACAATTATAATCTCCAAGAAGCTCCATCCACCTCCGCTGGCGCATATTTAACTCCTTCTGTGAGAATAAGTACTTAAGACTCTTATGATCAGTGAAAATTTCAAACTTACTTCCCCACAGATAATGACGCCACTTCTTGAGTGCAAAGACAACTGCTGCCAACTCAAGATCATGAGTCGGATAATTTTCTTCATAAGGCTTCAACTTTCGAGAAGCATAGGCAATAACTCGGCCATCCTGCATAAGAACACATCCCAAGCCCTCCTTGGATGCATCAATGTAAATGACCATATTATCGGTCCCCTCTGGTAGAGCAAGTACTGGAGCGGTAGTTAACCTCTTTTTCAACTCCTGAAATCCACTCTCACACTTCTCATCCCAATTAAAGATAGTCCGTTTCTAAGTCAACTTAGATAGTGGCCCCGCAATCTTCGAGAAGTCCTTGACAAACCTACGGTAATAACCCGCCAAGCCAAGAAAGCTACGAACATCAGTAACACTCTCTGGCCGCTTCCAAGACATCACCGATTCAATCTTAGTGGGATCTACGGAAATACCGCTCTGTGTAATAACATGGCCAAGAAAAGAAATCCGTTGCAGCCAAAATTCACATTTGCTGAACTTGGCAAACAACTGATGCTCCTGCAACTTCTCTAATACAAGCCGTAGATGTTGCTCGTGCTCCGATTCAGATTTAGAATAGACCAAGATATCATCAATAAAAATCACCACGAACTGGTCCAAGTACGGCTGAAAGACTCGATGCATCAAATCCATGAATGCTGCCGGTGCATTAGTCAATCCAAAGGGCATAACAACAAACTCATAATGCCCGTACCGAGTCCTGAAGGCAGACTTCGGAACATCCTCCGTGCGAATCCGAAGCTGATAATACCCCTGCCTCAAATCAAATTTAGAATAGACTTTGGCTCCCTGAAGTTGATCAAACAACTCATCAATCAGTGGCAAAGGATATTTATTCTTGATGGTCACCTGATTCAAACCACGGTAATCAATACACAATCTCAAAGTACCATTCTTCTTCTTCACAAATAAAACAGGAACTCCTCAAGGTGAAGAACTCTGCTGAATGAATCCTTTCTTCAATAACTCCTGTAACTGAGTCTTCAACTCCTTCAACTCAGCTGGTGCCATCCGGTACGCCGATTTAGAAATAGGTTGAGTACCGGGAACAAGATTAATCACAAACTCTATATCCCTCTCAGGCGGCAATCCTGGCAACTCCTCGGGAAATACATTAGGATATTCCCAGATAATAGGGACTTCCTCAAGCTGTAGCTTATCAGATGGCTTGTTGATCAAATAAGCTAGATAACCCGAACACCCCTTACTCACCAACTTAACGGCTTTAGTTGCTGAGATAACAAAACTCGTCTTAGCACCCCGGTTACCCGCTACTTCTACTACTGGCTGATTTGGCAAACGAAACTGTACTACCTTGGTTCTACAGTTCAACTGGGCATCATACTTAGAAAGCCAATCCATACCCAGAATAACATCATACCCCCGGATAGGAAATAAGATAAGGTCCGAAGGAAAATTATGCCCCTTAACATGTATTATACAATCCTTACATACTAAGCCAGTAATATACTTATCAGTCAAAGAGGTACTAATCTCAACCACATAAGGCAATCTTTCAGGTTGCAATTTAACACGTTGCACACAAGCAGGATTAATGAAAGAATGCGTAGCACCAGAATCAATCAACACTTTAACAAGTTGATCAAGTATAAGGAAGTTACCTTCCACAACTGCAGTCTCCTCAGGCATCTCCTCCATATCAACTGCGTAAGCCCGAGCCTGAACCTGCTGCTGCTGTGGTACACTGCCTGTAGGCCTACCCTGGTAACCCTGAGTCGCTGCCCGACCCTCAGTCCTCGCATATCTAGGGCAATCCTTCGCCCTATGCTCGATGCTACCACAACCCAAACATGTCCCTGCCTTTACCCTGCAGTCGGACTCCACATGCCCTGGGCGCTTGCAGTAATTACACTGCGATGATGTGGCACTAACACTGCCCCTAGAAGAACCAGAAGCTGATGAAGCAGCTGATACAGCCTGCTGCTGAGGTCTCACCACACTAGGCCTGTACTGACCCTGAGACTGCGCTGGCCTATACTGAGTCTGAACCTGATATGGCCTCTGGTGAAACTGAGGCCGATAGTAACTTTGCTCCCCCTCTGCCCTATAAGACCCCTGCTGGGCTGGTGGCCTGTAGCCAACCTGCTGTACTGGAGGCCTATATATAACCTGCTAGCCATGTGGCTGATACGGCCTCTTACTAGGCTGATTGGAGACAATCTGATCCCCTCTCCCCTTCTCTAACCTAGAAGCTGCATCAAAAGCCTCAGTGAAGATATCATAGCGATTCAGAGCCATTGCATCCTGAATCTCGGGCCTCAATCCCAACATAAATCTACGGGTCTTCCTCTCCTCCACAACTACAAACTCCGGTGCATACCGAGACAACCTAGTGAATGTAGCCTCATACTGAGCCACAGTAGAATCCCCCTGCACCAAGGACAAGAACTCAGCCTCTCTCCTCTCCCGTGCAACCCTCGGGACATACTTATCCCTAAAAGCAGTCATAAAGGTATCCCAAACTTACGGAACACCCCGGGTCTCCCAACTGGCTCTCACAGTGCGCCACCATTCCTCTGCCTCATCATCAAGCAAATAGACAGCACAAGTCACCTTTCTCTCATCAGTGTACCCAAGAGAATCAAAAATTTTCTCTAACTTACTAATCCACGACTCGGCCTTCCTATCATCAGGCTCTCCCTGAAATCTAGGAGGATAGTACCCCAGAAACTCCTTCATAGTACCTCGACCGTGATTACCTCCCTGTACATTCTATATCTGAGCCTGCAACGCCTGAGTCTGAACAGTCTGACCTGCTAACAACTGGGCCTGCCCAGCCATCAAATCTGCAATCCGATCCATTGCTGACCCTAACCTGACATTACCCCTATCACTGCCCTGTGCCACATTACCAGGAACCTCATTTACAATCTCGGGCCTACCACGAGTCCTCGGTCTACCGGCCATCGTACTAATCAAAGAGTTAGCACAGGTTATAGTACATAAACAGGTTATATACAACTTTTAACACATAAACAACAAACTCATATAAAACACATAGATCACATAAGTTTCAATCACATAAGCAAATTGATCACATAATCACATAAGCACTTAAATCACATAATCACTTAATCATTTAATCATATCAATACATAATTCACTTTTCTTTCTTTTCACACATATTTCATGCTAAGACCATTACCCACATTCCGAGAATACCCCGTCTGACAACTAACATGCGCTCTGATACCACTTAAATGTCACGCCCTAACTCGACCCCACCTACAATCAGTCAGGACGCAACAGAATTTCAGCGGCATAACGACAGTAAATAGATTTCCGAGGTTCTAAACCAACCTCATAAAACATCATACATCCAGCAATTCCTCAATACAAACAACAACATACAACACAACCATATTATACAATCCACCATCCTCGTTATACGCCTCCGTTCCAACATGACATACAATACCTCAACCTTATCATACATTTCAAAAATAAGTTGAGACACAACTACAACTTAATCATAGACAAAAGAAAACCACTAAGTTAACATCGTGTGGATCATCATCTTTCAACATCTATTACAATAAGAACCACAAAGCATATAAAAGTCTATTAAGCTAATATACATGATATTAAACAACATATAATCATGGATAAGACTCGGGAACATATGACTCGTCCACGTAAGGCACATTTTCCTCCTCAGGAGGCACGTACCCGTAATCCGGCTCTACAACACCTGTAAGCATGCAATAATAGAGAGTGAGCTTATATACATAAGCCCAGTGAGGAGCCGATAGAGCTCGACAGTATTCACCACGCTCCTTGGATTTAGTCCTTTGAGCAAGTAAACACACAACAACAATAATAACATTATCATCACATAACTATATAACCATTCATTAAAGGATACTCTATTTGGTGTAGCTCCAAACGCCATCACGATCTCAACCGTTCTTCTTATAACTCCCCATTACTCACGCACCCGAGGTACCTCACTAGCCCCTCCCTCCATGACACCTCCGTCATGCGAGCTGGGGGTAGCCTATGGCAGTCATGCCGTTATCAACCCGACAGCCCGACGCTGCCCGAGAGGTGGCACACACATACCAAGACTCCATAATCATCAATCATCAATCAATCATCAATCAATCAATTGGGAGATCAGCAACGAAAGTGCCCAATTCCCGAACTCAATAATAATCAATCAATCAATAACATCAATATAACATCAATATTTAATTAAACAACAAATAACGAAGTTAGATGACAAAGTAGGCCATCTAACCGGACATGCATAATATACACAATTAAACCTTAAATTACTCATCAACAACTCACCATTCATCACTCGAACACTACCCAACCATCTAAAGGCATCGTTCAAGAAATTAAAGAATGACAACCTAAACTTCTAAAATTCATAACTTACAATCTACTAATCCAAACATTGCCAAATCAGTTCCTATCACTCACCCATTCAACCTACTACATTAGCCCTCTCGGAAATCCACCATAACACCTCCAAATCATGCCCGATAACCCTAAAACCCTAAGATGTCATGGCTGGATTTTCCGGATTTTCACACGAACAATGTAATCAAAAATTCGGCATTACAACAGCGCTAACACGTAATTATCAAGTATTTAGAAATCGACGGCAATCAATTTCGATCAATACAACTCATTTAATTCAACATTGAACTTTTTAATCAAAATTAACTATCAGAAAAAAAAAAATTATGCTACATCCAACAGAAATTGGTAGTATTAGTATCTAACGATCACTAGCATGCAAGGAGCAATAATCTATCATCAGATTTCAATTCTAACGGTTAAATTTTCATTTATGAGCAAAAGTATAAAAATGACATTTTGAGATCTAGAATTTTTCTCTCACCTTTGATCCGAAGTAAAGCTAGGAATGTGTGCAATAGTTGCCCAACAAGCGGAATCCAGCCCGGTTTGAAAAGATTCGGACTTTAAACGAGTTTTCTAAGGCAAAATTACTTTGAAAATAAGTTGAATAAAATCTCTTTTTTTTCCTAAGCTTTCACGGCTGCAAGGTGTGTGAAAATGTGGTGTTTTGCTTTGTTTCATTGTGTGTTGGTGATATATGCATGAAAGTCAACAAGTCAAATGAAAGTCAAAGTTGAAACTTTAGTATTTTTAGTGTTTTCTTGACTTTAAATGCATTTTATTGATCACCAAAGTTCAAAACAATTATTCAACACCCAAGATAGCTCAAGTAAATTATTTTTAGGTGACAAGAAGTTTTACAATCAAACAATTTCACCCGAGTCGGCTTAAAACTCGATTTTTGCAAAAGTCGATGTAAAAACCCTAATAAATTCTTAAGCCGATTTTAAAACCGTTTTCATCAAACACAGGTCTATTAAAGTCCGTGGACTAGGTCTAGAAGGGTTAAAAAGACCAGTTTCAAAATTTTAGCGGACGTGTTTCGAAAACACTATTCACTAAAAATCGACGATAAAATTTCTGACTCCGTTTTTGATAAAAATTTCATGAATGCACATTTACCACGTATTAGGAGTATTGACATCAAAATTATAACTTTCTAGGTCCTATAGCACATAAACAGATCATATGCACGCAAAACGAGGTATAGCACGTAAAACGAGATAAGCAGGAAAGTGGAGTTTCACATGATGGATTAGGTTGTTGTACTTTTCGCGGCTCACGACGTACGATCCAGGATGGAAAAATAGCACAAAAGAAGAAAAGTGTCCCAAAAATGATGAAAATATTTTTTTTTGGGTTCCGAAAATAGGCGTAGCCGAGCAGGCTTGCTGCCCCCGTCGTAGAGCTCTCGGAGAGCTTTCCAACGGTATGTTGTGCGTTGCGTAACTCCTTACAAATCAAAAGTTATGGGCACCGGAGTGACAGATACCTGGTCACAAGCCCCACGTCCTCGGTTTTCGGGCCCAGCCTCTGCGTGAAGTGAATTTCTCTTGCCCAAGGTGTCGTTTGATTCGGTAATAGAAATGTAATGGATGAGGTTGTCGTCCCTCTCGCGGCTCACGACGTAAGATCCGAGACGGAAAAGTAGAGCAGAAGATGAAAAGTATCCTGAAACTATTGAAAATGTTCAATTTTGGGCTCCGAAAATAGGTGCAGCTGAGCAGACTTGCTACCCCCATCGTGGAGCTCCCGGAGAGCTTTTCAACGGTATAATGTGCGCCGCATAACTTCATACGGATCAAAAGTTATGGGCACCGGAGCGACGGATACCTGGTCACATGCCCTATGCCCTCAGTTTGCGGGCCCAGCCTCTACATGAAGTGAAGTTCTCTAGCCCAAGGTGTCGTGGGATTCTGTAATAGAAATGTGATGGATTAAGTTGTCATCCTTTTCGTGGCTCATGACGTACGATCCGAGAAGGAAAAATAGCGTAAAAGAAGAAAAATGTAACAAAACTGATAAAAAAGTTCGATTTTGGGCTCCAAAAATAGGTGCAGCTAAGCAAGCTTGCTGCCCCCGTCGTAGAGCTCTCGGAGAGCTTTCCAACGGTATGCTTTGCCCTGCGCAACTCCCTACGGAACAAAAGTTCTGGGCATAGGAGCGACGGATCCTTGGTCACAAGCCCTATGCCCTCGATTTGCGGGCCCAGCCTCTATGTGAAGTAAGTTCTCTTGTCCAAAGTGCAATGGGATTCTGTATAGAAATGTGATGGATTAGGTTGTCATCCTTTTCGCGGCTCATGACGTACGATCCAGGATGGAAAAATAGCGCAAAAGAAGAAAAGTATCCCAAAACTGATGAAAATGTTCCATTTTGGGCTCTGAAAATAGGCACAGCCGAGCAAGCTTGCTGCACACATCGTAGAGCTCTCGGAGAGCTTTCTAACGGTATGTTATGTGCTGCGTAACTCCTTACAGAACAAAAGTTATGGGCCCTGGAACGACGGATCCCTGGTCACAAGCCCCACGCCCTCGATTTGTGGGCCCAGCTTCTATGTGAAGTGAAGTTCTCTTGTCCAAGGTGCAATGGGATTCTGTAATAGAAATGTGATGGATTAGGTTGTCATCCTTTTCGTGGCTCACGACGTACGATACGAGATGGAAAAATGGAGAAAAAGAAGAAAAGGATCCCAAAACTGATGAAAACGTTCTATTTTGAGCTCCGAAAATAGGCACAGCCGAGCAAGCTTGCTGCCTACGTTGTAGAGCTCTCGGAGAGCCTTCCTACGGTATGCTGTGCACCGCGTAACTCCTTACGGATCAAAAGCTATAGGCACTAGAGCGATAGATACCTGGTCACAAGCCCCACGCCCTCGGTTTGTGAGCCCAGCCTCTACATGAAGTGAAGTTCTTTTGCCCAAGGTGCCGTGGGATTCAATAATAGAAATGTGATGGATTATGTTGTCATTCTTTTTGCGACTCACGATGTACAATCCGGGACGGAAATACAGTACAAAAGAAGAAAAGTATCCCAAAACTGATGAAACCATTGGATTTTGGGCTTCGAAAACTAGCGCAACACAGTAGGATTGCTAACCCCATCGTAGAGCTCTTGGAGAGCTTTCCAACGGTATGCTGTGCGCTGCGTAACTCCTTACGGATGAAAAGTTAATGGCATCGGAGCGATGGATACCTGGTTACAAGCCTTACGCCCTCGGTTTACGGGCCCAGCCTCTATGTGAAGTGAATTTTTCTTGCCCAAGAGGCCGTAGGATTCTGTAATAGAAATATGATGGATTAGGCTGTCGTCCTTTTCACGGCTCACGATGTACGATCCGGGAAGGAAAAACAGCGCAAAAGAAGAAAAGTGTCTGAAACTGATGAAAATGTTGAATTTTGGGCTCCAAAAATTGGCACAGCCGAGCAGGCTTGCTGACCACATCGTAGAGCTCTCAGAGAGCTTTCCAACAGTATGTTGTGCACCGCGTAACTCCTCACGCATCAAAAGTTATGGGCACCGGAGCGACGGATACCTGGTCACAAGCCCCATACCCTCGGTTTGCGGGCCCAGCCTCTACGTGAAGTAAAGTTCTCTTGCCCAATGGGCCGTAGGATTCTATAATAAAAATGTGATGGATTAGGTTGTCGTCCTTTTTGCGGCTCACGACATACAATCCGGGACAGAAAAACAGTGCAAAAGAAGAAAAATATCCCAAAACTGATGAAAATGTTCCATTTTGAGCTTCAAATATAGGCACAGACATGCTGGCTTGCTGCCCACGTTGTAGACCTCTTGGGGAGCTTTCCAACGGTATGCTGTGCGCTGTGTAACTCCTTACGGATCAAAAGTTATAGGCACCGGAGCGACGGATACCTAGTCACAAACCCCATGCCCTCGGTTTGCGGGCCCAGCCTCTACGTGAAGTGAAGTTCTCTTGCCCAATGTGCCATTGGAATAAGTAATAGAAATGTGATGGATTACGTTGTCATCCTTTTCGCGACTCACAATGTACGATCCGTGATGGAAAAACAGCGCAAAAGAAGAAAAGTGTCCCGAAACTGATGAAAATGTTGGATTTTGGGCTTTGAAAATTGGCGTAGCCGAGCAGGCTTGCTGACCACATCGTAGAGCTCTCGGAGAGCTTTCCAACGGTATGTTGTGCACCACGTAACTCCTTATGCATCAAAAGTTATGGGCACTGGAGCGATGAATACCTGGTCACAAGCCCCACGGCCTCGGTTTGCGGGCCCAGCCTCTACGTGAAGTAAAGTTCTCTTTCCCAAGGGGCAGTGGGATTCGATAATAGAAATGTGATGGATTAGGTTGTCGTCCTTTTCGCGGCTCACGACGTACGATCCGGGATGAAAAAACAACGCAAAAGAAGAAAAGTGTCCCAAAATTTATGAAAATTTTCGATTTTGATCTCTGAAAACAGGCGTAGCTGAGCAGGCTTGCTACCCCAGTCGTAGAGCTCTCGGAGTGCTTTCCAACGGTATGATGTGCGCCGCGTAAATCCTTACGGATCAATAGTTATGGGCACCGGAGTGACGGATACCTGGTCACAAGCCCTACGCCCTCAGTTTGCTGGCCCAGCCTCTACATGTAGTAAAGTTCTCTTGCCCGATGTGCCGTGGGATTCTGTAATAGAAATGTGATGGATTAGGTTGTCGTCCTTTTCACGGCTCACGACGTATGATCCGGGATACAAAAACAGTGCAGAAAAAGAAAAGTGTTCCAAAACTGATGAAAACATTCGATTTTGTGCTCCAAAAACAGGCGCAGCTAAGCAAGCTTGTTGGTCCCGTCGCAGAGCTCTCAGAGAGCTTTCCAACGGTATGCTATGGGCCGCGTAACTTGTGAGGCCCGACCTCAAATTGCGTGCGATACCTCATTTCGTGTGCCCTAACCTAGATTTGTGTGCCTTGAACTAGGTTTAAGAGTCGTGTTTCGTTTTATGTGCCTTGTATCGAATTACGTGCATTCATTTAAAGTTGCGTGCATTTACTTGGGAAACGTGCATTCATCTTGTAGTTTGTGCTTTACCTCGTAGTGCGTGCCCTAAACCTTAAAAAGCGTGCCCGCACACTAATCAAGAAAGCATCTTACACGAAGCACTAGATTATTAATTAATCCTACAAACTCCACTAACTAATATTAAAATGTTAATTCAACTCACTAGAAGACGAAATTTCACCAAATGCTAAACATTCTTATTCTTTATTCCTTATTCTTTTGCACATCCCAAGCACACAATAAAATAAGCTCAAACAAGACAAAAAAATTCAGATTTGATCAAGCCTTGGCCGACCATGTGAAGGGTTTTGTGCATGCTTTGCAATTTCAATTAAACTTAGACAAGTTATGACACAATGCAAAAAAAAATAAAAAATGAAACCAAAGCATTATTTTATCCTCCACCATGCTTCACCTTTTCGATCCATTCAATGCCCATGATAGACAATTCAAAATATGCTCTTGAAGACACAAAAATCAAAAAATTTGAAGCTCAAGGCCGACACACTCACAAACACCAACATTTCACTCTTTGCAAACATTCTCTCAAGCTCTCATTCTCTCTATCTCTCGGCCTAGGCTGCTTCATCACCTCTCCATAGCTTAAGCTCATCATCCTAAGGTTCATCAAGACACTCAAGGCCCTAGGAAGCTCGACCAAGCAAGCTAGAAGCAAAGAAACATACATGCAAGATCATAGAACACTCATTTCGGCTTAGGTATGTTTGATAGCTTCTATTTCATTTCCTTTTTGTTCTAAGCACATGCACATACTAAGGACATGGTAACTTAGCTAGGAATTAAGGAAATCAAGCAATATCCCTCGGCCAAACAAGGAGAGAAGACCATTTGTGCATCTTCAATAGTTTTGAGCATTATTTGTTGTCAATAGGCTAAGGTGAGGGTTAATCCTTTTTAAAAGCTTTCCAAAACCACATGCATGCCTTTAAATGTCTATTTTTACCTCTGTACTTGTGATATATGTGTGTACATGAGCTTTTGTAACCATGCATGGCAAGATATTTAGCTAGAATTTGAAGATAGGTGAAATCGCGAAAATGGCAGATTTCTGACTTGTTATGACGAAGTATCTTTGGCCTGGTAAACAATGTTGAAAATGCGTGAAAATTGGTAGGTGACTCGCTTTGCCAGTTCTGAGAATTTTTCATAGAAATAGGCCAAGGCCAACTTTGACTCTAAGGTCTCCAAAATGGCAAGACATCGAAGGGTGTCTAAATCTGAAAATTTTGGAAAATCTGGAAAATGAAGCAGGTTTTTGGCAGTTCACTGTCCTCGTAGAACAAACTAGTTTTGACTTAGTAAATGATATCTAAAATGCATGAAATTTGGCAGGTTGCTATATTTTTCAGTTCTGGACATTTTTGTCAGAAATAGACTAAGGCTAAATATAACCCTAAGGCCCTAAAAAATGACAAGTATTGAAATGTGTACAAATCTGGACAGTTTTACGTAGCCGTACAGTTTTGGCTATAACTCTTGAATCCGAACTCCAAATGCTGCGAGGTTTGTTTCTGGATTTAGTTCACTTAATAAGATTTAGTTTGAAATTTTTTTTACTGGAATTGGAGATTGTTTGCTTGTCTAAATGATTGTGGGAAAACAGACCATTGCAGTGAGGTTTTTATCTAGTGATATGCTTTGAAAATTATTGTAACTTCTCTTGTGGTATTAAATGCTTTGGATTGTGGCATTTGGATGTTGTGTGGACTGTTTTGAATGATTGAGGATGTTTAATTAATCGATGCATGGCTTTGGTTTAATTACGTGACAACTTGTGGGTTAATCGCACAGGGAAGCATGAATTGAAACCCTAGTAACTATGAAAACTTGCTAAGTGTTGATCCTATGGTTATCGTGTCTAATTATGTGATTAGTGGGCTGCCCTTAGTTGTCCTTATAGCCCTAAATGTGATTCCGATGATTACATGTTGACAAGTAGACCTTTCTTGCACCTGGTCCCACGTAGACGTCGTTGCATGTTGTATGACCTTATTATTTGATTACGTGAACCCCGAAATGAGTTATATGACTTGATTCACATGTGTTACATGGCTGCCCGTTTAATATTCATGTAACTCCATGTGACTTACAAGTGAAATTACCTGTCATAGCATGCCTTGTGTGTTTACTTGTCAACGTGCGATCTTATAACTGCTCGGAGGCAACCTACTTTGTTGTCCTCCTAATGTGATATGTTAAATGTTATAAATGTGCATTGCATACAAGGTTGCAACCTTTCATTGTGGCATGGTAGCGTTTCACGCACGCCGGGTGGCATCGGGCTTGCTGGTGCTACCATGACTACCATGGTCTAATTCCCTCTCTCGCTTGGCTTTCCACCCTCGGAGAGTTGGGTTGTAGGTTTTTTTTTTGGGGTACATCCGGAGTACACCCAAATGGGAGCGATAAGTGGATTATTGAAGTCGGCCACAACAATCGTATCGAAATCGATATTGAGAGCAGATGCTCACCGTATCCTTGAAATGATTGGTAACTGTATCTGTTGCTCAATTTGATTCTTATACTTTGCGTACCTTATTACTTGTAATATGTGACATGTTTTCAAAAGGGGTTTTTCATAAGTTAACTGGAAAAAGAGTTTCAAAACGTATTTCTCGTTCCCCCTCGCTGAGTTCATAAGGACTCACCCTCTTTTATCATCATAAGTGAAGAAGACCAGGAACAGGTACCCGAGGATAACGTGCCTATTGATGACTCCTTGGAATGATTGCTTGCCCTACGTGCCTTACTTGACTATGGCCATTTTTGTGAATTATATGTTGCTTGAAGACTATTTCTTATGTTGTTTGTTGTTGTATTGTAAATGACCCCCGTTGTAATTTGGGGTCTAATTTTGGCTTGTACTAATCATAACTAGATACACACTCTTCTGGTCATTTTGCTATCACTACTTTGGTTTAGTATCTATCACAGATTCATGAAGTACTAGATAAGAGTTAAGTAAAATGAATTTATCCAATCTTAAGCAGGTACTCATTTGTAAGCTAAGATCAACAGGTACTTGTGTAACTGGATTGACAAATAAACGAGACATAGTATCTTGCTAGGTTGTTAATCAAACGAGGCTTCGAGATAACTAGTAGGCACTCTGATTGGTGATAAATAGTAATCTTAGTTGGAAATGAATTTGAGATTGAAAGTTTTGAGGCGTTTAGAGAATTAGGTCAAACTAAAGAGCCAATTACAGCCGTTATGCTGCCAGTTTTTCAGGAATATTTTGGAGTTCTAGGCTAACGTTAAGCGTTAAACCTTAATGAACGATTAAGCACGTGAAATGATATGAATGTTTAGATCACACCCTAGTCTAACCTCTATAGGTCGGGTTGGGGCGTGACACCTTATATTAATGGTATCAGAGCTTAGATTGCTTAAGCCAAATTTAACTCTCGAACCATGGGTAGAAGCCCTAAGATTATTGGGATGACTTGTTTATGTGTGTTATGTGTGACAATATCAATTGTGCCTTCTCTGTTTCTATGTGCTTATGTGATTAACATGTCTTAACTGTTTCGAAAGTTGTGTGTCTATGTAAAAATTGTATGTTACATACCTTATACATTAAATTCTTGTCTTGTTATATTCCAATAAATTGTGCATAATAATCTGTGCCTATAGATGGCTGGCCCTAGTACCCGCAATACCAATAGGAGCGATGAGCCTCAAGAAGCCGGAGATTCTCATCAAACTAATCCCGGCATGGCTATGTTTAATATGATGGCGAATGCTATGGATCGCGTGTCGCGAATGCTATGGATCGCGTGTCGCGAGTGATGGAACGTCAAGATGCACGTGAAGCAAACAACAACAACAACAACAGGAATGGGGGTAACAATGGGAGAAACAACAGAATGCGGGAGTTCCTTGACTTTCACCCGTCCAAATTCTACGGGGAAGCTGATGATAAAAAGGCAGAGGCTTGGCTGTCCAAGATTGAAAGGATTTTCAGGCCACTTGACTATACTGATGAAGAAAAGGTTGAGTTCGTTGTGTTTCTGTTGCATGGGGATACTGAGCATTGGTAGCACACTGTGGAGGCACTTTAGGAAACTGATCATACACCTCGTTTGTGGGGTAATTTTGTTAAGGCATTCAAGGAGAAATATGTACCTGCAGTTTCCAGGCATAGGCGAATTGAAGAATTCATGCACTTGAACCAGGGTAACATGACGGTGGCCCAGTAGGAGGCTTGCTTTGTCAAATTGTCCCGTTATGCTCAATACATGCTCAGTACCCCTGAGGCAAAAATGTAGAAATTTACGAATGGGTTGAGGCCATAAATTCAGGCCTAGTTGGCTTCGCATGACTTTACTACCTACTCTGCCCTCCTTGCTGCTGCTTCCCGAGTTGAGAAGAGGAAACTTGATAGAGCCAGTTCAAGCCAGCCAAACAAGAAACCATATCAACCTCCAAGACAACAGATGAAATTCCAGACTCAGAGTCGCAGTCAGGGCCAGAGCCAGAACAGACCAGTCAATAACCGTGGCCCGACTAAAGCACCATCAGCCTCTTCCTCCCGCGGATCCACAGGTAGTTCACCTGCTACTCAAACCGTCACCTGTTCTTACTGTAACAGGAAGGGTCACACCGAGGCCCAGTGTTGGAGGAAATCGGGATGATGTGTAGGGTGTGGCAGCGATCAACACTAGGTCAAGGATTGTCCTAAATGGCAAGGAGGACAAAATCAGATTAAACCAGTTGGTAGAGGCAAGATTCCAATTCCTAGAGTCCAGGCTCAAGCTTATGCTATTGAGTGCGAGGAGCTTCCTGAGGAGACCGCTGTTATTGAAGGTACATTCTTGATACTGAATCAACCTGTTAGGGTGCTAATTGATTCAGGTGCTACTCATTCATTTATTACTCCCTTATGTGTGCAACGTGTGAAACTACGAGCTGTATGTTTGCCTTACGAAGTAGAAGTTGGTACTCGAATGGGTTCTAAACTTGTTACTCGTTCAGCTTGTAAAGCATGTAAAATCCAAATTAAAGATAAGGAATTCTCAGCCAATCTTATTGTATTACCCTTTCGAGACTATGAAGTCATCTTAGGGATGGACTGGTTGGCAAAGCATCATGCACAACTAGATTGTCGAACGAAGATTGTAACATTCCAGATACCTGGTCAACCAATATTAGAGGGAAAGGGTCAAAGAGACTTCACCGGGAGTTCCATCATTTCCTCTACGAAAGTAGTGAAGTCCTTGAGAAAGGGGTGTGGTGGATACTTAGCTTACCTCATCAACAAGCCATCGAACAAAGCTAAGTTGGAGGAGATGCCAGTGATTAAAGATTATGCGGATGTGTTTCCAGAAGAATTTTCGGGTTTACCCCCGGATCGGGAGATCGAGTTCATAATAGAATTACTGCCTAGCACACAGCCGATATCTAAAGCTCCCTATCGTATGGCACCAGCCGAGCTACAAGAATTGAGGGACGAATTGCAAGGATTGTTAAAGAAGGGATTTGTTTCACCAAGTTCTTCTCCATGGGGCGCACCAGTCCTATTTGTAAAGAAGAAAGATGGAACATTGAGGTTATGCATCGATTATCGAGGATTGAACCAAGTGACCGTCAAGAATAAATACCCACTTCCACTGATCGATGAGTTGTTTGATCAACTTCAAGGAGCTAAAGTGTATTCGAAGCCCGACTTGAGGCAAGGGTACTACCAGTGCGGATCAAAAAGGAGGACGTGCCTAAAACAGCTTTCAGGATGAGATATGGGCATTCTGAATTTGTGGTGATGCCATTTGGACTAACTAATGCCCCTGCAGCTTTTATGGACTTGATGCACAGGGTGTTTCAACCCTACTTGGACCAATTTGTGGTGATTTTTATTGATGATATATTGGTATACTCAAAATCTGAGGCTGTTCTTGAACAACATCTGCGATTGGTATTGTAAAAACTTAGAGAGCATCAATTGTATGCAAAATTTAGCAAATGCGAATTTTGATTGCAGTAGATAGCATTCTTGGGACACATCATATCCCAAGAAGGAATAGCGGTGGACCCAGCAAAGATAAAAGCGGTGATGTCTTGGAAGAAGCCAGAAAATGTTACGGAAGTTTGGAGTTTTTTCGGTTTAGCTGGCTATTACCGGAGGTTCGTAAAGGATTTCTCAGAGATTGCAGGACCACTTACAAAGCTCACTCAAAAGAAAACAAAGTTCGGAGAGCTTTCCAACAGTATGTTGTGCGCCGCATAACTCCTTATTGATCAAAAGTTATGGGCACCGGAGCAACGAATACCTGGTCACAAAACCCATGCCCTAGGTTTGCGGGCCCAACCTCTACATGAAGTAAAGTTCTCTTGCCTAAGGTGCCGTGGGATTCGGTAATAGAAATGTGATGGATTAGGTTGTAGTCATTTTCACGGCTCACGACTTACGATCCGGGACGGAAAAACAGCGCAAAAGAAGAAAAGTGACTTGAAACTGATGAAAACATTGGATTTTGGTCTTTGAAAACCGACACACCATAGTTGGCTTGATGCCCCTATCGTAGAGCTCTCGGAGTGTTTTCCATCGGTATGCTGTGCGCCGCGTAACTCTATACGAATCAATAGTTAAGGGCACCGGAGTGACGGATACTTGGTCAAATGCCCCACGCCCTCGCTTTGCGGGCCTAGCCTCTACGTGAAGTAAAGTTCTCTTGCCCAACATGTCATGGGATTCTGTAATAGAAATGTGATGGATTAGGTTGTCGTCCTTTTCGCAGCTCACGACGTACGATCTGGGATGGAAAAATAGCGCAGAAAAAGAAAAGTATCCCGAAACTGATGAAAATGTTAAATTTTGGGCTCCAAAAACAGGCACAGCTAAGCAAGCTTGCTGCCCCCGTCATAGAGCTCTCGGAGAGCTTTCCAACGGTATGTTGTGTACCGCGTAACTCCTTACAGATCAAAAGTTATGGGTACCGGAGCGACTGATACTTGGTCACAAACCCCACGCCCTAGGTTTGTAGGCCCAGCCTCTACGTGAAGTGAAGTTCTCTTGCCCAAGGTGCCGTGGGATTCAGTAATAGAAATGTGATGGATTAGGTTGTTGTCCTTTTTCCGGCTCACGACGTACGATCCGAGACATAAAACAGCACAGAAAAAGAAAAGTGTCCCAAAACTGATGAAAACGTTCAATTTTGGGCTTTGAAAACAGGCACAGCTGAGTAAGCTTGTTGCCCCCATCGTAAAGCTCTCGGAGAGCTTTCCAACGGTATGCAGTGTGCCGCATAACTCTTTACGGATCAAAAGTTACGTGCACCGGAGCGATAGATACCTGGTTACAAGCCCCACGCCCTCGGTTTGTGGGCCCAGCCTCTACGTGAAGTGAAGTTCTCTTACCTAAGGTAGCATGGGATTCAGTAATAGAAATGTGATGGATTAGGTTGTCATCCTTTTTGCGGCTCACGACGTACGATCCTGGATGGAAAAACAGCGCAAAAGAAGAAAAGTATCCCAAAACTGATGAAAATGTTCGATTTTGGGCTCTGAAAATAGGCGTAGCCAATCAGGCTTGCTGCCCCCGTCATAGAGCTCTCAGAGAACTTTCCAACGGTATGCTGTGCGCCGCGTAACTCCTTATGGATCAAAAGTTATAGGTACCAGAACGACAGATACCTGGTTACAAGCCCCACTACCTTGATTTAGGGGCCCAGCCTCTACGTGAAGTGAAGTTCTCTTGCCCAAGGTGCCGTGTGATTCTATAATAGAAATGTGATGGATTATGTTGTCGTCCTTTTCCAAGCTCACGACGTACGATCCGGGACAGAAAAATAGCGCCAAAGAAAAAAAGTGTCCCGAAAATGATGAAAATATTTGATTTTGGGCTCCAAAATAGGCATAGCCTAGCAGGCTTGCTGCCCACATCGTAGAACTCTCGGAGAGCTTTCCAACAATATGCTGTGCGCCGCGTACCTCCTTACGGATCAAAAGTTATGGGTACCGGAGCGACAGATACCTGGTCACAAGCCCCACGACCTCAGTTTGCGGGCCCAGCCTCTATGTGAAATGAAGTTCTCTTTCCCAAGGTGTCATGGGATTTGGTAATAGAAATGTGACGGTTTAGGTTGTCGTCCTTTTCGCGGCTCATGATGTACGATCCGGGATGGAAAAACAGCACAAAAGAAGAAAAGTGTCTCGAAATTAATGAAAACGTTCGATTTTGGTCTCCGAAAATAGGCACAGCCAAGCAAGCTTGTTGTCCCCGTCGTAGAGCTCTCGGAGTGCTTTCTAACGGTATGTTGTGCGCCGCGTAATTCCTTACGAAAGAAAAGTTATGGGCACCGGAGCAACAAATACCTAGTCACATGCCCCATGTCCTCGATTTGCGGGCCCAGCCTCCATGGGAAGTGAAGTTATCTTGTCCAAGGGGCAATAGGATTCTGTAATAGAAATATGATTGATTAGGTTGTCGTCCTTTTCGCGGCTCACGACGTACGATCCGGGATAGAAAAACAGTACAAAAGAGGAAAAGTATACCGAAACTGATGAAAATGTTCCATTTTCGGTTTCGAAAATAGGCACAGTCGAACAGGCTTGCTGCCCACGTCATAGAGCTCTCGGAGAACTTTTGAACGGTATGTTGTGCGCCACGTAACTCCTTACGGATCAAAAGTTATAGGCACCGAAGCGACGGATACCTGGTCAAAAGCCCTACGCCCTCAGTTTGCAGGCCCAGCCTCTACGTGAAGTGAAGTTCTCTTGCCCGAGATGCCGTGGGATCCTGTAATATAAATGTTATGGATTAGTTTGTCGACCTTTTCGCGGCTCATGATGTACGATCTGGGCCGGAAAAACAGCGTAAAAGAAGAAAAGTTTCCAAAACTGATGAAAACGTTGGATTTTGGGCTTCGAAAACTGGCGCAGCCAAGCTAGCTTGTTGATTGCATTGCAGAGCTCTCGTAGAGCTTTCTAACGGTATGCTGTGCACCGCGTAACTCCTTACGGATCAAAAGTTATGGGCACCGGAGCGACGGATACATGGTCACAAGCCCAACGCCCTCAGTTTGCGGGCCTAGCCTCTACGTGAAGTAAAGTTCTCTTGCCCAAGGGGCCATGGGATTCTGTAATAAAAATGTGATGGATTAGGTTGTCATCCTTTTCGCGGCTCACGACGTACGATCCGGGATGGAAAAACAGTGCAAAAGAAGAAAAGTGTCCGAAACTGATGAAAATGTTGGATTTTGGGTTCCGAAAACCGGTGCAACTGAGCAAGCATGCTGATTGCATTGTAGAGTTCTCGGAGAGCTTTCCAACAGTATGTTGTGCACTGCGTAACTCCTTACGCATCAAAAGTTATGGGCACCAGAGCGACAGATACTAGGTCACAAGCCCCACGCCCTTGGTTTGCGGGCCCACCCTCTATGTGAAGTAAAGTTCTCTTGCCCAAGGGGCCGTGGGATTCTATAATAGAAATGTGATGGATTAGGTTGTCGCCCTTTTCGCAGCACACGATGTACGATCCGGGATTAAAAAATAGAGCAAAAGAAGAAAAGTATCTCGAAACTGATGAAAACTTTCAATTTTGGGCTCCGAAAATAGGCGCAGCCAAGCAAGCTTGCTGCCCCCATGTTAGAGCTCTCGGAGTGCTTTCCAAGGATATGCTGTAAGCCGTGTAATGCCTTACGAATCAAAAGTTATGGGCATCGGAGCGACGGATACCTGGTCACAAGTCCCACGCCATCGGTTTGCGGGCCCATCCTCTATGTGAAGTAAAGTTCTCTTGCCCAAGGTGCAGTGGGATTCTATAATAGAAATGTGATAGATTATGATGTCGTCCTTTTCGCGGCTCACGACGCACGATCCGGGACGAAAAAACAGCGCAAAAGAAGAAAAGTATCCCGAAACTGATGAAAACGTTCGATTTTAGGCTCCGAAAATAGGTGCAGCCGAGTAGGCTTGCTGCCCCTGTCATAGAGCTCTCGGAGAGCTTTCTAGCTGTATGTTGTGCGCCGCGTAACTCCTTACGGATCAAAAGTTATGGGCACCGGAGCGACGGATACCTGGTCACAAGCCCCACGCCCTAGATTTGCGTGCCCAGCCTCTACGTGAAGTGAAGTTCTCTTGTCCAAGATACAGTGGGATTCTGTAATAGAAATGTGATGGATTAGGTTGTCGTCCTTTTCACAGCTCAGGACGTACGATCCGGGATAGAAAAACAGCGCAAAAGAAGAAAACTACCCTGAAACTGATGAAAACGTTCGATTTTGGGCAACGAAAATAGGCACAGTCGAGCAGGCTTGCTACCCCCGTCGTAGAGCTCTCGGAGAGCTTTCCAACGGTATGCTGTGTGCCACATAACTCCTTACGGATCAAAATTTATGGGCACCAGAGCGACGGATACCTGGTCACAAGCCCCACGCCCTTGGTTTGCTGGCCCAGCCTCTACATGAAGTAAAGTTCTCTTGCCCAACATGCCGGGGGATTCTATAATGGAAATGTGATGGATTAGGTTGTCATCCTTTTCGCGGTTCATGACGTACGATCCGAGACAGAAAAACAGCGCAGAAAAAGAAAAGTGTTTCAAAACTGATGAAAACATTTGATTTTGGGCTCCGAAAATAAGCGTAGCCGATTAGGATGGCTACCCCCATTGTAGAGCTCTTAGAGAGCTTTCCAGCGGTATGCTGTGCGCCACGTAACTCCTTACAGATCAAAAGTTATGGGTACCGAAGCGACGGATACCTAGTCACAAGCCCCATGCCGTCGGTTTACGGGCCCAGCCTCTACATAAAGTGAAGTTCTCTTGCCCAAGGTGCCGTTTGATTCGGTAATAGAAATGTGATGGATTAGGTTGTCGTCCTTTTCGCGACTCACGACGTACGATCCGGGACTGAAAAACAGAGCAGAAAAGGAAAAGTGTCCCGGAACTGATGTAAACGTTCAATTTTGGGCTTTGGAAATTAGCATAGCCGAGCAGGTTTGCTACCCCCTTCGTAGAGCTCTCGGAGAGCTTTCCAACTATATGTTGTGCGCCGCGTAACTCTTACGGATTAAAAGTTATGGGCACAAGAGCGATGGATACCTGGTCACAAGCCCCACGCCCTCGGTTTGCGGGTCCAGCCTCTACGTGAAGTGAAGTTTTCTTGTCCAAGATACAATGGGATTCTGTAATAGAAATGTGATGGATTAGGTTGTCGTCCTTTTCGCAGCTCAGGACGTACGATCCGGGATAGAAAAACAGCACAAAAGAAGAAAACTATCCTAAATCTGATGAAAACGTTCGATTTTGGGCAACGAAAATAGGCACAGTCGAGCAGGATTGCTACCCCCGTCGTAGAGCTCTCAGAGAGCTTTCCAACGGTATGCTGTGTGCCGCATAACTCCTTACAGATCAAAATTTATGGGCACCGGAGCGACGGATACCTGGTCACAAGCCCCACGCCCTCGGTTTGCTGGCCCAGCCTCTACGTGAAGTGAAGTTCTCTTGCCCAAGGTGCCATGGGATTCGGTAATAGAAATGTGATGGATTAGGTTGTCATCCTTTTCGCAACTCACGATGTACGATCCGGGATGAAAAAACAGCGCAAAGGAAGAAAAGTGTCCCGAAACTGATGAAAATGTTGGATTTTGGGCTATGAAAACCAGCGCAACCGAGCAGGCTTGCTGACCCCGTCGTAGAGCTCTCAGAGTGCTTTCCAACGGTATGGCGTGCACTGCATAAGATCAAAAGTTATGGGCACCAAAGCGACGGATACTTGGTCACAAGCCCCACGCCCTCGGTTTGCAAGCCTAGCCTCTATGTGAAGTAAAGTTCTCTTGCCCAAGATGCCATGGGATTCTGTAATAGAAATGTGATGGATTAAGTTGTCGTCTTTTTTACGGCTCACGACGTACGATCCAGGATGAAAAACAGCGCAGAAGAAGAAAAGTGTCCCGAAACTGATAAAAATGTTCGATTTTGAGTCTGAAAATTGGCGCAGCCGAGAAAGCTTGCTTCCTCAGTCATAGATGTGAGGCCCAACCCCGAATAACGTGTCTTACCTCGATTTGCGTACCTTGGACCCAGAATTATATGACTGATCTTGGATTGAGTGCCCTGTCTTGGTTTTCATGCATGCTTCGTCATATGTGCCTTGACCTAGAATTATGTGCCCTAATCCTCGATGTACGTGCATACCTAGACATACATGCCCTGACCTTGAATTACGTGCGAGACCTTGATTTGTGTGTGTTTCCTTGTTTCATATGCTATAACCTTGAACTGCGTGCCCTAACCTAGGTTTAAGCGCCATACCTTGATTTACGTGCATTGCATTGAATTACGTACCTTGCATTGGTTTGCGTGCACTTACCCAGAATTACGTGCATTTACATAGAAATTTGTGCATTTACCTTGAAGTGTGTGTCTTACCTCGCAGTGCGTGCCCTAGACCTAGGAATGCGTGCCTGCACGCTAATCAATAAAGATTCCTGCACAAAGCACAAGACACTAAAATAATCCTACACAATCCACTAACCAATATTATATTCCTAATTCAAATTCTCTACAAATCCCACTAACTATAAAATATTCTATTCTACCCAACATTCTCTTACACCATGTCATAACTTTTCCTAAGTTCTATGCCCTTTTTGCTAACTCCTAAGCCTCCAACCTGCTCATGCCCTTATTCCTTACACACTACATTTCCTAGGCACAATATTCAGCAACTTTAGAAGGCATTTGACACACAAAAATTCTGCAAAACCGAGCACACACACACACACACACACTAAAACTTCATTTTTCCTCTCAAAAACCCTCTCAAGCTCTCATTCTCTCTCCATTTTGACCATGGCTTCCTCTTGACCTTCCAATACCTCAAGCATGCTCTCAAGATCTCTCCCAAGCTCGGCCATAGCAGCCCAAGCAAGCAAGAAGCAAGAAAGAAGCTCCATTGGTGCATCTTCAAGAACATTGTGCATCTTCATCTATTAACTTGCTAAGGTGAGGGTTAAACTCTTTTAAAAGCTTTCAAAAATCACATGCATGCCTTCATATGACTATATTTACCTCTGTAGTTGTTGTATATGTGTGTACATGAGCTTATATGACCATGCATGGCTAGATTTTTGGCTAGAACTTGAAGATAAGTAAAAATCGCATAGCTGGCAGATTTCTGACTTGGTAGTGAAAAGTGCATTTAGCCTAGTAAATGATGTCAAAAATGCATGGAAATTGGTATGTCACTATTTTTGTCAGTTTTGAACATTTTTCATAGAAATAGGCCAAGGCCAATTCTGTCTCTAATACCACTTAAAATGGCCAAATATCAAAAGGTATCTATATCTGGAGATATGGAATAGGTTCTGGCAGCCTTCTGACCTTGTGGAACGAAACAGTTCTAGCCTAGCAAATGATGTCAAAAATGCATGAAAATTGGTAGTTCACTAGTTTTTCCAGTTTTGAGAATTTTTCATAGAAATAAGCCAAGGCCAATTCTGACTCTAAGGCCTCCAAAATGGTCAAACATTGTGAGGTGTCTAAATCTAGAAGAATTGGAAAAATGAAATAGATTTCTGGCAGATTACTGACTATGTAGAACGAAGCATTTTTTACCTAGTAAATTTTGGTTAAGTTGTATGAAATTTGGTAGGTTGTTATATTTTTTAGTTCTGGACATTTTTGTCAGAAATAGACTAAGGCTAAATCTGACCCTAAGACCCTAAAAAATGGCAAGTATTGAAATGTGTATAAATCTGGACAGTTTTGCATAGTCTCACGGTTTTGACTATAACGCTTGAATCCGAACTCCAAATGATACGAGGTTTGTTTCTGTATTTAAATAACTCATTAAGGTTTAATTTGATATTTTGGTCACTGAAATTGGAGATTTTTTGATTGTCTAAATGAATGTGCGAAAACAGACCATTGTAGTGGAGGTTTTGGTTAGTGATATGCTTAGAATCATGTTGAGACCTTGCTTAAGGTATTGAATGCTTGGAACTGTGGCACTTAGATGTTGTATGGAGTGTTGTGGCTGGTTGAGGTTGCTTAATCTGATTGATGTATGATGTATGACTAGGGATCATTAATTGATGAATGGTTTGCTTAACCGCATGTTTAAGCACGGAATTGAGGCCCTAATGCTATTGACTTTTTGCTAAGGAATAAACTTATGGTTAAATGTGTTAAATTATGTGATTAATAGGCTGCCCGTAATTGTCCTTATCGCTTTCAATGTGATTTCAGAAGATTGCATGTTGCTAAGTGAGCTATTCTTGCATCCGGTCTCGTATAAATGTCATTGCATGCTTGTATAATGTTAATGCTTGATACGTGAACCCCGAAATGAGTTATATGACTTGGTTTAAATGTGATACTTGGATGCCTGTTTAATGATCATATAACTCTATGTGTACTACAAGTGAATATACATGTCAAAGCATGCCTTGTATGTTTACTTATCGATATGTGATCTTATAATTGCTCGGAGGCAACCTACTTTGTTGACCTCCTAATGTGAATTGTTAAAAGACATGCTATGGCTTATTTGAACATGGTTACTTGGCTGTCTGTGAAAGTTTAATTGCTTTCGAATTGATATATGAAATGATTACATGTTCTTACAATGCCTTATATGCCAATATGTCAAAATGTGACCTTATACTTGCTCGGAGGCAACCTACTTTGTTGACCTCTTAATGTGAAAAGTTAAATGGCATAAATGTGCATTGCATACAAGGTTACAACCTTTCATTCTGGCATGGTAGCATTTCACGCACGCCGGGTAGCATCGGGCTTGCCGGTGCTACCGTGACTACCATAGTCCAATTCCCTCTCTCGCTTGGGGGCTAGACTTCCTCGGAGAGTTGGGTCGTAGGATTTCGAGGTACATCAGAAGTACACCCATTTGGCGTGAAAAGTGGATGATTGAAGCCGGACGCAACAACTGTTATTGAAAATAAACTTCAACGGCAGGAAGTAAGTGCTATGCGGGGGAAAGTCCTACACCTAAATGTGGTGGGAGCTACCTCTTGAGCCCGTATGAGTCACCTCTAGAGTCCTGTACATATCAAATCGTATCCTTTTGCTATGTGTTTTAAGTACTCTCGCTTGGTTCCTAGAGGACCTCGGGGAAGAAAGACGATTAAATGTGTTCATTTATATTTATGTTATGTTTTGAACTTATTTATTCTAATTGATATGTTTTCAAATGAGTTTTCATAAGTTTAACTGGAAAAGGATTTCAAAACGTTATCTCTCGTTCCCCCTCGCTGAGTTCATAAGGACTCACCCTCTTTTTTGTCACAGGTGCAACAGATTTGGAACAGGTACCCTAAGTATATGTGCTTGTTGATGATTCCTTGGAGTGACTACGTGCTTTTGTTCTTTGCTTGAAAGTGGTTGCTATATGGATATTGTGTTTGATTGCAAACTGTTCATTTTATTGATGTAAATGACCCCATTGTAATTTGGGTCTAATTTTCGCTGTACTGATTATAACCGGACGAACTCTTTATTGGTTGTTTGCTTTCATTATCTTGATTAGTAGTTATCATAGGTGTTTAAACCACTAGATGAAGAAGCATATAATGAAACTCTATCTAATCTCACTTAGGTGCTTATGCGTGAGCTAAGGGATGATAAGTACTTTCAAGATAGGAACTGACAAATAAACGGGACATAGTTATCATGCTAGGCTTGTCAATCAAATGAGACTATCGAAATAAATTAGTAAGCATATCTATTGATAACAAAATAGAAAATTTTAGTTGGAATTGAATCAATGATTAAAGGTTTTGAGGTGTTTTAGAAAATTAGATCAAACCAAATGTCCTAAATATAGCCGTCATGCTGCCGATTTTTCGGAAAAACTTTTGGAGTTTTAGGCCAACGTTAAGCATTAAATCATAACAAAAGGCTAAGTGTATGAAATAACGATAATGATTTAGATCACACCATAGTCTAGCCTCCATAGGTCGGGTTGGAGCGTGACACAAGGTGTCATGGGATTCAGTAATTGAAATGTGATGGATTAGGTTGTCGTCCTTTTCGCGGCTCACGACGTAAGATCCGGGACGAAAAAACAGCGTAGAAGAAGAAAAGTGTCCCGAAACTGATGAAAACATTTGATTTTGGGATTTGAAAATCGGCGCAGCTGAGAAGGCTTGCCACCCCCATCGTAGAGCTCACGGAGAGCTTTCCAACGATATGATGAGCGCCGTGTAACTCCTTATGTATCAAAAGTTATGGGCACCGGAGCGACGGATACCTGGTCACAAGCCCCACGCCCTCGGTTTGCGGGCCCAGCCTCTACGTGAAGTGAAGTTCTCTTGCCCAAGGTGCCATGGGAATCGGTAAAAAAAAAGTGATGGATTAGGTTGTCATCCTTTTCGCCGCTCACGAAGTACGATCCGGGACGAAAAAATAGCACAAATGAAGAAAAGTATCCCGAAACTGATAAAAACGATCGATTTTGGGCTCCAAAAATAGGCACAACCCTGCAAGCTTGCTGAACCCATCTTAGAGCTCTCAGAGACTTTTCCTACAGTATGATGTGCGCCGCGTAACTCCTTACAGATCAAAAGTTATGGACACCGGAGCGACGGATACCTGGTTATAAGCCCCACTTCCTCGGTTTGCGGGCCCAGTCTCTACGAGAAATGAAGTACTCTTGCTCAAGGTACCGTGGGATTCGGTAATAGAAATGTGATGGATTAGGTTGTCGTCCTTTTCGCAGCTCACAACGTACGATCCGGGATAGAAAAACAGAACAAAAGAAGAAAAGTGTCCCGAAACTGATGAAAACGTTGGATTTTGGGCTCCAAAAATAGGCGCAGCCGAGCAAGCTTGCTACCCCCATCGTAGAGTTCTCGGAGAGCTTTCCAATGGTAAGCTGTGCGTCGCGTAACTCCTTATGGATCAAAAGTTATGGTCACCGGAGCGACGGATACTTGGTCACAAGCCCCACGCCCTCGGTTTGCGAGCCCAGCATCTACGTGAAGTGAAGTTCTCTTGCCCAATGTGCCGTGGGATTCGGTAATAGAAATGTGATGGATTAGGTTTTCGTCCTGTTCGCGGCTCACGACGTACGATCCGGGATGAAAAAAGAGCGCAAATGAAGAAAAGTATCCTGAAACTGATGAAAATGATCGATTATGAGCTCCGAAAATAGCTGCAGCCGTTCAAGCTTGCTACCCCCGTCTTAGAGCTTTCAGAGAGCTTTCCAACAATATGATGTGCGCCGCGTAATTTCTTACAGATCAAAAGTTATGGGCACCGAAGCGACGGATACTGGATTACAAGCCCCACTCCCTCGGTTTACGGGCCCAGCCTCTACGAGAATTGAAGTTCTCTAGCCCAAAGTGCCAAGGGATTCGGTATTAGAAATGTGATGGATTAGGTTGTCGTCCTTTCCGAGGCTCACAACGTACGATTTGGGACGAAAAAATAATGCAAAAGAAGAAAAGTCTCCCAATACTGATGAAAACGTTGGATTTTGGGCTCCGAAAGCAATCGCAGCCGAGCAGGCTTGCTGACCTTGTCGTAGAGCTGTCGGAGAGCTTTCCAATGGTATGCTGTGCGCTACTAACTCCTTACCGATCAAAAGCTATGGGCACCGGAGCGACGGATACCTGGTCACAAGCCCCACGCCCCCGATTTACGGGCCTAGCCTCTATGTGAAGTGAAGTTCTCTTGACCAAGGTGCTGTGGGATTCGGTAATAAAAATGTGATGGATTAGGTTATCATCCTTTTCGCGGCTCACGACGTACGATCCGGGACTGAAAAACAGTGTAGAAAAAGAAAAGTGTCCCGAAAATGATGAAATCGTTCAATTTTGGGCTTCGAAAATAGGCGCAACCGAGCAGGCTTGCTGCCCCCATCGTAAAGCTCTCAGAGAGCTTTCCAATGGTATGTTGTGCACCGCGCAACTCCTTATGGATCAAAAGTTATGGGCACCGGAACGACGGATACCTGGTCACAAGCCCCACCGCCTCGGTTTGCGGGCCCAACCTCTACATGAAGTGAAGTTCTCTTGCCCAAGGTGCCATGGGATTCAGTAATAGAAATGTGAAGGATTAGGTTGTCATTATTTTCGCGTTTCACGACGTACAATCCGGGATGAAAAAATATCACAAAAGAAGAAAAGTGTCCCAAAAATGATGAAAATGTTCAATTTTGGGCTATGAAAATAGGCGCAGCCGAGCAAGCTTGCTGCCCCCGTCGTAGAGCTCGGAGAGCTTTCTAACGCTATGCTGTGCGCATCGTAACTTCTTACGGATCAAAAGTTATGGGCACCAGAGCGACTAATACCTAGTCACAAGCCCTACGCCCTCGGTTTACGGGCTCATCCTCTACGTGAAGTAAAGTTCTCTTCCCAAAGGTACCGTGGGATTCTATAATAGAAATGTGATGGATTAGGTTGTCGTCCTTTTCGCGGCTCACGACGTACGATCCGGGATTGAAAAACAGAGCAGAAAAGGAAAAGTGTCCCGGAACTGATGTAAACGTTCGATTTTGGGCTATGAAAATTGGCGCAGCCGAGTAGGCTTACTACCCTATTCGTAGAGCTCTCGGAGAGCTTTCCAACTGTATGTTGTGCGTCGCGTAACTCTTTACGGATCAAAAGTTATGGGCACCGGAGCGACGGATACCTGGTCACAAGCCCCATACCCTCGATTTACGGGGCCAGCCTCTACATGAAGTGAAGTTCTCTTGTCCAAGATGTAATGGGATTCTGTAATAGAAATGTGATGGATTAGGTTGTCGTCCTTTTCGTAGCTTAGGACATACGATCCGGGACAGAAAAATAGCGCAAAAGAAGAAAACTATCACGAAACTGATGAAAACGTTTGATTTTGGGATCTGAAAATTGGCGTAGCCAAGAAGGCTTACCGCCCTCGTCGTAGAGCTCTCGGAGAGTTTTCCAACGATATGCTGTGCGGCGTGTAACTCCTTACATATCAAAAGTTATAGGCACCGGAGCAACGGATACCTAGTCACAAGACCCACGTCCTCGGTTTGCGAGCCCAACCTTTATGTGAAGTGAAGTTCTCTTGCCCAAGGTGCCATGGGAATCAGTAATAGAAATGTGAAGGATTAGGTTGTCTTCCTTTTCGCGGCTCACGGACATATGATCCGGGATGAAAAAACATCGCAAATGAAGAAAAGTATCCCGAAACTGATGAAAACGTTCGATTTTGGGCTCGAAAAACAGGCGCATCCCTGCAAGCTTGCTGCCCCCATCTTAGAGCTCTCGGAGAGATTTCCAACGTTATGATGTGCGCCGCGAAACTCCTTACAGATCAAAAGTTATGGGCACCGGAGCGACGGATACCTGGTTACAAGCCTTATTTCCTCGGTTTACGGGCCCAACCTCTACGAGAAATGAAGTTCTCTCGCCCAAGATACCGTGGGATACGGTAATAGAAATGTGATGGATTAGGTTTTCGTCCTTTTCCCGACTCACGACGTACGATCCGGGACGTAAAAACAGCGCTAACGAAGAAAAGTGTTCCGAAATAGATGAAAACGTTGGATTTTGGGCTCTGAAAATCGGCACAACTGAGTAGGCTTGCTACCCCCATCGTAGAGTTCTCGGAGAGCTTTCCAACGATAAACTGTACGCCGCGTAACTCTTTACGGATCAAACGTTATGGTCACCGAAGAGACGGACACCTGGTCACCGACCCCACGCCCTCAGTTTGTGGGCCCAGCCTCTACGTGAAGTGAAGTTCTCTTGCCCAAGTGCCGTGGCATTCGGTAAAATAAATGTGATAGATTAGGTTGTCGACCTTTTCGCGGCTCGCGACGTACAATCCGGGACGGAAAAACAGCGTAAATGAAGAAAAGTGTCCCGAAACTGATGAAAACGTTCGATTTTTAGCTCCAAAAATAGGCGCAGCCGTGCAACCTTGCTACCCCCGTCTTAGAGCTCTCGGAGAGCTTTCCAACGGTATGCTGTGCTCCGCGTAACTCCTTACAGATCAGAAGTTATGGGCATCGGAGCGACGGATACCTGGTTACAAGCCCCACTCCCTCGGTTTGCGGGCCCAGCCTTTACGAGAATTGAAGTTCTCTCACCCAAGGTGCCGTGGGATTCAGTAATAGAAATGTGATGGATTAGGTTGTCGTCCATTTTGCAGCTCACGAGGTACGATTCCGGATGGAAAAACAGTGCTAAAGAAGAAAAGTGTCCCAATACTGATGAAAATATTGGATTTTGGGCTCCAAAAATAGGCACAGCTGAGCAGGCTTGCTGCCCTCGTCATAGAGCTCTCGAAGAGCTTTCCAACGGTATGGTGTGCGCCGCGTAACGCCTTACAGATCAAAAGTTATGGGCACCGTAGCGACGGATACCTGGTCACAAGCCCCACACCCTCGATTTGCGGGCCCAGCCTCTATGTTAAGTGAAGTTCTCTTGCCCAAGGTGCAGTGGGATTCTATAATAGAAATCTGATGGATTAGGTTGTCGTCCTTTTTGCGGCTCACGACGTACGATCTGAAAAATAGCGGAAAAGGCGAAAAGTATCCCAAAACTAATGAAAATGTTTGATTTTCAGCTCTGAAAATAGGCGCAGCCAAGCAGACTTGTTGCCCCCGTCGTAGAGCTCCCGGAGAGCTTTCTAACGGTATGATATGCGCCGCGTAACGTCTTACGAATCAAAAGTTATTGGCACCAGAGCGACGGATACCTGGTTACAAGCCCCACTCTCTCGGTTTGCAGGCCCAGCCTCTACGAGAAATGAAGTTCCCTTGCCCAAGGTGCCATAGGATTTGATAATAGAAATGTGATGGATTAGGTTGTCATCCTTTTCGCGCCTCACGACGTATGATCCGGGACGAAAAAATAGCACAAATGAAGAAAAGTGTCCCGAAACTGATGAAAACATTCGATTTTGGGCACCAAAAATAGGTGTAACTGAGCTAGCTTGCTACACCCATCATAGAGCTCTCGGAGAGCTTTCCAACCGTATGCTGCACGTCGTGTAACTCCTTACGAATCAAAAGTTATGGGCACCGGAGCGACGGATACCTGGTCACAAGCCCCACGACCTTGGTTTGTGGGCCCAGCCTCTATGTTAAGTAAGTTCTCTTGCCCAAGGTGCAGTGGGATTCTATAATAGAAATGTGATGGATTAGGTTGTCGTCCTTTTCGCTGCTCACGATGTACGATCTGGGACGGAAAAATAGCATAAAAGACGAAAAATGTCCCGAAACTAATGAAAATGTTCGATTTTGGGCTCCGAAAATAGGTTCAGCCAAGCAGACTTGCTGCCCCCATCGTAGAGCTTCCCGGAGAGCTTTCCAACGGTATGATGTGCACCGCGTAACTTCTTACGAATCAAAAGTTATGGGCATCGGAACGACGGATACCTGGTTACAAGCCCCACTCCCTCGGTTTGCGGGCCCAGCCTCTACGAGACCCGCCCAAGGTGCCATGGGATTCGCTAATAGAAATGTGATGGATTAGGTTATCGTCCTTTTCGCGGCTCACGACGTACGATCCGGGATGAAAAAATTGCGGAAAAGATGAAAAGTATCCCAAAACTAATGAAAACGTTCGATTTTGGGCTCCGAAAATAGACGTAGACGTGTAGACTTGCTGCCCCCGTCGTAGAGCACCCCGAAAGCTTTCCAACGGTATGATGTGCACCGCGTAACTTCTTACGAATCAAAAGTTATGGGCACCGGTGCGACGGATACTTGGTTACAAGCCCCACTCCCTCGGTTTGCGGGCCCAGCCTCTACGAGAAATAAAGTTCTCTTGCCCAAGGTGCCGTGGGATTCGGTAATACAAATGTGATGGATTAGGTTGTCGTCCTTTTTGTAGCTCACAACGTACGATCTGGGACAGAAAAACAACGCAAAAGGAGAAAAGTGTCCCGAAACTGATGAAAATGTTTAATTTTGGTCTCTAAAAATAGGCGCAACCAAGCAGGCTTACTACCCCAGCCGTAGAGCTCTCGGAGAGCTTTCCAATGGTATGTTGTGTGCCGCGTAACTCATTAGGGATCAAAAGTTATGGGCACCGGAGCGACGAATACCTGGTCGCAAGCCCCACGCCCTCAGTTTGCGGGCCCAACCTCTACGTGAAGTGAAGTTCTCTTGCCCAAGGTGTCATGGGATTCTGTAATAGAAATGTGATGGATTAGGTTGTCATCCTTTTCGCGGTTATGACGTATGATCCGGGATAGAAAAATAGCGCAGAAGAAGAGAAGTGTCCTGAAACTGATAAAAATGATAAATTTTTGGCTCCAAAAATAGGCGCAGCATAGGAGGCTTGTTGCCCCCGTCGTAGAGCTCTCGGAGAGCTTTCCAACGATATGCTGTGCGTCATGTAACTCTTTACGGACCAAAAGTTATGGGCACCGGAGCGACAAATACCTGGTCACAAGCCACACCCCCTCGGTTTGCGGTCCCAGCCTCTACGTGAAGTGAGGTTCTCTTGCCCAAGGTGCCGTGGCATTCTATAATAGAAATGTGATGGATTAGGTTGTAATCCTTTTCGCGGCTCATGACGTACGATCCGAAACGGAAAAACAGCGCAAAAGAAGATAAGTGTGCCGAAACTGATGAAAACATTCAATTTTGGGCTGTAAAAATAGGAGCAGCCGAGCAGGCTTGTTGGTCCCGTCATAGAACTCTCGGAAGGCTTTCCAACGGTATGCTGTGCGCCGCGTAACTCCTTACGGATCAAAAGTTATAGACACCGGAGTGACGGATACCTGGTGACAAGCCCCACGCCCTCTGTTTGCGGGCCCTGCCTCTACATAAAGTGTAGTTCTCTTGCCCAAGGTGTCGTGGGATTCGGAAATAGAAATGTGATAGATTAGGTTGTCCTCCTTTTCGCGGCTCACGACGTACGATCCGGGACTGAAAAATAGCGCAAAAGAAGAAAAGTGTCCCGAAATTGATGAAAACATTCAATTTTCGGCTCCGAAAATAGGCACAGCTGATAAATCTATATTTTTAGTAACTTTAACCCATTAAATCATGTATATTGCATTATTATTTCAAGCTTAATTATATATTTTACACAAATTTAATGCAATATAGGTTCTAAAAATTCACTTCAAAAGTTGGCTTTTGTGGCCATTTTTGCTATTTCTTCTTCAGAACTTATATTGCATTAAAATTGTTTAAAATATACAATTAAGCTTGAAATAATAAAGCAATATAGATGATTAAATGGGTTAAAGTTACTAAAAATATAGATTTATCAACCTCCTCAAACCCATTCTTTCTTTGTCCTCAAGTAAAGGCATCAATTACTTCATAGATTCATAAATATTAAATCTAAGCAGTCAATGTATTCATACAGTTAAATTTTATAAAATTACAAGATTAACAGTGAATTTGTCTTCCAAACAATTCTACTCTAAGAAATCGTTTTGTATCTAGAAGAAATGAAACCAACTTAATTACAAAAAATCATTTGAGCCTTTTTAAGCACTTGTAACTCAATTAAGAAGTAAGAAAATTAATCACGCAAAATTTATAAAATCGAAAATATTTTCTATGGATAGTCATGAAATGTTAAAACTCAACTACCTTCCAAATCATGTAGTACTCCCTTAGATTTTTTCTATATATATATATATTTTTTTTTTCTTTTTATGAAATAGATGACTCGAATGATAGATGTTGGTTGATTCAACGACTTCATTGAAGTATTGCCTTTTCTTCGGTTGAATTGTGTTTGGTGAAAGAAGGTTTGTCTGGCAAGATTTGTATTGATAGCTTTTTCATAACAAAAATGCTCAAAAATGGTTAGCAGAAAGAATTTGTTATGGATTTCTTTGCTGCCTCTTTTTGTTGAATCAACATTTTTTATATTTGAATGATGTTGAGCGAGTCATCTATACTTCTTTTTTTTTTTTTTTGGTATCAGGTTGGTATCAACTTTTTTTTTCCTCCTCAAACTCAAACATTACATTGTCCTCAATGAAAGAAAACTATGTAATGCAAAGTAAAAAGAAAGACACAACCTGATAAACAACCCAAGCAATGTTCCTCAAAAACTTTCTGAAAGAAGAATTGTCAAACAAAATCTCAAAAACCAACATTAGCCGTGAGTTAAAATAAAAACTAAAATAAAAAAAAAATGATGAAATAACTAAAATAACATATAAAAAAAACACCCCACTGAATTACGATCGTGGTGGCAGCTGAGGACCTGAGCCTGAACCTCTCATTGAAGCAAGTTCAGCTCGTAATGCAGCAAACTCTTCCTTCTGTGACTGCTTAAATTCAACAAATTCAGCTTTCAGTTCACCTATGTCTCCCAATCCTGCAGCAAGGTTAGTATTCATGGCTTGCAGTTCTCTGTACATTTTTTTCATTAATGATTCTTTAGATTGAGCACCCTGTTGTTGGGAAGAAGTGGCGCCTTTAGCAAATTGAGTGGAAGGTCTTGGAGCATTTAATGCTAAGGGCATTTTTCGAACAGCGTGCTCCAAATGTTTAAAACTCTTCGAGAACTCTGATTCACCATATGAAGTAATAGGGAGATCCATGTATGGCTCATCAAGTGCAAAAGGAAAATTAGACCGTTGAAGCAAAGAAATTATCAGTCGAGGAAAATGAAGTGTAGATGTAGCATCAAACCTCCTCATGTGGTCTATAAGACTCATCATGTTGTCCCCAATAACAGCCTCAACATCAAAAAGTGTACCTTGATAAATCCAATATAAAACTTGTAAAATAACTCCCGTCCTTTCATGATCATGACCATAAGGGCAAATGTTCTTTTTAACAATGATATATGTTAATCACATGTCCCTTGGAAGGGAAGATCTCCTTACACCCACACCGTGTGGCAGAACCGGACCCCCACACAAATTTGTAGCATTGTCTAAATCAGTAGATGTAGCAGGGAAATCCATATTTTCCTCATAAAAATAATCATGCCCACATAGTATAGTCATGATATCAACAGTAGTAAATTGAAATTCAAAACCATCAATTGATGCAGTAAATTTTTCATTATCGTATGAAAGATGCTCATAAAAACGGCGAATGAGATGAGAAAAAACAGGAACAACATCAAAAGGTGGGTGCAGAAAACAATCAAGAAAATACCCCTCAAAAAATTCAAAAGCACGTTGCCCACCTTCGGAGGCTCTCAACGCGTCCGAAAAATTAGTTTCGGCCTCAATTGAGCATTGTCAAGTCTTGCAGTTAATGATAATTACTGCCTTTTGGGAGCCATAATCTTAATAATAAACAAAAAAACTAAATCAGAAAAGTTACAAAACAAAATTATATATATATATATATATATATTTTTTTAATTTACATAAATACTATTTATTCAAACAACACCAAATAACAACTGCAAAATCATCCTTAACACACAACATTATAAATCATTCGGTTAAATTCTATAACATGTAAATAATTTATAAATCTTAGATGTAGGGTAACAAAAATAATAGACATAAATGAATTTACATAAATCTGATTTTTTTTTTTAATTTTTGGTTTTTTTTTTCAGAATTAAATTTAAAGGAATTCTAACATAAAATTTAAAATTAAAATCTAACCAAATTCTATATACATTCTATATACATACACATATACATTCATATATACATACATAAATCTGAAGAAAAAAAAATCATACCAAAACGAAGATTAAGAGCTATAGAACAACAATAAACTGAAAGTAACCAGTAAGAATCAACCTAAAGCCTTCAAATATGCATATATACATACGTAAATAAATATGTAAAAATAGATCTAATACTTGAAATAAACTGAAAATAAATGCAAAAATAAAAAAGAAAGCATAAAAACTAACCTCTTAATGTAGATCTGGAGAAAACTTGGGTTGGGGAAGGGTTTTGTTGAGGTTTGTGGGTGATTTTCATGGGTGGGGGGTGTATTTTTTTAGGTTTCAAGGCTGCTGCAATCGGGGCTTATGTTATAAGCCCCGACTGTGGTTGGGCACTCGAGCGCCTACAGGGCGCTCAAGCGCCCTGCTGCGTTCTTTCAATGAATTTAAAAAAAAAAATTTTTAATAGCAATAAATACATATATAGCAGACTAACATATATATATACATAAATTTATATACATTATTTAACATAAATATCTTAACATAAAAATACACACACACACACACACACACACACACACACACACACACACACATATATATATATAAATATATATATATATATATATATATATATATATATATATATATATTATATGAATACAAAAATCATAAACAAACCACACTATTTTATTAATCATAAAGACATTACATAAAAGAAATGAAAATACAACAATAGAAGACTATCCTCTAAACTTGGAAATACATGATTAACTTCGATCATTCCTAATATTCCTACGATCCCACTTGACTAGGAGATAAATAAAAAAAATGTAAATGATGAAAATGCTTGCAAAATAGTACACAACCATGGCAAATTGATCAGGCGTGAGAGTTCTGAACATCATTGTGTTAAATGCAGCTAAATAGAGAAATGAAAGAAAAAAAATTTTGAGAGAAAGAGAGACAGAGAGGAGGCAGAAGTTGAGAGAAAGGAAAATAAGGAGAAGAAGAAAGAAAGAGGGCTTTAAACCCGTCGGTTAGGTCATACCGCACTCGAGCGCCCTTTAAGTGCATTCGAGCGTGATTCTTCCCGTTTCTACCTTAAATGCTTTTGCAAATTCACAAAGTAGGAAGATATAATCTTCCTCAAACCTATTTCCTACAAGAGTTTTTTTTTTTATAAAATTGGTACATGAGAAAAATAAATACACGAATTTTAAACCATTTAAATATCCTAAAACAAGTGTAAGAATATATAAATGAACACCGACCAATAGTCATCCATCAAGATTCAAACCTTAAATATGCTTCCAAAAGGAACAGTTGGATCCAGATTTAATTTAAGAAAATTTGAGTTTAGACTAAATTTAGAGTTCATCAACTTAACGAAGAGTTGTTCGCCAGTTTGGAAGGCAACACTGGAAGCCTAGGAAAAGCAAAAATAGGATCCCAACCCTATTTCAGTTTCATACCTATGCAGCAAAGTAAACCACATCCGAACACCAAGTGAATGGCATTAAAATCTAGAAAGTAAATCTACCCACCATAGCGTAAGAACTGGCCGAAGCAGAGGTGATAAATCATTTATCACTTACCCCTCAGAATGGTATAAGTTATCTTTCTCTCAAATACCATGAGAGCCACTATTTCCAAAACAGTGGAAAAATACCTCCTAACGTTGAAGTTAACGCCAATTTAAAGCTAATTGGTAACCAAACGACAACATCTAGGACAAACCTTGGAATGTTACCGCCACAAGATCCTAGATTACCCAGAGATCACTTGGGTTCACGTGAGGCACACACCCTAGTACAAACAACACCCTGTTTTATCCTCAGACAATCACTACCGAATGTTGCCACTGAGTGTGTCACATAAATTGTCAGAGTTTTTCCTTTTAACCGGGAATGGGCACTAGAACCATTTAATGTCAGCCAACAAGACATGCACACACAGTTAAGTGCCGTAGTTTAACGCCTTCGGGCAAATTTTTTTTTTTTTTAAATATATTAAAATCAAGGGACTAGCTCTTCCAGAGGTTTCTGTGTTCACGCCATCTAGTACTTTCCTTCGGCACTCACATGGGGCCACAGCTAGTTCCACAGGGTCAAGAGCAAGACAGTGGGGTTTTACGTTAGAGACAATACCGTCTGGTGAATGCTCTCACTCCTAATTACCTTATCAAGTAATGCCCAAACAGACCCTAAACTACATTAAGCTGGTGGAGTGGCAAGTACTGTTAGACAGAGTTGCACTGGTTAGACAACCGCACATAGAAAACGTACAGTGACCACTAGTATCATGACAAATATACCTTTATGAGTGTTTTTCAGGGTTAAGACCCAAACTACTTTAAGCTAGAGAAAGACTCATTTGATACTAATAAAAATAACAAAAAGAATAAAAAATAAAATTAAAAATCCTAGGTTGCCTCCTAGGAGCGCTAAGTTTAACGTCTTTAGCCAGATAGAATTACTTTGAAATTGTTACTCAGCAGGGATTAGATTCTTAAGTTCAATTGACTCTTCACCCCAATTCTTTAACCGGATCGCTGGTCTTAGCCTTTGTCCATTTATAAACATAGTTTTCCCATTTGTTTTATCTTTTATCTTGACAACCCCAAACAAAAAAACTTGTTCAATCTCAAATGGTCCATCCCATCTAGATCTCTATTTTCCTGGAAACAATCGTAACTTAGAATTAAATAACCACACATCTTCTCCAGGAATAAATGACTTACGAATAATCATTTTATCATACGTTCTCTTCATTTTCTCATTGTAAATCTTGGCATTCTCGTATGCCTCTAAATGCATTTCTTCAAGTTCATTTAGATGGAATAACCTGTTTTTACCAGCTTTCTGCAAGTCAAAATTCACAGTTCTAATTGCCCAATAAGCCTTATGTTGTAACTCAACAGGTAAATGACATGCTTTTCCATAAACTAAACGAAAATGTGACATTCTTATGGGAGTTTTATATGCAGTTCTATATGCCCAAAGTGCATCATTCAATCAAATGGACCAATCCTTCCTATCAGGTCTAACTGTCTTCTCAAGGATTGATTTAATTTTCCTATTAGAAACCTCAACCTGTCCACTAGTTTGTGGGTGATATGGAGTTGCAACCTTATGAATGACTGAGTATTTCTTCAACAATTTTTCAAAAGTTCGATGAATGAAATGACTTCCACCGTCACTAGTGATGGCTAGTGGAATTCCAAACCGACAGAAAATGTTTTCTTTTATAAATTTCATCACAACAGTGTGATCATTAGTCCTTGTTGCAATTGCTTCAATCCATTTAGACACATAATCAACACCAACCAAAATGTATTGAAAACCAAAGGAGATGGGGAAAGGACCCATGAAATCAATACCCCAAACATCAAAAAGTTCACAAACCACAATGGGATTTAAGGGCATCATATCCCTTTTTCCCATGCTACCTATCTTTTGGCATCTTTCACATGCCTTGCAAACTCATGAGTGTCCTTGATTAATGTGGGCCAATAAAACCCACTTTGCAGAACTTTGATAGCTGTCTGTCGTCCTCCAAAGTGTCCCCCACATTTCTGCGAATGACAAAATGACATGATGCTTAGCTGTTCAGACTCGGGTACACATCTACGAATAATTTGATCATAACAAATACGGAACAGATGAGGATCCTCCCAGAAATAATTCTTTGCAATTGAGAAAAATCGATCTCTTTCAGCCTTGTTCCACTCCTTGGGTATTTTACCAACTGCAAGATAATTCACAATATGAGCATACCGAGGAAGTTTAAGTAGAAATTAACAGTAACTGTTCATCAAGAAATGTTTCTCTCAGGGGTAACTCATTTTATGTTTCTTGAGTTACGATCCTTGACAAATGATCATCAACAACATTTTCTCGACCTTTCTTATCCTTGATTGTTAAATCAAATTCTTGAATTAATAATAACCACCGAATAAGCCTAGGTTTAGCATCTTTCTTTTCCAATAGTTATTTAATGCTGAGTGGTCAGAATAAATGATTATTTTTTACCCTAACACATAAGACCAAAATTTTTCTAATGTAAAATCTACAGCAAGAAATTCTTTCTCTGTGGTGGTATAGTTTTTCTGGGCATCATCTAAAGTTCAGCTGGTGTAATAGATCACACAAGGAACTCGATCCTTGCGTTGACCTAATACAACTTCTATGGCATAATCCGAAGTATCACACATAATTTCAAAAGGAATAGAGTAATCTGGTGGTTGAATCACTGGAGCAATGGAAAGTACATTTTTCAGTGTTTCAAAAGCAGTAACACATTTTTCATCAAATTGGAATGGAGTATCCTGTGCCAACAAATTTGATAAAGGTCTAGCAATTTTACTAAAATCCTTTATAAATCGTCGGTAGAAACCAGCATATCCAAGGAACGATCTCACCTGTTTAACAGTTGTTAGAGGGGGCAAATCAGAAATAATATCAAGCTTAGCTTTATCAACCCGAACTCCTTCCTTGGATATAATGTGTCCGAGAACAATTCCCTCTTGAACCATGAAATGACTTTTCTCGCAACTAAGTATGAGATTAGATTCCTAACATCTTTTCAGTACCAAAGAAAGATTATTCAAACAAGTGTCAAATGAAGAGCCAAAGATAGAAAAATCATCCATAAAGACTTCAACAATTCATCCATCATATCAGTGAAAATAGACATCATGCAGCGTTGAAAAGTGGCTGGTGCATTACAAAGGCCAAAAGGCATTCTTCTATAAGCAAACGTGCCAAAAGGACATGTAAAAGTTATTTTTTCCTGATCTTCAGGGTCCACAGGGATCTGATTGTATCCCGAGTACCCGTCAAGAAAACAGTAATAACCTTGTCCTGCCAACCTGTCCAAAATTTGATTAATGAATGGTAAAGGAAAATGATCCTTTCTTGTTGCAGCATTGAGTTTCCTATAATCAATACACACACGCCATCCAGTTGTGGTGCAGGTAGGTACCAATTCACCTTTATCATTAGTCACCACAGTGATTCCTGATTTCTTAGGTACAACCTGTATAGGACTAACCCATTTATTATCCAAAATAGGATAAATGATACCTGCATCTAACAACTTCACTATTTCCTTCTTTACAACTTCCCTCATGTTTGGGTTCAGCTTACGTTGCATCTCTCTAGATGTCTTGGCTTCATCTTCCAAATTAATCTTATCCATGCAAAAAGAGGGATTTATTCCTTTAAGGTCTGCAACAGTCCAGCACATCTACAAGTTTAGACAACACATCTACAAGTTTAGCTTCCTGTTCCAAAGAAAGGTTAGAAGCAATAATAGCTGGAAGTGTTTGATTTGCCCCTAGAAAAACATACTTGAGATGACTAGGAAGTTGCTTCAGTTCCAACTCAGGAGGAGATTGTATAAAAGGAAGCATGGGTTCTTTAGAAAGAGTCAAGGATGGTTCTATTGCACAAACTTGAAGTTTTTCATCAAATCTTATATTGCTTTCTAAAAATTCATCAAATTCCTCCTCAAACCTACTCAACACTACTTCATCATCATTCAAAGTATTCTCCAAAAAATCTTTTTGCATAAGACTAAGAAAAGACTCTTCAATTAATGGATCAATCTTATCAAGAATAAAACATTCAATACCATCATCTCCATCTGCAAACCTAGCAGCATTAGCAACATTCAGCTTTACCTTAATATCTCCAAATGTAAACTCCAATTCTCCAGTTGCACAGTGAATTTTTGCATTAGCTGTTGCTAAAAATGGTCTGCCTAATATAACTGGAGTTTGGAACTTTTGAATTTCTCCTGGTTCCATATCTAGCACAACAAAATCCACAGGAAATAAAATTCATCAACCTTTATCAACACATCTTCAATCATGCCCCTAGGAATTCTAAGCGATCTATCAGCCAGTTGAAGGGTGACAGGAGTAGGTTTCAATTCTCCTATATCTAACTGCTCAAAAAGATTAAAGGGGAAAAGATTCACACTAGCTCCTAAATCAAGAAGGGCACGATCTACACAATGATTACCAATATAGTAAGGAATGGTAAATGCACCTGGATCTTTCAATTTTGGTGGAACATGAAAAGTAAGAATGCTGCTTACCTTTTCAGTCAATCTTACTTTGTTTGATATCAAAGTTGAATTCATTTTTTTCTAATTGCATAAATCCTTAAGAAACTTTGCATAAGTAGGAATTTTCCCGATGATTTCTAACAGAGATAAATTGATTTTAACTTTTTTAAAGGTTGCAAGCATTTCTTCCCTTTTTGAATCTTTATTAGGTGGATTACCTAATGTCTGTGGAAAAGGTGTCTTGGGACTCAGTGTCAATGAAATATTTTCATGTGAAATGAAAGTTTCAGGTTCATTTGCAGTTTCTTTTGATGAATCAACAGTAACTTGAGACTTAGCTTTTTGCTTGGCAAGTCTTGCATTTTCATAAGCTTCGACACTTACCTTGTTATCAACTTTCTTACCACTTCGCAATGTAATGACAGCTTGAAGATCCTCCACTATTTGACTTGTAGATGCTACATGGGCCTTACCTTTTGGGTTTCCATCTGGTTGGGCAGGGAGTGTTCCTTCTTCCCTTTTCTGAATTGTGTTAGCTAATTGCCCAATTTGTCTTTCCAAAGTGGCAAATGCCTTTATATGTGTACTTATCAGTTGCATAGTTGGTTCCCAACTGTGAAGCTTTTTCAAAACCTGTTCTTCAAAAATAGTCCCATAAGAATTGGAACCTGAATTGGAGCTCGTAGGCACATGTCCTTGTGGAACTGGATGAAATCCTGGAGGATAGCTTCTTGGTCTTTGTTGTTGAACATCTTCCCAATTCTAATCCCACCGAAAATTTGGATGATCTCGTGTACCTGGATTATAAGTGTTAGAGAATGGATCATAATTACTGGGATATCTATAAACAGCACAAGCTTTCTCTGAATTGATTTGGGATTTGATGCGAGAACACCTTCACCTTAATCAACTATATGCAATGATTCTTTCCTTTTGACCACTTTTTCCAACGCAAGATTTAGATTTTCAATCTTTGATGTCAAAGAATTGTAATCATTTGATCCTACACTTTCTCTCTTTTCTCTAGATGAAGTTGCACGCTTTCATGAATTGTTGCTCAGTTTTATGAAAAATTATGTGGCTTCTTCTGGGGATTTTTCAAGAAGTGAGCCATTACAAGCTGAATCGAGCAAACTTTGATTATGCTCATTTAACCTTTGATAGAAATTTTGAGCTAATTGCCAATCTGGAATACTATGGTGTGGACATTCATAAGTTAAGGTTTCAAATATGTCCCAACTCTCATGAAGTGCCTCTCCAGGTAACTGAGAAAAATTATTTAATTGATTCCTACATTCATTGGTTTTTGAAGAAGAGTAAAATCTTTCAAGAAATTCTCTTTGCAATTGATCCCAAGAAGTAATAGAACCAGATCGTAATCTGTAAAGCCAATTTTGTGCTTGACCCATTAAAGAGTAAGGAAACAATCTCAATTTAACAACCTCTTCAGAGGCAGTTCTAGTATTGATCGATCTGCATGTATGAACAAAAGTATTAATGTGATCATACGGGTTTTCATTAGAAAGACTGTGGAATAAGGGAAGCATTGAAATCATGTGAGACTTTATTTTAAAACCATCATCAGTTTCAGGTAAGGCGATAGATCATGGAGGAACATAATCTTGTGGTGTGAAAAAATAATTTATGCTCCTCCTCACATTTCCTACTTCTCTACCTTCAACTTGATCCTGATTTTGGTTTTGATTCAGATGTTGATCAGACATGATTAGAAAAGTTCATGCTTTGATTCTAGATTTAAAGGTTTTCTCAATTTCTGAATCCAAGACAAAGATGGGTGACTTTAAAGATCTCCGACCATGCATACAAAACTAAAACTCAAAAAGAAACAAATAATAATAATAATAATAATAATAAAGTCTATACAAAATAGCTAAATTGACTTAAATAAAAATAAAAACTAAAATCTAAAATATATACATATAAATACTTATATACATAAATCAAAGACTTACCTTATTTGATGAACACCAATCCCTGGCAATGGTGCCAAATTTTGATTGCGTCGTTTTGCGCTAAAAAATAGTAAGGTTAAATGATTGAAAATATTGCTTACCTTGAATTACCTCTAGTTGTGGCGAGTAGAGGGTCGATCCACGGAGATTGGGTTATCAAGTTAAGTTAAGTACTTAATTTAGAATTGTTTGACTATCTCCCGTCACAGATAAGTTTGATTAAGTCCAAAAGTCCAAAAGTCCAAAATTACGGAAGTACGGAAAATTAAATCCAAGAAATGTCCACAAAATGTCCAAAGATACGGTAGTAACAAAGTCCAAAAGTGAATTAATCAAAAGTACTAAATTAAAGAATCACAACACTCAACACTAAAAATCCAAAGGGTTAATGATTCAGGGTGGTTATAGCTCGGTATACGCAAGTACAAAGTTATTGATTCAGATTAAAAGTTAAGTCCTTCATAAATAGGGCTACAAGCTCCCACTACTGAAATGAGCCTTTAATTACGTAAGTGATAAGATTAATTAATTAACAAGACTGGATGTGTTGGTACAACCTAACGATTTTCAATCTCTCAATTAATCTTTCACTTATGTAACCTGGAGGTGTCGGTACAACCAGACTAGAATCCATCCGAGGTAGTCTCGTATTGCCACTGGTTTACAAAACCGGGCGTATATGTACTTTCAATTAAATATAACATAACTACAAGTATACGTATAATTAATCGAAGAATACTTAAAAATAGAAATACGAGACTTTAATAAATCTAAATCACAATATATGTACAAGAGTAACCTCACACGTACCACCCTAAGTACAAGAAATCATAATGAAAACCAAAATAAAAGAATATTTATCGTGTTGAACGGATTTTGGTAGACCAGTATGATTTCGGTATGATGATGGCTCACTAGACCCTCCCTTTGCGATTAAAACTTTGCACACAACTCAGATTAATAACTAAAGCACTCAAACACAAGAGCAAAATCTAAGCTAAGAAGAGAAAATGGTACAAAAAAAATGAAATGAGGAATGAAGTATTTATAGAGAAATTTTGGCACTATTTACAAGTACTATTCAAACCATGATATCATCAATATGTTAGCATTATGTCATTTGCATAGGTCATTAGCAGCTAACCAAGCTTGCTCCCCCCGCCGTAGAGCTCTCGGAGAGCTTTCCAACAGTATGTTGTGTGCCGCGTAACTCTTTACGGATGAAAAGTTATGGGCACCAGAGCGACGGATACCTGGTTATAAGCCCCACGCCTTCGGTTTGCGGGCCTAGCCTCTACGTGAAGTGAAGTTCTTTTGCCCAAGGTACCATTTGATTCGGTAATATAAATGTGATGGATTAGGTTGTTGTCCTTTTCGCGGCTCACGACGTACGATCCAGGACTGAAAAACAAAGCAGAATAGGAAAAGTGTCCCAGAAGGGATGAAAACGTTCAATTTTGGGGTCTGAAAATTGGTGCAGCCGAGCAGGCTTGCTACCCCCGTCGTAGAGCTCTCGGAGAGCTTTCCAATTGTATGTTGTGTGCAGCGTAACTCCTTATGAATCAAAAGTTATGGCACCGGAGCGACGGATACCAGGTCACAAGCCCTATGCCCTAGGTTTGCGGGCCCAGCCTCTACGTGAAGTGTAGTTCTCTTGCCCAAGGTGCCATGGGATTCGGTAATAGAAATGTGATGGATTAGGTTGTTGTCATTTTCGTGGCTCACGACTTACGATCCGGGACGGAAAAACAGCGCAAAAGAAGAAAAGTTTCCCAAAATTGATAAAAATGTTGGATTTTAGTCTTCGAAAACCAGCGCAGCTTAGCTAGCTTGCTACCCCCATCGTAGAGCTCTCAGAGTGTTTTCCAATGGTATGTTGTGCGCCGCGTAACTCCTTACGGATCAATAGTTATGGGCACCAGAGTGACGGATACTTGGTCACAAGCACCACGCCCTCGATTTGCGGGCCCAGCCTATACATGATGTAAAGTTCTCTTGCCCAACATGTCGTGGAATTCTGTAATAGAAATGTGATGGATTAGGTTGTCGTCCTTTTCGCTGCTCACCACGTACGATCCGGGACGGAAAAACAGCGCAGAAAAAGAAAAGTATCCCGAAACTGATGAAAATTTTCAATTTTGGGCTCCGAAAATAGGCGCAGCTATGAAATCTTGGTGCCCCCGTCATAGAGCTCTCAGAGAGCTTTCTAACGGTATGCTGTGCGCCGCGTAACTCCTTACGGATCAAAAGTTATGGGCATCGGAGCGACGGATACCTGGTCACAAGCCCAACGCCCTCGGTTTGCAAGCCCAACCTCTAAGTGAAGTGAAGTTCTCCTACCCAAGGTGCAGTGGGATTCGGTAATAGAAATGTGATGGATTAGGTTTTCGTCCTTTTCGCGGCTTACGACGTACGATCCTGGATGGAAAAATAGTGCAAAATAAGAAAAGTGTCCCGAAACATATGAAAATGTACAATTTTGGGCTCTGAAAGTAGGCGCAGCCAATTAGGCCTGCTGCCCCCGACGTAGAGCTCTCAGAGAGCTTTCCAGCAGTATGTTGTGCGCCACGTAACTCCTTACGGATCAAAAGTTATGGGAACCGGAGCGACGGATACCTAGTCACAAGCCCCACGCCCTCGGTTTGAGGGACCGGCCTCTACATGAAGTGAAGTTCTCTTGCCCAAGGTGCGTTTTGATTCGGTAATAGAAATGTGTTGGATTAGGTTGTCCTTTTCGCGGCTCATGACGTACGATCCGGGATTGAAAAATAGAACAGAAGAGGAAAAATATCCTAGAACTGATGAAAACGTTCGATTTTGGGCTCTAAAAATAGACGCAGCCGATCAGGCTTGCTGCCCCCGTCGTAGAGCTCTCAGAGAGCTTTCTAACGGTATGCTGTGCGCCATGTAACCCTTTAAGGATCAAAAGTTATAGGTATCGGAGCGACGGATACTTGGTCATAAGCCCTACCCCCTCGGTTTGCGGGCCCAGCCTCTACGTGAAGTAAAGTTCTCTTGCCCAAGGTGCCGTGGGATTCTATAATAGAAATGTGATGGATTAAGTTGTCGTCCTTTCACGACTCACGACTTACGATTTGGGACAGAAAAATAGCGCAAGAGAAGAAAAGTGTCCTGAAAATGATGAAAATGTTTGATTTTGGACTCCGAAAATAGGCGCAGCTGAGCAGGCTTGCTTCCACTGTCATACAGCTCTCGGAGAGCTTTCCAACGGTATGCTGTGTGCCGCGTAACTCCATACGGATCAAAAGTTGTGGGCACCGGAGCGACGGATACCTGGTCATAAGCCCCACCCCCTCGGTTTGCGGGCCCAGCCTCTACGTGAAGTGAAGTTTTCTTGCCAAAGATGCCGTGGGATTCTATAATAGAAATGTGATGGATTAAGTTGTCGTCCTTTTCAAGGCTCACGACATACCATCCGCGACAGAAAAATAGCGCAAAAGAAAAAAAGTGCCTCGAAAAAGATGAAAATAATCGATTTTGGACCCCAAAAATAAGCCCAGCCAAGCAGGCTTGCTTCCCCCCTCAGACACCTATCGGAGAGCCTTCCAACATTCTGCTGTGTGCGGCGTAACTCCTTACAGACCAAAACTTATGAAACTGGGAGCGACAGCTACCTGGTCACAAGCCCCACGCCCTCAATTTGCCGGCCCAGCCTCTACGTGAAATGAAGTTCTCTTGCCCAAGGTGCCGTGGGATTCGGTAATAGAAATGTGATGGTTTAGGTTGTCGTCCTTTTCGCAGCTCATGACGTACGATCCGGGATGGAAAAACAGCTAAAAAGAAGAAAAGTGTCCTGAAACGGATGAAAACATTCAATTTTGGGGTCCGAAAATAGGTGCAGCCGAGCAAGCTTGATGCCCTCGTCGTAGAGCTCTCGGAGAGCTTTCCAACGGTATGTTATGCGCCGCGTAACTCCTTACAGAACAAAAGTTATGGGCACTAGGGCGACGGATACCTGGTCACAAGTCCCACGCCCTCGATTTGCAGGCCCAGCCTCTATGTGAAGTGAAGTTCTCTTGTCCAAGGTGCAATGGGATTCTATAATAGAAATGTGATGGATTAGGTTGTCGTCCTTTTCGCGGCTCACGACGTACTAACCCGGATGGAAAAACTGCGCAAAAGAAAAAAAGTATCCCGAAACTGATGAAAACGTTCCATTTTGGGCTCCAAAAATAGGCACAGCCGAGTAGGCTTGCTACCCACGTCGTAGAGCTCTCGGAGAGCTTTCCAACAGTATGCTGTATGCCGCGTAACTCCTTACAAATCAAAAGTTATAGGCACCGAAGCGACGGATACATGGTCACAAGCCCCACGCCCTCGGTTTGTGGGCCCAGCCTCTACGTGAAGTAAAGTTCTCTTGCCCAAGGGGCCGTGGGATTATGTAATAGAAATGTGATGGATTAGGTTGTCGTCCTTTTTGCGGCTCACGATGTACGATCCAAGACCGAAAGACAGCGTAGAAGAAGAAAATTGTCCCGAAACTAATGAAAATGTTCGATTTTGGGCTCCAAAAATAGGCATAGCCAAGAAGACTTGCTGCCCCTATCGTAGAGCTCTCGGAGAGCTTTCTAACGATATGCTGTGCACCGCGTAACTCCTTACGGATCAAAAGTTATGGGCACCGGAGCGACGGATACCTGGTCACAAGCGCTACGCCCTCGGTTTACGGGCCCAGCGTCTACGTGAAGTGAAGTTCTCTTGCCCAAGGTGCCATGGGATTCAGTAATTGAGATGTGATGGATTAGGTTGTTGTTCTTTTCGCAGCTCACGACGTACGATCCGGGACAAAAAAACAACGCAAATGAAGAAAAGTGTCCCAAAACTGATGAAAACGTTCGATTTTGGGCTCCAAAAATAGGCGTAGCCGAGCAAGCTTGTTACCCCCATCTTAGAGCTCTCAGAGAGCTTTCCAACGGTATGTTGTGCACCGTGTAACTCCTTACGAATCAAAAGTTATGGCCATCGGAGCGACGGATACCTGGTCACAAGCCCAACGCCCTCGATTTGCAGGCCCAGCCTCTATGTGAAGTGATGTTCTTTTGCCCAAGGTGTAGTGGGATTCTATAATAGAAATGTGATGGATTAGGTTATCGTCCTTTTCGCGACTCACGACGTACGATCTGGGATAGAAAAATAGCGCAAAAGAAGAAAAATATCTCGAAACTGATGAAAACATTCGATTTTGGGCTCCGAAAATAGGCACAGCCAAGCAGGCTTGCTGCCCCCGTCGTAGAGCTCTCGGAGAGTTTTCCAACGGTATTATGTGCGCCGCGTAACTCCTTATGGATCAAAAGTTATGGGCACCGGAGCGACGGATACTTAGTCACACGCCCCACGCCCTCGGTTTGCAGGCCCAGGCTCTACGTGAAGTGAAGTTCTCTTGCCCAAGGTGTAGTGGGATTCTGTAATAGAAATGTGATTGGTTAGGTTATCATCCTTTTTGCGGCTAACGACGTACGATCCGGGACGGAAAAACAGCGCAGAAGAAGAAAAGTGTCTGAAACTGATGAAAACGTTCAATTTTGGACTCCAAAAACAGGCGCAGCTGAGGAGACTTGTTGTCCCCTTCGTATAGCTCTCGGAGAGCTTTCCAACGATATGATGTTCGCTGTGTAACTCCTTACGATCAAAAGTTATGGGCACCGAAGCGACGGATGCCTGGTCACAAGCCACACCAACTGGGTTTGCGGGCCTTGCCTCTACGTGAAGTGAAGTTCTCTTGCCCAAGGTGCCGTGGGATTCTATAATAGAAATGTGATGGATTAGGTTGTCGTCCTTTTCGCGTCTCATGACGTACGATCCAAGACGGAAAAACAGCGCAAAAGAAGAAAGGTGTACTAAAAATGATGAAAATGTTCGATTTTGGGCTCCAAAAATAAGTGCAGCCGAGCAGGCTTGCTGGCCCCGTCATAGAGCTGTCGAAGAGCTTTCCAACGGTATGTTGTGCGCCGCGTAACTCCTTACGGAACAAAAGTTATGGGCACTGGAGCGACGGATACCTGGTCATAAGCCCCACACCCTCGGTTTGCAGGCCCAGCCTCTACGTGAAGTGAAGTTCTCTTGCCCAAGGTGCCGTGGGATTCGGTAATAGAAATGTGATAGATTAGGTTATCCTCCTTTTCGCGGCTCCTGACGTATGATCCGGGACTGAAAAACAGAGCAGAAGAGGAAATATATCCTGAAACTAATGAAAATGTTCGATTTTGGGCTCCGAAAATAGGCGCAGCCGAGAACGCTTGCTAGCCCCGTCATAGAGCTCTCAGAGAGCTTTCCAACAGTATGCTGTGCGCCACGTAACTCCTTATGGATCAAAAGTTATGGGCACCGGAGCGACGGATACCTGGTCACAAGCGCCACGCCCCCAATTTACTGGCCCAGCCTTTACGTGAAGTGAAGTTCTCTTGCCCAAGGTGCCGTGGGATTCGGTAATAGAAATGTGATTGTTAGTTTGTCGTCCTTTTCGCTGCTCATGATGTACGATCCGGGACGAAATAATAGCGCAAAAGAAAAAAAGTGTCCCGAAACTGATGAAAACATCCGATTTTGGGCTCAGAAAATAGGCGCAGCTGAGCAAACTTGCTACCCTCTTTGTAGAGCTCTCAGAGAGCTTTCCAACGGTATGCTGTGCGCCGCGTAACTACTTACAGAACAAAAGTTATGGGTACCGGAGCGACGGATACCTGGTCACAAGCCCCACGCCCTCGATTTGCGGGCCCAGCCTCTATGTGAAGTGAAATTCTCTTGTCCAAGGTGCAATGAGATTCTGTAATAGAAATGTGATGGATTAGGTTGTCGTCCTTTTCGCAGCTCACGACGTACGATCCAAGACTAAAAATAGAGCAGAAGAGGAAAAGTGTCCCGGAACTGATGAAAACGTTCGATTTTGGGCTCCGAAAATAGGCGCCGCTGTCACGCCCAAACCCAACCTATAGAGGTTAGACTAGGGTGTGATGTAACATTTATATCATTTCACGTACTTAATCGTTTATTAAGGTTTAATGCTTAACGTTAGCCTAGAACTCCAAAATTCTCCGGAAAATCGGTAGCATAACGACTGTAATTGGCTCTTTAGTTTGACCTAATTTCCTAAATGCCTCAAAACTTTCAATCTCAAATTTGATTCCAACTAAGATTACTATTTATCACCAATTGAAATGGCTACTATTTATCTCAAGTCTCGTTTGATTAACACCTAGCATAGCAACTATGTCTCGTTTAAGAGTCAATTCCTGTTACACAAGTACCTGTTGGTCTTAGCTTACACATGAGTACCTGCTTAAGATTGGATAGATTCATTTTACTTAGCCCTTTGCCTAACACTTCACAAGCTTGTAGTAGTTACTAATCAAAGTAGCAAAATGAGCGAATAGGGTGTCTGTCTAGTTAATATCGGTACAAATCAAAATTAGATCCCAAATTACAACAGGGGTCTTTTACAATAACAACAACAAGCAATATAAGAAATAGTCTTCGAAACAACATATCGTTCACAAAACAGCCACATTCACGTAAGGCACGTAGGGCATGCAATCACTCCAAAGAGTCATCATTAGGCACGTTGTCCTCAGGTACCTGTTCCTGATCTTCTTCACCTGAGATGATAAAAGAGGGTGAGTCCTTATGAACTCAGTGAGGGGGAACGAGAAATAATTTTTGAAACTCTTTTTCCGGTTCAACTTATGAAAAATCCTTTTTGAAAGCATGACATATAACACAAGTAAATTCATAATGTAATATAAAAGTAAAAGAACACAATTACCTGTCTTTCATCCCCGAGGTCCTCTAGGAACCAAGCGAGAGTACTTATACATATAGTGAAAAGGATACGGTGAGCTTTTGCTCTCAATTCATTTCCAATAGCAGTTGTTGCGGCCGACTTCAAATCATCCACTTATCACGCCAAATGGGTGTACTCCGGATGTACCCCGAAATCCTACGACCCAACTCTCCGAAGAAGTCTAGCCCCCAAGCGAGAGAGGGAATTGGACAATGGTAGTCACAGTTGCACCAGCAAGCCCGATGCCGCCCAGTGTGCGTGAAACGCTACCACGCCAGAATGAAAGGTTGCAACCTTGTATACAATGCACATTTATAACATCTAACATATCACATTAGGAGGACAACGAAGTAGGTTGCCTCCGAGTAGTTATAAGATCGCACATTGACAAGTAAACACACAAGGCATGCTTTGACATGTCATTTCGCTTGTAAAGCACATGGAGTTATATGGATATTAAACGGGCAGCCAACTAACACATGTAAATCAAGTCAAATAACTCATTTCTGGGTTCACGTAACCAAGTAATAAGGTTATACATGCATACAATGACGTTTATATGAGACCGGGTGCAAGAAAAGTCTATTCATCAACATGTAATCATCGGAAATCACATTTAGGGCTATAAGGACAACTAGGGGCAGCCCATTAATCACAAAATTAGACACAATAACCATAGGATCAACAATTAGCGAGTTTTCATAGTCACTAGGGTTTCAATTCATGCTTACACGTGCGATTTAAGCCACAAGTTGTCACGTAACTAACCCAAACCATGCATCGATTTATTAAAACACCCTCAATCATTCAAAAAAGTCCACACAACATCCAAGTGCCACAATCCCAAGCATTCAATATCACAAGAGAAGTTACAATATTTTTTCAAATTATATCACTAAATAAATACCTCACTGCAATGGTCTGTTTTCCCACAATCATTTAGACAAGCAAAAAATCTCCAATTCCAGTTAATAAAATGTCAATTTAAATCTTATTGAGTGAACTAAATCCAGAAACAAACCTCACATCATTTGGAGTTCGGATTCAAGAGTTATAGCTAAAACCGTGAGACTACGCAAAACTGTCCAGATTCGTATATATTTCAATACTTGCCATTTTTGAGGGTCTTAGGGTCAGATTTAGCTTTAGTATATTTCTGACAAAAATGTCCAGAACTGAGAAATATAGAAACCTACCAAATTTCATGCATTTTAGATATCATTTACTAAGTCAAAACTGGTTCGTTCTACAAGGACAGTGAACTGCCAAAAACCTGCTCCATTTTCCTAGATTTTCCAGATTTAGACACCCTTCGATGTTTTGCCATTTTGGAGACCTTAGATTCAAAATTGGCCTTCTCCTATTTCTATAAAAAATGCTTAGAACTGGCAAAACTAGTCACCTTCCAATATTCACGCATTTTAAACATTATTTACCAAGCCAAATACCCTTCGTTCTAACAAGTCAGAAATCTACCATTTTCACGATTTTACTTATCTTCAAGGTCTAGCTAAATATCTTGCCATGCATAGTTACAAAAGCTCATGTACACACATATACCACAAGTACAGAGGTAAAAATAGACATATGAAGGCATGCATGTGGTTTTTGAAAGCTTTTAAAAAGGATTAACCCTCACCTTAGTCTATTGACAACAAATGATGCTCAAAACTCTTGAAGATGCACAAATGGTCTTCTCTCCTTGTTTGGCCGAGAGATATTTCTTGATTTCCTTAATTCCTAGCTGAGTTATCATGTCCTTAGTATGTGCATGTGGTTAGAACAAAAAGGAAATGAAATAGAAGCTATCAAACATACCTAAGCCGAAATGAGTGTTCTATGAGCTTGCATGCATCTTTTCTTGCTTCTAGCTTGCTTGGTCGAGCTTCCTAGGGTACTTGAGTGTCTTGGTGAGCTTTAGGACATGAGCTTAAGCTATGGAACTTGAGGGTGCAGCTTTGGCCGAGAGAGAGAGAGAGAGAGAAAATGAGAGAGTGAGAGTTGAGAGGAAGACAATGATGTGTTTGAGCATATGGTCGGCCTTGAGCTTCTACAAATCTGATTTGTGCCATTTCTTTTGAGCATTTGAATTATCTTAGCATGGGTAATTGAGTGGGCCGAGAATGTGGAGCAATGGGTAGGGTTTTAGGTCATTTTTTTAATGCATTGTTTGAAGTAATTGTCATAGGCTTGTCTAGGAAAGTTTTTAAATTATGCAAGCTTATTAAAATGCAAGAAGTGGTCGGCCAAAGCATGGTCAAATCTGAAATTTTTTGTCTTGTTTGATCTTTATTTTATTGTGTGTGCTTGGGATATGCAAAAAAATAAGGAATAAAGAATAAGAATGTTTAGCTTTTGGTGAAATTTTGTCTTCTAGTGCATTGACTTAGCATTTTAATATTAGTTAGTGGAGTTTGTAGGATTAATTAATAATCTAGTGCTTCGTGTAAGATGCTTTCTTGATTAGCGTGTGGGCACGCTTTCCTAGGTTTAGGGCATGCACTACGAGATAAAGCACGAACTACGAGACGAATGTACTTTTCTCACATAAATTCATGCAACTCTAAATGAATGCATGTAATTTGATTCAAGGCACATAAAACGAGACACGACTCTTGAACCTAGGTCAAGGCACGCAATTCTAGATTAGGGCACACGAAATGACATATCGCACGCAAATCGAGGTCGGACCTCACAGCCGCCGAGCAGGCTTGTTGGTCCCGTCATAGAGCTCTCGGAGAGCTTTCCAACGGTATGCTATGCGCCGCGTAACTCCTTACGGAACAAAAGTTATGGGCACCGAAGCGACGAATACCTGGTCACAAGCCCCACGCCCTCGGTTTGCAGGCCCGGCCTCTACGTGAAGTGAAGTTCTCTTGCCCAAGGTGTCATGGGATTCAGAAATAGAAATGTGATAGATTAGGTTATCCTCCTTTTCGCGGCTCACGACGTACGATCCGAGACTGAAAAACAGAGCAGAAGAGGAAAAGTGTCCCGGAACTGATGAAAATGTTTGATTTTGGGCCTCACATCCTCCTCTCCTTAAAAGAATTTCATCCTGAAATTCAATATTACCTTTGAAATAGTGCTGGATACTGTTGCTCCATCTGGTCTCGTCTTTCCCACGTTGCTTCTTCAACTCCATGGTGATCCCACAACACTTTCACCATCGATTAGATTTGTTGTGCAACTCTCGATCTTGCTCGTCTAGGATCCGGTTAGGCTTTTCTTTATAAGACAAGTTCTCCCGAAGCTGCAACGGCTCGGGCTCCAAGACGTGTAATGGATCAGGGTGATACTTCCGTAGCATTGAGACATGGAAGACATCATGAATATTGGAGAGGTTTTGGGGTAGTTCCAGACGATACACCAATTTGCCAACCTTTTCAATTATCCCAAATGGTCCTACAAACCTTGGGCTCAACTTTCTACCCTTGCCATGTTTAATCAGTCCCCTCCGAGGTGATAACTTCAAGAACACCTTGTCGCCGACCTCAAACTCTAGACTCCGTCTCCGTCGGTCTGCATAACTTTTCTGCCTGCTTTGAGCGGTAAGCATCCGTTTCCGGATGAGGTAGACATTATCAACAGTCTTCATAAGTTCAGGTAGAAGGGTTGGGTCAAAAGTTTTCGTCTCACCTACTTCATCCCACTATATTAGGGATCGACATTTGCACCCATATAATGCCTTAAATGGGGCTATCCCGATAGTGGCCTGATAGCTGTTATTATAAGCGAACTCCACTAGGGACAGATATTTCTCCCATCCTTTTCCAAAGTCTAGAATGCACGCCCTCAGCATATCTTCCAGAATCTGAATAGTTCTCTCAGATTGTCCGTTCGTCTGTGGGTGATAAGCTATACTGAAACTCAACTTTGTTCCCAAAGCTTCTTGCAATCTCTTCCAAAATCGGGAAGTAAAACAAGGATCCCTATTTGATACAATACTCACGGGCATCCCGTGCAATCTTACAATATCTGCCACATACATATCTCCCAGTTTCTCAGGGCTATCCTCCTTGTTCATCAGTAAGAAGTGCGCTGACTTCGTCAATCTATCCACTATGACCCAAACGGCGTCATGACCCTTTTGTGACCTGGGTAGGTCCATGACAAAGTCCATAGTTATATGTTCCCATTTCCATCGGGGAATTTCCAACGGTTGAAGCAAACCTACTGGTCGTTGATGTTCTGCTTTGACTCTCTGACAAGCTAAACATCGTGCCACAAACTCTGCGATCTCCCTCTTCATGTTATTCCACCAATAGTGTTGCTTCAAATCCCGGTACATCTTTGTTCTGCCGGGGTAAATAGTGTATCTTGAATTATGGGCTTCTTCAAGAATCTTCTTTTTCAACTTTGGCTCATTAGGAACACAAATCCGATTCCTGAACCTCCAAATACCATCATTATGAAACTTGAAATATGTGTTGCTTTCTTTAATCTTCTGAAACTGTTGGTCCCTCTGTTGAGCCTCTCGTAATTCAGACAACAAGGTCGACTGAACTTGTGTAGTAGCAAATAGTAACCCTTTTTAAGTCAATTGTGGATTCCACAAAAATGTTTCCTTTAACAACTCCTGCACCTTAACTTCTAGTTTTACCATGCTCGCCTTCCTGCCTAAGGCATCTGCAACTACATTTACTTTACCAGGTACATAATTGATTGTTCAGTTATAATCATCCAAAAGCTCCATCCACCGTCTTTGCCTCATGTTCAACTCTTTTTGTGAGAACAAGTACTTCAAGCTCTTGTGATTAGTAAACACCTCAAACTTGTTACCCCACAGATAGTGCCTCCATTTCTTGAGTGCAAACACAATAGCCGCCAACTCCAAATCATGTGTCGGGTAATTCAATTTATACGGTTTCGGTTTCCTAGAGGCATACGCAATCACTCTACCATTTTGTATTAACACACAACCCAGTCCTTCCTTAGAAGCATCACTATAGATTACAAAGCCTTGACTCCCTTTAGGCAATGCAAGAACAGGTGCGGTTGTCAATCTTTTCTTCAATTCTTGAAAGCTGTTCTCACACTTGTCATCCTACACGAAGTTTGTTTTCTTTTGAGTGAGCTTTGTTAGCGGTCCTGCAATCTTTGAGAAATCCTTCATGAACCTCCGATAATAGCCAGCTAAACAGAGAAAACTCCGAACTTCCGTAACATTTTCCGACTTCTTCCAAGACATCATCGCTTCTATCTTTGCTGGGTCCACCGCTATTCTCTCTTGGGATATGATGTGCCCCAAGAATGCAATCTGCCGCAACCAAAATTTGCATTTGCTAAACTTTGCATACAATTGATGCTCCCGAAGTTTCTGCAATACCAATCGCAGATGTTGTTCATGCTCAGCCTCGGATTTCGAGTATACCAAAATATCATCAATAAAGATCACCACAAATTGATCCAAGGAGGGTTGAAACACCCTATGCATCAAGTCCATAAAAGCTGTAGGGGCATTAGTTAGCCCAAATGGCATCACCACAAATTCATAATGCCCATATCTCGTCCTGAAAGCCGTTTTAGGCACGTCCTCCTTTTTTATTCGCAACTGATAGTACCCTTGCCTCAAGTCGAGCTTCGAATACACTTTAGCTCCTTGAAGTTGATCAAACAACTTGTCGATCAGTGGAAGTGGGTATTTATTCTTAACGGTTACTTGGTTCAATCCTCGGTAATCGATGCATAGCCTCAACGTTCCGTCTTTCTTCTTTACAAATAGGACTGGTGCGCCCCACGGAGAAGAACTTGGTTGAACAAACCTCTTCTTCAACAATTCTTGCAATTGGTCCTTCAATTCTTGTAGCTCGGCTGGTGCCATATGATAGGGAGCTTTAAATATCGGCTGGGTGCCAGGCAGTACTTCTATTACAAACTCGATTTCCCGATTTGGGGTTAAACTGGGCAATTCTTCTGGAAACACGTTAGCATAATCTTTAATCACTAGCATCTCCTCCAACTTAGCTTTGTCCGATGGGTTGTTGATGAGGTAAGCTAAGTATCCACTACACCTTTTTCTCAAGGACTTCACTGCTTTCGTAGCTGAAATGATGGAACTCCTGGTGAAGTCTCTTTGACCCATTACCTCCAATATTGGTTGACCAGGTATCTGGAATGTTACAATCTTCGTCCGGCAATCTAGTTGGGCATGATGCTTTGCCAACCAATCCATCCCTAAGATGACTTCATAGTCTCGAAAGGGTAACACTATAAGATTGGATGAGAATTCCTTATCCCTAATATGGATTTTACATGCTTTACAAGCTGAGCTAGTAACAAGGTTAGAACCCATCGGAGTACCAACTTCTACTTAGTAAGGCAAACATACAACTAGTAATTTCACACATTGCACACATAAGGGAGTAATAAACGAATGAGTAGTACCTAGATCAATTAGCACCCTAACAGGTTGATTCAGTATCAAGAATGTACCTTCAACGATAGCAGTCTCCTCAGGAAGCTCCTCGCACTAAATAGCATAAGCTTGGGCCTGAACTCTAGGAACTAGAGTCTTGCCTCTACCAGCTGGTTTAATCTGATTTTGTCCCTCTTGCCATTTAGGGCAATCCTTGATCTGATGCTGATCACTGCCACACCACATGCATCGTCCTGACTTCTTCCAGCACTGGGCCTCGGTATGACCCTTCTTGTCACAGTAAGAACAGTTGATAGACTGACTAGCAGGTGAACTACCTGTGGATCCACGGGTGGAAGAGGCTGATGGTGCTTTAGTCGGGCCACGGTTATTGACTGGTCTATTCTGGCTCTGGCCCTGACTCCGATTCTGAGTCTGGAATTTCCTCTGTTGTCCTGGAGGCTGATATGGTTTCTTGTTCGGCTGGCTTGAACCGACACTATCAAGTTTCCTCTTCTCAACTCGGGAGGCAGCAGCAAGGAGAGCAGAATAGGTAGTAAAGTCATGTAAAGCCAACTGATCCTGAATTTCTGGCCTCAACCCAATCGTAAATTTCCACATTTTCGCCTCAAGGGTACTAACCATGTATTGAGCATAACGGGACAGTCTGTCAAAGCGAGCCTCATACTGAGCCACCGTCATGTTACCCTGGTTCAAGTGCATGAATTCTTCAATTCGCTTCTGCCTGGAAACTGTAAGTACGTATTTCTCCTTGAATGCCTTAACGAAATTACCCCACAAGCGAGGTGTATGATCAGTTTCCCAAAGTGCCTCCATAGTGTGCCACCAATGCTCAGCATCCCTGTGTAACAGAAACACAGCGAACTCAACCTTTTCTTCATCAGTATAGTCAAGTGGCCTGAAAATCCTTTCAATCTCAGACAGCCAAGCCTCGGCCTTTTCATCATCAACTTCCCCGTAGAATTTGGATGGGCGAAAGTCAAGGAACTCCCGCATTCTGCTATTTCTCCCATTGTTACCACCATTCCTGTTGTTGTTGTTTCCTTCACGTGTATCTTGACGTTCCATCACTCGCGACACGCGATCCATAGCATTCGCCATCATGTTAAATATGGCTATGCCGGGATTAGTTTGATGAGCATCTCCGGCTCATTGAGGCTCATCGCTCCTATTGGTATTGCGGGTACTAGGGCTAGCCATCTATAGGCACATATTATGATGCACAATTTATTGGAATACGACAAGACAATAATTTAATGTATAAGGTATGCAACGTACAATTTTACATAGACATACAATTTTCAAAACAATTAAGACATGTTAATCACATAAGCACATAGAAACAGAAAAGGCACAACTGATATTGTCAAACATTAACACACATAAACAAGTCATCCCAATAACCTTAGGGCTTCTTTCTTCTACCCATGGTCCGAGAGTTAAACCTGGTTTAAGTAATCTAAGCTCTGATACCATTCTATAAGGTGTCACGCCCCAACCCGACCCATAGAGGTTAGACTAGGGTATGATATAAACATTCATATCTTTTCACGTACTTAATCGTTCATTAAGGTTTATCGCTTAGCGTTAGGCTAGAACTCCATAATTCTCCGGAAAAGTGGCAGCATAACGGCTGTAATTGGCTCTTTAGTTTGACCTAATTTCCTAAATGCCTCAAAACTTTCAATCTCAAATTTAATTCCAACTAAGATTTCTATTTATCACCAATTGAAATGTCTACTATTTATCTCAAGTCTCGTTTGATTAACACCTAGCATAACAACTATGTCTAGTTTATGAGTCAATTCCTGTTACACAAGTACCTGTTGGTCTTAGCTTACACATGAGTACCTGCTTAAGATTGGATAGATTCATTTTACTTAGCCCTTTGCCTAACACTTCACAAGCCTGTAGTAGTTACTAATCCCTTTGCCTAACACTTCAAAATTAGACCCCAAATTACAACGGGGGTCTTTTACAATAACAACAACAAGCAATATAAGAAATAGTCTTCGAAACAACATATCGTTCACAAAATAGCCACATTCACGTAAGGCACGTAGGGCATGCAATCACTCCAAAGAGTCATCATTAGGCACGTTGTCCTCAGGTACCTGTTCCTGATCTTCTTCACCTGAGATGATAAAAGAGGGTGAGTCCTTATAAACTCAGCAAGGGGGAACGAGAAATAAGTTTTGAAACTCTTTTTCCGGTTCAACTTATGAAAAACCCTTTTTGAAAGCATGACATATAACACAAGTAAGTTCATAATGTACTATAAAAGTAAAAGAACACAATTACCTGTCTTTCCTCCCCGAGGTCCTCTAGGAACCAAGCGAGAGTACTTATACATATAGTGAAAAGGATACGGTGAGCTTTTGCTCTCAATTCATTTCCAATAGCAGTTGTTGTGGTCGACTTCAAATCATCCACTTATCACGCCAAATGGGTGTACTCTGGATGTACCCCGAAATCCTACGACCCAACTCTCCGAGGAAGTCTAGCCCCCAAGCGAGAGAGGGAATTGGACAATGGTAGTCACGGTTGCACCGGCAAGCCCGATGCCGCCCGGTGTGCGTGAAACGCTACCACGCCAGAATGAAAGGTTGCAACCTTGTATGCAATGCACATTTATAACATTTAACATATCACATTAGGAGGACAACGAAGTAGGTTGCCTCCGAGCAGTTATAAGATCGTACATTGACAAGTAAACACACAAGGCATGCTTTGATGTGAGGCCCGACCTCGATTTGCGTGCGATACCTCGTTTCGTGTGCCCTAACCTAGAATTGTATGCCTTGACCTAGGTTTAAGAGTCATGTCTCGTTTTGTGGGCCTTACATTGAATTATGTGCATTCATTTAGAGTTGCATGCATTTGTCTCATAGTTCATGACCTACCTCGTAGTGCGTGCCCTAGACCTAGGTAAGCGTGCCCGCACGCTAATCAAGAAAGAATCTTACACGAAGGACTAGATTATTAATTAATCCTACAAACTCCACTAACTAATACTAAAATGCTAATTCAACTCACTAGAAGACGAAATTTCACCGAAAGCTAAACATTCTTATTCTTTATTCCTTATTCTTTTGCATATTCCAAACATACAATAAAATAATGTTTAAAACATAACCAAATTCAGAAATTGCACAACCTTGGCCGACCATGTGAAGAATTTTGTTCATTCTTTGCAATTTAAAATCACCTTAGACAAGTTATGACAAGCTCAAGACATCATGCAAAAAAAAAAAAAATCCTAAATATCCTAACCAAAGCCACCATTCTCGGCCCTTGCAATGCCATGCCCAAAAAACAATTCAAAACATGCTTTTGAAGACACAAAATCAGAATTTTGCAAGCCTATAGCCGACACATGCATTCAAACATCTTCAAAGCATCTTCAACTTCATTTTGTGCTTTCAAACCTTCTCTCAAGCTCTCAATTCCTCTCTCTCTCTCGGCCAAAGCTGCACTCTCAAGTTCCATAGCTTAAGCTCCTCTCCTAAAGATCACCAAGACACTCAAGGCCCTACGAAGCTCAACCAAGCAAGCTAGAAGCAAAGAGACATGCATGCAAGCTCATAGAACACTCATTCGGCCCTAGGTATGTTTGATAGCTTTTCTTCCATCTCTCTTTTGTTCTAACCACATGCACATACTAAGGACATGGTAACTCAGCTAGGAATTAAAGAAATCAAGCAATATCTCTCGGCCAAACAAGGAGAGAAGACCATTTGTGCATCTTCAAGAGTTTTGAGCATCATTTGTTGGCAATAGGCTAAGGTGAGGGTTAATCTTTTTTAAAAGCTTTCAAAATCCACATGCATGCCTTCATATGTCTATTTTTACCTCTGTACTTGTGGTATATGTATGTACATGAGCTTTAGTAACCATGCATGCCAAGATATTTAGCTAGAACTTGAAGATTGATAAAATCGCGAAAATGGTAGATTTCTGACTTGTTAGGACAAAGTGTATTTGGCCTGGTAAACGATGTTTAAAATCCATTAAAATTGGTATATTTTTCCCAGTTCTGAGCATTTTTCATAGAAATAGGCCAAGGCCAATTTTGAATCTAAGGTCTCCAAAATGGGAAAATATCGAAGGGCGTCTAAATTTGGAAAATCTGGGAAATCTGGAAAATGAAGCAGGTTTTTGGCAGTTCACTGTCCTTGTAGAACAAACCAGTTTTGACTTAGTAAATGATATCTAAAAATGCATGAAATTTTGTAGGATGTTAGATTTTTCAGTTCTGGACATTTTTGTCAGAAATAGACTAAAGCTAATTCTGACCCTAAGACCCTCAAAATTAGAAAACATCGTAATATGTCTAAAACTGGACAATTTTGCGTAGTCTCACGGTTTTGGCCATAACTCCTAGGTCTGAACTCCAAATGAGGTGAGGTTTGTTTCTGGATTTAAATCACTCCTTAAGCTTTAATTTGACATTTTTCTCACTGCAATTGGATATTTTTTTCTTGTCCAAATGAGTATGGGAAAACAAACTATTGCAGTGAGATTTGGTTTAGTGATATTCCTTGAAAATTGTTGTAAGTTCGCTTGTGGTAGTGAATGCTTGGGATTGTGGCACTTGGATGTTGTGTGGACTGTTTTGGATGTTTGAGGATGTTTTAATTGATCAATTCATGGCTTGGGTTTAATTACTTGTCAACTTGTGGCTTAATCGCACGTGTAAGCATGAAACGAAACCCTATCAACCATGAAATCTCGCTAAGTGATGATCATATGATTAATGTGTCTAATTGTGTGATTAATGGGCTGCCTAAGAAATATTAAGTAGATTTTTCTTGCACACGGTCTCATGTGGACGTTGCTGCATGCTTGTATAAATTTATTACTTGATTGCGTGAACCCTGAAATGAGTTATATGGCTTGATTCACATGTGTTACATGGCTGTCCGCTTAATATTCATATCACTCCATGTGCCTTACAAGTGAAATTACCTGTCATAGCATGCCTTGTGTGTTACTTGTCAAAGTGCGATCTTATAACTGCACGGAGGCAACCTACTTTGTTGTCCTCCTAATGTGATATGTTAAGTGTTATAAATGTGCATTGCATACAAGGTTGCAACCTTTCATTGTGGCATGGTAGCGTTTCACGCACGCCGGGCGGCATCGGGCTTGTCGGTGCTACTGTGACTACCATGGTCCTATTCCCTCTCTCGCTTGGCATTCAATCCTCAGAGAGTTGGGTCGTAGATTTTCGGGGTACATTCAGAGTACACCCAAATGGAGCGATAAGTGGATTATTGAAGTCGGCCGCAACAAATCGTATCGGAATCGATATTGAGAGCAAATGCTCACCGTATCCTTGAAATGATTGGTAACTGTATATGTTGCTCAATTTGATTCTTATACTTTGCGTACCTTATTACTTGTAATACGTGACATGTTTTCAAAAGGGGTTTTTCATAAGTTTAACCAGAAAAAGAGTTTCAAAACGTATTTCTCGTTCCCCCTCGCTGAGTTCATAAGGACTCACCCTCTTTATCATCTCAGGTGAAGAAGACCAGGAACAGGTACCCGAGGATAACGTGCCCATTGATGACTCCTTGGAGTGATTGCATGTCCTATGTGCCTTACGTGGTTGTGGCTGTTTTGTGAACGATATGTTGTTTGAAGATCATCTCTTTTGTTGTTGTCATTGCTATTGTAAATGACCCCCGTTGTAATTTGGGGTCAAATTTTTGGTTTGTACTGATCATAACTAGATAGATACTCTTCTGGTTTTTTTGCTATCGCTACTTGGTTTAGTATCTATCACAGGCTTATGAGGTATTAGGTAAAGGGTTAAGTAAAATGAATCTATCCAATCTTAAGAAGGTACTCATTGGTAAGCTAAGATCAACAAGTACTTTTGTAACAGGGATTGACAAACAAACGAGACATAGTTATCATGCGAGGTTGTTAATCAAACGAGACTTCGAAATAACTAGTAGGCATTTCAATTGTTGATAAATAGTAATCTTAGTTGGAATCGAATTTGAGATTGAAAGTTTTGACGCGTTTAGGAAATTAGGTCAAACTAATGAGCCAATTACAGCCATTATACTGCCGATTTTTCGGAGAATTTTTGGAGTTTTAGGCTAACGTTAAGTGTTAAACCTTAATGAACGATTAAGTACGTGGAATGATATGAATGTTTAGATCACATCCTAGTCTAACCTCTATAGGTCAGGTTGGGGCGTGACATTTGACATGTAATTTCCCTTGTAAAGCACATGGAGTTATAAGGATATTAAACCGGCAGCCAAGTATCACATGTAAATCAAGTCAAATAACTCATTTCGGGGTTCACGTAACCAAGTAATAAGGTTATACATGCATACAATGACGTTTACATGAGACCGGGTGCAAGAAAAGTCTATTCATCAACATTTAATCATCGAAAATCACATTTAGGGCTATAAGGACAACTATGGGCAGCCCACTAATCACACAATTAGACACAATAACCATAGGATCAACACTTAGCGAGTTTTCATAGTGACTGGGGTTTGAATTCAGGCTTACACGTGGGATTTAAGCCACAAGTTGTCACGGAACTAACCCAAACCATGCATCGATTTATTAAAACACTCTCAATCATCCAAAACAGTCCACACAACATCCCAGCGCCCCAACCGCAAGCATTCAATATCACAAGAGAAGTTACAATTTTTTTTCAAATTATATCACTAAATAAATACCTCACTGTAATGGTCTGTTTTCCAACAATCATTTCGATAAACAAACAATCTCCAATTCCAGTGAATAAAATTTCAATTTAAAACTTATTGAGTGAACTAAATCCAGAAACAAACCTCGCATCATTTGGAGTTCGGATTCAAGAGTTATAGCTAAAACCGTGAGACTACGCAAAACTATCCAGATTCGTACATATTTCAATACTTGCATTTTTGAGGGTCTTAGGGTCAGATTTAGCTTTAGTCTATTTCTGACAAAAATGTCCAAAACTGAGAAATCTAGTCACCTATCAAATTTAATTCATTTTAGATATCATTTACTAAGTCAAAACTGGTTCATTCTACAAGGACAGTGAACTGCCAAAAACCTGCTCCATTTTCCCAGATTTTCCAGATTCAGACACCCTTCGATGTTTGCCATTTTGGAGACCTTAGAATCAAAATTGGCCTTGTCCTATTTCTACGAAAAATTCTTAGAACTGGCAAAACTAGTCACCTACCAATTTTCATGAATTTTCAACATCATTTACCAAGCCAAATACACTTCATTCTAACAAGTCAAAAATCTGCCATTTTCGCGATTTTAACTATCTTCAAGTTCTAGCTAAATATCTTGCCATGCATGGTTCCAAAAGCTCATGTACACACATATACCACAAGTACAGAGGTAAAAATAGACATATGAAGGCATGCATGTGGTTTTTGAAAGCTTTTAAAAAGGATTAACCCTCACCTTAGTCTATTGACAACAAATGATGCTCAAAACTCTTGAAGATGCACAAATGGTCTTCTCTCCTTGTTTGGCCGAGAGATATTTCTTGATTTCCTTAATTCCTAGCTGAGTTATCATGTCCTTAGTATGTGCATGTGGTTAGAACAAAAAGGAAATGAAATAGAAGCTATCAAACATACCTAAGCCGAAATGAGTGTTCTATGAGCTTGCATGCATCTTTTCTTGCTTCTAGCTTGCTTGGTCGAGCTTCCTAGGGTACTTGAGTGTCTTGGTGAGCTTTAGGACATGAGCTTAAGCTATGGAACTTGAGGGTGCAGCTTTGGCCGAGAGAGAGAGAAAAAAAAAAGAGAGAATGAGAGTTGAGAGAAAGATAATGATGTGTTTGAGCATATGGTCGGCCTTGAGCTTCTACAAATCTGATTTGTGCCATTTCTTTTGAGCATTTGAATTATCTTAGCATGGGCAATTGAGTGGGCCGAGAATGTGGAGCAATGGGTAGGGTTTTAGGTCATTTTTTTAATTCATTGTTTGAAGTAATTGTCATAGGCTTGTCTAGGAAAGTTTTTAAATTATGCAAGCTTATTAAAATGCAAGAAGTAGTCGGCCAAAGCATGGTCAAATCTGAATTTTTTTGTCTTGTTTGAGCTTTATTTTATTGTGTGTGCTTGGGATATGCAAAAGAATAAGGAATAAAGAATAAGAATGTTTAGCTTTTGGTGAAATTTTGTCTTCTAGTGCATTGACTTAGCATTTTAATATTAGTTAGTGGAGTTTGTAGGATTAATTAATAATCCAGTGCTTCGTGTAAGATGCTTTCTTGATTAGCGTGCGGGCACGCTTTTTTAGGTTTATGGCACACACTACGAGGTAAAACACGAACTACGAGACGAATGCACTTTTCCCAAGTAAATGCATGCAACTCTAAATGAATGCATGTAATTTGATGCAAGGCACATAAAACGAGACACGACTCTTGAACCTAGGTCAAGGCACGCAATTCTAGGTTAGGGCACACGAAACGGCATATCACATGCAAATCGAGGTCGAGCCTCATAGCCGCCGAGCAGGCTTGTTGGCCCTGTCGTAGAGCTCTCGGAGAGCTTTCCAACGGTATGCTATGCGCCGCGTAACTCCTTACGGAACAAAAGTTATAGGCACCGGAGCGATGGATACTTGGTCACAAGCCCAACGCCCTTGGTTTACAAGCCCAGCCTCTACATGAAGTGAAGTTCTCTTGCCCAAGGTGCCGTGGGATTCAGAAATAGAAATGTGATAGATTAGGTTGTCCTCCTTTTCGCGGCTCCCGACATACGATCTGGGACTGAAAAACATAGTAGAAGAGGAAAAGTGTCCCAAAACTGATGAAAATGTTCAATTTTGGGCTCCGAAAACAGGCGCAGCCAAGAAGGATTGCTGCCCACATTGTAGAGCTCTCGGAGAGCTTTCCAACGGTATATTGTGCCCCGCTTAACTCCTCACTTATCAAAAGTTATGGGCACCGGAGCGACGGATACCTGGTCACAAGCCCCACGCCCTCAGTTTGTGGGCCCAGCCTCTACGTGAAGTGAAGTTGTCTTGCCCAAGGTGCCATGGTATTCGGTAATAGAAATGTGATGATTTAGGTTGTCATCCTTTTCGCGGCTCATGACGTACGATCCGGGACGGAAAAATAGAGCAAAAAAAGAAAAGTGTCCCAAAACTGATGAAAACGTTTGATTTTATAAGCTGAAAATAGGTGTAGCCGAGCAAGTTTGTTGCCCCCGTCGTAGAGCTCTCGGAGAGCTTTCCAACGGTATGCTGTGCGCTGCGTAACTCCTTACAGAACAAAAGTTATGGGCACCGGAGCAACGAATACCTGGTCACAAGCCCCATGCCCTCGATTTACGGGCCCAGCCTCTATGTGAAGTGAAGTTCTCTTGTCCAAGGTGCAATGGGATTCTCTTGCATTGAATTACGTGCATTTATTTAGGGTTGCGTGCATTTACTTGGAAAATGCATATTTATCTCGTAGTTTGTGCCCTACCTCGTAGTGCGTGCCCTAAACCTAGGAAAGCGTGCCCTCACGCTAATCAAGAAAGTATCTTACACGAAGCACTAGATCATCAATTAATCCTACAAACTCCACTAACTAATATTAAAATGCTAAGTCAATGCACTAGAAGAAGAAATTGCACCAAAAGCTAGACATTCTTATTCTTTATTCTTTATTCTTTATTCTTTTGCATATTCCAAGCACTCAATTAAATAATGCTCAAACAAGACAAAAAATTCAGATTTGAACACATCCTTGGCCAACCACTAGGAGCTTTTGTGCATGCAATTCAATTTCAAATATGTACCTAAACATTCTATGACAACTAATGACACAAAGCAATAAAAAAATTGGCTCAAAACCCTCCCCGAAGCTCCACCATCTCGACACAAGCTCCATGCCCATACTAGACAATTCAAAATGCTTCTTGAAGACACAAAAATCTGAAATTTACATGCTCAAGGCCGACACAAGCATCAATGCCCATCAAGCTTTCATTTTCTTTCATTTTCTCTCATTCTTCTCTCCCTCTCAGCCCTAGCTGAAAATATACTCTCCATAGCTAAGTTCTTCATCCTAAGGCTCTTCAAGACTTCCATGCTACCAAGGAACTCGACCAAGCAAAGCTAGAGTGCAAAAGACACACATGCAAGCTCTTTGAACTTCATTTCGGCTTAGGTGAGTTGTTAGCTTCCATTTCGTTTTCTTCTTGTTCTAATCACATGCACCTACTAAGAACATGGTAACTTAGCTAGGAAATTAGAGAAAATCAAGTGGTCTCTCGGCTAAGCAAGGAAAAGAGTCAATCTTGTGCATCCTCGAGAGTTTTTGCATCTTCTTTGTTGTCTTGCTAAGGTGAGGGCTAAAACTTCTTGAAAATCTTTCAAAAACCACATGCATGCCCTTAAATATATATTTTTACTTCTGTACTTGTGATATATGTGTTTATGTGCTTTTGTAAACATGCATGGCAAGATATTTGGCTAGAATGTGATGATAGATGAAATCGCGTATGGGACAGCCTTTTGTCTTGTTGGTGCGAAGTGATTTTGACCAGGTAAATGAAGTTTAAAATGCGTGAAAATTGGTAGGTGACTAGTTTTGCCAGTTCTGATAATTTTTCGCAGAAATAGGGTAAAGATAATTTTTACTCTAAGGTCCTCAAAATGGCAAAATATTAAAATGTGTCAAAATCTGGAAAATCTGGGAAAATGAAGCAGGTTTTGGCAGATTCACTGTTTCTGTAGAACGAACCAGTTTTGACTTAGTAAATGATATCCAAAATGCATGAAATTTTGTGTGCGGATAGAGTTTTCAGTTCTGGACATTTTTGTCAGAAATGGACTATGGCTAAATCTCACCCTAAGGCCCTAAAAAATGACATGAATTGAAATGTGTGCAAATCTGGACAGTTTTGCGTAGTCTCACGGTTTTGGCTATAACTCTTGAACCCGAACTCCAAATGATGCGAGGTTTGTTTCTAAATTTAGTTCACTCCTTAATATTTAATTTGACATCTTGCTCACTGGAATTGGAGATTATTTGCTTGTCTCAATGATTGTGAGAAAATAGTCCATTGCAGTGAGGGTTTCACCTATTGATATGCTTAGAAAAATTATTGTAGCTTCTCTTGTTGTATTAAATGCTTGGGATTGTGGCATTTGGATGTTGTGTGGACTATTTTGAATACTTGAGGGTGTTTGAATCAATCAATGCATGGCTTGAGTTTAATTACGAGGTGACTTGGGGCTTAATCGCACAGGTAAGCACGAATTGAAACCCTAGTGATTAGGTAAATTCGCTAAATGTTGATCCTATGAATATCGTGTTTATTTATGTGATTAGTAGGCTGCCCGTAGTTGCCCTTATAGCCCTAAATGTGATTTCGATGATTACATGTTGACAAGTAGGCCTTTCTTGTACCCGGTCCCACGTAGATGTCGTTGCATGTTGAATAATCTTGTTAACTGATTACGTGAACTTCGAAATGAGTTATATGACTTGATTTACATGCGTTACATGGCTTCCTGTTTAATATTCATATAACTCCATGTGCTTTATAAGTGAAATTGCCTGTCATATTGTGCCTCGCTTGTTTATTTGTCAATGTGCAATCTTATGACTACTCGGAGGCAACCTACTTTGTTGACCTTCAAATGTGATATATTAAATGTCATAAATGTGCATTGCATACAAGGTTGCAACCTTTCATTCTGGCGTGGTAGCGTTCACGCACACTGGGCAGCATCGAGCTTTCCGGTGCAACCGTGACTACCATTGTCCAATTCCCTCTCTCGCTTGGGGGCTAGACTTCCTCGGCGAGTTGGGTCGTAGGATTTCGGAGTACATTCGGAGTACACCCATTTGGCGTGATAAGGTGATGAACTGAAGTCGGCCGCAACAACTGATACTGGAAATGAACTAAGAGCAAATGCTCACCATATCCTTTTCACTATGTGTATAAGTACTCTCACTCTATTCCTAGAGGACCTCGGGGAGGAAAGACGGGTAATTGTGTTCCTTTACTTTTACATTACGTTATGTACTTGTGATATATTCATGCTTGCAAAAAGAATTTTTCATAAGTTGAACCGGAAAATAAGTTTCAAAACTTATTTCTCGTTCCCCCTCGCTGAGTTCATAAGGACTCACCCTCTTTTATCATCTCAGGTGAAGAAGACCAGGAACAGGTACCCGAGGACAACGTGCCTAATGATGATTCCTTGGAATGATTGCTTGCCCTACGTGTCTTGCTTGACTATGGCCATTTTGTGAACAATATGTTGCTTGAAGACTATTTCATTTCTTATGATGCTTGTTATTGTATTGTAAATGACCCCCGTTGTAATTTGGGGTCTAATTTTGGCTTGTACTAATCATAACTAGATAGACACTACTATGGTCATTTTGCTATCGTTATTGGCTAGTACCTATCATAGGATTATGAAGTATCAGGTAAGGATTAAGTAAAATGAACCTATCCAACCTTAAGCAAATACTCATTGTTAAGCTAAGATCAACAGGTACTTTGTAACGAGGATTAACAAACAAACGAGACAAAGTATCATGCTAGGTTATTAATCAAACGAGACTTCGAGATAACTAGTAGGCGATTCAATTGATGGTAGATAGTAATCTTAGTGGGAAATGAAATTGAGATTGAAATTTTGAGGCGTTTAGAGAATTAGGTCAAACTAAATAGCCCAATTATAGCCGTTATGCTGCCAGTTTTCCAAAAAAATTGTGGAGTTTAGGCTAAAAAGTTAAGTGTTAAACTTTCATGAACGATTAAGTATGAGATATGACTTGAATGTTTAGATCACAGCCTAGTCTAACCTTTATAGGCCGGTTTGGGGCGTGACACCTTATAGAAGAATGGTATCAGAGCTTAGATTGCTTAAGCCGGGTTTAACTCTCGGACCATGGGTAGAAGCCCTAAGATTATTAGGATGACTTGTTTATGTGTTATTGTATGACAATATCAAGTGTGCCTTCTCTATTTCTATGTGCTTATGTGATTAACATATCTTAACTATTTCTAGAATTGTGTGTTTATGTAAAATTGAATGTTGCATACCTTATACATTAAATTCTTGTTTGTCGTATTCCAATAAATTGTGCATCGTAATATGTGCCTATAGATGGCTGGCCTTAGTACCTGCACTACTAATAGGAGCGGTGAGCCCCAAGAGACCGGAGATGCTTATCAAACTAATCCCGGCATAGCAATGTTTAACATGATGGCAAATGCCATGGATCGCGTGTCGCGAGTGATGGAACGTCAAGATACACGTGAAGCGAACAACAACAACAACAGGAATGACAGTAACCATGGGAGACATAGCAGAATGAAAGAGTTCCTTGACTTTCGCCCGTCTAAATTCCACGGGGAAGCTGATGATAAAAAAGCAGAGGCTTGGCTATCTGAGATCAAGAGGATTTTCAGGCCACTTGATTATACTGATGAAGAAAAGGTGGAGTTCGCTGTGTTTTTGTTGCACGGGGATGCTAAGCATTGGTGGCACACTGTGGAGGCACTTTGGGAAACTGATCAGACCCCTCACTTGTGGGGTAATTTCGTTAAGGCATTCAAGGAGAAATATGTACCTGCATTTTCCAAGAAGAGATGGATTGAGGAATTCATGCACTTGCGGTGGCCCAGTCAAGGCTCGTTTTGACCGACTGTCCTACTAATACATGGTCAGTACCCTTGAGGCGAAGATGTGGAAATTTACGACTAGATTGAGGCCAGAGATTCAGGACCAGTTGGCTTCACATGACTTCGATACCTATTTTGCTCTCCTTGCTGCTGCTTCCCGAGTTGAGAAGAGGAAACTTGATAGAGCCGGTTCGAGCCACCCGAACAAGAAACCATACTAGCCTCCAGGTCAACAGAGGAAATTACCGAGCCAGAGTCGTAGTCAGGGCCAGAACCAGGACAGACCAGTTAATAACCGTGGCCCGACTAAAGCACCATCAGCCTCTTCCACCCGCGGATCCACAGTTAGTTCATCTGCTACTTAGTCTATCAACTGTTCTTACTGTGACAAGAAAGGTCACACCGAGGCCCAGTGCTAGAAGAAGTCAGGACGATGTGTGCGGTGTGGCAGTGATCAGTATCAGATCAAGGATTGCCCTAAATGGCAAGCAGGACAAAATCAAGTTAAACCAACTAGTAGAGGCAAGACTCCAGTTCCTAGAGTTCAGGCTCGAGCTTATGCTATTGAGTGCAAGGAGCTTTCGGACTAGACCACTGTTGTTGAAGGTACATTCTTGATACTGAATCAACTTGTTAGGGTGCTAATTGATCCAGGTGCTACTCATTCATTTATGACTCCCTTATGTGTGTAACGTGTGAAACTACGAGTTGTATGTTTGCATTACGAAGTAGAAGTTGGTACTCCGATGGGTTCTAAACTTATTACTAGCTCAGCTTGTAAAGCATGTAAAATCCAAATTAAAGATAGGGAATTCTCAGCCAATCTTATTGTATTACCTTTTCGAGACTACAAAGTCATCTTAGGGATGGACTGGTTGGCAAAGGATCATGCCCAACTAGTTGCCGAACGAAGATTGTAACATTCCGGATACCTGGTCAACCAATACTGGAGGTAATAGGTCGAAGAGACTTCACCGGGAGTTCCATCATTTCATCTACAAAAGTAGTGAAGTCCTTGAGAAAGGGATGTAGTGGATACTTAGCTTACCTCATCAACAAGCCGTCGGACAAAGCTAAGTTGGAGGAGATGCCAGTGATTAAAGATTATGCGGATGTGTTTCCAGAAGAATTGCCCGGTTTACCCCCAAATCGGGAGATCGAGTTCATTATAGAATTACTGTCTGGCACCCAACCGATATCTAAAGCTCCCTATCATATGGCACCAGCCGAGCTACAAGAATTGAAGGACCAATTGCAAGGATTGTTGAAGAAGGGGTTTGTTCAACCAAGTTCTTCTCCGTGGGGTGCACCAGTCCTATTTGTAAAGAAGAAAGACGGAACGTTGAGGCTATGCATCGACTACCGAGGATTGAACCAAGTGACCATCAAGAATAAATACCCATTCTTACTGATCGACGAGTTATTTGATCAACTTCAAGAAGCCAAAGTGTATTCGAAGCTCGACTTGAGGCAAGGGTACTATCAGTTGCGTATCAAAAAGGAGGATGTGCCTAAAACGGCTTTCAGGACGAGATATGGGCATTATGAGTATATAGTGATGCCATTTGGGCTAACTAATGCCCCTACAGCTTTTATGGACTTGATGCACAGGGTGTTTCAACCTTACTTGGACCAATTTGTGGTGATTTTCATTGATGATATTTTGGTATACTCGAAATCCGAGGCTGAGCATGAACAACATCTGCGGTTGGTACTGCAGAAACTTCAAGAGCATCAATTGTATGCAAAGTTTAGCAAGTGCGAATTTTGGTTGCAGCAAATTACATTTTTGGGGCATATCATATCCCAAGAGGGAATAGCAATGGATCCAACAAAGATAGAAGCGGTAATGTCTTGGAAGAAGCCGAAAAACGTTACGGAGGTTCGGAGTTTTCTTGGTCTAGCCAGCTATTATCGAAGGTTCGTGAACGATTTCTCTAAGATCGCTGGACCGCTTACAAAGCTTACTCAGAAGAAAAAAAAGTTCGTATGGGATGACAAGTGCGAGAACAACTTCTAAGAATTGAAGAAAAGATTGACTACCGCACCTGTTCTTGCATTGCCTGAAGGGAGTCAAGGTTTTGTAATCTATAGTGATGCTTCAAATGAAGGATTGGGTTGTGTGTTGATGCAAAATGGTAGAGTGATTGCGTATGCTTCTAGGAAACCGAAGCTGTATGAATTGAATTACCCGACTCATGATTTGGAGTTAGTGGCTATTGTGTTTGCACTCAAGAAATGGAGGCACTATCTGTGGGGTAACAAGTTCAAGGTATTTACTAATCACAAAAGCTTGAAATACTTGTTCTCACAAAAAGAGTCGAACATGAGGCAAAGACGGTGGATGGAGTTTTGGATGATTATAACTGCACAATCAATTATGTGCCCAGTAAAGCAAATGTAGTTGCAGATGCCTTAAGTCGGAAAACAAGCATGGCAAAACTGGAAGTCAAGGTGTAGGAGTTGTTGGATGAAGCATTTTTGTGGAAACCACAATTGACTCAAAAATGGTTACTTTTTGCCACTACACAAGTTCAATCGACCTTGTTGTCTGAATTACGAGAGGCTCAACAAAAGGACCAACAGTTTCAGAAGATTAAAGAAAGCAACACAGATTTCAAGTTTCCTGATGATGGTATTTGGAGGTTTAGGAATCGGATTTGTGTTCCTAATGAGCCAGAGCTGAAAAAGAAGATTCTTGAAGAAGCCCATAATTCAAGATATACTATTCACCCCGACGGAACAAAGATGTACCGGGATTTGAAGCAACACTATTGGTGGAATAACTTGAAGAGAGAGATCGCGGAGTTTGTGGCATGGTGTTTGACTTGCCAGAGAGTCAAAGCAGAACATCAACGACCAGCAGGTTTACTTCAGCCGTTGGAAATTCCTCAATGGAAATGGGAACATATAACTATAGACTTTGTTATGGACCTGCCCAGGTCACAAAAGGGTCATGACGCCGTTTGGGTCATAGTGGATAGATTGACCAAGTCAGCGCACTTCTTACCAATAAACAAGGAGGATAACCCCGAGAAATTGAGAGATATGTATGTGGCGGATATTGTAAGATTGCACGGGATGCCTGTGAGTATTGTATCGGATAGGGACCCTCGTTTCACTTTCCCATTTTGGAAGAGATTGCAAGAAGCTTTGGGAACGAAGTTGAGTTTCAGCACGGCTTATCACCCTCAAACTGATGGACAATATGAGAGAACTATTCAGATTCTGGACGATATGTTGAGGGCGTGTGTTTTAGACTTCGAGAAAGGCTAGGAGAAATATATGTCTCTAGCAGAGTTTGCTTATAATAACAGTTATCAGGCCACTATTGGGATGGTCCCATTTGAGGCGTTGTATGGACGTAAGTGTCGATCCCCAATTTACTGGGATGAAGTAGGTGAGACGAAGACTTTTGACCCGACCCTTCTACCTGAACTTATGAAGACTGTCAATAATGTCCACCTCATCCGGAAACGGATGCTTACCGCCCAAAGCAGGCAAAAAAGTTACGCAGACCGACGGAGACGGAGTCTAGAGTTTGAGGTCGGCGACAAGGTGTTCTTGAGGATATCACCTCGGAGGGGACTGATTAAACACGGCAAGGGTGGAAAGTTGAGCCCGAGATTTGTAGGACCATTTGAGATAATTGAGAAGGTTGGCAAGTTGCCGTATCGCCTGGCACTACCCGAAAACCTCTCCAATATTCACGACGTCTTTCATGTTTCGATGCTACAGAAGTATCACCCTGATCCATCGCATATCTTGGAGCCAGAGTCGTTGCAGCTTCGGGAAAACTAGTCTTATGAAAAGAAGCCCATTCGGATCCTAGACCAGCAAGATCGGGAGTTGCGCAACAAATCTATACCGATGGTGAAAGTGTTGTGGGATCATCATGGAGTTGAAGAAGCAATGTGGGAAAGGCAAGACCAGATGGAGCAACAATATCCAGCATTATTTCAAGGTAATATTGAATTTCGGGATGAAATTCTTTTAAGGAGGGGAGGATGTGAAGCCCGACCTCAATTTGCGTGCGATACCTCGTTTCGTGTGCCCTAGCCTAGATTTATGTGCCTTGACCTAGATTTAAGAGTCATGTTTCGTTTTTGTGTGCATTCCATTGAATTACGTGCATTCATTTAGGATTGCATGCATTTACTTGGAAAATGTGTATTCATCTCGTAGTTCATGCCCTACCTCGTAGTGCGTTCCCTAAACCTAGGAAAGTGTGCCCTGACGCTAATCAAGAAAGTATCTTAAATGAAACACTAGATCATCAATTAATCCTACAAACTCCACTAACTAATATTAAAATGCTAAGTCAATGCACTAGAAGACGAAATTGCACCAAAAGCTAGACATTCTTATTGTTTATTCTTTTGCATATTCCAAGCACTCAATTAAATAATACTCAAACAAGACAAAAAATTCAGATTTGAACACATCCTTGGCCGACCACTAGGAGCTTTTGTGCATGCAATTCAATTTCAAATTTGTACCTAAACATTCTATGACAACTAATGACACAAAGCAATAAAAAATTTTGCTCAAAACCCTCCCCAAAGCTCCACCATCTCGACACAAGCTCCATGCCCATACTAGACAATTCAAAATGCTTCTTGAAGACACAAAAATCTGAAATTTACATGCTCAAGGCCAATACAAGCATCAATGCCCATCAAGCTTTCATTTTCTTTCATTTTCTCTCATTTTCTCTCATTCTTCTCTCTCTCTCGGCCACTGAAAATATACTCTCCATAGCTAAGTTCTTCATCCTAAGGCTCTTCAAGACTTCCAAGCTACCAAGGAACTCGACCAAGCAAAGCTAGAGTGCAAAAGACACACATGCAAGCTCTTTGAACCTTCATTTCGGCTTAGGTGAGTTGTTACTTCCATTTCATTTTCTTCTTGTTCTAACCACATGCACCTACTAAGAACATGGTAACTTAGCCAGGAAATTAGAGAAAATCAAGTGGTCTCTCGGCTAAGCAAGGAAAAGAGTCAATCTTGTGCATTCTCAAGAGTTTTGCATCTTCTTTGTTGTCTTGCTAAGGTGAGGGCTAAAACTTATTGAAAATCTTTCAAAAACCACATGCATGCCCTTAAATATTTATTTTTACTTCTGTACTTGTGATATATGTTTGTTCATGAGCTTTTGTAAACATGCATGGCAAGATATTTGGCTAGAATGTGATGATAGATGAAATAGCGTATGGGACACCCTTCTGTCTTGTTGGTGCGAAGTGATTTTGACCAGGTAAATGAGGTTGAAAATGTGTAAAAATTGGTAGGTGACTAGTTTTGCTAGTTCTGAACATTTGTAGCAGAAATAGGCCAAAGCTAATTTTGAATCTAAGGTCCTCAAAATGGAAAAATATTAAAATGTGTCCAAATCTAGAAAATCTGAGAAAATGAAGCAGGTTTTGGCAGATTCAATGTTCTTGTAGAACAAACCAGTTTTGACTTAGTAAACTATATCCAAAATGCATGAAATTTAGTGTGCTTCTAGATTTGTCAGTTCTGGACATTTTTGTCAGTAATGAACTAAGGCTAAATCTGACCCTAAGGCCCTCAAAAACGACAAGTATTGAAATGTGTGCAAATCTGGACAGTTTTGCGTAGTCTCACGGTTTTGGCTATAACTCTTGAACCCGAACTCCAAATGACGCGAGGTTTGTTTCTGAATTTAGTTCACTCCTTAAGATTTATTTTGACATCTTGATCACTGGAATTGGAGATTATTTGCTTGTCTCAATGATTGTGAGAATACAGTCCATTGCAGTGAGGGTTTCACCTATTGATATGCTTAGAAAAATTATTGTAGCTTCTCTTGTTGTATTAAATGCTTGGGATTGTGGCATTTGGATGTTGTGTGGACTGTTTTGAATACTTGAGGGTGTTTGAATCAATCAATGCATGGCTTGAGTTTAATTACGAGGTGACTTGGGGCTTAATCGCACGGGTAAGCACGAATTGAAATCCTAGTGATTAGGTAAATTCGCTAAGTGTTGATCCTATGAATATCGTGTTTAATTATGTGATTAGTAGGATGCCCGTAGTTGCCCTTGTAGCCCTAAATGTGATTTCGATTATTAGATGTTGACAAGTAGGCCTTTCTTGCACCCGGTCCCACGTAGATGTCGTTGCATGTTGAATAATCTTGTTAATTGATTACGTGAACTTCGAAATCCGTTATATGACTTGATTTATATGTGTTACATGGCTGCCCATTTAATATTCATATAACTCCATGTGCTTTATAAGTGAAATTGTCTGTCATATCGTGCCTCACTTGTTTACTTGTCAATGTGCAATCTTATGATTGCTCGGAGGCAACCTACTTTGTTGACCTCCAAATGTGATATATTAAATGTCATAAATGTGCATTGCATACAAGGTTGCAACCTTTCATTCTGGCGTGGTAGCGTTCACGGACACCGGGCGGCACCGGGCTTACCGGTGCAACCGTGACTACTATTGTCCAATTCCCTTTCTCGCTTGGGGGCTAGACTTCCTCGGAGAGTTGGGTCGTAGGATTTCGGGGTACATCCGGAGTAGACCCATTTGATGTGATAAGGTGATGAACTGAAGTCGGCCGCAACAACTGATACTGGACATGAATTGAGAGCAAAAGCTCACCATATCCTTTTCACTATGTGTATAAGTACTCTCGCTCGGTTCCTAGAGGACCTCGGGGAGGAAAGACGGGTAATTGTGTTCCTTTACTTTTACATTACGTTATGTACTTACTTGTGATATATTCATACTTGCAAAAAGGATTTTTCATAAGTTGAACCAGAAAATGAGTTTCAAAACTTATTTCTCGTTCCCCTCGCTGAGTTCATAAGGGCTCACGCTCTTTTATCATCTCAGGTGAAGAAGACCAGGAACAAGTACCCGAGGACAACGTGTGTCACGTCCCAGCCCGGCCTATAAAGGTTAGACTAGGGTGTGATCTAACATTCAAGTCATATCACATACTTAACCATTCATGAAAACTTAACACTTGATGTTTTAGCCTAAACTCCAAAATTTTCAGGAAAACTGACAGCATAACAGCTGTAATTGGGCTATTTGGTTTGACCTAATTCTCTAAACGGCTCAAATTTTCCAATCTCAATTTCATTTCCAACTAGGATTACTATTTACCATCAATTGAAATGCCTACTGGTTATCTTGATGTCTCGTTTAATTAATAACCTAGCATGATACTATGTCTCGTCTGTTTGTTTATCCTCGTTACAAAAGTACATGTTGATCTTAGCTTAACAACGAGTACCTGCTTAAGATTTGGTTGGTTCATTTTACTTATCCCTTACCTAATACTTCATAATCCTATTATTCTAGCAGCAATAATAGAAAAATGACCACAGTAGTGTCTAGTGTCTGTCTAGTAAATATCAGTACAAATCAAAATTAGACCCCAAATTACAACAGGGGTCTTTAACATTACAAACATTGAGCAACATAAAAAGAAATAGTCTTCAAGTAGCATAGTTCACAAATAGCCATAATCACGCAAAGCACATAGGACATGTAATCACTCCAAAGAATCATCGTTAGGCACATCGTCCTCAGGTACCTGTTCTTGATCTTCTTCACCTGAGATGATAAAAGAGGGTGATTCCTTATGAACTCAGCGAGGGGGAACGAGAAATAGGTTTTGAAACTCATTTTCCGGTTCAACTTATGAAAATCCTTTTGTAAGCATGAATGTACACAATTAAGTACATAACAATAATATAAAGTAAAGGAACACAATTACCAGTCTTTCCTCCCCGAGGTCCTCTAGGAACCAGGAGAGAGTACTTACACATATAGTAAAGGATACGGTGAACTTTTGCTCTCAGTTGTTGCGGCCGACTTCAAATCATCCCCTTATCACGCCAAGTGGGTATACTCCAGATGTACCCCAAAATCCTACGACCCAACTCTCCGAGGAAGTCTAGCCCCCAAGTGAGAGAGGGAATTGGACAATGGTAGTCACGGTTGCACCAGCAAGCCCGATGCCTCCCGGTGTGCGTGAACGCTACCATGCCAGAATGAAAGGTTGCAACCTTATATGCAATGCACATTTATAACATTTAATATATCACATTAGGAGGACAACAAAGTAGGTTGCCTTTGGACAGTCATAAGATTGCACATTGACAAGTAAACAAGCGAGACATTATAAGACAAGTAATTTTACTTGAAAGGCATATGGAGTTATATAAACATTAAACGGGCAGCCATGTAACGCACGTAAACCAGGTCATATAACTCATTTCAACGTCCACGTAATCAAATAATAACGTTATTCAACATGCAACAACAATCTACGTGGGTTCGGATGCAAGAAAGGCCTATTTGTCAACATGCAATGATCAAAATCACCTTTAGGCTATAAGGGCAACTATGGACAGCCTACTAAACATATAATCACACACAATATTCAAAGGATCAACACTTAGCAAGTTTACCTAGTCACTAGGGTTTCCATTTCGTACTTACCCGTGCGATTACGCCTCAATTCAAATCAAAATCAATCTCAAGCCATGCATCACTTAATTCAAACATCCCCAAGTATTCAAAACAGTCCACGCAACATCCCAATGTCACAATCCCAAGCATTTGATAACACAAGAGAAGTTACAACAAATTTTCTAAGCATATAACTAAGTGAAACCCTTACTGCAATAGGCTGTTTTCTCACAATCATTAAGACAAGTAAACAATATCCAATTCCAGTGAATAAGATGTCAAATTAAATCTTAAGAAATGAACTAAAATCAGAAACAAACCTTGCATCATTTGGAGTTCGGGTTCAATAGTTATAGCCAAAACAGTGGGATTGCACAAAACTGTCCAGATTTGCACATATTTCAATATTTGTCATTTTTGAGGTCCTTAGGGTCAGATTTAGCCTTAGTTCATTTCTGACAGAAATGTCCAGAACTGAAAAACCTAGAAGCACACCAAATTTTATGCATTTTGGACATCATTTACTAAGTCAAAACGGATTCGTTCTATAGGGTCAGTGAATCTGCCAAAACCTGCTTCATTTTTTTCCAGACTTCCAGATTTGGACACATTTTAATGATTTTCCATTTTGAGGACCTTAGATTCAAAATTAGCTTTAGCCTATTTCTGGGAAAAATGTTTAGAACTGGCAAACCTAGTTACCTACCAATTTTCATGCATTTTAAACATCATATGTCTAGCCAAACTCACCTCATAACAACAAGACAGAGAGCTGTCACCAAACCCGATTTCATCTATCATCATCTTCAAGCCAAAATCTTGCCATGCATGGTTGTAAAAGCTTATGAACACACATATAACTCAAGTACAGAAGCAAGGACATACATTTAAGAGCATGCATGTGGATCTTTGAAATATTTTCAAGCGGTTTTAGCCCTCACTTTAGCAAATCAACAAGAAGATGCACAAAACTTTGATGAAGCACAAATTTCTTCTTCTTCCTTGCTTAGCCGAGACTCCAACTCAATTTTCTCTATTTTTCCTAGCTTACTGGCCAAGTTCTTAGTAGATGCATGTGGTTAGAACAAGAAGAAAAGAAATGGAAGCTAGCAAACTCACCAAGGCCGAAATGGTTGTTCAAAGGGCTTGCATGTGTGATTCTTGCATCCTAGCTAGCTTGGTCGAGTTTCTTTGCTTGTTGCTTGTCTTGATGCACCATGGAATGATGAAGATAAGCAAAGGTAAGATGAAACTCAGCCAAGGCCGAGAGGGAGAGAGAAGAATGAGTGGGAGAGAGAGAAATGTGAGGAGAATGAGAAAAATGACAAGGAATGAAGGCTTTTGCAATTGTTGATGCAAGTGGTCGGCCTTGAGCTTAGCAATTCAGATTTTTATGTCTTCAAGATGCATCATTTGAAGTGTTTAGCATGGGCAAGGGCATATGTCGAGAATGGTGGAGTTTTGAGGAGGTTTTTGAGCAATTTTTTATGCATTTGTGTCATAGAATTGTCATAAGTTGTCTAGAATTAATTTTGAATTGAGCAAGCAAGCATAAAAGCCCACATGGTGGTCGGCCAAGGCATCAAAATTCTGATTTTTTGTCATCTTTTGAGCATTATTTAATTGTGTGTTGAAGTGCAAAAAGAATAAAGAATAAAGAATAAGGAACGTCTAGCTTTTTGTGAGATTTTTTTGTCTTCTAGTGGGTTGAATTAGTAGTTTAATAATAGTTAGTGGAATTTGTAGGATTAATTAATGACCTAGTGCTTCGTGTAAGATGTTTTCTTGATTAGCGTGAGGGTACGCTTTCCTAGGTCTAGGGCACACACTACGAGGTAGGGCACGAACTATGAGACGAACGCGCGTTTTCCAAGTAAATGCATACAACCCTAAATGAATGCACATAATTCAATGCATGGTACACAAAACGAATACAATTCTTAAACCTAGGTCAAGGCACACAAATCTAGATTAGGGCACACAAAACGAGGTATCACACGCAAATCGAGGTCGGGCCTCACAACATGCCTAATGTGATTCCTTGGAATGATTGCTTGCCCTACGTGCCTTGCTTGACTATGGCCATTTTGTGAACAATATGTTGCTTGAAGACTATTTCATTTCTTATGATGCTTGTTATTGTTTTGTAAATGACCCCCGTTGTAATTTATGGTCTAATTTTGGCTTGTACTGATCATAACTAGATAGACACTACTATGGTCGTTTTGCTATTGTTATTGACTAGTACCTATCATAGGATTATGAAGTATCAGGTAAGGATTAAGTAAAATGAACCTATCCAACCTTAAGCAGGTACTCATTGTTAAGCTAAGATCAACAGGTACTTTGTAACGAGGATTAATAAACAAACGAGACATAGTATCATGCTAAGTTATTAATCAAACGAGACTTCGAGATAACTAGTAGGCGATTCAATTGATGGTAGATAGTAATCTTAGTTGGAAATGAAATTGAGAATGGAAATTTTGAGGCGTTTAGAGAATTAGGTCAAACTAAAGAGCCCAATTACAGCCGTTATGCTGCCGGTTTTCCAGAAAAATTGTGGAGTTTAGGCTAAAATGTTAAGTGTTAAACTTTCATGAACGATTAAGTACGAGATATGACTTGAATATTTAGATCACACCCTAGTCTAACCTTTATAGGCCGGGTTGGAGCGTGACATAAATCCTTACGGATCTAAAGTTATGGGCACCGGAGCGACGAATACCTGGTTACAAGCCCCACACCCCCGGTTTGCGGGCCCAGTCTCTACGTGAAGTGAAGTTCTCTTGCCCAAGGTATCATGGGATTCAGTAATAGAAATGTGATGGATTAGGTTGTCATCCTTTTTGCGACTCACGATGTACGATCCGGGATGAAAAAATAGCGCAAAAGAAGAAATGTGTCCCGAAACTAATGAAAACTTTGAATTTTGGGCTGTGAAAACCAGCGCAGCATATGAGGCTTGCTGACCCCATCGTAGAGCTCTCGAAGTGCTTTCCAACGGAATGCTGTGAGTCGCGTAACTCTTTACGAATCAAAAGTTATGGGCACCGGAGCGACGGATACCAGGTCACAAGCCCCATGCCCTAGGTTTGCTGGCCCAACCTCTACATGAAGTGAAGTTCTCTTGCCTAAGGTGCCATGGGATTCGGTAATAGAAATGTGATGGATTAGGTTGTCGTCCTTTTCGCGGCTCACGACCTACGATCCGGGACGAAAAAATAGCACAAAAGAAGAAAAGTGTCCCGAAACAGATGAAAATATTGAATTTTGGTCTCTGAAAATTGGCGCAGCATAGCAGGCTTGGTGCGCCCATCGTAGAGCTCTCGGAGTGGTTTCCAACGGTATATTGTGCGACACATAACTCCTTACGGATCAATAGTTATAGGCACCGGAGTGACGGACACCTGGTCACAAGCCCCATGCCCTCGGTTTGCGGGCCCAGCCTCTATGTGAAGCAAAGTTCTCTTGCCCAATGTGCCGTGGGATTCTGTAATAGAAATGTGATGTATTAGGTTGTCGTCCTTTTTGCGGCTCACGACATACGATCTGGGACGGAAAAATAGAGCAGAAAAAGAAAAGTGTCCCAAAACTGATGAAAACGTTCGATTTTGGACTCCGAAAATAGGCGCAGCTAAGCAAGCTTACTGCACTCGTCGTAGAGCTCTCGAAGAGCTTTCCAACGGTATTCTGTGTGCCACGTAACTCCTTACGGATCAAAAGTTATGGGCACCAGAACAACGGATACCTGATCAGAAGCTCCACGCCCATGGTTTGCGGGCCCAACTTCTAAGTGAAGGGAAGTTTTCCTGCCCAAGGTGCCTTGGGATTCGGTAATAGAAATGTGATGGATTACGTTGTTGTCGTTTTCGCGGCTCACGACGTTCGATCCTGGATGGAAAATCAACGCAAAAGAAGAAAAGTGTCCCAAAACTGATGAAAATATTTGATTTTGGGCTCCGAAAATAGGCGAAGCCGATCATGCTTACTGCCCTGTCGTAGAACTCTCAGAGAGCTTTCCAACGGTATGTTGTACGCCACGTAACTCCTTACGAATCAAAAGTTATGGGCACTGGAGCGACGGATACCTGGTCACAAGCCCCACGCCCTCGGTTTGCGAGCCCAGGCTCTACATGAAGTGAAGTTCTCTTGCCCAAGGTGCCATTTGATTCGGTAATAGAAATGTAATGGATTAGGTTTTCGTCCTGTTCGTGGCTCACGACGTACGGTCCGGGACTGAAAAACAGAGCAGAAATGTCCTGGAACTGATGAAAACGTTCGATTTTGGCCACAAAAAATAGGCACAGCCAATCAGGCTTGCTGCCCCTGTAGTAGAGCTTTCAAAGAGCTTTCCAACGGTATGCTGTACACCGCGTAACTCCTTATGGATCAAAATTTATGGGCACCGGAGCGACGGATATCAGGTTACAAACCCCACCCCCTTGGTTTGCGAGCCCAACCTCTATGTGTAATGAAGTTCTCTTGCCCAAGGTGTTGTGGGATTCTATAATAGAAATGTGATGGATTAAGTTGTCGTCCTTTTCGCGGCTAATGACGTACGATCCGAGACAGAAAAACAGAGCAAAAGAAGAAAAGTGTCACAAAAATTATGAAAATGTTCAATTTTGGGATCCAAAAACAGGCGCAGACGAGCAGGCTTTCTGCCCCCATCGTAGATCTCTCGGATAGCTTTCCAACGGTATGTTGTGCGCCACGTAACTCCTTACGGATCAAAAGTTATGGGCACCGGAGCGACGGATACCTGGTCACAAGCCCCACGCCTTCGATTTGAGGGCCGAGCCTCTATGTGAAGTGAAGTTCTCTTGTCCAAGGTGCAATGAGATTCTGTAATAGAAATGTGATGGATTAGGTTGTTGTCCTTTCCACAACTCACGACGTATGATCCGGGATGGAAAAACAGCGCAAATGAAGAAAAGTATCCCAAAACTGATGAAAACGTTCCATTTTGGGCTCCGAAAATATGTACAACTGAGTAGGCTTGCTGCCCACATCGTAGAGCTCTCGGAGAGCTTTCCAACGGTATGTTGTACACAGCGTAAATCCTTACGGATCAAAAGTTATAGGCACTGGAGCGATGGATACCTTGTCACAAGCTGCATGCCCTTGGTTTGCGAGCCCAGCCTCTACGTGAAGTGAAATGGTCTTGCCCAAGGTGCCGTGGGATTTGGTAATAGATATGTGAAGGATTAGGTTGTCGTCCTTTTCTCGGCTCACGACGTACGATCCGAGACAAAAAAATAGGACATAAAAGAAGAAAAATATCCTGAAACTGATGAAAACATTGGATTTTGGGCTCCGAAAACAGGCACAGCCTAGCAGGCTTGCTGCCCCCGTCGTAGAACTCTCAGAGAGCTTTCCAACGATATGTTGTGCGCCGCGTAACTCCTTACAGATCAAAAGTTATGGGCACCGGAGCAACGGATACCTGGTCACAAGCCCCACGCTCTAGGTTTGCGGGCCCAGCCTCTACGTGAAGTGAATTTCTCTTGCCTAAGGTGCCGTGGGATTCGGTAAAAGAAATGTGATGGATTTGGTTGTCGTCCTTTTCGCGGCTCACGACCTACGATCTGGGATGAAAAAATAGCGCAAAAGAAGAAAATTGTCCCATAATTGATGAAAACGTTGGATTTTGGTCTCTGAAAACCGGAGTAGCATTGCAGGCTTGCTATCCCCATCGTAGAGCTCTCGGAGTGCTTTCCAACGGTATGCTGTGCGACGCGTAACTCCTTATGGATCAATAGTTATGGGCACCGGAGTGACGGATACCTGGTCACAAGCCCTACGCCCTCGGTTTGCGGGCCCTGCCTCTATGTGAAGCAAAGTTCTCTTGCCCAACGTGCCATGGGATTCTATAATAGAAATGTGATGGATTAGGTTATCGTCCTTTTCGCGGCTTACGACGTACGATCCGGGACAGAAAAATAGCATAGAAAAAGAAAAGTGTCTCGATACTAATGAAAACGTTTGATATTGGGATCCAAAAATTGGCGTAGCTAAGCAGGCTTGCTGCCCCCGTCGTAGAGCTCTTGTAGAGCTTTCCAACGGTATTCTGTGCACTGCGTAACTCCTTACGGATCAAAAAGTTATGGGCACCGGAGCAACAGATACCTTTTCACAAGCCCCACGCGCTCGGTTTGCGGGCCCAGCCTTTAAGTGAAGTAAAGTTCTCCTGCCCAAGGTACCGTGGGATTCGGTAATAGAAATGTGATGTATTAGGTTGTTGTCCTTTTCGCGGCTCACGATGTACGAACCGGGACAGAAAAACCACGCAAAAGAAGAAAAGTATCCCGAAATTGATGAAAATGTTCAATTTTGGTCTCCGAAAAAAGGCACAGCCGAGCAGACTTGCTGGCCAAGTCGTAGAGCTCTCGATGAGCTTTCCAACGGTATGCTGTGCGTTGCGTATCTCCTTACGGATCAAAAGTTATGGGCAACGGAGCGACGGATACCTGGTCACAAGCCCCACGTCCTAGATTTGCGGGCCTAGCCTCTACGTGAAGTGAAGTTCTCTTGCCTAAGGTACCGTGGGATTCGGTAATAGAAATGTGATGGATTAGGTTGTCGTCCTTTTTGCGGCTCACGACCTACGATCTGGGACCGAAAAACTGTGCAAAAGTAGAAAAGTGTCCCGAAACTGATGAAAACGTTGGATTTTGAACTCCAAAAACCAGTACAGCCGAGTAGGCTTGCTCCCACATCGTAGAGCTCATGGAGAGCATTCCAACGGTATGTTGTGCGCCGCGTATCTCCTTACGAATCAAAAGTTATGGGCATCGGAGCGACAGAGACCTAGTCCCAAGCCCCACGCCCTCAGTTTGTGGGCCCAGCCTCTATGTGAGGCGAAGTTGTCTTGCCAAACGTGCCATGGGATTCGGGAATAGAAATGTGATAGATTAGGTTGTCATCATTTTCGCAGCTCATGACGTACGATCCGGGACAGAAAAATAGCGCCGAAGAAGAAAAGTGTCCCAAAATTGAAGAAAATGTTCAATTTTTGGCTCTGAAAACAGCTGCAGCTGAGCAGCCTTGCTACCCCCGTCGTAGAGTTCTTGGAGAGCTTTCCAACGGTATGCTGTGCGCCGCATAACTCCTTACGGATCAAAAGTTATGGGCACCAGAGCGACGGATACCTGGTCACAAGCCCCACGCCCTCGATTTGCAAGCCTAGCCTCTATGTGACATGAAGTTCTCTTGTCTAAGATGCAATTGGATTATGTAATAGAAATGTGATGGATTAGGTTATCATCCTTTTCGCGGCTCACGACGTATGATCCGGGATGGAAAAACAGCGCAAAAGAAGAAAAGTATCCCGAAACTGATGAAAACGTTCCATTTTGGGCTCCGAAAATAGGCACAGCTGAGCAGACTTGCTGCCCAAGTCGTAGAGCTCTCGATGAGCTTTCCAACGGTATGCTGTGCGTCGCGTATCTCCTTACGGATCAAAAGTTATGGGCAACGGAGCGACGGATACCTGGTGACAAGCCCCACGTCCTAGGTTTGCGGGCCTAGCCTCTACGTGAAGTGAAGTTCTCTTGCGTAAGGTACCGTGGGATTCGGTAATAGAAATGTAATGGATTAGGTTGTCATCCTTTTCGCGGCTCACGACCTACGATCTGGGATAGAAAAATAGTGCAAAAAGAGAAAATTATCCCGAAACTTAAGAAAACGTTGGATTTTGAACTCCAAAAACCAGCACAGCCGAGCAGGCTTGCTCCCACATCGTAGAGCTCATGGAGAGCTTTCCAACGGTATGTTGTGCGCCGCGTATCTCCTTACGAATCAAAAGTTATGGGCATCGGAGTGACGGATACCTGGTCACAAGCCCCACGCCTTAGGTTTACGGGCCCAGCCACTACGTGAAGTGAAGTTCTCTTGCCCAAGGTGCCGTGGGATTCGGTAATAGAAATGTGATGGATTAGGTTGTCATCCTTTTCACGGCTCGTGACGTACGATCCGTGACGGAGAACTAGCGCAGAAGAAGAAAAGTGTTCCAAAACTAATAAAAACGTTCGATTTTGGGCTCTGAAAATAGGCGCAGTCGAGAAGGATTTCCACCCAAGTCGTAGGGCTCTCGAAGCGCTTTCAACGATAAGTTGTGCGCCGTGTAACTCCTTACGAATCAAAAGTTATAGGCACCAGAGCAACGAATACCTGGTCACAAGCCCCATGCCCTCGGTTTGCTGGCCCAGCCTCTACGTGAAGTGAAGTTCTCTTGCCTAAAGTGCCATGGGATTCGATAATAGAAATGTGATGGATTCGGATGTCATCCTCTTCGCGGCTCACGACGTACGATCCGGGATGAAAAAATAGCACAAATGAAGAAAAGTGTCCCGAAACTGATGAACACGTTCAATTTTGGGCTCTAAAAATAGGCGAAGCCTAGCAAGCTTACTGCCCCCGTCTTAGAGCTCTTGAAAAGTTTTCCAACGGTATGCTGTGCGCCGTGTAACTCCTTACGCTTCAAAAGTTATGGGCACCAGAGTGACAGATACCTGGTCACAAGCCCTACGCCCTCGGTTTGTGGGCCCAGCTTCTATTCATGAAGTGAAGTCCTCTTGCCCAAGGTGCAGTGGGATTCTATAATAGAAATGTGATGGATTAGGTTGTCGTCCTTTTCGCGACTCACGTTGTACGATCCTGGATGGAAAAACAACGCAAAAGAAGAAAAGTATCCCGAAACTGATGAAAATGTTCAATTTTGGGCTCCGAAAATAGGCGCAGCCAATTAGGCTTGATGTCCCTGTCGTAGAGCTCTTAGAGAGCTTTCCAGCGATATGTTGTGCGCCGCGTAACTCATTACGGATCAAAAGTTATGGAAAATGAAGCGACGAATACCTGGTCACAAGCCCTACTCCCTCAGTTTGCTGGCCCAGCCTCTACGTGAAGTGAAGTTCTCATGCACAAGGTGTCATTTGATTTGTTAATAGAAATGTGACGGATTAGGTTGTCATCCTTTTCGCGGCTCACGACGTACGATCCGGGACTAAAAAATAGAGCAGAAAAGGAAAAGTATCCCAGAACTGATGAAAACATTCAATTTTAGTATCCAAAAATTGGCACAGCCGATTAGGCTTGCTGTCCTTGTCGTAGAGCTCTCAGAGAGCTTTCCAACGGTATGTTGTGCGCCGCGTATCTTCTTATGGATCAAAAGTTATGGGCATCAGAACGACGGATAACTGGTCACAAACTCTACCCCCTCGGTTTGCGAGTCTAGCATCTACATGAAGTGAAGTTCTCTTTCCCAAGGTGCTGTGGGATTCTATAATAGAAATGTGATGGATTAGGTTGTCGTTCTTTTCGCAGCTCACGACGTACGATCAGGGACAGAAAAATAGCGCAAAAGAAGAAAAGTGTCACAAAAATGATGAAAATGTTCAATTTCTGGCTTCGAAAATAGGTGCAGCCGACATGCTTGCTGCCCCCGTCGTAGAGCTCTCAGAGAGCTTTCCAACGATATGCTGTGCACCGCGTAACTCTTTACGGATCAAAAGTTATGGGCACCAGAGCGACGGATACCTGGTCACAAGCCCTACGCCCTCGATTTGCAAGCCTAGCCTCTATGTGACATGAAGTTCTCTTGTCTAAGATGCAATTGGATTATGTAATAGAAATGTGATGGATTAGGTTATCATCCTTTTCGCGGCTTACGACGTATGATCCGGGATGGAAAAACAGCGCAAAAGAAGAAAAGTATCCCAAAACTGATGAAAACGTTCCATTTTGGGCTCCGAAAATAGGCACAGCTGAGCAGACTTGCTGCCCAAGTCGTAGAGCTCTCGATGAGCTTTCCAACGGTATGCTGTGCGATGCGTATCTTCTTACGGATCAAAAGTTATGGGCAACGGAGCGACGGATACCTGGTCACAAGCCCCACGTCCTAGGTTTGCGGGCCTAGCCTCTACGTGAAGTGAAGTTCTCTTGCCTAAGGTCCCGTGGGATTGGGTAATAGAAATGTGATGGATTAGGTTGTCGTCCTTTTCGCGGCTCACGACCTACGATCTGGGACCGAAAAATAGTACAAAAGTAGAAAAGTGTCCCGAAACTGATGAAAACGTTGGATTTTGAACTCCAAAAACCAGCACAGCCGAGCAGGCTTGCTCCCACATCGTAGAGTTCAATGAGAGCTTTCCAACGGTATGTTGTGCGCAGCGTATCTCCTTACGAATCAAAAGTTATGGGCATCGGAGCGACGGATACCTAGTCACAAGCCCCACGCCCTAGGTTTGCGGGCCCAGCCACTACGTGAAGTGAAGTTCTCTTGCCCAAGGTACTGTGGGATTCTATAATAGAAATGTGATGGATTAGGTTGTCGTTCTTTTCGCAGCTCACGACGTACGATCCGGGACAGAAAAATAGCGCAAAAGAAGAAAAGTGTCACGAAAATGATGAAAATGTTCAATTTCTGTCTCTGAAAATAGGTGGAGCCGACAGGCTTGCTGCCCCCGTCGTAGAGCTCTCGTAGAGCTTTCCAACGATATGGTGTGCACCGCGTAACTCCTTACGGATCAAAAGTTATGGGCACCAGAGCGACGGATACCTGGTCACAAGCCCCACGCCCTCGATTTGCAAGCCTAGCCTCTATGTGACATGAAGTTCTCTTGTCTAAGATGAAATTGGATTATGTAATAGAAATGTGATGGATTAGGTTATCATCCTTTTCGCGGCTCACGACTTATGATCCGGGATGGAAAAACAGCGCAAAAGAAGAAAAGTATCCCGAAACTGATGAAAACGTTCAATTTTGGGCTCCGAAAATAGGCACAGCTGAGCAGACTTGCTGCCCAAGTCGTAGAGCTCTCGATGAGCTTTCCAACGGTATACTGTGCGTCGCGTATCTCCTTACGGATCAAAAGTTATGGGCAACGGAGCGACGGATACCTGGTCACAAGCCCCACGTCCTAGGTTTGCGGGCCTAGCCTCTACGTGAAGTGAAGTTCTCTTGCCTAAGGTACCGTGGGATTCGGTAATAGAAATGTAATGGATTAGGTTGTCATCCTTTTCGCGGCTCACGACCTACGATCTGGGATAGAAAAATAGTGCAAAAGTAGAAAAGTATCCCGAAACTAATGAAAACGTTGGATTTTGAACTCCAAAAACCAGCACAGCCGAGCAGGCTTGCTCCCACATCGTAGAGCTCATGGAGAGCTTTCCAACGGTATGTTGTGCGCCGCGTATCTCCTTACGAATCAAAAGTTATGGGCATCGGAGTGACGGATACCTGGTCACAAGCCCCACGCCTTAGGTTTACGGGCCCAGCCACTACGTGAAGTGAAGTTCTCTTGCCCAAGGTGCCGTGGGATTCGGTAATAGAAATGTGATGGATTAGGTTGTCATCCTTTTCACGGCTCGTGACGTACGATCCGTGACTGAGAACAAGCGCAGAAGAAGAAAAGTGTTCCAAAACTAATAAAAACGTTCGATTTTGGGCTCTGAAAATAGGCGCAGTCGAGAAGGATTTCCACCCAAGTCGTAGGGCTCTCGAAGCGCTTTCAACGATAAGTTGTGCGCCGTGTAACTCCTTACGAATCAAAAGTTATAGGCACCAGAGCAACGAATACCTGGTCACAAGCCCCATGCCCTCGGTTTGCTGGCCCAGCCTCTACGTGAAGTGAAGTTCTCTTGCCTAAAGTGCCATGGGATTCGATAATAGAAATGTGATGGATTCGGATGTCATCCTCTTCGCGGCTCACGACGTACGATCCGGGATGAAAAAATAGCACAAATGAAGAAAAGTGTCCCGAAACTGATGAACACGTTCAATTTTGGGCTCTAAAAATAGGCGAAGCCTAGCAAGCTTACTGCCCCCGTCTTAGAGCTCTTGAAAAGTTTTCCAACGGTATGCTGTGCGCCGTGTAACTCCTTACGCTTCAAAAGTTATGGGCACCAGAGTGACAGATACCTGGTCACAAGCCCTACGCCCTCGGTTTGTGGGCCCAGCTTCTATATATGAAGTGAAGTTCTCTTGCCCAAGGTGCAGTGGGATTCTATAATAGAAATGTGATGGATTAGGTTGTCGTCCTTTTCGCGACTCACGTTGTACGATCCTGGATGGAAAAACAACGCAAAAGAAGAAAAGTATCCTAAAACTGATGAATCTATTCAATTTTGGGCTCCGAAAATAGGCGCAGCCAATTAGGCTTGATGTCCCTGTCGTAGAGCTCTTAGAGAGCTTTCCAGCGATATGTTGTGCGCCGCGTAACTCATTACGGATCAAAAGTTATGGACAATGAAGCGACGAATACCTGGTCACAAGCCCTACGCCCTCAGATTGCTGGCCCAGCCTCTACATGAAGTGAAGTTCTCTTGCCCAAGGTGTCATTTGATTTGTTAATAGAAATGTGACGGATTAGGTTGTCATCCTTTTCGCGGCTCACGACGTACGATCCGGGACTAAAAAATATAGCAGAAGAGGAAAAGTATCCCAGAACTGATGAAAACATTCAATTTTAGTATCCAAAAATTGGCACAGCCGATTAGGCTTGCTGTCCTTGTCGTAGAGCTCTCAGAGAGCTTTCCAACGGTATGTTGTGCGCCGCGTAACTCCTTATGGATCAAAAGTTATGGGCACCAGAACGACGGATAACTGGTCACAAACTCTACCCCCTCGGTTTGCGAGTCTAGCATCTACGTGAAGTGAAGTTCTCTTGCCCAAGGTGCTGTGGGATTCTATAATAGAAATGTGATGGATTAGGTTGTCGTTCTTTTCGCAGCTCACGACGTACGATCAGGGACAGAAAAATAGCGCAAAAGAAGAAAAGTGTCACAAAAATGATGAAAATGTTCAATTTCTGGCTTCGAAAATAGGTGCAGCCGACATGCTTGCTGCCCCCGTCATAGAGCACTCGGTGAGCTTTCCAACGATATGCTGTGCACCGCGTAACTCCTTACGGATCAAAAGTTATGGGCACCAGATCGATGAATACCTGGTCACAAGCCCCACGCCCTCGGTTTGCAAGCCTAGCCTCTATGTGACATGAAGTTCTCTTGTCTAAGATGCAATTGGATTATGTAATAGAAATGTGATGGATTAGGTTATCATCCTTTTCGCGGCTTACGACGTATGATCCGGGATGGAAAAACAGCGCAAAAGAAGAAAAGTATCCCAAAACTGATGAAAACGTTCCATTTTGGGCTCCGAAAATAGGCACAGCTGAGCAGACTTGCTGCCCAAGTCGTAGAGCTCTCGATGAGCTTTCCAACGGTATGCTGTGCGATGCGTATCTTCTTACGGATCAAAAGTTATGGGCAACGGAGCGACGGATACCTGGTCACAAGCCCCACGTCCTAGGTTTGCGGGCCTAGCCTCTACGTGAAGTGAAGTTCTCTTGCCTAAGGTACCGTGGGATTCGGTAATAGAAATGTGATGGATTAGGTTGTCGTCCTTTTCGCGGCTCACGACCTACGATCTGGGACCGAAAAATAGTACAAAAGTAGAAAAGTGTCCCGAAACTGATGAAAACGTTGGATTTTGAACTCCAAAAACCAGCACAGCCGAGCAGGCTTGCTCCCACATCGTAGAGCTCAAGGAGAGCTTTCCAACGGTATGTTGTGCGCAGCGTATCTCCTTACGAATCAAAAGTTATGGGCATCGGAGCGACGGATACCTAGTCCCAAGCCCCACGCCCTAGGTTTGCGGGCCCAGCCACTACGTGAAGTGAAGTTCTCTTGCCCAAGGTGCTGTGGGATTCTATAATAGAAATGTGATGGATTAGGTTGTCGTTCTTTTCGCAGCTCACGACGTACGATCCGGGACAGAAAACTAGCGCAAAAGAAGAAAAGTGTCACGAAAATGATGAAAATGTTCAATTTCTGGCTCTGAAAATAGGTGCAGCCGACAGGCTTGCTGCCCCCGTCATAGAGCACTCGGTGAGCTTTCCAACGATATGCTGTGCACCGCGTAACTCCTTACGGATCAAAAGTTATGGGCACCAGATCGACGAATACCTGGTCACAAGCCCCACGCCCTCGGTTTGCAAGCCTAGCCTCTATGTGACATGAAGTTCTCTTGTCTAAGATGCAATTGGATTATGTAATAAAAATGTGATGGATTAGGTTATCATCCTTTTCGCGGCTCACGACGTATGATCCGGGATGGAAAAATAGCGCAAAAGAAGAAAAGTATCCCGAAACTGATGAAAACGTTCCATTTTGGGCTCCGAAAATAGGAGCAGCAGAGCAGACTTGCTGCCCAAGTCGTAGAGCTCTCGATGAGCTTTCCAACGGTATGCTGTGTGTCGCGTATCTCCTTACGGATCAAAAGTTATGGGCAACGGAGCGACGGATACCTGGTCACAAGCCCCACGTCCTAGGTTTGCGGGCCTAGCCTCTACGTGAAGTGAAGTTCTCTTGCCTAAGGTACCGTGGGATTCGGTAATAGAAATGTGATGGATTAGGTTGTCGTCCTTTTCGCGGCTCACGACCTACGATCTGGGACCGAAAAATTGTGCAAAAGTAGAAAAGTGTCCCGAAACTGATGAAAACGTTGGATTTTGAACTCCAAAAACCAGCAAACCCGAGCAGGCTTGCTCCCACATCGTAGAGCTCATGGAAAGCTTTCCAACGGTATGTTGTGCGCCGCGTATCTCCTTACGAATCAAAAGTTATGGGCATCGGAGCGACGGATACCTGGTCATAAGCCCCACGCCTTAGGTTTGCGGGCCCAGCCACTACGTGAAGTGAAGTTCTCTTGCCCAAGGTGCCGTGGGATTCGGTAATAGAAATGTGATAGATTAGGTTGTCATCCTTTTCACGGCTCGTGACGTACGATCCGTGACGGAGAAATAGCGGAAAAGAAGAAAAGTGTTCCAAAACTAATAAAAACGTTCGATTTTGGGCTCTGAAAATAGGCGCAGTCGAGAAGGATTTCCACCCAAGTCGTAGGGCTCTCAAAGCGCTTTCAACGATAAGTTGTGCGTCGTGTAACTCCTTACGAATCAAAAGTTATAGGCACCAGAGCAACGAATACCTGGTCACAAGCCCCATGCCCTCGGTTTGCTGGCCCAGCCTCTACGTGAAGTGAAGTTCTCTTGCCTAAAGTGCCATGGGATTCGGTAATAGAAATGTGATGGATTCGGATGTCGTCCTTTTCGTGGCTCACGACGTACGATCCGGGACGAAAAAGTAGCACAAATGAAGAAAAGTGTCCCGAAACTGATGAACACGTTCAATTTTGGGCTCTAAAAATAGGCGAAGTCTAGCAAGCTTACTGCCCCCGTCTTAGAGCTCTCGAAAAGTTTTCCAACGGTATGCTGTGCGCCGTGTAACTCCTTACGCTTCAAAAGTTATAGGCACCGGAGTGACAGATACCTGGTCACAAGCCCTACGCCCTCGGTTTGTGGGCCCAGCTTCTATATGAAGTGAAGTTCTCTTGCCCAAGGTGCAGTGGGATTCTATAATAGAAATGTGATGGATTAGGTTGTCGTCCTTTTCGCGGCTCACAACGTATGATACAGGACGAAAAAACAGCGCAAATGAAGAAAAGTATCCCGAAATTGATGAAAACCTTTGATTTTGGGCTCCAAAAATAGGCGCAGCCGAGCGGGCTTGCAGCCAACGTCGTAGAGCTCTTGGAGGGCTTTCCAACTATATGTTATGCGCCCCATAACTCCTTACGGATCAAAAGTTATAGGTACCCCAGCGACGGAGACCTGGTCCCAAGCCCCACGCCCCACGCCCTAGGTTTGCGGGCCCAGCCTCTACGTGAAGCGAAGTTTCTGGCCCAAGGTACAATGGGATTCGGTAATAGAAATGTGATGGATTAGGTTGTCGTCCTTTTTGAGGCTCACGATGTACGATCTGGGACTAAAAAATAGAGCAGAAGAGGAAAAGTATCCCAGAACTGATGGAAACGTTCAATTTTAGTATCCGAAAATTGGCACAGCCGATCAGGCTTGCTGTCCTTGTCGTAGAGCTCTCATAGAGCTTTCTAACGGTATGTTGTGCGCCGCGTAACTCCTTATGGATCAGAAGTTATGGGCACCAGAGCGACGGATACCTGGTCACAAACTCTACCCCCTCGGTTTGCGAGTCTAGCATCTACGTGAAGTGAAGTTCTCTTGCCCAAGGTGCTGTGGGATTCTATAATAGAAATGTGATGGATTAGGTTGTCGTTATTTTCGCAGCTCACGACGTACGATCCGGGACAGAAAAATAGCGCAAAAGAAGAAAAGTGTCATGAAAATGATGAAAATGTTCAATTTCTGGCTCCAAAAATAGGTGCAGCCGACAGGCTTGCTACCCCCGTCGTAGAGCTCTCGGAGAGCTTTCCAACGATATGCTGTTCACCGCGTAACTCCTTACGGATCAAAAGTTATGGGCACCAGAGCGACAGATACCTGGTCACAAGCCCCACGCCCTCGATTTGCAAGCCTAGCCTCTATGTGACATGAAGTTCTCTTGTCTAAGATGCAATTGGATTATGTAATAGAAATGTGATGGATTAGGTTATCATCCTTTTCGCGGCTCACGACGTATGATCCGGGATGGAAAAACAGCGCAAAAGAAGAAAAGAATCCCGAAACTGATGAAAACGTTCCATTTTAGGCTCCGAAAATAGCCACAGCTGAGCAGACTTGCTGCCCAAGTCGTAGAGCTCTCGATGAGCTTTCCAACGGTATGCTGTGCGTCGCGTATCTCCTTACGGATCAAAAGTTATGGGCAACGGAGTGACGGATACCTGGTCACAAGCCCCACGTCCTAGGTTTGCGGGCCTAGCCTCTACGTGAAGTGAAGTTCTCTTACCTAAGGTACCGTAGGATTCGGTAATAGAAATGTGATTGATTAGGTTGTCGTCCTTTTCGCGGCTCACGACCTACGATCTGGGACCGAAAAATAGTGCAAAAGTAGAAAAGTGTCCCGAAACTGATGATAACGTTGGATTTTGAACTCCAAAAACCAACACAGCCGAGCAGGCTTGCTCCCACATCGTAGAGCTCATGGGGAGCTTTCCAACGGTATGTTGTGCGCCGCGTATCTCCTTACGAATCAAAAGTTATGGGCACCGAAGCGACAGATACCTGGTCACAAGCCCCACGCCCTAGGTTTGCGGGCCCAGCCACTACGTGAAGTGAAGTTCTTTTGCCCAAGGTGCCGTGGGATTCGGTAATAGAAATGTGATGGATTAGGTTGTCATCCTTTTCACGGCTCGTGACGTACGATCCGTGACGGAGAAATAGCGCAGAAGAAGAAAAGTTTTCCAAAACAAATGAAAACGTTCGATTTTGGGCTCAGAAACCGGTGTAGCTGAGCAGGCTTGCTGACCGCATCGTAGAGCTCTCGGAGAGCTTTCCAACGATATGCTATGCGCTGCATAACTCCTTACGCATCAAAAGTTATGGGTACGGGAGCGACGGATACCTGGTCACAAGCCCCACGGCCTCGGTTTGCGGGCCCAGCCTCTACGTGAAGTAAAGTTTTCTTGCCCAAGGGGTCATGGGATTCTATAATAGAAATGTGATGGATTATGTTGTTGTCCTTTTCGAGGCTCACGACGTACGATCCGGGACGAAAAAACAGCGCAAAAGAAGAAAAGTATCCCGAAACTGTTGAAACATTCAATTTTGGGCTCCGAAAATAGGCACAGCCGAGCAAGCTTGCTGCCCCAGTCTTAGAACTCTCGAAGAGCTTTCTAACTGTATGCTGTGCGCCGTGAAACTCCTTACGGATCAAAAGTTATGGGCATCGGGCGACGGATATCTGGTCACAAGCCCCACGCCCTAGGTTTGCGGGCCCAACCTCTACGTGATGTGAAGTTCTCTTGCCCAAGGTGCCATGGGATTCAGAAATAGAAATGTGATAGATTAGGTTGTCATCCTTTTCGCGGCTCACGACTTATAATCCGGGACAGAAAAATAGCACAAAAAATGAAAAGTATCCTGAAACTGATGAAAACGTTCAATTTTGGTCTCCGAAAATCTGCGTAGCATAGCAGGCTTGCTGCCCCTATCGTAGAGCTCTCGGAGTGCTTTCCAACAGTATGTTGTGCGCCGCATAACTCCTTACGGATCATAGTTATGGGTACCGGAGTGATGGATACCTGGTCATAAGCCCCACGCCCTCGGTTTGCGGGCCCAGCCTCTACATGAAGTAAAGTTCTCTTGCCCAACAAGCCGTGGGATTCTGTAATAGAAATGTGATGGATTAGGTTGTAGTCCTTTTCGCGGCTCACGATGTATGATCCGGGATGGAAAAACAACGCAACAAACGAAAAGTGTTCTGAAACTGATGAAAATGTTCGATTTTGTACTCCAAAAACAGGCGCAGCTAAGTGAGCTTGATGCCCCCGTCGTAGAGCTCTCAGAGAGCTTTCCAACGGTATGCTGTGCGCCGCGTAACTCCTTACTAATCAAAAGTTATAGGCACCGGAGAGACGGATACCTGGTCACAAGCCCTATGCCCTCGGTTTGCGAGCCCAGCCACTAAGTGAAGTAAAGTTCTCCTACCCAAGTTGCCATGGGATTCGGTAATAGAAATGTGATGGATTAGGTTGTCCTCCTTTTCGCGGCTCACGACGTACGATCCTGGATGGAAAAACAACGTAAAAGCATAAAAGTGTCCCAAAACTGATGAAAACGATCAATTTTGGGCTCTGAAAATAGGCACAGCCAATAAAGCTTGCTGCCTTAGTCGTAGAGCTCTCAGAGAGCTTTCTAGCGGTATGCTGTGCGCCGCCTAACTCCTTACAGATCAAAAGTTATGGGCACTGGAACGACGGATACCTGGTCACAAGCTCAACGCCCTCGGTTTGCGGGCCCAGCCTCTACGTGAAGTGAAGTTCTCTTGCCCAAGGTGTCGTTTGATTCAGTAACAAAAATGTGATGGATTAGGCTATCGTCCTTTTCGTGGCTCACGACGTACGATTCAGGACTGAAAAACAGAGCAGAAAAGGAAAAGTGTCCCGGATTTGATGTAAACGTTCGATTTTGGGCTCTGAAAATTGGTGCAGTCGAGGAGGCTTGTTGCCTTCGTCATAGAGCTCTCGGAGAGCTTTCCAACGGTATGTTGTGCACCGCGTAACTCCTCACGGATCAAAAGTTATAAGCACCGGAGCGACGAATACCTGGTCACAAACCCCACGCCCTATGTTTGCGGACCCAACCTCTACATGAAGTGAAGTTCTCTTGCCCAAGGTGTCGTGGGATTCAGAAATAGAAATGTGATGGATTAGGTTGTAGTCATTTTCACAGCTCACGACTTACGATCCAGGACGGAAAAATAGCGCAAAAGAAGAAAAGTGTCATAAAACTAATGAAAATGTTGAATTTTGGTATCCAAAAACCGGTGCAGCAAAGCTTGCTTGCTACCGCCATCATAGAACTCTCGGAGTGTTTTCCAACGGTATGCTGTGCGCCGCGTAACTCCATATGGATCAATAGTTATGCGCTCCGGAGTGACGGATACCTGGCCACAAGCCCCACGCCCTCGCTCTGCGGGCCTAGCCTCTACGTGAAGTAGAGTTCTCTTGCCCAACGTAACATGGGATTCTGTAATAGAAATGTGATGGATTAGGTTGTCGTCCTTTTCGCGGCTCACAACGTACGATCTGTGACAGAAAAACAGCGCAGAAAAAGAAAAGTGTCCCAAAACTAATGAAAATGTTCGATTTTGGGCTCTAAAAATAGGCACAGCTAAGCAAGCTTGCTTCCCCCGTCGTGGAGCTCTCAGAGAGCTTTCCAACGATATGCTGTCCGCTGCGTAACTCTTTACGGATCAAAAGTTATTAGTAACGGAGCGACGGATACCTGGTGACAAACCCCACGCCCTTGGTTTGTGGGCCCAACCTCTACGTGAAGTGAAGTTCTCTTGCCCAAGGTGCCATTTGATTCTGTAATAGAAATGTGATGGATTAGGCTGTCGTCTTTTTCGCGGCTCACGACTTACGATCTAGTACGAAAAAACAGCGCAGAAAAAGAAATGTGTCCTAAAACTGATGAAAATGTTCGATTTTGGGCTCCAAAAATAGGAGCAGCTAAGCAAGCTTGATGCCCCCGTCGTAGAGCTCTCGGAGAGCTTTCCAACGGTATGCTGTGCTCAGCGTAACTCCTTACGGATCAAAAGTTATGGGCACCGAAACGACGGATACCGGGTCATAAGCCCCACACCCTCGGTTTGCACGCCCAACCTCTACGTGAAGTGAAGTTATCTTGCCCAAGGTGTCGTGGGATTCGGTAATAGAAATGTGATGGATTAGGTTGTCGTCCTTTTCGCGGCTCACGACGTACGATCCGGGATTGAAAAACAGCGCAAAAGAAGAAAAATATCCCAAAACTGATGAAAATGTTCAATTTTGGGCTCCGAAAATAGGCACAGCCGATCAGGCTTGCTGCCCCCGTCGTAGAGCTCTTCGAGAACTTTCCAACGGTATGCTGTACACCGCGCAACTCCTTATGCATCAAAAGTTATGGGCACCGGAGTGATGGATACCTGGTTACAAGCACCCTACCTCCATTTGCGGGCCCAGCCTCTACGTGAAGTAAAGTTCTCTTGACCAAGGTGCCGTGGGATTCTATAATAGAAATGTGATGGATTAGGTTGTCGTCCTTTTCGCGGCTCACGACGTACGATCTGGAACAGAAAAATAGCGCAAAAGAAGAAAAGTGTCCTGAAAATGATGAAAATATTTGATTTTGGGCTCCAAAAACAAGCGCATCCTAGCAGGCTTGCTGCCCACGTCATAGAACTCTTGGAGAGCTTTCCAACGGTATGCTGTGCGCCGCGTAAATCCTTATGGATCAAAAGTTATTGGCACCGGAGTGACGGATACCTGGTCACAAGCCCCACGCCCTCAGTTTGCGGGCCCAGCCTCTACGTGAAGTAAAGTTCTCTTTCCCAACGTGTCGGGGGATTCTGTAATAGAAATGTGGTGGATTAGGTTGTCGTCCTTTTCGCGGTTCACGAAGTATGATCTGGGACAGAAAAATAGCACAGAAAAAGAAAAGTGTCCCAAAACTGATGAAAACGTTCAGTTTTGGTCTCCGAAAATAGGCACAGCCGAGCAAGTTTGCTGCCCCCGTCGTAGAGCTCTCGGAGAGATTTTAACGGTATACTGTGCGCCGCGTAACTCCTTACGGAAGAAAAGTTATAGGCACTGGAGCAATAGATACCTAGTCACAAGCCCCCACACCCTCGATTTGTGGGCCCAGCCTCTATGTGAAGTGAAGTTCTCTTGTCCAAGGGGCAATGGGATTCTGTAATAGAAATGTGATGGATTAGGTTGTCGTCATTTTTGCGGCACACGACGTACGATCTGGGATGGAAAAACAACGCAAAAGAAGAAAAGTGTCTTGAAAATGATGAAAATGTTCGACTTTGGGCTCCAAAAATAGGCGCAGCCTAGTAGGCTTGCTGCCCACATCGTAGAACTGTCGGAGAGCTTTCCAACAGTATGATGTGCGCCGTCTAAATCCTTACGGATCAAAAGTTATGGGCACCGGAAGGACGGATACCTGGTCACAAGACCCATGCCCTCAGTTTGCCGGCCGAGCCTCTACGTGAAATGATGTTCTCTTGCCCAAGGTGCCATAGGATTTGGTAATAGCAATGTGATGGTTTAGGTTGTCGTCCTATTCTCGGCTCATGACGTACGATCCGAGATGAAAAAACGGCATAAAAGAAGAAAAGTGTCCCAAAACTGATGAAAACGTTCTATTTTGGTCTCCGAAAATAGGCACAGCCAAGCAAGCTTGCTGCCTTTGTGGTAGAGCTCTCAGAGAGCTTTCTAACGGTATACTGTGCGCCGCGTAACTCCTTACGGAAGAAACGTTATGGGTACCGGAGCAACGGATACCTGGTCACAAGCCCCACACCCTCGATTTGCGGGCCCAGCCTCTATGTGAAGTGAAGTTCTCTTGTCCAAGGGGCAATGGGATTCTGTAATAGAAAAGTGATGGATTAGGTTGTAGTCATTTTCGCGGCACACGACGTACGATCCGAGATGGAAAAATAGCGCAAAAGAAGAAAAGTATCCCGAAAGTGATGAAAACATTCCATTTTGGTCTCGAAAAATAGGCACAGCCGAACAGGCTTTCTGACCACATCGTAGAGCTCTTAGAGAGCTTTCCAACGATATGCCGTGCGCCGCGTAACTCCTTACGGATCAAAAGTTATGGGCACCGGAGCGGCGGATACCTTGTTACAAGCCCCACGCCCTCAGTTTACGGGCCCATCCTCTACGTGAAGTAAAGTTCTCTTGCCCGAGGTGCCATGGGACTCTATAATAGAAATGTTATGGATTAGGTTGTCATCCTTTTCACGGATCACGATGTACGATCTGGGACGAAAAAATAGCGAAAAAGAAGAAAAGTGTCCGAAACTAATGAAAACATTGGATTTTGGGCTCTGAAAATCGGCATAGCCGAGCAAGCTTGCTGACCGCATCGTAGAGCTCTCGGAGAGCTTTCTAACTGTATGCTGTGCACCGCGTAACTCCTTACGGATCAAAAGTTATGGGCACCGGATCAACAGATACCTGGTCATAAGCCCTACGCTATCGGTTTGCGGGCCCAGCCTCAACGTGAAGTAAAGTTCTCTTGCCCAAGGGTCCATGGGATTCTGTAATAGAAATGTGATGGATTAGGTTGTCGTCCCTTTCGCGACTAACGACGTACGATCCGGGACGGAAAAACAGCGCAAAAGAAGAAAAGTGTCTGAAACTGATGAAAACGTTGGATTTTGCGCTCCGAAAACCAGCGCAGCCGAGCAGGATTGCTAACCGCATCGTAGAGCTCTCGGAGAACTTTCTAACGGTATACTGTGCACCGCGTAACTCCTTACGCATCAAAAGTTATGGGCACCGGAGCAACGGATACCTGGTCACAAGCCCCACGCCCTCGGTTTGTGGGCCCAGCCTTTACGTGAAGTAAAGTTCTCTTGCCCAAGGGGCAGTGGGATTCTATAATAGAAATGTGATGGATTAGGTTGTTGTCCTTTTCGCGGCTCACGACGTAAGATCCGGGATGAAAAAACAGCGCAAAAGAAGAAAAGTATCCCAAAACTGATGAAAACTTTCAATTTTGGGCTCCAAAAATAGGCGCAGCCAAGCAAGCTTGCTACCCCCGTCTTAGAGCTCTCGGAGAGCTTTCCAATGGTATGCTGTGCGCCGTGTAACTCCTTACGAATCAAAAGTTATGGGCAGCGGAGCTACGGATACCTAGTCACAAGCCCCACGCCATCGGTTTGCGGGCCCAACCTCTATGTGAAGTGAAGTTCTCTTGCCCAAGGTGCAGTGGGATTCTATAATAGAAATGTGATGGATAAGGATGTCATTCTTTTCGCGGCTCACGACGTACGATCCGGGATGAAAAAACAGCGCAAAACAAGAAAAGTATCCTGAAACTGATGAAAATGTTCAATTTTGGGCTCCGAAAATAGGTGCAGCTGTGCAAGCTTGCTGCCCCTGTCGTAGATCTCTCGGAGAGCTTTCCAACAGCATGTTGTGCGCCGCGTTAATCCTTACGGATCAAAAGTTATGGGCACCGGAGCGACGGATACCTGGTCACAAGCCCCACGCCCTAGGTTTGCAGGCCCAGCCTCTACATGAATTGAAGTTCTCTTGCCCAAGGTGCCGTGGGATTCATAAATAGAAATGTGATGGATTAGGTTGTCGTCCTTTTCGCGGCTCACGACTTACGATCCGGGACGAAAAAACAGCTCAAAAAAAGAAAAGTATCCCGAAACTGATGAAAACGTTGGATTTTGGTCTCTGAAAACTAGTGCAGCATAGCAGGCTTGCTGCCCCCATCGTAGAGCTCTTAGAGTACTTTCCAACGGTATGCTGTGCGCCGCATAACTCCTTACGGATCAATAGTTATGGGCACCAGAGTGACAGATACCTGGTCATAAACCCTACGCCCTCGTTTTGTAGGCCAAGCCTCTACATGAAGTAAAGTTCTCTTTCCCAACATGCCAGGGGATTCTGTAATAGAAATGTGATGGATTAGGTTGTCGTCTTTTTTTCGGTTCGCGACGTATGATCCGGGACGGAAAAACAGCGCAGAAAAAGAAAAGTGTTTCAAAACTGTTGAAAATATTCGGTTTTGGGCTCCCAAAATAGGCATAGCCGATCAGGCTAACTGCCCTTGTCGTAGAGCTCTCAGAGAGCTTTCCAGCGGTATGCTGTGTGCCGCGTAACTCCTTACGGATCAAAAGTTATAGGTACCGGAGCGACGGATACCTAGTTACAAGACCCACGCCCTCGGTTTCCGGGCCCAGCCTCTACGTGAAGTGAAGTTCTCTTGGCCAAGGTGCCGTTTGATTTGGTAATAGAAATGTGATGGATTAGGTTGTCGTCCTTTTCACGGCTCACGACGTACGATTCAGCACTGAAAAACAGAGAAAAAAAGGAAAAGTGTCCCGGAACTGATGTAAACGTTCGATTTTGGGCTTTGAAAATTGGCTTAGCCAAGTAGGCTTGCTACCCCATTCATAGAGCTCTCGGAGAGCTTTCCAACTATATGTTGTGTGCCGTGTAACTCCGTACGGATCAAAAGTTATGGGCACCGGAGCGACGGATACCTTGTCACAAACCCCACACCCTAGGTTTGCGGGCCAAGCCTCTACGTGAAGTGAAGTTCTCTTGCCCATAGTGCCATGGGATTTGGTAATAGAAATGTGATGGATTAGGTTGTTGTCCTTTTCGCGGCTCACGACTTACGATCCGGGACATAAAAATTGCGCAAAAGAAGAAAAGTGTCCTGAAACTGATAAAAACATTGGATTTTGGTCTCTGAAAACTAGCGCAGTGTTGCTGGCTTGCTGTCTACATCGTAGATCTCTCAGAGAGCTTTTCAACGGTATGTTGTGCGCCGCGTAACTCCTTACGGATCAATAGTTATGGGCATCGGAGTGACGGATACCTAGTCACAAACCCCACGCCCTCGGTTTGCGGGCCCAACCTCTACGTGAAGTAAAGTTCTCTTGTCCAATGTGTCATGGATTCTGTAATAGAAATGTGATGGATTAGGTTGTCATCCTTTTCGCGGCTCACGACGTATGATCCGGGACCGAAAAATAGTGCAAAAGAAGTAAAGTATCACGAAACTGATGAAAACGTTCAATTTTGGGCTCCAAAAATAGGCGCAACCAAGCACGCTTGCTGCGTACATCGTAGAGCTCTCAAAGAGCTTTCCAACTGTATGCTTTGTGCCGCGTAACTCCTTACGGATCAAAAGTTACGGGCACCGGAGCGAAAGATTACTGGTCACAAGCCCCACGACCTCGGTTTGCGGGCCCAGCCCCCACGTGAAGTGAAGTTGTCTTGCCCAAGGTGCTGTGGGATTCGGTAATAGAAATGTGATGGATTAGGTTGTCATCCTTTTCGCAATTCACGACGTACGATCCTAGATGGCAAAATAGCGCAAAAGAAGAAAAGTGTCTCGAAACTGATGAAAACGTTCGATTTTGGGCTCCGAAAATAGGCGCAGCTGATCAGGCTTGTTGCTCCTGTCGTAGAGCTCTCAGAGAGCTTTCCAGCAGTATGTTGTGCGCCGTGTAACTCTTTGTGGATCAAAAGTTATGGGCACCGGAGGGACGGATACCTGGTCGCAAGCCCTACGCCCTCGGTTTGCGGGCCTAGCCTCTACGTGAAGTGAATTTCTCTTGCCCAAGGTGCCATTTGATTTGGTGATAGAAATGTGATGGATTAGGTTGTCGTTCTTTTCACGGCTCACGATGTACGATCCGAGATTGAAAAACAGAGCAGAAGAGGAAAAGTATCCCGGAACTGATGAAAATGTTCGATTTTGGGCTCCAAAAGTAGGCGCAGCCGATCAGGCTTGCTGCCCCCATCGTAGAGCTCTCAAAGAGCTTTCCAACGGTATGCTGTGCACCGCGTAACTTCTTATGGATCAAAAGTTATGGGCACCGAAGCGATGGATACTTGGTCACAAGCCCCATCCCCTCGGTTTGCGGCCCCAACCTCTACATGAAGTTAAGTTCTCTTGCCCAAGGTGCCGTGGGATTCTATAATAGAAATGTGATGGATTAGGTCGTCGTCCTTTTTGCAGATCACGACGTACGATCCGGGACAGAAAAATAGCGCAAAAGAAGAAAGGTGTCCGTCACATTTCTATTACTGAATCCCATGGCACCTTGGGCAAGACAACTTCACTTCACGTAGAAACTAGGCCCGCAAACCGAGGGCGTGGGGCTTGGGACCAGGTCTCCGTCGCCATGGTGCCCATAGCTTTTGATCTTTAAGGAGTTACGCGGTACACAACATACCGTTGGAAAGCTCTCCCAGAGCTCTACGATGGGGGCAACAAGCTTGTTCAGCTGCGCCTGTTTTTTGAGCCCAAAATCGAACATTTTTGTCAATTTCGGGATACTTTTATTCTTTTGCCCCGTTTTTCCGTCCCGGATCGTATGTCTTGAGCCACGAGAAGGACGACAACTTAATCCATCACATTTCTATAACTGAATCCCACGGTACCTGGGCAAGACAACTTTACTTCACGTTGAGGCTGGGCTCGCAAACCGAGGGTATGGGACTTGGGACCAGGTCTCCGTTGCTCCGGTGCCCAAAACTTTTGATCCGTAAGCAGTTACGCAGCGCACAACATACTGTTGGAAAGCTCTCTGAGAGCCCTACGACAGGGGCAGCAAGCCTGCTTGGCTGCGCTTGATTTTGGAGCCCAAAATAGAATGTTTTCATCAATTTCGGGACACTTTTTTTCTTCTGCGCTATTTTTTTATCCCGGATCGTACTTCATGAGCCCAGAAAAGGACGACAACTTAATGCATCACATTTCTATTAATGAATCCCATGGCACCTTGGGCAAGACAACTTCGCTTCACGTAGAGGCTGAGCTCGCAAACTGAGGGCATGGGGCTTGGGACCCGGTCTTCGTTGCTCCGGTGCCCATTGCTTTTGATCCGTAAGGAGTTACGCAGCGCACAACATACCATTGGAAAGCTCTCCGAGAGCTCTACGACGGGGGTAGCAAGCCTGCTCAGCTGCGCCTATTTTCGGAGCCCAAAATTGAACGTTTTCATCAGTTTCGGGATACTTTTCTTCTTTTGTGCTATTTTTTCGTCCCGGATCGTACGTCTTGAGCAGCGAAAAGGACGACAACCTAATCCATCATATTTCTATTATCGAATCCCATGGCACCTTAGGCAAGACAACTTCCCTTCACGTAGAGGCTGGGCTCGCAAACCGAGGGCATGGTGCTTGGGACCAGGTATCCGTCACTCCAGTGCGCATAACTTTTGATCCGTAAGGAGTTACGCAGCGCACAGCATACCATTGGAAAGTTCTCCGAGAGCTCTACGACGAGGGCAGCAAGCCTGCTCGGCTGCACCTATTTTTCAAGCCAAAAATCGAATGTTTTTCTTTAGTTTTGAGACACTTTTCTTCTTTTCAGCTTTTTTTCCGCCCCGGATCGTACGTCGTGAGCCGTGAAAATGACAACAACCTAATCCATCACATTTCTATTATCGAATCCCACGGCACCTTGGGTAAGACAACTTCGCTACTTACGTCCATACAATGCCTCAAATGGGGCTATCCCGATAGTGGCCTGAAAATCCTTTCAATCTCAGACAGCCAAGCCTCTTCCTTTTCATCATCAGCTTCCCTGTAGAATTTGGACGGGCGAAAGTCAAGAAACTCCCGCATTCTGCTATTTCTCCCATTGTTACCATCATTCCTGTTGTTGTTGTTTGCTTCACGTGCATCTTGACGTTCCATCACTCGCGGCACGCGATCCATAGCATTCGCCATCATGTTAAACATGGCTACACCGAGATTAGTTTGATAAGCATCTCCATCCTCTTGAGACTCATCGCTCCTATTGGTATTGCAGGTACTAGGGCCAGCCATCTATAGGCACATATTATGATGCACAATTTATTGGAATACGACGAGACGAGAATTTAATTTATAAGGTATACAACATACAATTTTTCATATACAATTTGTCGAAACGGTTAAGACATGTTAATCACATAAGCACATAGAAACAGAAAAGGCACAATTGATATTGTCACACATTAACACACATAAAGAAGTCATCCCAATAACCTTAGGGCTTCTATCCATGGTCCGAGAGTTAAACCCGACTTAAGCAATCTAAGCTTTGATACCATTTTAATATAGGGTGTCATGCCCCAACCCGACTTATGGAGGCTAGACTAGGGTGTGACCTAAATCATTATTGTTATTTCACACACTTAGCCTTTTGTTATGATGTAAAGCTTAACGTTGGCCTAAAACTCCAAAAGTTTTTCCAGAAAACCGGCAGCATAACGGTTGTAATTGGCTCTTTAGTTTGACCTAATTTCCTAAACGCCTCAAAACTTTCAATCTCAAATTCGATTCCAACTAAGATTACTATTAATCACCAATTGAAATGCCAACTAGTTATCTCGAAGTCTCGTTTGGTTAACAACATAGCATGATAACTATGTCACGCCCCAACCCGACCTATAAAGGTTAGACTAGGGTGTGATCTAAACATTCAAGTCATATCACATACTTAATCGTTCATGAAGGTTAACACTTAACGTTTTAGCCTAAACTCCACAAATTCTCCAAAAAACCGGCAGCATAACGGCTGTAATTGGGCTATTTAGTTTGACCTAATTCTCTAAACGCCTCAAAATTTCCAATCTCAATTTCATTTCTAACTAAGATTACTATTTATCACCAATCGAAACACCTACTAGTTGTCTTGAAGTCTCATTTGATTAATAACCTAGCATGATACTATGTCTCGTTTGTTTGTTAATCATTGTTATAAAAGTACATGTTGATCTTAGCTTAACAATGAGTACCTGCTTAAGATTGGATAGATTCATTTTACTTAATCCTTACCTGATACTTCATAATCTTATGATAGATACTAGCCAATAACGATAGCAAAAATAACCATAGTAGTGTCTATCTAGTTAGGATCAGTACAAGCCAAAATCAGACCCCAAATTACAACGGGGGTCAATTACAATACAATAACAAGCAACATAAGAAATAAAATAGTCTTCAAGCAACATATCATTCACAAAATGGCCATAGTCAAGTAAGGCACGTAGGGCAAGCAATCATTCCAAGGAATCATCAATATGCAAGTTGTCCTCGGATACCTGATCCTGGTTTTCTTCACCTGAGATGATAAAAGAGGGTGAGTCCTTTTGAACTCAGCGAGGGGGAACGAGAAATAAGTTTTGAAACTCATTTTCCAATTCAACTTATGAAAAACCTTTGCAAGCATGTCATATATCACAAGTACAGAATGTAATGTAACAGTAAAAGAATACAATTACCCGTCTTTCCTCCCTGAGGTCCTCTAGGAACCAAGCGAGAGTACTTATACAAATAGTGAGAAGGATACGGTGAGCTTTTGCTCTTAGTTCATTTCCAGTATCAGTTGTTGCGACCGACTTCAAATCATCCCCTTATCACGCCAAATGGGTGTACTCCGGATGTACCCCAAAATCCTACAACTCAACTCTCCGAGGAAGTCTATCCCCCAAGCGAGAGAGGGAATTGGACAATGGTAGTCACGGTTGCACTGGCAAGCCCGATGCCGCCCGGTGTACGTGAATGCTACCACGCCATAATGAAAGGTTGCAACCTTGTATACAATGCACATTTATGACATTTAATGTGGGCAACAAAGTAGGTTGCCTCCGAGCAGTCATAAGATTACACATTGACAAGTAAACATGCGAGGCACAATATGACAAGTAATTTCACTTGAAAAGCACACGAAGTTATATGAATACTAAACGGGCAGCCATGTAACGCATGTAAATCAAGTCATATAACTCATTTCGAAGTTCACGTAATCAAATAATAAGATAATTCAACATGTAATGACATCTACGTGGGACCGGGTGCAAGAAAGGCCTACTTGTCAACATGTAATCATCGGAATCACATTTAGGGCTATAAGGGCAACTACGGGCAGCCTACTAATTACATAATTAAACACGATATTCATAGGATCAACACTTAGCGAGTTTACCTAGTCATTAGGGTTTCAATTCACGCTCACCCGTGCGATTAAGCCCTAAGTTGTCACGTAATTAAAATCAAGCCATGCATTGATTAATTCAAACACCCTAAAACATTAAAAACAGTCTAGACAACATCCCAATGCCACAATCCTAAGCATTTAATACAACAATAGAAGTTACAATAATTTTCAAGGCAAATCACTAGATGAAAACCTCACTGCAATGGTCTATTTTCTCATAATCATTGAGACAAGCAAACAAACTCCAATTCCAGTAAAAAAAATTTCAAATTAAATCTTAAGGAGTGAACTAAATCCAGAAACAAACCTCACATCATTTGGAGTTCGGGTTCAAGAGTTATAGACAAAACAGTGAAACTACACAAAACTGTCCAGATTTACACACATTTCAATACTTGTCATTTTTGAGGGCCTTAGGGTCAGATTTAGCCTTAGTCCATTTCTGACAAAAATGTCCAGAACTGAAGAATCTATCAGCTCACCAAATTTCATTCATTTTGGATATAATTTACTAAGTCAAAACTGGTTCGTTCTACAAGAACAGTGAATCTGCCAAAACCTGCTTCATTTTCCCAGATTTTCTAGATTTGGACACATTTTGATATTTTGCCATTTTGAGGACCTTAGAGTCAAAATTAGCTTTTTCCTATTTCTGCAAAACATGCTCAGAACTGGAAAAACTAGTTACCTACCAATTTTCACGCATTTTCAATCTCATTTACCTTGTCAAAATCACCTCGCACCAACAAGACAGAAGACTGTCCCATACGCGATTTCATCTATCATCACATTCTAGCCAAATATCTTGCCATGCATGTTTACAAAATCTCATGAACACACATATATCACAAGTACAGAGCTAGAAATAGACATTCAAAGGCATGCATGTGGTTTTTAAAAGCTTTTCAAGATTTTAGCCCTCACCTTAGCAAGACAACAAAGAAGATGCACAAACTCTTGATGAAGCACAATGACAACTCTTCTCCTTGCTTAGCCGAGAGACAACTTGGGATTTCTCTAATTTCCTAGCTAAGTTACCATGTTCTTAGTAGGTGCATGTGGTTAGAACAAGAAGAAAACGAAATGGAAGCTAACAACTCACCTAAGCCGAAATGAAGGTTCAAAGAGCTTGCATGTGTGTTTCTTTGTTCCTAGCTTTGCGTGGTCAAGCTCCTAAGTAGCTTGGAGGTCTTGAAGAGCCTTAGGATGAAGAACTTAGCTATGGAGTCTACAATTTCAGCTAGGGCTGAGAGAGAGAGAAGAAATGAGAGAGAGTGAGAGAAAATGTGTGAAGAAAAGAAAGAATGAAAGAAAAATGAAAAGCTTTGAAATGTTTGATGCTTGTGTCGGCCTAGGGCCTTGTAAAATCTAATTTTTGTGTCTTCAAGAAGCATAATTTGAATCCTTAGCATGGGCAATTGAGTGTGTGTCGAGAATATGGGTGCATTGGGTAGGGTTTTGGGTTTTTTTTTATGCCTTGTGTCATAGATTGTCATAGGATGTCTAGATTTAATTTTTGGAATTGCAATGCATGCACAAATGCAAGAGATGGTCGGCCAAGGCTTGCAAAATGCTGAATATTTGTCATCTTTTGAGCATTATTTTAATTGTGTGTTGGGGATATGCAAAGAATAAAGAATAAAGAATAAGAATGTCTAGCTTTTTGTGATATTTTGTTTTCTAGTGAGTTGAATTAGGATTTTAATATTAGTTAGTGGAGTTTGTAGGATTAATTAATGATCTAGTGCTTCGTGTAAGATTCTTTTTTGATTAGCGTGAGGGCACGCTTTCTTAGGTTTAGGGCACGCACTACGAGGTAGGCCACGAACTACGAGACGAATGCACGTTTCCCAAGTAAATTAACACAACCCTAAATGTATGCACGTAATTCAATGCAAGGCACACAAAAAGAAACACAATTCTTATACCTAAGTCAAGGCATGCAAATCTAGATTAGGGCACACAAAACGAGGTATCACACGCAAATCGAGGTCGGGCCTCACATCCTTCCCTCCTTAAAAGAATTTTGTCCCGAAATTCAATATTACCTTTGAAATAAAGCTGGATACTGTTCCTCCATCTAGTCTTGCCTTTCCCACGTTGCTTCTTTAACTCCATGATGATCCCGCAACACTTTCACCATCGGTATAGATTTGTTGCGCAACTCCCGATCTTGCTGGTCTAGGATCCGAATGGGCTTCTCTTCATAAGACATGTTCTCCCGAAGCTGCAACGGCTCTGGCTCCAAGATATGCGATGGATCAGGATGATACTTCCGTAGCATTGAAACATGAAAAACGTCGTGGATATTGGAGAGGTTTTGGGGTACTGCCAAGCGATACGCCAATTTGCCAACATTCTCAATTATCCCAAATGGTCCTACAAACCTCAGGCTCAACTTTCCACCCTTGCCGTGTTTAATCAGTCCCCTCCAGGATCATATCTTCAAGAACACCTTGTCGTCGACCTCAAACTCTAGGCTCCGTCTCCGTCGGTCTGCATAACTTTTCTACCTGCTTTGGGTGGTAAGCATCCGTTTTCGGATAAGGTAGAAATTATCAACAGTCTTCATAAGTTCAGGTAGAAGGGTCGGGTCAAAAGTCTTCGTCTCACCTACTTCATCCCAGTAAATTGGGGATCGACACTTACGTCCATACAATGCCTCAAATGGGGCCATCCCGATAGTCGCCTGATAACTATTATTATAAGCGAACTCTGCTAGAGACAGATATTTCTCCCAACCTTTCCCGAAGTCCAAAACACACGCCCTCAGCATATCCTCCAGAATCTGAATAGTTCTATCAGATTGTCCATCAGTCTGAGGGTGATAAGTCGTGCTGAAACTCAACTTCGTTTCCAAAGCTTCTTGCAATCTCTTCCAAAATAGGGAAGTAAAACGAGGATCCCTATCCGATACAATACTCACAGGCATCTCGTGCAACCTTACGATATCCGCTACATACATATCTCCCAGTTTCTCAGGACTATTCTCATTGTTCATCAATAAGAAGTGTGCTGACTTAGTCAATCTATCCACTACGACCCAAACGACGTCATGATCCTTTTGTGACCTGGGCAGGTCCATGACAAAGTCCATAGTTATACATTCCCATTTCCATTAAGGAATTTCCAACGGTTGAAGTAAACCTGCTGGTCATTGATGTTCCGCTTTGACTCTCTGGCAAGTCAAACACCGTGCCACAAACTCCGCAATCTATCTCTTCATGTTATTCCACCAATAGTGTTGTTTCAAATCCCGGTACATCTTTGTTCCGCTGGGGTGAATAGTATATCTTGAATTATGGGCTTCTTCAAGAATCTTCTTTTTCAACTCTGGCTCATTAGGAACACAGATTCAATTCCTAAATCTCCAAATACCATCATCATGAAACTTGAAATCTGTGTTGCTTTCTTTAATCTTCTGAAACTGTTGGTCCTTCTGTTGAGCCTCTCGTAATTCAGACAACAAGGTCGATTGAACTTGTGTAGTGGCAAAAAGTAACCCTTTTTGAGTCAGTTGTGGTTTCCACAAGAATGCTTCTTCTAACAACTCTTGCACCTTAACTTCCAGTTTTGCCATGCTCGCTTTCCGACTTAAGGCATCTGCAACTACATTTGCTTTACCAGGCACATAATTGATTGTGCAGCTATAATCATCCAAAAGCTCCATCCACCGTCTTTGCCTCATGGTCAACTCCTTTTGAGAGAACAAGTATTTCAAGCTCTTGTGATCAGTAAATACCTCGAACTTGTTACCCCATAGATAGTGCCTCCATTTCTTGAGTGCAAACACAATAACCGCTAACTCCAAATCATGCGTCGAGTAATTCAATTCATACGACTTCGGTTTCATAGAAGCATACGCAATCACTCTACCATTTTGCATCAACACACAACCTAGTCCTTCCATCAAAGCATCGCTATAGATTACAAAACCTTGACTCCCTTCAGTCAATGCAAGAACATGTACGGTAGTCAATCTTTTCTTCAATTCTTGGAAACTGTTCTCACACTTGTTATCCCACATGAACTTTGTTTTCTTTTGAGTGAGCTTTGTAAGCGGTCCTACAATCTTTGAGAAATCCTTCACGAACCTCCGATAATAGCCGGCTAGACCAAGAAAACTCTGAACCTTTGAAACATTTTCTGGCTTCTTCCAAGACATCACCGCTTCTATCTTTGCTGGATCCACTGCTATTCCCTCTTGGGATATGATGTGCCCCAAAAATGCAATTTGCTGCAACCAAAATTCACATTTGCTAAACTTCGCATACAATTGATGCTCTCAAAGTTTCTGCAGTACCAATCGCAGATGTTGTTCATGCTCAGCCTCAGATTTCGAGTACACCAAAATATCATCAATGAAGATCACCACAAATTGATCCAAGTAGGGTTGAAACACCCTGTGCATCAAGTCCATAAAAGCTACAGGGGCATTAGTTAGTCCAAATGGCATCACCACATATTCATAATGCCCATATCTCATCCTGAAAGCCGTTTTAAGCATATCCTCCTTTTTGATCCGCAACTAATAGTACCCTTGCCTCAAGTCGAGCTTCGAATATACTTTGGCTCCTTGAAGTTGATCAAATAACTCGTCGATTAGTGGAAGTAGGTATTTATTCTTGACGGTCACTTGGTTCAATCCTTAGTAGTCGATGTATAGCCTCAACGTTCCGTCTTTCTTCTTTACAAATAGGACTGGCGCACCCCACGGTGAAGAACTTGGTTGAACAAACCCCTTCTTCAACAATCCTTGCAATTGGTCCTTCAATTCTTGTAGCTCGGCTGGTGCCATACGATAGGAAGCTTTAGATATCGGTTGGGTGCTAGGCAGTAATTCTATAATGAACTCGATCTCTCGATTTAGAGGTAAACCGGGTAATTCTTCTGGAAACACATCCGCATAATCATTAATCACTGGAATCTCCTCCAACTTAGCTTTGTCCGACGGCTTGTTGATGAGGTAAGCTAAGTATCCACTATACCCTTTTCTCAAGGACTTCACTGCTTTCGTAGATGAAATGATAGAACTCCTGGTGAAGTCTCTTCGACCCATTACCTCCAATATTAGTTGACCAGGTATCCGGAATGTTACAATCTTCGTCCGACAATCTAGTTGGGCATAATGCTTTGCCAACCAGTCTATCCCTAAAATGACTTCATAGTCTCGAACAGGTAATGCAATAAGATTGGCTGAGAATTCCCTATCTTTAATTTGGATTTTACATGCTTTACAAGCTGAGCTAGTAACAAGTTTAGAACCCATCGGAGTACCAACTTCTACTTCGTAAGGCAAACATACAACTTTCAGTTTCACACGTTGCACACATAAGGGAGTAATAAATGAATGAGTAGCACCTGGATCAATTAGCACCCTAACAGGTTGATTCAGTATCAAGAATGTACCTTCAACAACAGCGGTCTCCTTTGGAAGCTCCTCGCACTCAATAGCATAAGCTCGAGCCTGAACTCTAGGAACTGGAGCCTTGCCTCTACCAACTGGTTTAACTTGATTTTGTCCTCCTTGCCATTTAGGGCAATCCTTGATCTGATGCTGATCACTGCCACATCGTACACATCATCCTGACTTCTTCCACCATTGGGCCTCGGTATGTCCCTTCTTGTCACAGTTAGAACAGTTGATAGACTGAGTAGTAGGTGAACTACCAGTGGGTCTGCACGTGGGAGAGGCTGATGGTGCTTTAGTCGGGCCACGGTTATTAACTGGTCTGTTCTGGCTCTGGCCCTGACTACGACTCTGGCTCTGGAATTTCCTCTGTTGACCTGAAGGTTGATACGATTTCTTGTTCGGCTGGCTCAAACTAGCTCTATCAAGTTTTCTCTTCTCAACTCAGGAAGCAGCAGCAAGGAGAGCAGAATAGGTATCAAAGTCATGCAAAGCCAACTGGTCCTGAATCTCTGGCCTCAACCCATTCGTAAATTTCTACATCTTCGCCTCAGGGGTACTGACCATGTATGGAGCATAGCAGGACAATCGGTCAAAACGAGCCTCGTACTAGGCCACCGTCATGTTACCCTAGTTCAAGTGCATGAATTCCTCAATCCGCCTCTGCCTAGAAACTGTAGGTACATATTTCTCCCTTGAATGCCTTAACGAAATTACCCCACAAGCGAGGTGTATGATCAGTTTTCCAAAGTGCCTCCACAGTGTGCCACCAATGCTCAGCATCCCCGTGCAATAGAAACACAGCGAACTCCACCTTTTGTTCATCAGTATAGTCAAGTGGCCTGAAAATCATCTCGATCTCAGACAGCCAAGCCTCTGCCTTTTCATCATCAGCTTCCCCGTGGAATTTGGACGGGCGAAAGTCAAGAAACTCCCGCATTCTGCTATGTCTCCCATGGTTACCATCATTCCTGTTGTTGTCGTTTGCTTCACGTGCGTCTTGACATTCCATCACTCGCGACATGCGATCCATGGCATTCGCCATCATATTAAACATAGTTATGCCGGGATTAGTTTGATGAGCATCTTCGGTCTCTTGGGGCTCACCACTCCTATTAGTAGTGCGGGTACTAGGGCCAGCCATCAATAGGCACAGATTACGATGCACAATTTATTAGAATACGACAAGACAAGAATTTAATGTATCAGGTATGCCACATATAATTTTATATAGATACACAATTTCTAGAAACAATTAAGACATGTTAATCACATAAGCACATAGAACATAGAAGGCACAATTAACATTATCACACATTAACACATATAAACAAGTCATCCTAATAACCTTAGGGCTTCTACCCACGGTCCGAGAGTTAAACCTGGCTTAAGCAATCTAAGCTCTGATACCATTCTTCTATAAGGTATCATGCCCCAACCCGACCTATAAAGGTTAAACTAGGGTGTGATCTAAACATTCAAGTCATATCACGTACTTAATCGTTCATGAAGGTTAACAATTAACGTTTTAGCCTAAACTCCACAAATTCTCCAAAAAACCGGCAGCATAACGGTTGTAATTGGGCTATTTAGTTTGACCTAATTCTCTAAACGCCTCAAAATTTCCAATCTCAATTTCATTTCTAACTAAGATTACTATTTATCACCAAACGAAACGCCTACTAGTTGTCTCGTTTGATTAATAACCTAGCATGATACTATGTCTCGTTTGTTTGTTAATCCTTGTTACAAAAGTACATGTTGATCTTAGCTTAACAATGAGTACCTACTTAAGATTGGATAGATTCATTTTACTTAATCCTTACCTGATACTTCATAATCTTATGATAGATACTAGCTAATAATGATAGCAAAAACGACCATAGTAGTGTCTATCTAGTTAGGATCAGTACAAGCCAAAATCAGACCCCAAATTACAACGGGGGTCATTTACAATACAATAACAAGCAATATAAGAAATGAAATAGTCTTCAAGCAACATATCGTTCACAAAATGGCCATAGTCAAGTAAGGCACGTAGGGCAAGCAATCATTCCAAGGAATCATCAATATGCACGTTGTCCTCGGGTACCTGTTCCTGGTCTTCTTCACCTGAGATGATAAAAGAGGGTGAGTCCTTATGAACTCAGCGAGGGGGAACGAGAAATAAGTTTTGAAACTCATTTTCCAGTTCAACTTATGAAAACCTTTTGCAAGCATGTCATATATCACAAGTAAGTACAAAATGTAATGTAACAGTAAAAGAACACAATTACCCGTCTTTCCTCCCCGAGGTCCTCTAGGAACCAAGCGAGAGTACTTATACAAATAGTGAGAAGGATACGGTGAGCTTTTGCTCTCAGATCATTTCCAGTATCAGTTATTGCGACCGACTTCAAATCATCCCCTTATCACGCCAAATGAGTGTACTCTGGATGTACCCCAAAATCCTATAACCCAACTCTCCAAGGAATTCTATCCCCCAAGCGAGAGAGGGACTTGGACAATGGTTGTCACGGTTGCACCGACAAGCCCGATGCCGCCCGGTGTGCGTGAACGCTACCACGCCAGAATGAAAGGTTGCAACGTTGTATGCAATGCACATTTATGACATTTAATATATCACATTTGGAGGGCAACAAAGTAGGTTGCCTACGAGCAGTCATAAGATTGCACATTGACAAGTAAACACGCGAGGCACGATATGACAAGTAATTTCACTTGAAAAGCACATGGAGTTATATGAATACTAAACGGGCAGCCATGTAACGCATGTAAATCAAGTCATATAACTCATTTCGAAGTTCACGTAATCAAATAATAAGATAATTCAACATGCAACGATATCTACGTGAGACCGGGTGCAAGAAAGGCCTACTTGTCAACATGTAATCATTAGAATCACATTTAGGTCTATAAGGGCAACTACGGGCAGCCTACTAATTACATAATTAAACACAATATTCATAGGATCAACACTTAGCGAGTTTACCTAGTCATTAGGGTTTCAATTCACGCTTACCCGTGTGATTAAGCCCTAAGTTGTCACGTAATTAAACTCAAGCCATGCATCGATTAATTCAAACACCCTCAAACATTCAAAACAGTCTACACAACATCCCAATGCCACAATCCTAAGCATTTAATACAACAAGAGAAGTTACAATAATTTTCAAGGCAAATCACTAGATGAAAATCTCACTGCAATGGTCTGTTTTATCACAATCATTGAGACAAGCAAACAAACTCCAATTCCAGTAAAAAAAAATTTCAAATTAAAGCTTAAGGAGTGAACTAAATCCAGAAACAAACCTCGCATCATTTGGAGTTTGGGTTCAAGAGTTATAGCCAAAACAGTGAGACAACACAAAACTGTCCAGATTTGCACACATTTCAATACTTGTCGTTTTTGAGTGCCTTAGGGTCAGATTTAGCCTTAGTCCATTTCTGAAAAAACAGTCCAGAACTGAAAAATGTAGAAGCACACCAAATTTCATGCATTTTGGATATCATTTACTAAGTCAAAACTGGTTCGTTCTACAATAACAGTGAATCTGCCAAAACCTGCTTCATTTTCCTAGATTTTCCAGATTTGGACACATTTTGATATTTTGTCATTTTGAGGACCTTAGGGTCAAACTTAGCTTTTGCCCATTTTTGAAAAAAAAATGCTCAGAACTGGAAAAATTAATCACCTACCAATTTTCACACATTTTCAACCTCATTTACCTGGTCAAAATCACCCCGCACTAACAAGACAGAAGACTGTCCCATACGCGATTTCATCTATCATCACATTCTAGCCAAATATCTTGCCATGCATGTTTACAAAAGCTCATGAACACACATATATCACAAGTACAGAGGTATAAATAGACATTCAAAGGCATGCATGTCGTTTTTAAAAGCTTTTCAAGAAGTTTTAGCCCTCACATTAGCAAGACAACAAAGAAGATGCACAAACTCTTGATGAAGCACAATGACAACTCTTCTCCTTGCTTAGCCGAGAGACAACTTGGGATTTCTCTAATTTCCTAGCTAAGTTACCATGTTCTTAGTAGGTGCATGTGGTTAGAACAAGAAGAAAATGAAATGGAAGCTAACAACTCACCTAGCCGAAATGAAGGTTCAAAGAGCTTGCATGTGTATTTCTTTGCTCCTAGCTTTGCTTGGTCGAGCTCCTAAGTAGCTTGGAGGTCTTGAGGAGCCTTAGGATGAAAAACTTAGCTATGGAGTCTACAATTTCAGCTAGGGCCGAGAGAGAGAGAGAAGAAATGAGGGAGAGTGAGAGAAAATGTGAGAAGAAAATAAAGAATGAAAGAAAAATGAAAAGCTTTGAAATGTTTGATGCTTGTGTCGGCCTAGGGCCTTGTAAAATCTGATTTTTGTGTCTTCAAGAAGCATAATTTGAATCCTTAGCATGGGAAATTGAGTGTGTGTCGAGAATATGGGTGCATTGGGTAGGGTTTTGGGTTATTTTTTTTATGCCTTGTGTCATAGATTGTCATAGGATGTCTAGATTTAATTTTTGGAATTGCAATGCATGCACAAATGCAAGAGATGGTTGGCCAAGGCTTGCAAAATGCTAAATCTTTGTCATCTTTTGAGCATTATTTTAATTGTGTGTTTGGGATATGCAAAGAATAGAGAATAAAGAATAAGAATGTCTAGCATTTTGTGAGATTTTGTCTTCTAGTGAGTTGAATTAGGATTTTAATATTAGTTAGTGGAGTTTGTAGGATTAATTAATGATCTAGTGCTTCGTGTAAGATGTTTTTTTGATTAGCATGAGGGCGCGCTTTCTTAGGTTTAGGGCACGCACTACGAGGTAGGGCACAGATTATGAGACGAATGCACGTTTCCCAAGTAAATGCACGCAACCCTAAATGTATGCACATAATTCAATGCAAGGCACACAAAAAGAAATACGATTCTCATACCTAAGTCAAGGCACGCAAATCCAGATTAGGGCACACGAAACAAGGTATCGCACGCAAATCGAGGTCAGGCCTTACAGCTGCACCCAATTTCGGAGCACAAAATCGAACGTTTTCATTAGTTTCGGTATACTTTTCTTCTTTTATGCTATTTTTTCGTCCCGGATCGTACATCGTGAGCCACAAAAAAGACGACAACCTAATCCATCACATTTCTCATACCGAATCCCACGACACCATGGGCAACACAACTTCGCTTCGCTTAGAGGTTGGGCCAGCAAACCAAGGGCGTGGGTCTTGGGACCAGGTCTCCGTCACTCCGGTGCCCATAACTTTTGATCCGTGAGGAGTTACGCGGCGCACAGCATACCGTTGGAAAGCTCTCCGAGAGCTCTACAACGGGGGCAGCATGCCTGCTCTACCTTGTCCATTTTTGGTGACAAAAATCGAACATTTTCATCAGTTTTGGGGCACTTTTTTTCTTTTGCGCTATTTTTCCGTCCCGGATCGTACGTTGTGAGCCACAAAAAAGACGACAACCTAATCCATCATATTTCTCATACCGAATCCCACGAAACCTTGGGCAACACAACTTCGCTTCACTTAGAGGCTGGGCCCGCAAACCGAGGGCGTGGGTCTTGTGACCAGGTCTCTGTCGCTCCTGTGCCCATAACTTTTGATCTGTAACGAGTTACGCGGCGCACATCATACCGTTTGAAAGCTCTCCGAGAGCTCTACGATGGGGACAGCAAGCCTACTTGGTTGCGCCCATTTTTGGAGCCCTAAATCAAACGTTTTCATTAGTTTCGGGAAATTTTTCTTTTGTTGCACTATTTTTCTGTCCCGAATCGTACGTCGTGAGTCGCGAAAAGGACGAAAACTTAATCTATCACATTTTTATTACCGAATCCAATGGCACCTTGGACAAGACAACTTCGCTTCACGTAGAGGCTGGGCCCACAAACCGAGGGCGTGGGGCTTGGGACTAGGTCTTTATCGCGCCGGTGCCCATAACTTTTGATTTGTAAGGAGTTACGCGGCGCACAGCATACCGTTGGAAAGCTCTTGGAGAGCTTTACGACGGGGGCAACATGTCTGCTCAGCTGTGCCCATTTTCGTAGCCCAAAATTGAACATTTTCATCAGTTTTGGGATACTTTTCTTCTTTTGCACTGTATTTTCGTCCCGGATCGTACATCGTGAGGTGCGAAAAGGACAACAACCAAATCCATCACATTTCAATTACCGAATCCCATGGCACCTTGGGCAAGACAACTTCACTTCACGTAGAGGCTGGGCCCGCAAACCGAGGGCGTGGGGCTTGGGACCAGGTCTCCGTCGTTCCGGTGCCTATAACTTTTGATTCGTAAGGTGTTACGTGGCGCACAGCATACCGTTGGAAAGCTCTCCGAAAGTTCTACGACGGGGGTAGAAAGCCTGCTTGGCTGTACCCAATTTTGGAGCACAAAATCGAACGTTTTCATCAGTTTCGGTATACTTTTCTTCTTTTACACTATTTTTCCGTCCAGGATCGTACGTCGTGAGCCACAAAAAAGACGACAACCTAATCCATCACATTTCGCATAGCGAATCCCACCATACCTTGGGCAACACAACTTTGCTTCGCTTAGAGGCCGGGCCCGCAAACTAAGGGCGTCGGTCTTGGGACCAGGTCTCCGTCGCTCCGGTGCCCATAACTTTTGATCCGTGAGGAGTTATGCGGTGCACAGCATACCATTGGAAAGCTCTGCAAGAGCTCTACGATAGAGGCAGCAAGCCTGCTCTGCCTTGTCCATTTTTGGAGCCCAAAATCGAACGTTTTCATCAGTATCGGGACATTTTTGTTCTTTTGCACTGTTTTCTCGTCTCGTCTCGTATCGTACGTCGTGAGCCGCGAAAAGGACGACAACCTAATCCATCACATTTCTATTACCTAATCCCATGGCACATTGGGCAAGGAAACTTCGTTTCACTTAGAGGCTGGGCCCGCGAACCGAGGGCGTAGGGCTTGGTACTAGGTCTCTGTCGCTCCGGTGCCCATAACTTTTGATCCGTAAGGAGTTACGCGGCGCACACCATACCGTTGTAAAGCTCTCCGAGAGATCTACGACATGGGTAGCAAGCCTGCTTAGATGTACCCATTTTTGGAGCCCAAAATCGAACGTTTTCATTAGTTTTAGGATACTTTTCTTCTTTTGCTCTATTTTTCTTTCCTTGATCGTAAGTCGTGAGCCGCGAAAAGGACGACAACCAAATCAATCACATTTCCATTACCGAATCCCATGGCACCTTAGGCATGACAACTTCGTTTCTCGTGGAGGCTGGGCCCACAAACCGAGGGCTTGGGGCTTGGGACCAGGTCTGTGTCGCTTCGGTGCCCATAAATTTTGATCCGTAAGGAGTTACGTGGCACACAATATACCGTTGGAAAGCTCTACGACAGGGGCAACAAGACTGTTCGGCTGCGCCCATTTTCAGAGCCCAAAATCGAACGCTTTCAACAGTCTCAGGATATTTTTCTTCTTTTGCACTTCTTTTCTGTCTCGAATCGTACGTGGTGAGCCGCGAAAAGGACGACAACCTAATCCATCACATTTCTATGACCGAATCTCACGACACCTTGGGCAAGACAATTTCGCTTCACGTAGAGGCTGGGCTTGCAAACCAATTGCGTGGGGCTTGGGACCAGGTCTTTGTTGCTCTAGTGCCCATAACTTTTGATCCGCAAGGAGTTACGTGGCGCACAACATATCAATGTAAAGCTCCCAGAGAGCTCTACGACAGTGGCAACAAGCCTGCTCAGCTACACCCATTTTTTGAGCCCAAAATCGAATGTTTTTATTAGTTTTGGGATACTTTTCTTCTTTTGCGCTATTTTTCCGTCCCGGATCGTACGTCGTGAGCCGCGAAAAGGACGAAAACCTAATCCATCAGATTTCTCATACCGAATCCTACGATACCTCGGGCAAGACAACTTCGCTTCACGTAGAGGTTGGGCCGGCAAACCGAGGGCGTGGGGCTTGGGACTAGGTCTCCGTTGCTCCGGTGCCCATAACTTTTGATCCGTAAGGAGTTGCTCGGTGCACAGCATATCGTTGTAAAGCTCTCTGAGAGCTCTACAACTAGGGCAGTGAGCCTGCTCAGCTGCACTCATTTTCGGAGCCCAAAATTGAACGTTTTCATCAATTTCAGGAAACTTTTCTTCTTTTGCGTTGTTTTTCCATCCTGGATCGTACGTCGTGAGCCGTGAAAAGGACGACAACCTAATCCATCAAATTTCTATTACCGAATCCCATGGTACCTTAGGCATGACAACTTTGCTTCACGTGGAGGCTGGGCCTGCAAACCGAGGGCTTAGGGCTTGGGACAAGGTTTGCGTCGCTCTGGTGCCCATAACTTTTGATCCGTAAGGAGTTACGCGGCGCACAACATACCGTTGGAAAGCTCTCCGAGAGCTCTACGACGGGGGCACCAATCCTGCTATGCTGCGCCCGGTTTCAGAGCCCAAAATCAAACGTTTTCATCAGTCTTAGGACACTTTTCTTCTTTTGTACTATTTTTCCATCCCAGATCGTACGTCGTGAGCCGCGAAAAGGAAGATAACCTAATCTATTAGATTTCTCATACCGAATCCCACGACACCTTGGGCAAGACAACTTAGCTTCATATAGAGGCTGGTCCCGCAAACCGAGGGCGTGGGGCTTAGGATAAGGTCTCTGCCGCTACGGTCCCCATAACTTTTGATTCGTAAGGAGTTATGCGGGTCACAGCATACCGTTGTAAAGCTCTCCAAGAGCTCTACGACATAGGATGCAAGCCAGTAAAGCTGCACCTATTTTCGAAGCCCAAAATCGAACGTTTTCATCAGTTTCGGGATACTTTTCATCTTTTGCACAGTTTTTTCATCCTGGATCGTAGGTCGTGAGCCGCAAAAAGGACAACAACCTAATCCATCACATTTCTATTACCGAATCCCACAGCACCTTGGGCAAGACAACTTCGCTTCACGTAGAGGCTAGGCCCGCAAACCGAGGGCGTAGGGCTTGGGACCAGGTCTCTATCGCTCCGGTCCCCATAACTTTTGATCCGTGAGGATTTATGCAGCTCACAGCATACCGTAGTAAAGCTCTCTGAGAGCTCTACGACAGGGGAAACAAATCTGCTCGGCTGCACTAGTTTTCAGAGCCTAAAATTGAATGTTTTCATCAGTTTCGGGACACTTTTCATCTTTTGTGTATTTTTTCCGTCCTGGATCGTACGTCGTGAGCTGCGAAAAGGACGACAACCTAATCTGTCACATTTTTATTACTGAATCCCTTGGCAACTTGGGCAAGACAACTTCGCTTCACGTAGATGTTCGGCACGCAAACCGAGGGCATGGGGCTTGGGACTAGGTCTCCATCGCTCCGGTGCCCATAACTTTTGATCCGTATGGAGTTACGCGGCGCACAGCATACCGTTGGGAAGCTCTCCGAGAGCTCTACGATGGAGGCTCCATTACTGCTATGCTGTGCCCATTTTCGGAGCCCAAAATCGAATGTTTTCATCAGTTTCAGGACACTTTTCTTTTTTTTCACTGTTTTTCCGTCCCGGATCGTACGTCGTGAGCCGCGAAAAGGAAGACAACCTAATCTATTAGATTTCTCATACGGAATCCCACGACACCTTGGGCAAGAGAACTTAACTTCACATAGAGGCTGGGCCCGCAAACTGAGGGCGTGGGGCTTAGGACAAGGTCTCTATCGCTCCGGTCCCCATAACTTTTGATCCGTAAGGAGTTACGCGGCTCACAGCATACCGTTGTAAAGCTTTCCAAGAGCTCTATGACATAGGCTACAAGCCAGCATAGCTGCACCCGTTTTCGAAGCCCAAAATCGAACATTTTCATCAGTGTCGGTATGCTTTTCTTCTTTTGCGCTGTTTTTCCGTCCTGGATCGTACGTCTTGAGTCGTTAAAAGGACGACAACCTAATCCATCAGATTTCTCATACCGAATCCCATGGCACCTTGGGCAAGACAACTTCACTTAACGTAGAGGCTGGGCCCGCAAACTGAGGGTGTGGGGCTTGGGACCAGGTCTCCGTCGCTCCGGTACCCATAACTTTTGATCCGTAAGGAGTTACACGGCACACAACATATCGTTGGAAAGCTCTCCGAGAGCTCTACAATGGGGGCACTAAGCAAGCTATGCAGCGCCCATTTTCGGAGCCCAAAATCAAATGTTTTCATCAGTTTCAGGACACTTTTCTTCTTTTGCACTATTCTTCTGTCCTGGATCGTACGTCGTGAGCTGCGAAAAGGATGACAACCTAATCCATCACATTTCTATTACCGAATCCCACAACACCTTGGGCAAGACAACTTCACTTCATGTAGAGGCTAGGCCCGCAAACCGAGGGCATGGGGCTTGGGACTAGGTCTCTGTCGCTCCGGTCCCCATAACTTTTGATCCGTAAGGATTTACGTGGCTCACAACATACCATAGTAAAGCTCTTTGAGAGCTCTACGACAGGGGAAACAAACTTGCTCGGCTGCACCAGTTTTTGTCACCCAAAATTGAACGTTTTCGTCAGTTTCGGGACACTTTTCATCTTTTGCACAATTTTTTCATCCTGGATCGTACGTCGTGAGCCGCAAAAAGGACGACAACCTAATCCATCAAATTTTTATTACCGAATCCCATGACAACTTGGGCAAGAAAACTTCACTTCACGTAGAGGCTGGGATCGCAAACCGAGGGCATGGGGCTCGGGACCAAGTCTCTGTCACTCCGATGCACATAACTTTTTATCCGTAAGGAGTTACGCGGCGCACAGCATACCGTTGGAAAGCTCTCCGAGAACTCTACGACGGTTGCAGTAAGCTTGCTCAGCTGTTGTCACGCCCCAACCTGACCTATAAAGGTTAGACTAGGGTGTGATCTAATCATTCAAGTCATATCACGTACTTAATCATTCAAGAGGGTTTAACACTTAACGTTAGCCTAAACTCCATAATTTTCTGAAAAATCGGCAGCATAACGGCTGTAATTGGGCTCTTTAGTTTGATCTAATTCTCTAAACGCCACAAAATTTCCAATCTCAATTTCATTTCCAACTAAAATTACTATTTATAACCAATCGAAACGCCTACCAGTTATCTCGAAGTCTCGTTTGATTAATAACCTAGCATGATACTATGTCTCATTTGTTTGTTTGTCCTCGTTACAAAAGTACCTGTTGATCATAGCTTAACAATGAGTACCTACTTGAGATTAGATAGGTTCATTTTACTTGGTCCTTACTTGATACTTCATAATCCTATGATAGAGACTAGCCAATAACAATAGCAAAAACGACCATAGTAGTGTCTATCTAGTTATTATCAGTACAAGCCAAAATTAGACCCCAAATTACAATGGGGGTCTTTTACATTACAACAACAAGCATCATAAGAAATGAAATAGTTTTCAAGCAACATATTATTCACAAAATGGCTATAGTCAAGCAAGGCACGTAGGGCAACCAATCATTCCAAGGAATCATCATTAGGCACGTCGTCCTCGGGTACCTGTTCTTGGTCTTCTTCACCTGAGATGATAAAAGAGGGTGAGTCCTTATGAACTCAGCGAGGGGGAACGAGAAATAAGTTTTGAAACTCATTTTCCGGTTCAACTTATGAAAACACTTTTTGCAAGCATGAATATATCACAAGTAAGTACATAACGTAATGTAAAAGTAAAGGAACACAATTACCCGTCTTTCCTCCCCGAGGTCCTCTAGGAACCAAGCGAGAGTACTTATACACATAGTGAAAAGGATACGGTGAGCTTTTGCTCTCAGTTCAATTTCAGTATCAGTTGTTACGGCCGGCTTCAGTTCATCTCCTTACCACGCCAAATGGGTGTACTCCAGATGTACCCTGAAATCCTATGACCCAACTCTCCGAGGAAGTCTAGCAGAGAGGGAATTGGACAATGGTAGTCACGGTTGCACCGGCAAGCCCGATGCCGCCCGGTGTGCGTGAACGCTATCACGCCAGAATGAAAGGTTGCAACCTTGTATGCAATGCACATTTATGACATGTAATATATCACATTAGGAGGATAACAAAGTAGGTTGCCTCCAAACAATCATAAGATTGCACATTGACAAGTAAACAAGCGAGGCACGATATGACAGGAAATTTCACTTATAAAGCACATGGAGTTATATGAATATTAAACGGGCAGCCATGTAACGCTTGTAAATCAAGTCATATAAATCACTTCGAAGTTCACATAATCAAATAACAAGATTATTCAACATGCAACGACATCTACGTGGGACTAGGTGCAAGAAAGGCCTACTTGTCAACATGTAATCATCAGATTCATATTTAGGGCTATGAGGGCAACTACGGCCAGCCTACTAATTACATAATCAAACACGATATCCATAAGATCAACACTTAGTGAGTTTACCTAGTCATTAGGGTTTCATTTGGTGCTCACCCGTGCGATTAAGCCCTAAGTTGTCACGTGATTAAACTCAAGCCATGCATTGATTAATTCAAACACACTCAAACATTCAAAACAATCCACACAACATCCCAATGCCACAATCCCAAGCATTTAATACAACAAAATAAGTTACAAAAATTTTTCTAAGCATATCACTAGGTGAAACCCTCACTGCAATGGGCTGTTTTCTCACAATCATTGAGACAAGAAAACAATCTCCAATTCCGGTGAACAAGATGTCAAATTAAATCTTAAGGAGTGAACTAAATTCAGAGACAAACCTCGCATCATTTAGAGTTCGGGTTCAAGAGTTATAGCCAAAATAGTGAGACTACACAAAACTGTCCAGATTTGCACACATTTCAATACTTGTCATTTTTGAGAGCCTTAGGTTCTGATTTAGCCTTAGTCCATTTCTGACAAAAATGTCCAGAACAGCAAAATATAGCAGCACACCAAATTTCATGCATTTTTGATATCATTTACTAAGTCAAAACTTGTTCGTTCTACAAGAACAATGAATCTGCCAAAACCTGCTTCATTTTCCCAGATTTTCCAGATTTGGACACATTTTAATATTTTGCCATTTTCAGGACCTTAGAGTAAAAATTAGCTTTGTACTATATCTATGAAAAGTGTTCAGAACTGGAAAAAGTAGTTACCTACCAATTTTCACGCATTTTCAACATCACTTACCTGGTCAAAATCACCTCGTACCAACAAGGAAGAAGGCTGTCACATACCCGATTTCATCTATCATCACATTCTAGCCAAATATCTTGCCATGCATGTTTACAAAAGCTCATGAACACACATATATCACAAGTACAGAAGTAAAGATAGACATTTAAAGGCATGCATGTGGTTTTTGAAAGATTTTCAAGAAGTTTTAGCCCTCATCTTAGCAAGACAACAAAGAAGATGCACACAATCTCGATGAAGCACAATGATGACTCTTCTCCTTGCTTAGCCGAGAGACAACTTGGGATTTCTCTAATTTCCTAGCTAAGTTACCATGTTCTTAGTAGGTGCATATGGTTAGAACAAGAAGAAAACGAAATGGAAGCTAACAAACTCACCTAAGCCGAAATGGCTATTCAATGAGCTTGCATGTGTGTCTCTTGCACTCTAGCTTTGCTTGGTCGAGTTCCTTGGTAGCTTGGAGGTCTTGAAGAGCCTTAGGATGAAAAATTTAGCTATGGAGTCTACAATATTCAGCTAGGGCCGAGAGAGAGAGAGAAGAAATGAGAGGGAGAGAGAAGAATGAGAGGAAATGAGAGAAAATGAAAGAAAAATAAAAGCCTTGCAATGTTTGAAGCTTGTGTCGGCCTAGGGCCTTGCAAAAATCAGAATTTTGTGTCTTCAAGAAGCATTTTTGAATCACCTAGCATGGGCAAGAGAATGGGTTGAGAATATGGAGCATTGGGTAGAGTTTTGAGCCAAATATTTTATGCATTGTATCATAGATTTGTCATAGAATGTTTAGGAATAGAATTTGAAATTGGAATGCATGCACAAGTGCTCCTAGTGGTCGGCCAAAGGTGTGTTAAAATCTGAATTTTTGTCTTGGTTGAGAAATAATTAATTGTGTGTTTGGGATATGCAAAGAATAAAGAATAAAGAATAAAGAATGTCTAGCTTTTTGTGAGATTTTGTCTTCTAGTGGGTTGAATTATCAATTTAATATTAGTTAGTGGAATTTGTAGAATTAATTAATGATATAGTGATTCGTGTATGATGCTTGCTTGATTAGCGTGAGGGCACGCTTTCCTAGGTCTAGGGCACACACTACGAGGCAAAGCATGAACTACGAGACAAATGCACGTTCCCCAAGTAAATGCACGCAACTCTAAATGAATGCACGTAATTCAATGCAAGGCACACAAAACGAAGCATAATTCTTAAACCTAAGTCAAAGCACGTAAATCTAGGTTAGGGCACACGAAACGAGGTATCGCACGTAAATCTAGGTCGGGCCTCATAACTGTGCCCATTTTCAAAGCCCAAAATCGAACGTTTTCATCAATTTTGGGATAATTTTCTATTTTTGCGCTGTTTTTCCGTCTCGGATTGTATGTTGTGAGCCACGAAAAGGATGGCAACCTAATCCATCAGATTTCTATTACCAAATCCCATAGCACCTTGGGCAAGACAACTTCACTTCACATAGAGGCCGGGCCCGCAAACCGTGGGCGTGGGGCTTGTGACCAGGTATCCGTCGCTCTGGTGCCCATAACTTTAGATCCGTAAGGAGTTACACAGCGCACAGCATACCGTTGGAAAGATCTCCGAGAGCTCTACGATGGGGGCAGCAAGCCCGTTGGACTGTGCCTATTTTTGGAGCCCAAAATGGAACATTGTCATTAGTTTCGGGACACTTTTTTTCTTTTGCGTTATTTTTTCATCCTGGATCGTACGTCCTGAGCCGCGAAAAGGACTACAACCTAATCTATCACATTTCTATTACCGAATCCCACTGCACCTTAGGCAAGACAACTCCACTTCACGTAGAGGCTGGGCCAGCAAATCGAAGGCATAGGGCTTGGGACCAGGTCTCCGTCTCTCCGGTGCCCATAACTTCTGATCCATAAAGAGTTACGCGGTGCACAGCATACCTTTGGAAAGCTCTCTGAGAGCTCTACAACAAGGGTAGCAAGCCTGCTCTACTGCGCCTATTTTCGGAGCCCGAAATTGAACATTTTCATCAATTTCAGGATAGTTTTCTTCTTTTGCGTTATTTTTTCATCCCGGATCTTACGTCGTGAGTCGCAAAAAGGACGACAACCTAATCCATCACATTTTTATTACCGAATCCAATGGAACATTGGGCAAGACAACTTCACTTCACGTGGAGGCTGGGCCCGCAAACCGAGGGCTTAGGGCTTGGGACCAGGTCTGCGTCGCTCCAGTGCCCATAACTTTTGATCCGTAAGGAATTACACGGCGCACATCATACCATTGGAAAGCTCTTCGAGAGCTCTACGACGGGGGCAGTAAGCCTGCTTGGCTGCTGGGAGGCCCGACCCCGAATAACATGTCTTACCTCGATTTGCATGCCTTAGATCCATAATTATATGACCGACTTTGGATTATGTGCCCTATCTTGATATTCGTGCATGCCTCGTCATATGTGCCTTGACCTAGAATTGTATGCCCTAATCCTCGACTTTCGTGCCCTGATTTTGATTTACGTGTGATACCTCGATTTGTGTGTATTGACCTTGAACTGTGTGCCATAGCATAGGTTTAAGAGTCGTACCTCGATTTACGTATATTGTATTGAATTACGTGCTTTGTATTGGTTTACGTCCATTCACCTAGGATTGCATGCATTTATATTGGAATCTGTGTATTTACATTGAAGTGTATGCCTTACCTTGTAATGCGTGCCCTAGACCTAGGAATGCGTGCCTACACATTAATCAATAAAGATTCCTGCACAAAGCACAAGACAATAAAATAATCCTACACATTACACTAACTATTATTATATTCCTAATTCAAATCCTACAAATTCCACTAACTATAAAATAACATTAAATTATTCCTAAACATTCCACTAACATTATTTTAATCCTAATTCAAATTCACTACAAGACAAAACCCTATCATCATCCAAACCATCCCCAATATAATATACCTAATCACCTTTTCCTACAAAATCCACTAACACCTAAATATTATATTTTAAAAACCACTACAAGACAAAATCCCACAAACCACTAAACATACCCTATATTCTAATCTAACTCCAAAGCTATACAAACACCTAAGACAACATTTTCTTACGCAAACACTAAACACAAGACTCATGAAAATATACACACCCACATACACACACACACACACTAAATCTCTACACTCTTTCTCATCCTCTCAAATATGAAAATACACACCCACCCAACACATAATCAAAATTCAAATGCTCAAGACAACAAAACATACTCTTACACACTTTTCCTAAACCCTATTCCCTTTTTTTCTAACTCCCAAGCATGCCCACACTTATCCCTTACACCTTGCACTCCCTAGGCAGAATAGTTAGCATAATTTGAATGCCTTTGGCTGAAATCATCATGCCATACACGAAATTGACACTTCACCTAAGCACACAAAGCTCAAAAACACTCAAAACCTCATTTTTCTCTCAACTCTCTCTCCCTCTCTCACCATTTTCTACCCTAGCTCTCTCTTGAGCATCCAAGACTTCTAACAAGCTCTCAAGGACACTCTAAGACTCTCCCAAGCTCGGCCATAGCAAGCAATAGCAAGCAATAGCAAGCAACATAGCTCAAAATCTCACACAAGCTCACAAACTCATCATTTTTGGCCATAGGTGAGTTTTAAAGGTTTTCTTCCTTGTCTTTTGGTTTCACACACATGCACACTTCCTACACAAACTAACTAAGCTAGGATTTAAAGGAAATCAAGATACCTCTCGGCCAAAGCAAGGAAAAAGGTCTATTTGTGCGATTTCAAGAGCATTTGTGCATTTTCATCCATCAAGTTGCTAAGGTGAGGGTTAAACTCTTTTAAAACCTTTCAAAAATCACACGCATGCCTTCATATGACTATATTTACCTCTGTAGTTGTTGTATATGTGTGTACATGAGCTTATATGACCATGCATGGCTAGATTTTTGGCTAGAACTTGAAGATAGGTAAGAACGTGTTGCTACAAGTTTTCTGATCTTGTAGTACGAAGCACATTTGACTTATTAAACCTTGATAAAAATGGGTGAAAATTGGTAGGTTACTATTGTTTCCAGTTCTGAGCATTTTTCATAGAAATAGGACAAGGCCAATTCTGACTCTAAGGCCTCCAAAATGGTCAAACATCGTGAGGTGTCTAAATCTGGAAGAATTGGAAAAATGAAATAGGTTTCTGGCAGATTACTGACTTTGTAGAACGAAGCATTTTTGACCTAGTAAATGTTGGTGAAAATGCATGAAAATTGGTAGGTTTCAATATTTTTCAGTTCTGGACATTTTTGTCAGACATAGACCAAAGCGAATTCGGACTCTAAGACCCTCAAAAATGGAAAAAAGCGTAATGTGTCTAAAACTGGACAGTTTTGCGTAGTCCCACGGTTTTTCCCATAACTCCTAAGCCCGAACTCCAAATGATGCAAGGTTTGTTTCTGGATTTAAATAACTCATTAAGATTTAATTTGAAATTTTGTTCACTGAAATTGGATAATGTTTGCTTGTCTAATCGAATGTGGAAAAATAGACCATTGCAGTGAGGTTTTTGTTTAGTGATATGCTTTGAAACATGTTGTAACTTCTCTTGTGGTATTGAATGCTTGGAATTGTGGCACTTAGATGTTGTATGGACTGTTGTGGCTGGTTGAGGTTGCTAAATTTGATTGATGTATGACTTGGGATCATTAATTGTTGAATGGTTTGCTTAATCGCATGTTAATCACGGAATTGAGGCCCTATTGCTTATGAATATTTGCTAAAAGATGATCTTATGGTTAAACGCGTTAAATCGTGTGGTTAATAGGCTGCCCATAGTTGTCCTTATAGCTCTAAATGTGATTCCCGGTGATTACATGTTGATAAGTAGACTTTTCTTGCAGCCGATCTCATATAAACGTCGTTGCATGCTTGTATAATCTTATGACTTGATACGTGAACCCCGAAATGAGTTATATGACTTGATTTACATGTGTTACATGGCTGCCCATTTAATGTTCATATGACTCTGCATGTTTTACAAAGTGAAAATTCATGTTAAGCATGCCTCATTCGTTTACTTGGCAATATGTGATCTTGAAATTGCTCGGAGGCAACCTACTTTGTTGTCCTCCTAATGTGAATTGTTAAAAGACATTCTATGGCTTATTTGAACATGATTACTTGGCTGCCCGTGGAAGTTTAATTGCTTTCAAATTGATATATGAAATGATTACCTGTTCTTACAATTCCTTATATGCCAATATGTCAAAATGTGATCATATACTTGCTCGGAGGCAACTACTTTGTTGACCTCCCAATGTGAAATGTTAAATGGCATACATGAGCATTGTATACAAGGTTGCAACCTTTCATTATGGCATGGTAGCGTTTCACGAACGCTGGGCGGCATAGGGCTTGCCGGTGCTCCCGTGACTACCATGGTCCAATTCACTCTCTCACTTGGCATTCCACCCTCGGAGAGTTGGGTCATAGGATTCGGGGAACATCCGGAGTACATCCAATTGGGAGCGATAAGTGGATGATTGAAGCCGCCCGCAACAATTGTTATTGGAAATGAACTTGAACGATAGGAACTAAGTGCTATACGGGGCAAAATACTACACTTGAAAGTGCTGGGAGCTACCTCTTGAGCCCGTAGGAGCCATCTCTAGAGTCCTGTACGTATCAAAATGTATCCTTTTTACTACGTGTTTAAGTACTCTCACTTGGTTCCTAGAGGACCTCGGGGAGGAAAGACAGGTAAATGTGTTCATTTATATTTATGTTATGTTTTGAACTTGCTTATTTCATATGATATGTTTTCAAAAGGGTTTTTCATAAGATTAACCGGATATGAGTTTTTAAAATGTTATCTCTCATTCCCCCTCACTGAGTTCATAAGGACTCACCATTTTTTTTGTCACAGGTGAAGCAGATTTGGAACAGGTACACGAAGAAAATGTGCTAGTTGATGAACTTTTGAAATGACTATGTGCATTGCGTGCTTTTCGTGAACATGGATGTTATTAGGGATGTTGTGTTTGATTGTAGACTATTTATTTTGTTGATGTAAATGACCCCATTGTAATTTGGGTCTAATTTTTGGCTTGTACTAATTATAACCGGACGAACTCTTTATTGGTTGTTTGCTTTCATTATCTTGGTTAGTAGTTATCGTAGGCGTTTAAACCAGTAGGTGAAGAATCAAATAAGTTAACTCTATCTAATTTTACTTAGGTACTCATTGTAAGCTAAAGAATAATAGGTATTTGCATAATAGGAACTGGCAAATAAACGGGACATAGTTATCATGCTAGGCTTGTCAATCCAACGAGACTATCTAGATAAATTAGTAGGCATATCTATTGATAACAAAATAGGAAATTTTAGTTGGAATTTAATCAATGATTAAAGGTTTTGAGGTGTTTTAGAAGATTAGGTCAAACCAAATGTATTAAATATAGCCGTTATGCTGTCGATTTTTCAGAAAAACATTGAGAGTTCTAGGCTAACGTTAAGCATTAAATCATAACAAAAGGCTAAGACTGTGAAATAGTATAAATGAATTAGGTCATACCCTAGTCTAGCCTCCTTAGGTCGGGTTGGGGCGTGACAGTTGCACCCGTTTTCGGAGCCCAAAATCGAACGTTTTCATCAGTTTCGAGACACTTTTCTTCTTTTGTGCTATTTTTTCGTCCCGGATCGTACGTCGCGAGCCGCGAAAAGGACGAAAACCTAATCCATCAAATTTCTCATACCAAATCCCACGACTCCTTGGGCAAGACAACTTCACTTCACGTAGAGGATGGGCCCGCAAACCGAGGGTGTGGGGCTTGGGACCAAGTCTCCGTCGCTCCGGTGCCCATGACTTTTGATCTGTAAGGAGTTACGTGGCGCACAACATACTGTTGGAAAACTCTCTGAGAGCTCTACGACGGGGGTAGCAAGCCTACTCGACTGCACCTGTTTTCGGAGACCAAAATTGAACATTTTCATCAGTTTCGGGACACTTTTATTCTTTTACGCTGTTTTTTCATCCCGGATCGTACGTCGTGAGCCTCGAAAAGGATGACAACCTAATCCATCACATTTCTATTACTGAATCCCACGGCACCTTGGGCAAGACAACTTCACTTCACGTGGAGGCTGGGCTCGTAAACCGAGGGCTTGGGACAAGGTCTGCATCGCTCCGGTGCCTATAACTTTTGATCTGTAAGGAGTTATGTGAGGCCTGACCTCGATTTGCATGTGATACCTCATTTCGTGTGCCCTAACCTTGAATTGCGTGCCTTAACCTAGGTTTAAGAGTCTTGTCTTGATTTACGTGCCTTGCATTGATTTATGTTCATTCATTTAGAGTTACGTGCATTTACTTGGAATACGTGCATGCCCTAGACCTAGGAAAGCGTGCTTGCACGCTAATCAAGAAAACATCATACACAAAACACTAGACTATAGAATAATCTTACATACTCCACTAACTAATATTCTAATCCTAAGTCAATGCACTAGAAGACAAAATTTTACTAAACACTAAACATTCTTATTCTTTATTCTTTATTCCATTTGCAAAACCCATGCACCTAAAATACCACAATGTAATCTACAATAAAATAAGCTTTGAACAAACAAAAAAATTCAGAATCTTAGCATGCTTTGGCCGACTATATGTAGACAATTTAACAAGCTTTGCATAAATTCAAATCATCCTAGACAAACTATGACATAAGCTCAAGACACCATGCATCAAAAACTCCAAACACCCTATCCTAAGCTACCTTTCTCTGCCTACACACTATGCCTATACACCTCACAATTCAAAATGCAAAAGATGACAAGAATTTTCAGCCTTGCAAAGCCTATAGCCGACACACACACACAAACATTTCATTTCTCTCAAACTTTCTCTCAAGCTCTCATCTCCTCTCTTTCTCTCTCAACCATGGCTGCTTCATGCATCTCCATAGCTCAAGCTCACATTCTAAGGTTCTCCTAGGCACTCAAGAACTCTAAGAAACTCAACCATAGCAGCCCAAGCAAGCAAGAAGCAAGAAAAACGCATGCAAGCACACAAAACTCATCAATTCTCGGCCTTAGGTATGTTTTGCTAGTTTTCTTCCATTTCTTTTGGTTTCACCCACATGCACACCATCCTCACATGATAACTCAGTTAATAATTAAAGGAAAACAAACCATCTCTCAGCCAAAGCAAGGAAGAAGCTCCATTTGTGCATCTTCAAGAACATTGTGCATCTTCATCTATTAACTTGCTAAGGTGAGGGTTAAACTCTTGTAAAAGCTTTCAAAAATCACATGCATGCCTTCATATGACTATATTTACCTTTGTAGTTGTTGTATATGTGTGTACATGAGCTTATATGACCATGCATGGCTAGATTTTGGCTAGAACTTGAAGATGGGTAAAAACGTGTTGCTGGTAGTTTTCTGATCTTGTAGTACGAGGTGCATTTGGCTTAGTAAACCTTGATGAAAATGCATGAAAATTGGTCGGTTACTAGTTCTGGCAGTTAGGAGCATTTTTCATAGATATAGGCTAAGGCCAATTTTGACTCTAAGGCCTCCAAAATGGTTAAACATCGTGAGGTGTCTAAATCTAGAAGAATTAGAAAAAAAAATGAAATAGGTTTCTAGCAGATTACTGACTTTGTAGAACAAAACATTTTTGACCTAGTAAAGATTGGTGAAAATGCATGAAAAATGGTAGGTTGCTAGATTTGGCAGTTTTGGACATTTTTATCAAAAATATACCAAAGCCAGTTATGAATCTAAGACACTGAAAAATAGCAAAATTCGTAATGTGTCTGAAACTGGACAGTTTTGTGTAGTCCCACGGTTTTGGCCATAATGCCTAAGTCCAAACTCCAAATGATGCGGGGTTTGTTCCTAGATTTGAATCAATTACTCAGCTTTAATTTGAAATTTTGTTCACTGAAATTGGAAAATGTTTTCTTGTCTAATCGAATGTGGGAAAACAGACCATTGCAGTGAGGTTTTTGTTTAGTGATATGCTTTGAAACATGTTGTAACTTCTCTTATGGTTAAATGTGTTAAATTGTGTGGTTAATAGGCTGCCCGTAGTTGTCCTTATAGCTCTAAATGTGATTCCCGGTGATTACTTGTTGATAAGTAGACTTTTCTTGCATCCGGTCTTATGTAAACGTCGTTGCATGCTTGTGTAATCTTATGACTTGATAAGTGAACCCCGAAATGAATTATATGACTTGATTTACATGTGTTATATGGCTGCCCGTTTAATATTCATATAACTCTATGTGTTTTATAAAGTGAAAATTCATGTCAAAGTATTCCTCATGTGTTTACCTGTCTATGTGCGATCTTAGAATTGCTCGGAGGCAACCTACGTTGTTGTCCTCCAAATGTCATATGTTAAATTTTATAGTTGTGCATTGCATACAAGGTTGCAACCTTTCATTCTGGCATGGTAGCGTTTCACGCACGCCGGGCGGCATCGGGCTTGCCGGTGCTACCGTGACTACCATGGTCTAATTCTCTCTCTCGCTTGGGGGCTAGACTTCCTCGGAGAGTTAGGTCGTAGGATTTCGGGGTACATCCGGAGTACACCTATTTGGAGTGATAAGTGGATGATTTGAAGTCGGCCACAACAACTATTATTAGAAATGAACTTGAGAGCAAAAGCTCACCGTATCCTTTCATTATGTGAATAAGTACTCTCGCTTGGTTCCTAAAGGACCTCGGGGAGGAAAGACGGGTAAATGTGTTCTTTACATTTACGTTATGCTATAAACTTACTTGTGTTATATGTCATGCTTTCAAAAAGGGTTTTCATAAGTTTAACCGAAAAAAGGGTTTCAAAATGTATTTCTCGTTCCCCCTCGCTGAGTTCATAAGGACTCACCCTCTTTTATCATCACAGGTGAAGAAGATCAGAAACAAGTACCGGAGGAGAACGTGCATGTTGATGACTCTTTGGAGTGATTGCTTGTCTTACATGTCTTGCTTGACTGTGGCTATTTTGCGAACGTTATGTTTATTTTGAAGACTATTTCTTATGTTGTTTGTTATTGATTGTAAATGACCCCCGTTATAATTTGGGGTCTAATTTTGGCTTGTACTGACTATGACTAGACGACACGCTATCTTGTGGGTTGCTATTACTGTTTTGATTTAGTAACTACCATAGGAAACTCAATCACTAGGTGAAGAAATCAAATGATGTAACTCTATCTAATTTTACCTAGGCATTCAATAGTAAGCTAAAGATCAACAGGTACTTGTGTAACAGGAATTAACAAATAAACGGGACATAGTTATCATGCTAGGATTGTTAATCAAATGAGACTTTCGAGATAACTAGTAGGCATATCAATTGGTGATGGATAGTAATCTTAGTTGGAATCGAATCTGAGATTGAAAGTTTTGAGGCGTTAGAAAACTAGGTCAAACTAAAAAGCCCAATTACAGCCGTTATGCTGCCGATTTTTTGGAAACTTTTTGGAGTTCTAGTCTAACGGATAAGCTTAACCTTCGTTAATCAGTTATAGTCGTAAAAGAACGTGAATGATTAGATCACACCCTAGTCTAACCTCCATAGGTCGGGTTGGGGGCGTGACAAGTTATACGGCGCACAACATACCGTTAGAAAGCACTCTGAGAGCTCTACGACGAGGGCAGCAAGCCGGCTCGATTGCACCTGTTTTCGGAGCCCAAAATCAAACATTTTCAACAGTTTCGGGATACTTTTCTTCTTTTGCGCTATTTTTTCATCCCGGATCGTACGTCGTGAGCCGCGAAAAGGACGACAACTTAATCCATTAGATTTCTCATACCGAATCCCACGGCACCTTGGGCAAGACAATTTCGCTTCACGTAGAGGCTGGGCCCGCAAACCGAGGGTGTGGGTCTTGGGACTAGGTCTCCGTCGCTCCGGTGCCCATAACTTTTGATCCGTAAGGAGTTACACGGCGCACAACATACAGTTGGAAAGCTCTCTGAGAGCTCTACGATAGGGGCAGCAAGCCTGCTCTGCGGCGACCGTTGTCAGATCCCAAAATCGAACATTTTCATCAGTTTTGGGATACTTTTATTCATTTGTGTTGTTCTTCCGTCCCAGATCATACCTCGTGAGCCGCAAAAAGGACGACAACCTAATCCATCACATTTCAATTACCGAATCCCGCAGCACCTTGGGAAAGACAACATCCCCTCACGTAGAGGCTGGGCCTGCAAATCGAGGGCGTGGGGCTTGGGACCAGCTCTCTGTCGCTCTAGTGCCCATAACTTTTGATCCGTAAGGAGTTACGCGGCGCACAACATACCGTTGGAAAGATCTCTCAGAGCTCTACGACAGGGGCAGCAAGCTTGCTCAGCTGCACCCATTTTCGGTGCCCAAAATCGAATGTTTTCATCAACTTCGGGATACTTTTCTTCTTTTGCGCTGTTTTTTCATCCCGGATTGTACGTCATGAGCTGCGAAAAGGACGACAACCTAATCTATCAGATTTCTCATACTGAATCCCACGGCACCTTGGGCAAGACAACTTCGCTTCACGTAGAGGCTGGGCCGGCAAACCCAGGGCGTGGGGCTTAGGATCAGGTCTCCGTCACTCCGGTGCCCATAACTTTTGATCCGTAAGGAGTTATACGACGCACAGCATACCGTTGGAAAGCTTTCTGACAGCTCTATGACGGGGGCATCAAGCTTGCTAGGCTGTGCCCATTTTTCGAGCCCAAAATCGAAAATTTTCATCAGTTTCGGGACATATTCTTCTTTTGCGCTATTTTTTCGTCCCGAATCGTACATCGTGAGCCGCGAAAAGGACTGCAACGCCCCGATCCCTCACGAGACCGGAGGCTCTAATAACCAAGCTATTCTCAACCCAATCCCAACCCGGTCTCAAAATTTTAGGAAAAAAACGGACAGAGTCTCCCCTATACCGTGGACATTCTGAAAACCTATAAACACTCAAGAAAGTCACAACACAATAAGGCAAGCTTTTATAACTAAAGTTCAAAGGTTCATGGCCATCCGAGTCTTGAGGCATACAATAGTTTAGATTCACACAAGCATGCAACCAACTTGACTTCTTCATAAAACCGCTTATCGTGCCATTCTATGATAACTTTGAAACATACTTAGAAGTTGAACTAACATGTATCAAAACAATCACACCCAAGCATGCAAAGCAACTAGAAATAGAAATATAAGTTATTACAAGCCATAGAATTACCACTGGTAATACAGTCATCTGGCTTCCAACTTACATATTACACAAATACATATATGAGCCTTAACGCCCCAAAACAGGTTATAACATAGAACAACAAATTCTTCACATAGCAACTAGAAAGCACATCCACCTCAGACAACAATCACACAGCAACTAAGGCAACTCCTTTAACTGCGCCACCTGAAACATGTTAGCGAGGTATGAGCAACCACTGTTGCCCAGTGAGGGATAAAGTCTCCCGGGGCGTGCAATACAACAAGTAATATAGTTAAACAATAATAGCAATTAAACCATTCAAGAATGACAAAAGCTTAAGTAACCACATATTAAAAAGGATACATTCACTTAACCCCAGTACTCCAATCTTCACTTGGTCTTTATTCACGATCCACGAACCACGATCTCGATCACGATAAGCCGGCATCCCAAACACCAAAGGGTACTCCGAATGTACCCAATCCTACGACCCAACACCCCCTGGCAATCTCCGAACCAGGCGAGTGAGGGAATAGGGTACAGAGCTAGAGCAACCAACCCTGGCAAGCCCGCTGCTGCCCAGAGAGGCCCATCGCATCCGCCCCGACGATAAGGTTGCGCAACCCTTGACTCGATAACACAGGAAGCAATAATAATAACAATATAACAAAATAAGCCGATACACAAACAAGGAGGACAACAAAAGAGGTTGTCCTCGAGCACACACATCATCAATCACACCATACGATGAAATATGATACATTCATTACTCTATAATTGCTAAACTAATCCAACTAAAACACTTAAATCACTTAGTATCGAATATTTAGCATATAACAGGATAAGACACATAGAATGCACATAGAAATGATCCCTCACCTTTTAGGAAGTCAAACCTGCGCAAATTAAGCCAAGATTCCCTCAATATTCTCCAAAAGCATCAATTCCCTTCAATTATCACTACCTAATACAATCAACTATATGCATAAGAAGTGGTTTCTTATTGTCAACTAAAGCTAGTTCATAAAGCCATTAAGTTTATCCAACTCTATTTGATTCCCTTTAATTCACATAACTAACAATATATTTCATGGTTTAACAATCATTCTAATCAATATTTGAACAATACATAAACTCAAGTGATCACACATGCAGCACTCTTTAATTTCCAAGTATGAAACAAAGACAATAGCATAATAAATAGCATATACATAGTCATGATAATTCATATAAGTAGAAACAATATATAACACCTAACCAACAAGTTATATAAGCGTATCTTTACACATATAATGCAATTAATAAGCAATATCAACATGTCTACTCAATCTTTAACTAGTATCGATATAACTTAACTCACAACTTCTCCGAATAGATGAACTTCTTACATAAGTACATTTAAACATTTATCCAATCAATCAAGAATCAACTAACAACAATTATTACCATGGTTCATTACTAGTTCCTTTAGTCTATTCTAAATTCATACTCAACCAAAGCCATGTAAACCAAGCAACTTAATTCACGATACTTCACTACTATAATGCGTACACTACACAAAGGCATATAAACATTTAATTACTCAATTATAAAGCAATTAATATGAAATTAACTATGTGAACACAAAAGGGTCAATATTATACTTTTCACAAAACTTAACCAAAAGCTCACACATACCTTAGAATAGCATTTAGAAACTCTAGAAGCAACTAGGAGCCAATACAAGTATTAAATCAATTAATTTATTCATTTCCCCTTCGTTCAACTAGGCTATTTAGCTTCCTACCGGAATTCAAGGATCAAGTTAAACTAGCTAACCATCCTACCAATCTAAGGATACCTAAATACCCCATTTAGAACCTCCAAATTATATCATAGAGCACAAGTAGACGAAAACACCGAAAATACCTCTTCGTGGGTTTACACTACAAGTACCAATTTCGGAACCCAAACAAGCGAAATGAAGGCACTTCTAAGGCTTAAATATATAATAAAGACTAGCCATAACCTCAAAATGTGCCTGGATTCAAGTTAACCCCGCTACCCCTTATTAAAGTAGCCTAATTTGATCAAATTAGGCAAATTTTGTACATGGCAAGCGCAACTAACATTTTTTCCACGCTCAAGGACCTAATTAGCAACTACTAGAAGCATTGAATCAAATTAAATTGCACAAATTTTCGGAACCCTAGAAATTTCACTATTCATCATCTTCCTCAAAGCTCCAACTCCATTTTCAACCATTCAAAATGCTATCTAACCACAAAAGTATGCTCTATGATCATTAATAAGAGTAATTTAAGCATAAACAAGCATAACCAAGTAATATCTCAACAAAACCCAAAAAAATAAAGTTTAGGTGCAAAATTTTCAAATACAAAAATAAGATGAAATTCTTACCACACAAGGCTAGAGAAGCTTGAAAAAGATGTAAACATGTTCAAGAACTCAAGATTCAAGCTTGGAATGGATGGAAATGACCAACTATAGCAATTTTGCAAGAAAAAGTTACTATTCCCGTAACTATTTTTTGGTCATTTTTTGACTCTTTTTTGTTTTTTTTTGTTCTTGGCTTATATTATTCTCATGAGAAGGTCAAATGGTAGGTCAAATAATTAAGGCATTTTAGTAAGGGCAAAAGGGTCATTTGGGTGATCAAATTTCAGCAAAACAAATGCCAAAAATCTGAAAAAATCCTGTTGGTACTATTCATCAGACATTTCGCGAATTTTTTTCCGTTGATCCCGATATACAATGCACGTACGATCAGGGGCTGTAGTCCCCTAAAAATATGTTGTTTTGTATAAAAATATAAAATGCATGAAAAGAAACAATTGAATTTATGAAAATATGGAAAATAAAAAATAAAAAGTAATTAGCTAAGTTACATCCATATTAACCATTTAATGAATGCAATTAATGAAGTGTTAGGTTCGGGGTGCCACAAGGACGACAACCTAATCCATCACATTTCTATTACTGAATGCCACGACACCTTGGGCAAGACAACTTCACTTCACGTAGAGGTTGGGCCTACAAACCGAGGGCGTGCGGCTTGGGACCAAGTCTCTGTCGTTCCGGTGCCCATAACTTTTCATCCGTTAGGAGTTATGCGGCGCACAACATACCGTTAGAAAGCTCTCCGAGAGCTCTACGCCAGAGGCAGCAAGCCTGCTCGGCTGAACCCATTTTCAGAGCCTAAATTCGAATGTTTTCATCAGTTTTGGGACATTTTTCTTCTTTTGCAATGTTTTTCCGTCCCAGATCGTACGTCGTGAGCCGCGAAAAGGACGACAACCTAATCCATCACATTTCTATTTTTGAATCCCACGGCACCATGTGCAAGACAACTTCGCTTCACGTAGAGGCTCGGCCCGCAAACTCAGGGCTTGGGCCTTGGGGCCAGGTCTGCGTCACTCCGGTGCCCATAACTTTTGATCCAGAAGGAGTTATACGTTGTGCAGTATACCGTTGGAAAGCTCGCCGAGAGTTCTATAACGAGGGTAGCAAGCCTGCTCAGTTGTACCAGTTTTCGGAGCACAAAATCGAACATTTTCATCAGTTTCGCGACATTTTTCTTCTTCTGCGCTATTATTCTGTCCCGGATCGTACGTTGTAAGCCGCGAAAAGGACAACAACCTAATCCATCACATTTCTATTACCGAATCGTATGGCACCTTGGGCAAGACAACTTCGCTTCACGTGGTGGCTGGGCCCGCAAACCTAGGGCTTGGGGCTTGGGACCAGGTTTGTATCGCTCTGGAGCCCATAACTTTTGATCCGTAAGGAGTTACGCGGCGCTCAACATACCGTTGTAAAGCTCTCTGAGAGCTCTACGACGGGGGCAGCAAGCCTGCTCGGCTGTGCCCATTTTTGGACCAAAAAATTGAACATTTTCATCAATTTTGGGATACTTTTCTTCTTTTGCACTATTTTTTTGTCCCGGATCGTACGTCATGAGCCGCAAAAAGGACGATAACCTAATCCATCACATTTCTATTACCAAATCCTAAGGCACCTTGGGCAAAACAACTTTGCTTCAGGTGGTGGCTGGGCCCGCAAACCGAGGGCTTGGTGCTTGGGACTAGGTCTGCATCGCTCCGGTGCCCATAACTTTTGATCCGTAAGGAGTTACGCGGCGTACAGCATACTGTTGGAAAGCTCTCCGAGAGCTCTACGACAAGGGTAGCAAGCTTGCCAGGCTGCAATCATTTTCGTATCCCAAAATCGGACGTTTTAATCAGTTTGGAGACACTTTTCTTCTTTTGCGTTGTTTTTATGTCCCGGATCGTACGTCGTGAGCCGCGAAAAGGACGACAACCTAATCCATCAAATTTCTCATACTGAATCCCATGGCACCTTGGGCAAGACAACTTTGCTTCACGTAGAGGCTGGGCCCGCAAACTGAGGGCGTGGGGCTTGGGACCAGGTTTTCATCTCTCCGGTGCCCAAAACTTTTGATCCGTAAGGAGTTACATGGCGCATAGCATACCGTTGGAAAGCTCTTTGAGAGCTCTATGACTGGGGTAGCAAGCCTACTCGACTGCGCCAGTTTTCAGAGCCCAAAATTGAACGTTTTCACCAATTTCTGGACACTTTTCTTCTTTTGCGCTGTTTTTTCATCCCGTATCGAACGTCGTGAGCCGTGAAAAGTTCGACAACCTAATCCATCACAATTCTATTAACAAATCCTATGGCACCTTGGGCAAGACAACAACTTCGCTTCTCGTGGAGGCTGGGCCCGTAAATTGAGGGCGTGGGGCTTGGGACCAGGTCTGCGTCGCTCCGGTGCCCATAACTTTTGATTCGTAAGGAGTTACGCGGCGCACAGCATACCGTTGGAAAGCTCTACGAGAGCACTACAACGGGGGCAACAATCCTGCTTGGCTGAACACTTTTTTGGACCGCAAAATCGAACGTTTTCTTCAATATCGTGATACTTTTCTTCTTTTGCGCCGTTTTTTCGTCCCGGATCGTACGTTGCGAGCCGCGAAAAGGAGGACAACCTAGTCCATCAGATTTCTCATACCGAATCCCACGGCACCTTGGGCAAGATAACTTCGCTTCACGTAGAGGTTAGGCCCGCATACCGAGGGCGTGGGTCTTGGGACCAAGTCTCTGTCGCTCTGGTGCCCATAACATTTGATCCGTAAAGAGTTACGTGGCGCACAACATACCGTTGGAAAGCTTTCCGAGTGCTCTACAACGGGGGTAGCAAGCTTGTTCTGTTGTGCCCATTTTCAGAGCCAAAAATCGAATGTTTTCATCAGTTTTGGGACATTTTTTTTTCTTTTGCACTGTTTTTCTGTCCCGGATCGTACGACGTGAGCCGCGAAAAGGACGACAACCAAATCCATCACATTTCTATTACCGAATCCCATGACACCTTGGGCAAGACAACTTCGCTTCACGTGGAGGATGGGCCCGCAAACCGAAGGCGTGGGGCTTGGGACCAGGTCTTTGTCGCTCCGGTCCTCATAACTTTTTATCTGTAAGGAGTTACGCAGCGCACAGCATACCGTTGTGAAGCTCTCCGAGAACTCTACAACAAGGGCATCAAGCCTGCTTTGCTGCACCTTGTTTTCGGAGTCCGAAATCGAACATTTTCATCAATTTTGGGATACTTTTCTACTTTTGCGCTATTTTTTCGTTCTGAATCGTATGTCGTGAGCCGCGAAATGGACGACAACCTAATCCATCACATTTCTATTACCGAATTGCACGGCACCTTGGGAAAGATAACTTCACTTAACGTGGAGGCTGATTTTTCCATCCCGGATCGTACATCGTGAGCCAATAAAAGGACAATAACCTAATCCATCACATTTCTATTACCAAATTGCACGACACCTTGGGAAGGATAACTTCGCTTCACGTGGAGGCTGGGCCCGCAAACCTAGGGCTTGGGGCTTTGGACCAGGTCTGCGTCGCTCCGGTGCCCATAACTTTTGATCCGTAAGGAGTTACGCGGTGCACAACATACTGTTGTAAAGCTCTCCGAGAGCTCTACAACAGGGGCAGCAATCCTGCTAGGCTGTGCCCACTTTCAGAGCCCAAAATCGAAGGTTTTCATATGTTTCAGGACACTTTTCTTGTTTTACACTATTTTTCCGTCCCATATCGTATGTCGTGAACCGCGAAAAGGACGACAACCTAATCCATCACATTTCTATTACCGAATCCCATTGCTCCTTGGGCAAGACCACTTCGCTTCACGCAGAGGCTTGGCCCGCAAACCGAGGACGTGGTGCTTGGGACCAGGTCTTTGTCCCTCCGGTGCCCATAACTTTTGATCCGTTATGAGTTACGCGGTGCACATCATACCGTTGGAAAGCTCTCTGAGAGCTCTACGACGGGGGCAGCAAGCCTGCTCAGCTGCGCCCATTTTCGTATCACAAAATTGAACATTTTCAACAGTTTCTGGACATTTTTCTTCTTTTGCGCTGTTTTTTAGTCCCGGATCGTACGCTGTGAGCCGCGAAAAGGACGACAACCTAATCCATCACATTTCTATTACCAAATTGTGCGGCACCTTGGGCAAGACAACTTCGCTTCACGTGGAGGCTGGGCACGCAAACCTAGGGCTTGGGGCTGGGGACCAGATCCCCGTCGCTCCGATACCCATGACTTTTGATATGTAAGGATTTACACGGCGCACACTATACCGTTGGAAAACTCTCCGAGAGCTCTACAACGGGGGCAGCAAGCCTTCTCGGTTGCGCCCCTTTTCCTATCGCAAAATTGAACATTTTCAATAGTTTCTGGACACTTTTCTTCTTTTGTGCTATTTTTTCGTCGGGGATCGTACGTCGTGAGCTGCGAAAAGGACGACAACCTAATCCATCACATTTCTATTACCGAATTGCACGGCACCTTGGGCAAGACAACTTCGCTTCATGTGGAGGCTGGGCCCGCAAACCTAGGGCTTGGGGCTGAGGACCAGGTCTGCGTCGCTCCGGTGCCCATAACTTTTGATCCGTAAGGCGTTACGTGGCGAACAGCATACCGTTGGAAAGCTCTCTAAAAACTCTACGATGGGGGTAGAAATCCTCCTCTACTGCGCCTATTTTTGGAGCCCAAAATTGAACGTTTTTCTTCTTTTGCGCTATTTTTTTAATCCCGGATCGTACTTCGTGAGCCGCGAAAAGGACTCCAACCTAATCCATCACATTTCTATCACCGAATCCCACGACACCTTGGGCAAGAAAACTTCGCTTCACATGGAGGCCGGGCCCGCAAACCGAGGGCTTGGGGCTTAGGACCAAGTCTGCGTCACTCCGATGCCCATAACTTTTGATCCGTAAGGAGTTACGTGACGCACAACATACCGTTGGAAAGCTCTCCGAGTACTCTACGACAAGGGTAGCAAGCTTGCTGGGATGCACCCATTTTAGGAGCCCAAAATTGGAGCTTTTCATCCGTTTGGACATACTCTTTTTCTTTTGCGTTGTTTTTCCATCCTAGATCGTACGTCGTGAGCCGCGAAAAAGACTACAACCTAATCCATCACATTTCTATAACCGAATCCCATGGCACCTTGGGCAAGACAACTTCGCTTCACGTGGTGGCTGTGTAACACCCCGATCCCTCTCGAGACCGGGAGTTCTATCAATCAATCTAATCACAACCCAATTCCAAACCCGGGCATAATTTTTAGGGAAAGACAAACGGAGTCTCCCTTGTTTCTAGGCAAAATGTAAAACCTATAACGACATATAAGTGGACCAGCACCGTGTCCAACCATATAAACACCTCAAGGCCATCCGAGCCTTGGTTCTTAACAAGTGAACACAAGTAACCAGTTTAAATGCTAACCTATCTCTTCTTATCTTTGACAAGTACATTCATGCTTGGCAACTAAACTAAACTAACTTATTGCATAAAATAGACTATCATACCATTCTAACTCTTTTCCTTTGGACATTACAAACATGCATTGAAGTTAAACTATACTAACTATATACATAAACTAGCTTATCAAACCACTTCAATAATCTAGTAAAACTTAAATTACATTCCTTTTAACATTAAACACATACATTACATGAAAATATACATCTTTGCATCTTTGACAACTCAAGCCACATAGCACGCAAGATAACTCTTCAAGCATGATCTTTCATGTAACCACGAATTTTTCAGCTAACAAGGCATTTCCTGAAATGTTGTGGTGAGGAGTAAGTATACAAAACATGTATACTCAGTAAGGGCGAGACATATATCGAGGTGGAGAGAAAGAAGATCGTGCAATGCAAATAAGGAAGCTAAGTAATATAACTGATAAGTAAGCAATCAATATAAACAATCAATACAATAAACAATTAATAAAAGCATTAACACAACCATTCAAAGTTATACCACACTCTGAAGGCTATGGTTCATTCAAACGAGTAAAGTACCGATCATGATTTCGATGACTTTAACGATGACGCGCTGGCTCACCCACCTTATAACTTCCGTTAGAGTACTCTGGACATACTTTGTCAATTCTACGACCCAAAACTCCTTGGGCGGCAACCCAAGTGAGAAAAGGAATAGGACACGGAGCTAGAGCAACCAACACTGGCAACCCGAGGCTACCTAGAGAGGCCCGTCACTCACGCGCCTAACACAATGCAATGCAATACGAGGAATATAACGATAATCGAGCAAGGCACTGAAATGCAGGTTAGTAACAACATGAGATACAAGAAGCATATACAAACAATAAAATAACAAGAAGAACACTAACAGGCATTATCAACAATTGATATACAATACAATCATAACCAACTTTAACAAGCATAACAAGCAATATTAATCATTCTATAGGTATTATACTATGAAAACACACAAAAATCACAAAATGACCCCAACTTTCAAAACGCTACTACTTTCAAACGAACCACGAGTTTTGTAAACTAACTTCACCAATCCTCCTAGGTTACCATAAGGCACATCTAAAGACCAGGAAACCCTACTTTAACCTAGAATTCCTGCAAAGTCCCGATTTTCCCCTTTGCTCGTTTGAACTACAGGTACCTCAACCGATCACCCAACCAATGTCACAACTGCACCAAAAGTGCTTCCATGACGTACCTCGACAATGTCTTCACGCAAAACGATAAAATGCCAAACTTGACCTAAACGACCCCAACTTTCACTAAGCCATTTTTCTCTGTTTTTCCATTACACAATCCAATTAAACCATACATTTAGGCATTCTAGCATATCTAGTACTTTCCTACATCAACAGAACGCAAAACGAAGCAACTTTAACGTAACGAGGGTTTACTATTCACATTTTACTATTCCATTTGCATTTAAAATTTCAATTGCTATTTTCAACCGTAGAAAATGCTAAAAGTCTACAAATATGTGTTCTACAATTGTCAAGGAACATTCTTTAAGCATCAAAACAGATAAAATAACGATCTACGCATAATTCCTAAAAATTAAAGTTTAGGCATAATAATTTCAAATGCGGAAATAATGATGAAACCCTCACCTTAAACTCTACTAGATGCTAGGAAAACCACGTTGGAAGCCTCGGAAATAACCCCGTGCAAGCTCTCGCGAAGATTTGAAGTTTTGAAGTTGAAATATTTTTTTTTCTTTTCTCCTATGGTTTTGGCCCTTTCTTTTTTTTTTTTCCAGATTTTTGCTTGTTCTTGTAATGTATTATGCATATATAAGATGACAAGTTGAAGTCAAATGGTCGAAGCTTCGGTCAACCCGCTAAACCAAAACAGCTATGCGCGACCTTACGAAAACGGCCATAACTTCTTCTAGAAAACTTCAATTCACGAACGGTTTGAAGCCTCAGAAACTAGACTCATAGAGCTTTCCAACCATATATAATTTGCTACCTAACTCTTCCCCAATTGGTTCAGATTTAATTCCAAAGTTGACCCAAATTTTGACTAACTTAACATTGTATTTTTTTTATTTCTAATCCCAAGTTTGCCCTTTATTAAACATTTCAAAAATTCCCACCTTGTCCTAGTTGGTCAATGTAGATGAAAAGTCAACTAGTTTGGTCAAAGAAGGTGAAAGGCCAATAAAATACAATTTAAATGAACTTTAAATGCTATTGAATACATGCCAGGTTCGGGGTATCACAGGCTGGGCCCGAAAACCTAGGGCTTGGGGCTTGGGACCAGGTCTGCATCGCAACGATGCCCATAACTTTTGATCCGTAAGGAGTTACACGGTGCACAACATAGCGTTGTAAAGCTCTCCGAGAGCTCTACGATGGTCACATGCAAGCGTGCTCGGTTGGGCCCATTTCTGGAGCCCAAAATCGAAGGTTTTCATCAGTGTCGTGACACTTTTATTCTTTTGCACTATTTTTCCTAGCTGGATCGTACGTCGTGAGCCGCAAAAAGGACGATAACCTAATCCATCACATTTCTATTACCGAATTCCACGGTTCCTTGGGCAAGACCACTTCACTTCACGTAGAGGGTTGGCCCGCAAACCGAGGGCATGGTGCTTGGGACCAGGTCTCTGTCACTCCGGTGCCCATAAGTTTTGATACGTAAGGAGTTACGCGGCGCCCAGCATACCGTTGGAAAGCTCTCCGAGAGCTCTACGGCGGGGGTAGCAAGCCTGCTCGGTGGCCCCCATTTTTTGAGCCAAAACCGAACGTTTTCATCAATTTCGGGACACTTTTTTTTTGCTCTGTTTTTTTGTCCCGAATTGTACGTCATGAGCCACGAAAAGGACGGCAACCTAATCCATCACATATCTATTACTGAATCTCATGGCACCTTGGGCAAGAGTACTTCGCTTCACGTAGAGGCTGGGCCCGTAAACTGAGAGCGTGGGGCTTGGGACCAGGTCTCCGTCGCTCCGGTGCCCTTGACTTTTGATTCTTTAGGAGTTACACGACGCACAGCATACCATTGGAAAGCTCTCTGAGAGCTCTACGACGAGGGCAACAAGCCTGCTCGGCTACGCCCATTTTTGGATTGCAAAATTGAACATTTTCAATAGTTTCTGGACACTTTTCTTCTTTTGCAATGTTTTATCGTACGTCATGAGCCTAGAAAATGACGACAACCTAATCCATCATATTTCTATTACCGAATCCCGCAGCACCTTGGGCAAGACAACTTCATTTCACATAGAGGCTGGGCCCGCAAATTGAGGGCGTAAGGCTTGGGACCAGGTCTCCGTCGTTCCGTTGACCATAACTTCTGATCTATAAAGAGTTACGCGGTGCACAACATACCGTTGGAAAGCTCTCCGAGAGCTCTACGACTGGGGTAGTAAGCCTGCTCGACTGCGCCTGTTGTCAGAGCCCAAAATTGACCATTTTCATTAGTTTCGGGACACTTTTCTTCTTTTGCGTTGTTTTTTCGTCACGGATCGTACGTCGTGAGTTGCGAAAAGGACGACAACCTAATCCATCACATTTCGATTATCGAATCCCAAGGCACCTTAGGCAAGGCAACTTCGCTTCACGTGGAGGCTGGACTCGCAAACCGAGGGCTTAGGGCTTAGGACCAGGTCTCCGTTGCTCCAGTGCCCATAACTTTTGATCCGTAAGGAGTTACACGGCGGATAGCATACCGTTGGAATGCTCTCCGAGAGCTCTACGACGAGGGCAGCTAGCTTGCTCAGCTGCACCCATTTTCGGAGCCCAAAATCGGATGTTTTCATCAGTTTTGAGACACTTTTCTTATTTTGAGTTGTTTTTCCATCCCGGATCGTAAGTCGTGAGCCGCGAAAAGGACGACAACCTAATCCATCATATTTCTCATACCGAATCCCATGGCACCTTGGGCAAGACAACTTCTCTTCACTTAGAGGTTGGGCTCGCAAACCGAGGGCGTGGGGCTTGGGACCTGGTCTCTGTCACTCCGTTGCATATAACTTTTGATTCGTAGGGAGTTTCGCGGCGCGCAGCATACCGTTGGAAAGCTCTTTGAGAGCTCTACGACGAGGGTAGCAAGCCTGCTAGGCTGCGACAGTTTTTTGAACCTAAAGTCGAACGTTTTCATCAGTTTCGGGATACTTTTCTTGTTTTGCGCTCTTTTTTGTCCCAGATCGTATGTCGTGAGCCGCAAAAAGGACTACAACCTAATCCATCACATTTTTATTACCGAATCCCACGGCCCCTTGGCAAGACAACTTCGCTGCAAGTGAAGGCTGGGCCCGCAAACCGAGGGCTTGGGGCTTGGGACCAGGTCTCATTCGCTCCAGTGCCCATAACTTTTGATCCATAAAGAGTGAAGTGGCTCACAGCATACCGTTGGAAAGCTTTTCAAGAGCTCTACGACAGGGGCAGCAAGCCCACTTTGTTGCACCCATTTTTGGAGCCCAAAATCGAACGTTTTCATCAGTTTCAGGATACTTTTCCTCTTTTGCATGATTTTTTCGTCCCAGATCATACGACGTGAGCCGCAAAAAGGATGACAATCTAATCCATCACATTTCTATTACCGAATCTCATGGCACCTTGGCCAAAACAACTTCGCTTTACGTAGAGGCTGGGCCCGTAAACTGAGGGCATGAGGCTTGGGTCCAGGTCTCTGTCGCTCCGGTCCCCATAACTTTTGATCCGTAAGAAGTTACGTGGCACATATCATACCATTGTGAAGCTCTCTGAGAGCTCTACTACAAGGGCAGCAAGCCTACTCGGCTGCACCCATTTTCGGAGCCCAAAATCGAACGTTTTCATCAGTTTCAGGATACTTTTCATCCTTTGCGCTGTTTTTTCGTCTGGGATCGTACGTCGTGTGCCGCCAAATGGACGACAACCTAATCCATCAGATTTCTCATACCGAATCCCACGGCACCTTAGGCATAACAACTTCGCTTCACGTAGAGGCTGGGCCCGCAAACCGAGGGTGTGGGGCTTGGGACCAGGTCTCCGTGACCTCAGTGCCTATAACTTTTGATCCGTAAGGGGTTATGCGGTGCAAAGTATACCGTTGGAAGGCTCTCTGAGAGTTCTACGACGGAGGCAGCAAGCATGTTCGACTGCGCTAGTTTTCAGAGCCCAAAATTGAACGTTTTCATTAATTTTGGGACACTTTTCTTCTTTTGCACTATTTTTCTGTCCCGGATCGTACGTCGTTAGCCGCGGAAAGGACAACAACCTAATCCTTCACATTTCTATTACCGAATCCCACAGCACCTTGGGCAAGACAACTTCGCTTCATGTAGAGGCTGGGCACACAAGCTGAGGGCGTGGGGATTGGGACTAGGTCTCCGTCGCTCCGGTGACCATAACTTTTGATCCGTATGTAGTTAGACGGTGCACAGCTTACCGTTGGAAAGCTCTGCCAGAGCTATAGGACGGAGGCAGCAAGGCTGGTCGGCTGCGCCCGGGTTGGGAGCCAAAAATTGAACATTTTCATCAGATTATGGACACTTTTCTTCTTTTGCGGTGTTTTTTCGCCGGGTGGTACGTCGTGAGCCGCGAAAAGGAGGACAACCTAATCCATCACATTTCTATTACCAAATCCCATCGCACATTGGTTAACACAACTTCGCTTCACGTGGAGGTTGGGCCCACAAACTGAGGGCTTGTGGCTTGGGACCAAGTCTGCGTCGCTCTGGTGCCCATAAATTTTGATCCGTAAGGAGTTGCGCGGCGCACAGCATACCGTTGGAAAGTACTACGAGAGCTCTACGACAAGGGCAACAAGTCTGCTCGGCTGCACCCATTTTTGGAGCCTAAAATCAGACGTTTACAACAGTTTCGAGACACTTTTCTTCTTTTTTGCTATTTTTTCGTCCCGGATTGTACGTCGTGAGCTACGAAAAGGACGACAACCTAATCCATCAGATTTCTCATACCGAATCCCATGGCACCTTGGGCAAGGCAACTTCGCTTCACGTAGAGGCTGGGCTTGCAAACCGAGGGCGTGGGGCTTGACTAGGTCTCCGTCGCTCCGGTGCCCATAACTTTTGATCCGTAAGGAGTTACACGGCGCGCAGCATACCGTTGGAAAGCTCTCTAAGAGCTCTACGATGGGGGTAGCAAGGCTGCTCGACTGTTCCTCTTTTTAGAGCCCAAAATTGAATGTTTTCATCAGTTTCGGAACACTTTTCTTCTTTTGCACTATTTTTTTGTCCCGGATCGTACGTCATGAGTCGCGAAAAGGTCGACAACCTAATCCATCACAATTCTTTTACCGAACCCCATGGCACCTTGGGCAAGACAACTTCGCTTCACGTGGAGGCTGGACCCGCAAACTGAGGGTTTGGGGCTTGGGACCAGGTCTGCGTCGCTCCGGTGCCAATAACTTTTGATCCGTAAAGAGTTACGCGGCGCACAACATACCGTTGGAAAGCTCTCCGAGAGCTCTACGACGGGGGTAGTTAGCTTGCTCAACTGCACCCATTTTTAGAGCCCAAAATCGAACGTTTTCATCAGTTTTGGGACACTTTTCTTCTTTTGCACTATTTTTCCATCTCGGATCGTACGTCGTGAGTTGCGAAAAGGACGACAACCTAATCTATCACATTTCTATTACCGAATCCTACGACAACTTGGGCAAGACAACTTCGTTTCACATAGAGGTTGGGCCCGCAAACCAAGGGCATAGGGCTTAGGACCAGGTCTCTGTCGCTCTGGTCCCCATAACTTTTGATCTGTAAGCAGTTATGCTGTGCACAGCATACCGTTAGAATGCTCTCAGAGAGCTTTATGATGGGGGTAGCGAGCCTGCTTGGCTGGGCCCATTTTTGGAGCCCAAAATCAAACATTTTCATCAATTTCGGGACACTTTTCTTCTTTTGCGTTGTTTTTTCATCCCGGATCGTACGTCGTGAGCCGCGAAAAGGACGATAACCTAATCCATCAGATTTCTCATACCAAATCCCACAGTACCTTGGGAAGACAACTTCGCTTCACGTAGAGGCTGGGCCCGCAAAGCGAGGGTTTGGGGCTTGGGACCAGGTCTGCGTCGCTCCGGTGCCCCCAACCTTTGATCCGTAAGGAGTTACGCGGCACACAGTATACCGTTGTAAAGCTCTATGAGATCTCTACGATAGGGGTAGCAAGCATGCTCGACTGCACCCTTTTTCAGAGCCCAAAATCGAATGTTTTCATCAGTTTTGGGATATGTTTTTTCTTTTGCGCTGTTTTTCTATCCCAGATCGTACGTCGTGAGCCGCGAAAAGGACGACAACCTCATCCATCAAATTTCTTATACCAAATCCCATGACACCTTGGGCAAGACAACTACACTTCATGTAGAGGCTGGCCCTGCAAACCGAGGGCGTGGGGCTTGGGACCAGGTCTCCGTCGCTCTGGTGCCCATAACTTTTGATCCGTAAGGAGTTACACGGTGCATAACATACCGTTGGAAAGCTCTCCGAGATCTCTACGACGGGGGCAGCAAGCTTGCTTAGCTGCACCCATTTTCAGAGACCAAAATTGAACATTTTCATCTGTTTCGGGACACTTTTCTTCTTTTGCGCTGTTTTTCCATCCCATATTGTACGTCGTGAGCAGCGAAAATGATGACAACCTAATCCATCATATTCCTGTTACCAAATCCCACGGCACCTTGGGCAAGACAACTTTACTTCATGTAGAGGCTGGGCCCGCAAACCGGGGGTGTGGGTCTTGGGACCAAGTCTCCGTCGCTCCGGTGCCCATAACTTTTGATCTGTAAGGAGTTACGCAGCGCACATCATACTGTTGGAAAGCTCTCTGAGAGCTCTACGATGGGCATATCAAGCCTACTCAACTGCGCCTATTTTTTGAGCCCAAAATTCAACGTTTTCATCAGTTTCGGGACACTTTTCTTCTTTTGCGCCGTTTTTTCATCCTGGATCGTACGTCGTGAGCCGCGAAAATGACTACAACCTAATCCATCACATTTCCATTACCGAATCCCATGACACCTTGGCAAGATAACTTCGCTTCATGTGAAGGCTGGGCCCGCAAACTGAGGGCTTGGGGCTTGGGACCAGGTCTCGTTCGCTCTGGTGCCCATAACTTTTGATTCGTAAAGAGTGAAACAGCTCACAGCATACCGTTGGAAAGCTTTTCGAGAGTTCTACGATGGGGACAGCAAGCCGGCTTTGCTGCGCCCATTTTCGGAGCCCAAAATCGAACGTTTTCATCAGTTTTGGGATACTTTTCTTTTTTTGTACGGTTTTTCTATCCCGGATCGTACGACGTGAGCCGCGAAAAGGATGACAATCTAATCCATCACATTTCTATTATTGAATCTCATGGCACCTTGGCCAAGACAACTTCGCTTCACATAGAGGCTGGGCCCGCAAACTGAGGGCATGGGGCTTGGGTCCAGGTCTCTATCGCTCCGGTCCCCATAACTTTTGATCCGTAAGGAGTTACGCGGCGCACATTGTGAGGCTCGACATCGATTTACGCACGATACCTCATTTCGTGTGGCTAACCTTGATTTGCGTGCCTTGACCTAGATTCAAGAATCGTGTTTTATTTTGTGTTACTTGCATTGAATTACGTGCATTCATTTAGGTTGAGTGTATTTTCTTGGGAAATGTGCATTCATCTCGTAGTTCGTGCATTACCTCGTAGTGCGTACCCTAAACTTAGGAAAGCGTGCCCTCACGCTAATCAAGAAAGCATCTTACCCAAAGCACTAGATCATTAATTAATCCTACAAACTCCACTAACTAATATTGAATTGCTAATTCAACCCACTAGAAGACAAAATCTCACAAAAAGCTAGACATTCTTTATTCTTTATTCTTTATTCTTTGCATATCCCAAACACACAATTAAATATTGCTCAACCAAGACAAAAAATTCAGATTTTGCACAAGCCTTGGCTGACCAACTCTTGCACTTGTGCATGCATTCCAATTTCAAATTCTATTCCTAGACATCCTATGACAATCTATGACACAATGCATAAAAAAATTTGGCTCAAACTCTACCTAAGGCTCCATATTCTCGACCCATCCTCTTGCCATGCTAGGTGATTCAAAATTATGCTTCTTGAAGACACAAATCTGAATTTTACAAGGCCCTAGGCTGACATATGCATTAAACATTCCAAGCTTTCATTTTTCTTTCATTCTTTTTCTCTTTCTCTCATTTCTTCTCTCTCTCTCTCTCAGCCCTAGCTGAAAATATACTCTTCATAGCTAAGTTCTTCATCCTAAGGCTGTTCAAGACCTCCAAGCTACCAAGGAACTCAACCAAGCAAAGCTAGAGTGCAAGAGACACACATGCAAGCTCATTGAACATCCATTTCGGCTTAGGTGAGTTTGTTAGCTTCCATTTCATTTTCTTCTTGTTCTAACCACATGCACCTACTAAGAACTTGGTTACTAAGCTAGGAAATTAGAGAAAATCAAGTGGTCTCTCTGCTAAAGCAAGGAAAAGAGTCAATCTTGTGCATCCTCAAGAGTTTGTGCATCTTCTTTGTTGTCTTGCTAAGGTGAGGGCTAAAACTTTTTGAAAAGCTTTTTAAAACCACATGTATGCCTTTAAATGTCTATCTTTACTTCTGTACTTGTGATATATGTCGTGTTGCTTGAAGACTATTTCATTTTTATGTTGCTTGTTATTGTATTGTAAATGACCCCCATTGTAAATTGGGGTCTAATTTTGGCTTGTACTGATCATAACTAGATAGACACTACTATGGTCATTTTTGCTATCGTTATTGGCTAGTATCTATCATAGGATTATGAAATATCAGGTAAGGATTAAGTAAAATGAACCTATCCAATCTTAAGTAGGTACTCATTGTTAAGCTAAGACCAACAGGTACTTTTGTAACTAGGATTAACAAACAAACGAGACATAGTATCATGCTAGGTTATTAATCAAACAAGACTTCGAGATAACTAATATGCGTTTTGATTGGTTATAAATAGTAATATTAGTTAGAAATGAAATTGAGATTGAAAATTTTGAGGCATTTAGAGAATTAGGTCAAACTAAAGAGCCCAATTACAACCGTTATGCTGCCGGTTTTCCAAAGAATTTGTGGAGTTTAGGCTAAAACGTTAAGTGTTAAACCCTCTTGAACGATTAAGTACGTGATATGACTTGAATGCTTAGATCACACCCTAGTCTAACCTTTATAGGTCGGGTTAGGGCATGACACCTATATAAGAATGGTATCAGAGCTTAGATTGCTTAAGCCGGGTTTAACTCTCGGACCGTGGGTAGAAGCCCTAAGGTTATTAGGATGACTTGTTTATGTGTTATTGTGTGACAATATCAAGTGTGCCTTCTTTGTTTTTATGTGCTTATGTAATTAACATGTCTTAATTGTTTCTAGAATTGTGTATCTATATAAGATTATATGTTGCACATCTTATGCATTAAATTCTTGTTTGTCGTATTCCAATAAATTGTGCATCGTAATATGTGCCTATAGATGGCTGGCCCTAGTACCCGTACTACTAATAGGAGCGGTGAGCCCCAAGAGACCGGAGATGCTTATCAAACTAATCCTGGCATGGCTATGTTTAATATGATGGCGAATGCCATGGATCGCGTGTCACGAGTGATGGAACGTCAAGATGCACGTGAAGCAAACAACAACAACAATAGGAATGATGGTAACCATGGGAGACATAGCAGAATGCGGGAGTTCCTTGACTTTCGCCTGTCCAAATTCCACGGGGAAGCTGATGATGAAAAGGCAGAGGCTTGGCTGTCTGAGATCGTGAGGATTTTCAGGCCACTTGACTATACTGATGAAGAAAATGTGGAGTTCGCTGTATTTTTGTTGCACAGGGATGCTGAGCATTGGTGGCACACTGTGGAGACATTGTGGGAAACTGATCATACACATCGCTTGTGGGGTAATTTCATTAAGGCATTCAAGGATAAATATGTTCCTGCAGTTTCTAGGCAGAGGCGGATTGAGGAATTCATGCGCTTGAATCAGGGTAACATGATCTGCAGTTTCTAGGCAGAGGCGGATTGAGGAATTCATGTGCTTGAATTAGGGTAACATGACGGTGGCCTAGTACGAGGCTCGTTTTGACCGACTGTCCCGCTATGCTCAATACATGATCAGTACTCCTGAGGCGAAGATGTAGAAATTTACGAATGGGTTGAGGCCAGAAATTCAGGACCAGTTGGCTTCGCATGACTTCGATACCTATTCTGCTCTCCTTGCTACTGTTTCCCGAGTTGAGAAGAGAAAACTTGAAAGAGCCGGTTCAAGCCAGCCAAACAAGAAACCATACCAACCTCCAGGTCAACAAAGGAAATTCCAGAGCCAGAGTCGTAGTCAGGGCCAGAGCCAGAACAGACTAGTTAATAACCGTGGCCCGACTAAAGCACCATCAACCCTCTTCCACCCGCGGATCCACAGGTAGTTCACTTGCTACTCAGTCTATCAACTATTCTTACTATGACAAGAAGGGGCACACCAAGGCCCAGTCCTCGAAGAAGTGAGGAGGATGTGTGCGGTGTGGGAGGGGTCAGCATCAGAACAAGGAGTCCCCTAAATGGCAAGCAGGACAAAATCAGGTTAAACCAGCTGGTAGAGGCAAGACTCCAATTCCTAGAGTTCAGGTTCGAGCTTATGCTATTGAGTGCGAGGAGCTTCCAGAGGAGACCGCTGTTGTTGAAGGTACATTCTTCATATTGAATCAACCTGTTAGGGTGCTAATTGATCCAGGTGCTACTCATTCATTTATTACTCCCTTATGTGTGCAACGTGTGAAACTACGAGTTGTATGTTTGCCTTACGAAGTAGAAGTTGGTACTCCGATGGGTTCTAAACTTGTTACTAGCTCAGCTTGTAAAGCATGTAAAATCCAAATTAAAGATAGAGAATTCTCGGCCAATCTTATTGTATTACCTTTTCGAGACTATGAAGTCATCTTAGGGATGGACTGGATGGCAAAGCATCAGGCCCAACTAGATTGCCGGACGAAGATTGTAACATTCCGGGTACCTGGTCAATCAATATTGGAGGTAATGGGTCAAAGAGACTTCACCGGGAGTTCCATCATTTCATCTACGAAAGTAGTAAAGTCCTTGAGAAAAGGATGTAGTGGATACTTAGCTTACCTCATCAACAAGCCATCGGACAAAGCTAAGTTGGAGGAGATGCCAGTGATTAAAGATTATGCGGATGTGTTTTCAGAAGAATTGCCCGGTTTACCCCCAAATCGGGAGATCGAGTTTATTATAGAATTACTACCTGGCACCCAGCCGATATCTAAAGCTCCCTATCGTATAGCACCGGCCGAGCTACAAGAATTGAAGGACCAATTGCAAGGATTGTTGAAGAAGGGGTTTGTTCAACCAAGTTCTTCACCGTGGGGTGCACCAGTCCTATTTGTAAAGAAGAAAGACAGAACGTTGAGGCTATACATCGACTACCGAGGATTGAACCAAGTGACCGTCAAGAATAAATACCCACTTCCACTGATCGATAAGTTATTTGATCAACTTCAAGGAGCCAAGGTGTATTCGAAGCTCGACTTGAGGCAAGGATACTATCAGTTGCGGATCAAAAAGGAGGATGTGCCTAAAATGGCTTTCAGGACAAGATATGGGCATTATGAATATGTGATGATGCCATTTGGACTAACTAATGCCCCTGCAGCTTTTATGGACTTGATGCACAGGGTGTTTCAACCTTACTTGGACCAATTTGTGGTGATCTTTATTGATGATTATTTGTTATACTCGAAATCTGAGACTGAGCATGAACAACACCTACTATTGGTAATGCAGAAACTTCGAGAGCATCAATTGTATGCAAAGTTTAGCAAGTGCGAGTTTTGGTTGCAGCAGATTGCATTTTTGGGGCATATCATATCCCAAGAGGGAATAGCAGTGGATCCAGCAAAGATAGAAGCGGTGATGTCTTGGAAGAAGCCGGAAAATGTTATGGAGGTTCGGAGTTTTCTTGGTCTAGCCGGCTATTATCGGAGGTTCGTGAATGATTTTTCAAAGATTGCAGGACCGCTTACAAAGCTCACTCAAAAGAAAATGAAATTTATATGGGATGACAAGTGTGAGAACAGCTTCCAAGAATTGAAAAGAAGATTGACTACCGCACATGTTCTTGCATTGCCTGAAGGGAGTCAAGGTTTTGTAATCTATAGCGATGCTTCGAAGGAAGGACTGGGATGTGTGTTGATGCAAAATGGTAGAGTGATTGAGTATGCTTCTAGGAAACTGAAGCCGTATGAATTGAACTACCCGACGCATGATTTGGAGTTAGCGGCTATTGTGTTTGCACTCAAGAAATGGAGGCACTATTTGTGGGGTAACAAGTTCGAGGTGTTTACTGATCACAAGAGCTTGAAATACTTGTTCTCACAAAAAGAGTTGAATATGAGGCAAGATGGTGGATGAAGCTTTTGGATAATTATAACTACACAATCAATTATGTGCCCGGTAAAGCAAATGTAGTTACAGATTCCTTAAGTCGAAAAGCGAGCATGGCAAAACTGGAAGTTAAGGTGCAGGAGATGTTGGAGGAAGCATTCTTGTGGAAACCACAATTGACTCAAAAAAGGTTACTATTGTCCACTACACAAGTTCAATCGACCTTGTTGTCTGAATTACGAGAGGCTCAATAGAAAGACCAACAGTTTCAGAAGATTAAAGAAAGCAACACAGATTTCAAGTTTCATGATGATGGTATTTGGAGGTTTAGGAATCGGATTTGTGTTCCTAATGAGCCAGAGCTGAAAAAGAAGATTCTTGAAGAAGCCCATAATTCAAGATATACTATTTACCCCAGCAGAACAAAGATGTACCGGGATTTGAAGCAACACTATTGGTGGAATAACATGAAGAGAAAGATTGCGGAGTTTGTGGCATGGTGTTTGACTTGCTAGAGAGTCAAAGTAGAACATCAACGACCCGCAGGTTTACTTCAGCCATTGGAAATTTCTCGATGGAAATGGGAACATATAACTATGGACTTTGTTATGGACCTGCCCAGGTCACAAAAGGGTCATGACGTCGTTTGGGTCATAGTGGATAGATTGACTAAGTCAGCACACTTCTTACCGATGAACAAGGAGGATAGTCTTGAGAAGTTGGGAGATATGTATGTGGCGGAGATTGTAAGATTACACAGGATGCCTGTGAGTATTGTATCGGATAGGGATCCTCATTTTACTTCCCGATTTTGGAAGAGATTGCAAGAAGCTTTGGGAACGAAGTTGAGTTTCAGCACGGCTTATCACCCTTAGACTGATGGACAATTTGAGAGAACTATTCAGATTCTGGAGGATATGCTGAGGGCGTGTGTTTTAGACTTCAGGAAAGGTTGGGAAAAATACCTGTCTCTAGCGGAGTTCGCTTATAATAATAGTTATCAGGCCACTATCGGGATGGCCCCATTTGAGGCGTTGTATGGACGTAAGTGTCGATCCCCAAGTTACTGGGATGAAGTAGGTGAGACGAAGACTTTTGACCCGACCCTTCTACCTGAACTTATGAAGACTGTTGATAATATCCATCTTATCCGGAAACGGATGCTTACCACCCAGAGCAGGCAAAAAAGTTATGCAGACCGACGGAGACGGAGTCTAGAGTTTGAGGTCGGCGACAAGGTGTTCTTGAGGATATCACCTCGGAGGGGACTGATTAAACATGACAAGGGTGAAAAGTTGAGCCCGAGGTTTGTAGGACCATTCGAGATAATTGAGAAGGTTGGCAAATTAGCGTATCGCCTGGCACTACCCCAAAACCTCTCCAATATTCACAACGTCTTTCATGTTTCGATGCTACAGAAGTATCACCCTGATCCATCGCATGTCTTGGAGCTAGAGCCATTGCAGCTTCGGGAGAACTTGTCTTATGAAGAGAAGCCCATTTGGATCCTAGACCAGCAAGATCGGGAGTTGTGCAACAAATCTATACCGATGGTGAAGTGTTGTGGGATCATCATGGAGTCGAAGAAGCAACGTGGGAAAGGCGAGACCAGATGGAGCAATAGTATCCAGCATTATTTCAAAGGTAATATTGAATTTCGGGACGAAATTCTTTTAAGGAGGGGAGGACGTGAGGCCCGACCTCGATTTACATGCGATACCTCGTTTCGTGTGCCTAACCTAGATTTGTGTGCCTTGACCAAGATTCAAGAATCGTATTTCATTTTGTGTGCCTTGCATTGGATTACGTGCATTCATTTAGGATTGCGTGTATTTACTTGGAAAACGTGCATTCGTCTTGTAGTTTGTGCCTTACCTCATAGTACGTGCCCTAAACCTAGAAAAGCGTGCCCTCACGCTAATCAAGAAAGCATCTTACATGAAGCACTAGATTATTAATTAATCCTACAAACTCCACTAACTAATATTAAATTGCTAATTCAACCCACTAGAAGACAAAATCTCACAAAAAGCTAGACATTCTTTATTCTTTGCATATCCCAAACACACAATTAAATATTGCTCAACCAAGACAAAAAATTCAGATTTTGCACAAGCCTTGGCCGACCAACTCTTGCACTTGTGCATGCATTCCAATTTCAAATTCTATTCCTAGACATCCTATGACAATCTATGACACAATGCATAAAAAAATTTGGCTCAAACTCTACCCAAGGCTCCATATTCTCGACCCATCCTCTTGCCATGCTAGGTGATTCAAAATTATGCTTCTTGAAGACACAAATCTGAATTTTACAAGGCCCTAGGCCGACATATGCATTAAACATTCCAAGCTTTCATTTTTCTTTCATTCTTTTTCTCTTTCTCTCATTTCTTCTCTCTCTCTCTCTTGGCCATAGCTGAAAATATACTCTCCATAGCTAAGTTCTTCATCCTAAGGTTCTTCAAGACCTCCAGGCTACCAAGGAACTCAACCAAGCAAAGCTAGAGTACAAGAGACACACATGCAAGCTCATTGAACATCCATTTCGGCTTAGGTGAGTTGTTAGTTTCCATTTCGTTGTCTTCTTGTTATAACCACATGCACCTACTAAGAACTTGGTTACTAAGCTAGGAAATTAGAGAAAATCAAGTGGTCTCTCGGCTAAAGCAAGGAAAAGAGTCAATCTTGTGCATTCTCAAGAGTTTGTGCATCTTCTTTGTTGTCTTGCTAAGGTGAGGGCTAAAACTTCTTGAAAAGCTTTTGAAAACCACATGCATGCCTTTAAATGTCTATCTTTACTTCTGTACTTGTGATATATGTGTGTTCATGAGCTTTTGTAAACATGCATGTTAAGATATTTGGCTAGAATGTGATGATAGATGAAATCGCGTATGGGACAGCCTTCTGTCTTGTTGGTGCGAGGTGATTTTGACTAGGTAAATGAGGTTGAAAATGCGTGAAAATTGGTAGGTGACTAGTTTTGCTAGTTTTGAGCATTTGTCACAGAAATAGGCCAAAGCTAATTTCGATTCTAAGGTCCACAAAATGGAAAATTATCAAAATGTGACCAAATCTGAAAAATCTGGGAAAATGAAGCAGGTTTTGGCAGATTCACTGTTCTTGTAGAACGAACCAGTTTTGATTTAGTAAATGACATCCAAAATGCATGAAATTTGGTGTGCTACTAGATTATCAGTTCTGGACATTTTTGTCAGAAATAGACTAAGGCTAAATCTGACCCTAAGGCCCTAAAAAACGACAAGTATTGAAATGTGTGCTAATCTGGACAGTTTTGTGTAGTTTCACGGTTTTGGCTATAACTCTTGAACCCGAACTCCAAATGATGCGAGCTTTGTTTCTGAATTTAGTTCACTCCTTAAGCTTTAATTTGACATCTTGTTCACTGGAATTGGAGATTGTTTGTTTGTCTCAATGATTGTGAGAAAACAGTCCATTGCAGTGAGGGTCTCACCTATTGATATGCTTAGAAAAATTATTGTAGCTTCTCTTGTTGTGTTGAATGCGTGGGATTATGGCATTTGGATGTTGTGTGGACTGTTTTGAATGCTTCAGGGTGTTTGAATTAATCAATGCATGGATTGACTTTAATTACGAGATGACTTGGGGCTTAATCGCATGGGTAAGCACGAATTGAAACCCTAGTGACTAGGTAAACTCACTAAGTGTTGATCCTATGGATATCGTGTTTGATTATGTAATTAGTAGGCTGGCCGTAGTTGCCCTCATAGCCCTAAACATGATTTTGATGATTACATGTTGACAAGTAGGCCTTTCTTGCGCCCGGTCCCACATAGATGTCGTTGCATGTTGAATAATCTTATTAATTGATTACGTGAACTTCAAAATGAGTTATATGACTTGATTTACATGCGTTACATGGCTGCCCATTTAATATTCATATAACTCCATGTGCTTTTCAAGTGAAATTACTTGTCATATCGTGCCTCGCTTGTTGACTTGTCAATGTGCAATCTTATGACTGCTCAGAGGCGACCTACTTTGTTGTCCTCCTAATGTGATATATTAAATGTCATAAATGTGCATTGCATACAAGGTTGAAACCTTTCATTCTGGCGTGGTAGAGTTCACGCACACCGGGCGGCATCGGGCTTGCCGGTACAACCGTGACTACCATTGTCCAATTCCCTCTCTCGCTTGGGGGCTAGACTTCCTCGGAGAGTTGGGTCGTAGGATTTCAGGGTACATTCGGAGTACACCCATTTGGCATGATAAGGGGATGATTTGAAGCTGGCCGCAACAACTGATACTGGAAATGAATTGAGAGCAAAAGCTCACTGTATCCTTTTTACTATGTGTATAAGTACTATCGCTTGGTTCCTAGAGGACCTCGGGGAGGAAAGACGGGTAATTGTGTTCTTTTACTTTTACATTACATTATGTACTTGTGATATAATGTCAAGCTTGCAAAAAGGTTTTCCATAAGTTGAACCAAAAAAATGAGTTTCAAAACTTATTTCTCGTTCCCCCTCGCTGAGTTCATAAGGACTCACCCTATTTATCATCTCAGGTGAAGAAGACCAGGAATAGGTACCCGAGGACGATGTGCCTAATGATGATTCCTTGGAATGATTGCTTGCCCTACGTGCCTTACTTGACTATGGCCATTTTGTGAACGATGTGTTGCTTGAAGACTATTTCATTTCTTATGTTGCTTGTTATTGTATTGTAAATGACCCCCGTTATAATTTGGGGTCTAATTTTGACTTGTACTGATCATAACTAGATAGACACTACTATGGTCATTTTTGCTATCGTTATTGGCTAGTATCTATCATAGGATTATGAAGTATCAGGTAAGGATTAAGTCCAATCTTAAGCATGTACTCATTGTTAAGCTAAGACCAACAGGTACTTTTGTAACGAGGATTAACAAACAAACGAGACATAGTATTATGCTAGGTTATTAATCAAACAAGACTTCAAGATAACTGGTAGGTGTTTCGATTGGTTATAAATAGTAATGTTAGTTAGAAATGAAATTGAGATTGAAAATTTTGAGGCATTTAGAGAATTAGGTCAAACTAAAGAGCCTAATTATAGCCGTTATGCTGCCGGTTTTCCGAAGAATTTGTGGAGTTTAGGCTAAAACGTTAAGTGTTAAACCCTCTTGAACAATTAAGTACGTGATATGACTTGAATGTTTAGATCACACCCTAGTCTAACCTTCATAGGTCGGGTTGGGGCGTGACACACATCATACCATTTTGAAGCTCTCCGAGAGCTCTACGACAGGGACTGTGATAACCCGAACCCGGCAAGCATTTAAAGGCATTTAATTGCATTTAATTAAGTGACATCTTAAATGTTAGCATTGGATTTGCATTTATTTTTAATTAAACATTTATTTGAAGCTTTATTTTCATATTTCTTTTAGAAGTAACTAGAATAATACTTGAGCTAATTATTTTAACGGAATATCAACTACTTTTCATATTGATGTCAATTGGTTTTATTTTTTCTTGCACTTAAATGCTCGGATTTCAATTAAATGAAAAGTAGCTCCGAGCCGGAGTAAATTTTAAACTATGATGCTTTCCAAAAATGATATATTTCTTAGATTCTTTGAGATTTAATTGTTATTCTTCTATTGGCGCAAAGTGCATAGCATATCGAGAGAGATAGTTAGGAAATGAATTCTAGTCCTCAGCAAATAGTGAAAAATAGTATTTAGTGTTTTAATTTTAGTGTTTTAATTTGTATTTAACTAGAATTGGATTTATGTTAGTTGTTTTAGCTTTAAAATGCATAAAACAAGCTTATTTGACCAAGTTTAAGTTAGTTGACCAAGCCTTGACCAAGTTGACCTTGTGTTATCTTTTAAAATAGCTTAAATAGCACAAAACAAAAAAAAAAGCTGAAATCAGAGAACAAGCTGGCCGAAAATAGAAGGGAAAAAAAAATAAATTTCAACTTCCAAACTTCAATTTCTTCGCATGAGCTTGCACGGGGTGGTTTTCGAGGAATCCTACGAGGTTTTCCTTGCATCTAGGAGCGTCTAAGGTGAGAGTTTCATCGTTATTTGTGCATTTGAATATTTTGTGTATTAACTTTGATTTTGGGTTTTATCCATATATTGTTGTTTTAATTGATTTGAGGCTTAAAGTATATTCCCTAGCAATCGTAGAACACGTGTTTATAGCTTTTTAACATTTTCTGCGGTTGAATATTGAAATTGAAATATAAATTGTGTAATGAATAGTAAATTATGAATAGTAAACTCCCGTTTCGATGAAGTTGCTCTGTTATGCGTTCTGTTATTGTAGGAAAATGCTAGATATGCTGGAATGCCTAAATGTGTGGTTTAATTGGAATGTGTAATGGAAAAACGGAGAAAAACGGCTTGGTGAAAGTCGGGGTCGTTTAGGTCGAGTTTGGAGTTTTCTCATTTTGCGTGTTGGCATTGTTTCGGGAGGCCATGGAAGCACTTTTGGTGCGATTATGGCGTTGGTTGGGTGTTTGGTTGGTATAGTTGTAGTTCAAACGAGCAAAGAGGAAAATCGGGGCTTTGCGCGAATTCTAGGGTTAAGTAGGGTTTCGGGGTCTTTAGACGTGCCTTATGGTGACCTAGGAGGATCGGTGAAGTCGGTTTCCAGAACTCGTGGCTCGTTTGGAAATGGTAGTGTTTTTATAGTTGGGGCCGATTTATGATTTTGCTTGTTATCTTGATATTATGCCTATAAAATGCTTAGGGTTGCTTGATATACTTGTTTAATTGGTGTTATTATTGCTTATTATTGCTTGTTATGCATGAAAAGTTAGTTGAATGCTAGTATTAATTGTGATCGCTTGTTATCTCGTTTGTTGTCACTAGTTTGTATTGTTGTGCTATAGCTCTTTTATCGCCTTGTATCGAGTCTTGCATTGCATAGTGTCTCGCGCGTTATTGATGGGCCTCTCTGGGTAGCCTCGGGTTGCCAGTGTTGGTTGCTCTAGCTCCGCTACTATTCCCTTTTCTCGCTTGGGTTGCCTCCCAGGGAGATTTGGGTCGTAGAATTGATGGATACTTCCGGGCTCGAGATTGATGTATCTCTCGTGAAATGGTATATTGCTCGTAAGAGTAAACCATAGCCTTCAGAGTGTGGTATAGCTTTGAATGGTTGTGTTAATGCTTTCAGTAATTGCTTATTGTATTGATTGTTTGTCTTGAATACTTATTTATCAGTTATATTGCTTAACTGTCTTATTTGCATTGCACGACTTTCTTTCTCTCCAATTCGATATCTGTGTCGCCCTCACTGAGTATACGTGTTGTGTATACTCACTCCTCACCACCACATTTCAGGAAATGTCATGTTAGTTGGAAGTTCGTAATTTCGTGAAAGTCCGTTGCCTGAAGAGTTGTCTTACGTGCCTATGTGGCTTGAGTGTCGAAGTTGTGAAGATATATGCTTTCATATGTTGTATGTATTTAATGTCAAAAGTATGTAATTTAAGTTTCATTAGATTGTTGAAGTAGTTTGATAAGTTCAATTATGTATCTAGTTATTATAACTTAACTTCAAATGCATGTTTGTAATGTCCAAAGGAAAAGAATTAGAAGGTCATGATAGTTTATTTTATGTAGTAGCTTAGTATGGTTTAATTGTCTAGTTTGAGTGTAATTGTGAAAAAATGAAAAGAGAGAAGTTAGCTTTTATGTATACTTGCTGAGTTTAATTGTTGAGAACCAAGGCTCGGATGGCCTTGAGGTGTTTGTATGGTTGGACTCTGTGTTGGTCCACTTATATGCTATCGCAGGTCTTACATTTTGCCTAGAAATAGGGAAGACTCCGTCCGTTTTCCCTGAAAATTTATGCTCGGGTTTGGTTTGGGTTGTGATTAGATCGATTGATAGAACTCCCAATCTCGAGAGGGATTGTGGTGTCACAGGTGGTATCAGAGCTTGTTTAGCTCATAAGCCGGGACAGGGTCCTCGGTCTGGTGGGTAGTGGTCCTTGAATGTGTGCTTGTTAAGTGTGTCTTGAAAGTGTATGCTTGTATGTGAGATTATGTGTCTTGACATGAATGTGTGCTCCTATGTGATATAGTTATGTGTTATGTGTTAATTGTGTGCTAAGCGAAGTAAAGTATCTAGTTGTGCATTGAATTGACCTATCGAATTGGCATTGTGAATCGAATCGACCTTGTGAATTGTTATTTGCTTGGAGTATTGCTTGTAATATGTGTATTGGAATGTCTTCAATTGTTTGTGTCGTGATTTGAATTGATTATGTTGTGCTTGACTTTATTGTCATGCTTAAGTGACTTTGTTGAATAAACTGTTTTGTTAACTTGCTTGCATAATAGTTTAAGGCATATGTATAACTGTGATATATTGGCATTCATACATGTCCTATTGAAATGGTAAGAGAGACTTCCTCCTTCCCTGAAGAGAAGTGGTTAGTAGCAGGCTCTCCAAGTTATGTGGATTGACGGGAATGAGCAGTGCTTGACTAGCCTTTATTTGGGAGTTGGTGTTTGTCTTTTGAAGCTCAGTTGTTGGCATGCTTCTAAGACTTTTCTTCGTGGTTGGCAATCAAAAAAAAAAAAAAAGATAACTTTCTTTGGAGTTTCGGTATGATGGCTCATGGTAGCATTCTTTGGCTTCCTTATTGGGTATTCTTTGGAACTTCTGTTGGCACTTCTTGGTAGACTTGGCTGTTGGGGTTCCTCTAAGATTATCTCCTATGTTTAGTATAAATGACTATCTTTGGAGATCTACATGATAACTCTTTGGAGCATTTCCTTAATATTTCCTTGTTGGGCATTCATCGAGTTTTTCTATATTGGCATTTCGTGGAAGACTTGGTTGGGGTTTTAATCAACCTTTGGTGTTCTTTCCGCATTCTTATGGGGAACTTTGATTTGAGTCTACTTATAATGATCAGCTTTGCGTGAGGCGTACTATTTTGGTATTCTTGTGGACATTTCTCAGTGGATTTGGCAATCGGAGTTCTTATTGGACTTGCTGCATAATATTGTCTACAATATCTTTGTTCTGGTCTTTCTTGATATTTTATTGGCAATTGTGGTTGGAAATCTTCAATAGTATATGATGTACCTGCACGACATTTCCTTTGGTACTTTACCCAATATTCGATAGCAATATTATTTTGGGAATCTACTTGGTTATTCAGCTTGGTGTTCATTCATGGACTTTTGATGAGTATATATATGTTGGCGTACATTTTGGATTTCCTATTCAGATGCTTCTTGAGCTATATATTGAAAGACTTCCTTGAAACTTCTGTAATATGATCGACTGGATTTCTTGTTTGGAGTCTTCCTGAGTAGTACTTGGGATTCTTGTTTAGACACTGCTTCAGATTGTTTATTGGTATGTTCTTGGTACTTTTAGTTGGGATTCTGTTATGGCATTCTCTAGGATCCTTAGTGGCCATTTATCTAGCATTTACTTATTGGGCAAACTTGGCTACATTCTTACCGGAGCATTGTTCGGTGGGCATTCTACTGGTATTTTCCTTGTTGGCACTATTGGAAGTCTTACACTTGGGATCTTGTTCAGAATTATTATCTTATATTGCTTACGGTATGCTGTGGAATACTTTAGGCATCCTTGATGGTAAGTTGTATAAAGGTTGCACTCGGCAAATGGCGAAGAGGTCTTGGAGCTTGGTCTTATATGTGCTGCATCTATTTTGGCCATCCTTTGACTTCCTTATGTGATACTTGTTGGATTTTTTTTTTTATATAGAGGATTCGTATATTGGTAATATCTACAGTATCTTTGCTTTAGTCATTATTGGCATCTTCTCGGCACTCTTAGCGGGGAATTCTTTTATGATGTTCTTGACCAGCGAAATTCTTATTTGGATTTCAAGATGGCATTTTCAATTAAACCTTTATTTGGTCTTATTGTTTTGGAGTTTTCAGTCAGTACTATTGGGGTTTCTTAGTAAGATATTCTTCAAGCATTCTTAATCAGTGTCTTGTTCAGCAACCAATGAAGAGTGGTCAGAGTTGGATTTCAGATGATGCAAAGTTCTATTGGAAGAAGAATTGCGAGGACACAAATGTTTTAAGGGGGGAAGGATGTGATAACCCGAACCCGGCATGCATTTAAAGGCATTTAATTGCATTTAATTAAGTGACATCTTAATGTTAGCATTGGATTTGCGTTTATTTTTAGTTAAACATTTATTTGAAGCTTTATTTTCATATTTCTTTTAGAAGTAACTAGAATAATACTTGAGCTAATTATTTTAACGGAATATCAACTACTTTTCATATTGATATCAATTGGTTTTATTTTTTCTTGCACTTAAATGCTCGGATTTCAATTAAATGAAAGTAGCTCCGAGCCGGAGTAAATTTTAAACTATGATGCTTTCCAAAAATGATATATTTCTTAGATTCTTTGAGATTTAATTTTTATTCTTCTATTGGCGCAAAGTGCATAGCATATCGAGAGAGATAGTTAGGAAATGAATTATAGTCCTCAGCAAATAGTGAAAACTAGTATTTAGTGTTTTAATTTTAGTGTTTTAAGTTGTATTTAACTAGAATTGGATTTATGTTAGTTGTTTTAGCTTTAAAATGCATAAAACAAGCTTATTTGACCAAGTTTAAGTTAGTTGACCAAGCCTTGACCAAGTTGACCTTGTTTCATCTTTTAAAATTGCTTAAATAGCACAAAACAAAAAAAAAGTTGAAATCAGAGAACAAGCTAGCCGAAAATAGAAGGGAAAAAAAATTTCAACTTCCAAACTTCAATTTCTTCGCGTGAGCTTGCACGGGGTGGTTTTCGAGGCATCCTACGAGGTTTCCCTTGCGTCTAGGAACATCTAAGGTGAGGGTTTCATCGTTATTTGCGCATTTGAATATTTTGTGTATTAACTTTGATTTTTGGGTTTTATTCGTATATTGTTGTTTTAATTGATTTGAGGCTTAAAGTATGTTCTCTAACAATCGTAGAACATGTATTTATAACTTTTTAACATTTTCGGCGGTTGAATATTGAAATTGAAATATAAATTGTATAATGAATAGTAAATTATGAATAGTAAACCCCCGTTTCGATGAAGTTGCTCCGTTACGCGTTCTGTTGATGTAAGAAGATATTAGATATGCTAGAATGCCTAAATGTGTGGTTTAATTGGAATGTGTAATGGAAAAACGGAGAAAAACGGCTTGGTGAAAGTCGGGGTCGTTTAGGTCGAGTTTTGAGTTTTCTCGTTTTGCGTGTTGGCATTGTTTTGGGAGGCCATAGAAGCACTTTTGGTGCGATTATGGCGTTGGTAGGGTGTTTGGTTGGTATAGTTGTAGTTCAAATGAGCAAAGAGGGAAATCGGGGCTTTGCGCGAATTCCAGGGTTAAGTAGGGTTTCGGGGTGTTTAGACGTGCCGTAGTGTGACCTAGGAGGATCGGTGAAGTTGGTTTCCAGAACTCGTGGCTCGTTTGGAAATGGTAGTGTTTTGATAGTTGGGGCCGATTTATGATTTTGCTTGTTATCTTGATATTATGCCTATAGAATGCTTAGGGTTGCTTGATATACTTGTTTAATTGGTGTTATTGTTGCTTATTATTGCTTGTTATGCTTGAAAAGTTAGTTGAATGCTAGTATTGATTGTGATTGCTTGTTATCTCGTTTGTTGTCACTAGTTTGTATTGTTGTACTATCGCTCGTTTATCGCCTTGTATCGAGTCTTGCATTGCATAGTGTCTTGCGCGTGAGTGATGGGCCTCTCTGGGTAGCCTCAGGTTGCCAGTGTTGGTGGTTCTAGCTCCGCTGCTATTCCCTTTTCTCGCTTGGGTTGCCTTCCAGGGAGATTTGGGTGGTAGAATTGATGGATACTTCCGGGGTATTCCAAACTGGTGTTATAAGGTGGATGTGTGCTTATTGTCATCGTTGTCAACATCAAGCTCGAGATTGATGTATCACTCGTGAAATGGTATATTGCTCGTAAGAGTGAACCATAGCCTTCAGAGTGTGGTATAGCTTTGAATGGTTGTGTTAATGCTTTCAGTAATTGCTTATTGTATTGATTGTTTGTCTTGAATACTTATTTATCAGTTATATTGCTTAACTGTCTTATTTGCATAGCACGGCTTTCTTTCTCTCCAATTCGATATCTGTCTCGCCCTCACTGAGTATACGTGTTGTGTATACTCACTCCTCACCACCACATTTCAGGAAATGTCATGTTAGCTGGAAGTTCGTGATTTCGTGAAAGTCCGTTGCCTGAAGAGTTGTCTTACGTGCCTATGTGGCTTGAGTGTCGAAGTTGTGAAGATATATGCTTTCATATGTTGTATGTATTTAATGTCAAAAGTATGTAATTTAAGTTTCATTAGATTGTTGAAGTAGTTTGATAAGTTAGATTATTTATCTAGTTATTATAACTTAACTTCAAATGCATGTTTGTAATGTCCAAAGGAAAAGAATTAGAATGGCATGATAGTTTATTTTATGTAGTAGCTTAGTATGGTTTAATTGTCTAGTTTGTGTGTACTTGTCAAAAAATGAAAAGAGATAGGTTAGCTTTTAAATTGAAAATGTATGTATACTTGCTGAGTTTAATTGTTGAGAACCAAGGCTCGGATGGCCTTGAGGTGTTTGTATGGTTGGACTCGGTGTTGGTCCACTTATATGCTATCGCAGGTCTTACATTTTGCCTAGAAATAGGGGAGACTCCGTCCGTTTTCCCTGAAAATTTATGCCCGGGTTTGGTTTGGGTTGTGATTAGATCGATTGATAGAACTCCCGGTCTTGAGAGGGATCGTGGTGTCACAGGGACAGCAAGCCTGCTCGGCTGCACCTATTTTCGGAGCCCAAAATCGAACGTTTTCATTAGTTTCAGGATACTTTTCATCTTTTGCGCTGTTTTTCCGTCCCGGATCGTACATCATGTGCCACCAAAAAGACGACAACCTAATCCATCAGATTTCTCATACCGAATCCCACGACACCTTGGGCATAACAACTTCGCTTCACGTAGAGGCTGGGCTTGCAAACCGAGGGCGTGGGGCTTGGGACCAGGTCTCCATCTCTTCGGAGCCTATATCTTTTGATCCGTATGGAGTTACGCGGCGCACAGAATACTGTTGGAAAGCTCTCCGAGAGCTTTACGACGGGGGCAACAAGCGTGTTTGGCTGCGCTAGTTTTCAGAGCCGAAAATTAAACGTTTTCATCAATTTTGGGACACTTTTCTTCTATTGCACTATTTTTCTGTCCCGAATCGTACGTCGTGAGCCGTGAAAAGGACAACAACCTAATCCATCACTTCTATTACCGAATCCCACAGCACCTTGGGCAAGACAACTTCGCTTCACGTAGAGGCTGGGCCCGCAAACCGATGGCGTGGGGCTTGGGACTAGGTCTCTCTCGCTCCGGTACCCATAACTTTTGATCCGTAAGGAGTTACGTGGCGCACAACGTAACGTTGGAATGCTCTCCGAGAGCTCTACGACAGGGGCAACAAGCGTGTTCGGCCGCGCTAGTTTTCAAAGCCCAAAATTGAACGTTATTATCAATTTTCGGACACCTTTCTTCTTTTGCGCTATTTTTCTATCTCGGATCGTACGTCGTTAGCCGCAAAAATGACAACAACCTAATCCATTACATTTCTATTACCGAATCCCACAGTACCTTGGGTAATTCAACTTCGTTTCACGTAGAGGCTCGGCCCGTAAACCGAGGGCGTGGGCTTGGGACCAGGTCTCTCTCGCTCTGGTGCCCATAACTTTTGATCTGTAAGGAGCTACGTGGCGCACAACATACCGTTGGAAAGCTCTCTGAGAGCTCTATGACGAGGGCACCAAGCGTGTTCAGTTACGCTAGTTTTCAGAGCCCAAAATTGAACGTTTTCATCAATTTTGGGACACTTTTCTTCTTTTGCACTTATTTTTTTGTCCCGGATCGTACGTCGTGAGCCGCGAAAAGGACAACAACCTAATTCATCACGTTTCTATTACCGAATCCCATGGAACCTTGGGCAAGACAACTTTGCTTCACGTAGAGGCTGGGCCCGCAAACCGAGGACGTGGGGCTTGGGACCAGGTCTCTGTCGCTCCGCTTCCCATAACTTTTGATCCGTAAAGAGTTACGCGGCGCACAACATACCGTTGGAAAGCTCTCCGAGAGCTCTACGACGGGGGCAACCAGCTTGCTTGGTGGCGCACATTTTCAGAGCCCAAAATCGAACGTTTTCATCATTTTCGGGATACTTTTCTTTTTTTGCGCTGTTTTTCCGTACTGGATCGTACGTCGTGAGCCGCGAAAGGACGACAACCTAATCCATCACATTTCTATTACTGAATACCACGGCACCTTGGGCAAGACAACTTCGCTTCACGTAGAGGATGGGCCCGTAAACCGAGGGCGTGGGTCTTGGGACTAGGTCTCCGTCGCTCCAGTGACCATAACTTTTGATCCATATGGAGTTACACGGTGCACAGCATACCGTTGGAAAGCTCTCCCAAAGCTCTACGACGGAGGCAGCAAGGCTACTCGGCTACGCCCATTTTAGGAGCCAAAAATTGAACATTTTCATCAGATTATGGACACTTTTCTTTTTTTGTGCTGTTTTTTCGTCCCGGATCGTTCGTCGTGAGCTGGGAAAAGGACGACAACCTAATCCATCACATTTCTATTACCAAATCCCATGGCACATTGGGTAAGACAACTTTGCTTCAAATGGAGGCTGGGCCCACAAACCGAGGGCTTGGGGCTTGGGACCAGGTTTGCGTCGCTCCGGTGCCCATAACTTTTGATCCGTAAGGAGTTGCGCGGCGCACAGCATACCGTTGGAAAGCTCTACGAGAGCTGTACAACGGGGGCAACAAGTCTGCTCGACTGCACCCATTTTCAGAGCCCAAATTCAGACGTTTACATCAGTTTGGAGACACATTTCTTCTTTTGCTCTATTTTTTTGTCCCGGATTATACGTCGTGAGCCGCGAAGAGGACGACAAGACAACCTAATGCCTCAGATTTTTCATACCGAATCCCATGGCACCTTGGGCAAGACAACTTCGCTTCACGTAGAGGCTTGGCTCGCAAACCAAGCGTGTGGGGCTTGGGACTACGTCTCCATCGCTCCGGTGCCCATAACTTTTGATCCGTAATGAGTTACGCGGCGCACAACATACCGTTGGAAAGCTCTTTGAGAGCTCTACGATGGGGGTAGCAAGCCTACTCGACTGCGCCAATTTTCGGAGCCCAAAATCGAACATTTTCATCAATTTTGGAACACTTTTCTTCTTTTGCACTATTTTTCGGTCCCGAATTGTACGTCGTGAGCGGCGAAAAGGTCGACAACCTAATCCATCACAATTCTTTTACCGAATCCCACGGTACCTTGGGGAAGACAACTTTGCTTCATGTGGAGGCTGGGCCCGCAAACCGAGGGTTTGGGGCTTGGGACCAGGTCTGCGTCACTCCGGTGCCCATAACTTTTGATCCGTAAGGAGTTACGCGGCGCACATCATACCGTTGGAAAGCTCTCCGAGAGCTCTACGACGGAGGTAGCTAACTTGCTAAGCTGCACCCATTTTCGGAGCCCAAAATTGAACATTTTCATCAGTTTTGGGACACTTTTCTTCTTTTGCGCTATTTTTCTATACCGGATCCTACGTCGTGAGCCGTGAAAAGGACGATAACCTAATCCATCACATTTCTATTACCGAATCCCACGACACGTTGGGCACGACAACTTCACTTCACATAGAGGTTGGGCCTGCAAACCGAGGGCGTAGGGCTGGGGACCAGGTCTCTGTCGCTTTGGTCCCAATAACTTTTGATCCGTAAGCAGTTACGCTGCGCACAGCATACAGTTGGAATGCTCTCAGAGAGCTCTATGATGGGGGCAGCAAGCCTGCTTGGCTGGGCCCATTTTTGGAGCCCAAAATCAAACATTTTCATCAGTTTCGGGATACTTTTCTTCCTTTGCGCTGTTTTTTCGTCCCGGATCGTACGTCGTGAGCCGCAAAAAGGACGATAGCCTAATCCATCAGATTTCTCATATCGAATCCCACGGCACCTTGGGCAAGACAACTTCGCTTCACGTAGAGGCTTGGCCAGCAAAGCGTGGGCTTGGGGCTTGGGACCAGGTCTGCATCGCTCCGGTGCCCACAACTTTTGATCCGTAAGGAGTTATGCGGCACACAGCATACCGTTGTAAAGCTCAACGAGAGCTCTACGACAAAGGCACCAAGCCTGCTCGGCTGCACCTATTTTTAGAGCCCAAAATCGAATGTTTTCATCAGTTTCAGTATATATTTCTTCTTTTGTGTTATTTTTTTGTCCCGAATTGTACGTCGTGAGCCCAACGAAAAGGACAACAACCTCATCCATCAAATTTCTCGTACCGAATCCTACGACACCTTGGGCAAGACAACTACGCTTCACATAGAGGATGGCCCCGCAAACCAAGGGCGTGGGGCTTGGGACCAACTCTCCGTCGCTCCGGTGCCCATAACTTTTGATCCGTAGGGAGTTACATGGTGCACAACATACCGTTGTAAAGCTCTCCGAGAGCTCTACGACGGGGGCAGCAAGCCTGCTCGGCTGCACCCATTTTCAGAGCCCAAAATCCAATGTTTTCATCTGTTTCGTGATATTTTTCTTCTTTTGCGCTGTTTTTCTGTCCCGAATTGTGCGTCGTGAGTAGTGAAAAGGACGACAACATAATCCATCACATTCCTATTACCAAATTCCACGGCACCTTGGGCAAGACAACTTCGCTTCACGTAGAGGCTGGGCCCGCAAACCGAGGGCGTGGGGCTAGGGACCAGTTCTCTGTCGCTCCGGTACCCATAACTTTTGATCCGTAGGGAGTTACGCGGAGCACAGAATACCGTTCGAAAGCTCTCCGAGAGCTCTACGACGAGGGCTGCAAGCCTACGTGGCTGCACCCATTTTCAGAGCCCAAAATCGAATGTCTTCATCAGTTTAGGGACACTTTTCTTCTTTTGCGCTGTTTTTCTGTCCCAGATTGTACGTCGTGTGCCGCAAAAAAGACGACAACGTAATCTATCACATTTCTATTAACGAATCCCACAGCACCTTGAGCAAGACAACTTCACTTCATGTAGAGGCTGGGCCCGCAAACCGAGGGCGTGGGGCTTGGGACTAGGTCTCTATCGCTCTGGTGCCTATAACTTTTGATCCGTAGGGAGTTACACGGTGCACAACATACCGTTGGAAAGCTCTCCGAGAGCTCTACGATGGGGGCAGCAAGCCTGCTCGGCTGCACCCATTTTTGGAGTCCAAAATCGAACGTTTTCATCAGTTTCGTGACACTTTTCTTCTTTTGTGCTGTTTTTCGGTCCCAGATTGTGCGTCGTGAGCAGCAAAAAGGACGGCAACCTAATCCATCACATTCCTATTACCAAATCCCACGACACCTTGGGCAAGACAACTTCGCTTCACGTAGAGGCTGGGCCTGCAAACCGAGGGCGTGAGGCTAAGGACCAGTTCTCTGTCGCTCCGGTGCCCATAACTTTTGATCCGTAGGGAGTTACGCGGTGCACAGAATACCGTTCGAAAGCTCTCCGAGAGCTCTATGACGGGGGCAGCTAGCCTGCCCGGCTGCACCCATTTTCAGAGCCCAAAATCAAACGTCTTCATCAGTTTAGGGACACTTTTATTCTTTTGCGCTGTTTTTTTGACCCAGATTGTACATCGTGAGACGCGAAAAAGACGACAACCTAATCTATCACATTTCTATTAACGAATCCCACAGCACCTTGGGAAAGACAACTTCGCCTCACGTAGAGGCTGGGCCCGTAAACTGAAGGCGTGGGGCTTGGGATTAAGTCTCTGTCACTCTGGTGCCCATAAGTTTTGATTCGTTAGGAGTTACGCGGTGCACAACATACCGTTGGAAAGCTCTCCGAGATCTTTACGACGTGGGTAGTAAGCCTACTAGGCTGCACCTATTTTCGGAGCCCAAAATCAAAAGTTTTCATCAATTTCGGGACACTTTTCTTCTTTTGCGATGTTTTTCAGTCCCGAATCGTACGTCGTGAGCCGCGAAAAGGACGTCAACCTAATCAATCGCATTTCTATTACCGAATCCCACGGCACCTTAGGCAAGACAACTTCACTTCACGTGGAGGCTGGGCCCGCAAACCAAGGGTTGGGGGCTTGGGACCAGGTCTGCTTAATTCCAGTGCCCATAACTTTTGATCCGTAAGGAGTTACGCGGTGCACAACATACCGTTGGAAATCTCTCAGAGAGCTCTACGACGGTGGTAGCGAGCTTGCTCAGCTGCGCCCATTTTTAGAGCCCAAAATAGAACATTTTCATCAGTTTCAGAACACTTTTATTCTTTTGCGCTATTTTTTCGTCCCAAATCGTACGTCGTGAGTCGCGAAAAGGACGACCACCTAATCCATCACATTTCTATTACCGAATCCCACGGCACCTTGGGCAAGACAACTTCGCTTCACGTAGAGGCTGAGCCCGCAAACTGAGGGCGTGGGGAATGGGACCAAGTCGTCATCGCTCCGGTGCCCATAACTTTTGATCTGTAAGGAGTTATAACTTCGCTTCATGTAGAGGCTGGGCCCACAACATACCGTTGTAAAGCTCTCTGAGAGCTCTACGACGGGGGCAGCAAGCCTGCTCGGCTGTGCCCGTTTTCAGAGCCCAAAATTGAACATTTTCATTAGTTTCTGGACACTTTTCGTTTTTGCGCTGTTTTTTCGTCTCTGATCGTACGTCGTGAGCCGCGAAAAGGATGACTACCTAATCCTTCACATTTCTATTACCGAATCCCACGACATCTTGGGCAAGACAACTTTGCTTCACGTAGAGGCAGGGCCTGCAAACCGAGGGCGTGGGGCTTGGGATTAAGTCTCAGTCGCTCCGGTGCCCATAACTTTGGATTTGTAAGGAGTTACGCGGCGCACAGCATACCATTGGAAAGCTCTTCAAGAGCTCTACGACGGGGGCTGTGACGCCCGGGTTTTAGCCATGCATTTAATTACTGTTGCATCCCTTGTTTGCGCATTTACTTCTATGCCTTATTAACTGACTTTTGTGACTACTATTCACTCCGTTTTTAAACTGCCTTCTATTAGTTAATTAACATTTTTATTAAATCATATTAATTGTAAAAGTAGTGGGAAAAATGTGCATTTGAGCTAACGGCGTTAGGAGAGCTCGTTTAGAAAATGATTTTTGCAGTTGAGTGAATAGTGTTACGTAATAACTTTATAGATTTAATTAGCTAGCCTAAGTTTTATACATTAGCCTCATTTTGGAGCTAGCAACGCGCATTTTATTAGATCACTTAAGCACCCAAAAGACCCCACTTCAACTTAACCCCTTTATTATATCACTTAAGCTCATAAAATGCAAAAAAAAATAAAAATAAAAAGCTGAAATCAGGAGCCAAACCCGACAGCCCCTCTTTGCACTTGGGAGAAATTTTTCATCTTCAACTCTTCAATTCAAGCCAAGCCAAGCCTTGAGCAACTAGTGTAGGGTGTTTGCAAGGTTCCTAGGTGCTCCTACGCGTATTGGTGAGGGATTTCACGACTTGTTTTTGCATTTTTAAATAGTTGCTCATTTCTTGATTTGTTGAAAATATGATTATATGCCATTGTAATTGTTATCTATGCTAATATACCATCTATATGAATGCTAGAGAACACATTTGAGCCGTTGTTTCGCTTTTTAAACGGTTAGAATCGTTAGTTTGATTTTTAGGGTGAATAGTGACGTTTTTTCTAGGGTTTTGTGAAATTTCTCGAATTAGCTCGATTTAATGCTTCTAATAGATGCCTTAGGTGTTAGTGAAGATAGCCTAATAGCCCCGTACACTTGCATTGCCTTAAATTGCCTAAAAATGGAAAATAGCCGACTTTAAGTTGGGGCTTTCGGGGTTAATGCGAATCCGGGTGGATTCGGGCTTCAATTATAGTAACCTTAGGCTACCTAGGTGCTATAGATGCCTTGATATCCCTTGTTTGAAGCCCGGACAATGTACGTGTAGTTTAAAGCCAAAAGAGGGAAATTGGGGCTTTCGGGGTAAACGCGGGCATTTGATTGAATTAGAGGGTTGAGAGGGTACCTTGAGGGTTAGTTAGAAAGTTGGGAGAGTTTCCTTTGAAAATGAAATCATTAACTTTGGTTTGGAAGAGAAATAGTTTGTAAAATAAAGGGGTTTAAGTGCAATTTCGGTTGTCTCACACTTCTAAACTCACGGCATGACTTCATGAGTGTTTATATGTGATATTAAGTTGATTTGGAACTTTTGGTATGATCCTATGCTTATTTTGTATATGTTCATTTGTAAACTGCTTATTAGCTTCCATATTTGCTTCTATCCTAATTGCATCGAGGTCAACCTACTTTGTTGATCCTCATGTGTGTTAATGATTATAATATTGCTATTAACTTGCCATCGTTAAGTGCATTGCATAGTGGTTGCGCAACCATAGTGTCAGGGGCGGATGTGTTGAATATCGGCTGGGCGGCAGAGGGCTTGCCGGTGGATATTCAAACTCCGTGCCCTATTCCCTCATTCGCCTGGTCCGGAGATTGGCAGGGGATGTTGGGTCGTAGGATTCGGGGTACATCCGGAGTACACCCACTGGAGTGATTGGGGTTATGCCGGCTTATCGTGATCGTGCTCGTGGTTCGTGGATCGTGATTGAAGACCAGTGAAGATTGGTGTATAGGGGATTGTTGAAATGTATCCTTTTTATTGTGTGGTTATTTAAGTTATCATTGTTTCTCTAATTGTTTAAATGTTATTGTTGAGTAATTGTATTATCTGTTGCATTGCACGCCCCGGGACTATATCCCTCACTGGGCAACAGTGGTTGCTCATACCTCGATATCTGTTTCAGGAGACGCTGAGGGTGATCCCCAGCTTGTTGATTTAGTTGAGGAAGAAGAAGTTCAGATCGAGCCCTTACCTTAGTTGCTGTGTCTGATAGCTTGAGGTGGTTAATGAAATTGCTGCTATGTGGAAAGTTCAATTAATTGTTTTATGTTCTATTTTGTGGCCTAAGGGCTATGTATAAGTTTGTTGCACAAGTTGAAGGATAGTAGATTGTGGTGTAGAATTGCAAGCTATGTCTTGTAATAACTTTTATTCTTGCCTTATTTCCTTGCATGCTTGGGAGTGGATGGTTAATGTAGAATGCCTTATCCTTTAAGTTGTTTTATTGATCTCCTAGAATGTCAGGATTATAAAACTATGCTGTCAACAAGTTCTCGCATGCATGGGTGTTTTGGAGATATTTTGTACCATAAGGCTCGGATGGCCTTATAGCTTGGTTGTTTAATTAAGAAAAGCTTGTATTGTATTGTTGGGAACTTGTTTAAGTGTTTACAGGTTTTTAGAATGTCCACGGTACAGGGGAGACTCTGTCCGTGTGTCGGGTCCGGACTTAACCTTTAGCTTGGGGGTTGGGTCGGGGCGTGACATTTAAGTGGTATCAGAGCTATAGATTGCATGAAGCCGGGTTAAATTTCTCGGTCTGTGGGTAGAGATTTGTTATGTGACTTTGTGAATACATGAGTCTTTGATTTTGATTGACCTAAGTGAAATTTGAATAAGGAATGAACATGCTAGCATGGAAATAGAATATCAAGAGTCTAGAATGTCAAGTATGATCTAGTGATTTATGTTTACTTCAAGAATGTGGAATATTTATTTGAACTTCTATGTACTTGACTTTATGTGAATCTAATTGGACTTTTCTTCATGTGTTTGCTTATAAATTGCATATATACATATATATATACATGTCATAATACTTTGCATTCTAGCTATTCGAGATGGAGCCTCGCCGTCGTGCTGATAATCCGAATGTTGGTGGAGAACCCGAGGGGGTTCATGGGCAAGAAGCTGAGGTGGCCGAAAATGCACCGCAGGTTCAAGAACCGAGCACTGCACAGATCTTGGCCACGATGGCCACTGCTATGAACACTATCGCCCAGTTTGTTACACAACAGGGTCAGCCAGGGGTCGTTGGAGGTAATCAGACTGCGAGAGCCGGAGGTAGTGGCCCTACCGGAGGTAATCTGTATGATCGGTTTATACATCATGGGGCCTATACTTTCTTTGGGGAGCTGGACGATATGAAAGCTGAGATGTGGTTAAGGAAGTTTGAGAGAGTGGCAGCAATACTGGAGTGCCATGATGACAGGAAGATTACTTATGCTACTTTCCTTCTCGAGGGTGATGCTGAAGATTGGTGGAATACCATCAGTGAGAAATGGGGAGCTGAGGGAGTTCATCATACGTGGGCCGACTTTGTCCGAGAATTTCGAGACAAGTATATATCGGTAGTTGCCCGCGAGAGGCGACAAACTGAGTTCATAAACTTGAAGCAGGGAAGTATGACGGTAGATCAATACGAGGCTACTTTTACCCGGCTTTCCCGTTATGCACCAGCTTTAATTCAGCCGGAGGATATGAAGATTCAGAGGTTCATCTTGGGTTTGAGGAGAGATATTATGCTGAACTTGTCTTCAAATGATTTTCCCAACTATGCTGCAGTAGTCCGAGCTGCCTCGAGATATGAGAAACGGAAAGCCGATGTGTTAGCCGAGACCAGTCAATCGAGTAAACGGTTTCAGTCTCAGAGTCAAGGGTACCAGGGGCAGGCTGTATCAATTGGGCAGAGTTCGCAGCCGAGGCAGACTTAGAGTTACACAGGGCCTACTCAGACTCAGGCACGACCAGTCCAGAGTCAGACTCAGAGTCAGTTCCGTCCAGCAGTTTCCCGTTCGCAACAGGGTAGTTCAGCTACCTCTACTTACAGAGCTCCTTCGGGAGGCACTGTTGCAAGACGTCACCAGCAGTGCAGCTTCTGTCAGCGCCAGGGCTACACTGAGGATGTTTGTTGGAAGAAACATAACAAGTGTACAGGTTGCGGAAGTGATCAGCACAGGGTTAAAGACTGTCAGAAATTTAGGAACCCTAGAGGTCAGACATCAGCTCAGAATTCTCAGACCAGGGCACCAACTGCAGCGCCACCACCGCGAGGCCAGGCCCCTGTATTTGCTTTGGATGCTGTGGAGCTTTCGGTTACTACCGCTGTGGTAGAACGCATTTTTCTTCTTAATGATCAGTCAGTCAAGGTTTTAATTGATTCCGGGGCTTCACATTCTTTTATTACTCCTACTTGTGCACAAAATGCTAAATTGAAACATGATAAACTGTTGCATGAGATTGTGGTTTATACTCCTATGGGTCCGAAGTTTGTTACTAGATCTATTTGCAGAGCATGTAGTATATTTATTGAGGGTCGTGTTTTTCCTGCTGATTTGATTATCCTACCCTTCAATGACTTTGAAATTATATTGGGGATGGACTGGCTAAGTAAATATTATGCCCAGCTTGATTGTAGAAAGAAGATTGTGTATCTAGAAATGCCTGACCAGCCTGTACTTAAAATAGTTGGTAGTAGAAAATCTACGGGAACTCCTATTATTTCTTCTATTAGGGCATCTAAATTATTGAGCAAGGGTTGTGAGGCTTATCTTGCATATTTGATTAATCAACCTGGGGATCAATTGAAATTGAATGATGTACCTATCGTGAGGGAGTTTCCGGGGGTCTTTCCTGAGGAATTACCTGGGTTACCGCCTGATAGAGAGATAGAGTTCATGATTGATTTATTGCCGGGGACTTCACCTATCTCTAGGACTCCGTACAGAATGGCTCCACCTGAGTTGCAGGAATTGAAAGTTCAATTACAGGGCTTGCTTGAGAAGGGATTCGTTCAGCCGAGTTCTTCGCCTTGGGGTGCGCCAGTCCTATTCGTTAAAAAGAAAGACGGATCACTTCGCCTATGCATTGATTATCGGGGTCTTAATCAGGTAACCATCAAAAATAAATATCCCTTGCCTTTAATCAAAGAGTTGTTTGATCAGTTGCAAGGCGCCAGGGTATTCTCTAAATTTGATCTGAGGCAGGGTTATTATCAGCTGAGGATTAAGAAAGACGATGTTCCTAAAACTACTTTCAGAACTCGATATGGCCATTATGAGTTTGTTGTCTTGCCGTTTGGTCTTACTAATGCTCCCGCCGCATTCATGGACTTAATGTAGAGGGTATTCCGTCCTTATCTGGATCAATTTGTGGTCATATTCATTGATGATATTCTTGTCTATTCTAAATCTGAGACGGAACATGAACAGCATCTCAGAATTGTGTTGCAGACTCTTCAAGAGCATTAGTTATTTGCAAAGTTTAGCAAATGTGAATTCTGGCTTAAGCAAGTTGCTTTTCTGGGCCATATTATCTCGCAGGATGGTATTTCTGTTGATCCAGCGAAGATTGAAGTTGTGTTATCTTGGAAACGACCTGAAACTGTCACGGAGATTCGTAGCTTCCTTGGGTTAGCTGGGTATTATCGAAGGTTTGTAAAAGATTTCTCTAAGATTGCAGGGCCTTTAACTCAGCTTACTCAGAAGAAAACAGTATTTGACTGGAATGATAAATGTGAGGCCAGCTTCCAGGAATTGAAGAAGAGATTGACTACAGCTCCTATTCTTGTTTTACCTGAGGGTTATGATAATCTGGTGATCTATAGTGATGCTTCGAAGGAAGGTCTGGGTTGTGTATTGATGCAGAATGGCAGGGTTATTGCTTATGCTTCCAGGAAACTGAAACCTTATGAACTCAACTATCTGACTCATGATCTTGAGCTTGCAGCTATCATTCTTGCATTAAAGAAATGGCGTCATTATCTCTGGGGCAACAAGTTTGAAATCTTTACAGATCATAAGATCTTGAAATATCTGTTTTCACATAAAGAGTTGAACATGAGGCAGAGGCGTTGGCTGGAATTACTTGAGGACTATAACTGCACTATTAATTATCTTCCAGGTAAGGCGAATATTGTTGCTGATGCTTTGAGCCGAAAGGCTACTGTGGCTAGCTTGATTATCAAGAATTGGGAATTCATGGAAGAATTGTGCTTATGGAAGCCTAGTACTTCAAATTCTGGTATTCAATTTGCAAGTTTGCAGATTCAATCTCTGTTGTTATCCAGGATTCGAGAAGCTCAACAGGCTGATCTTCAATTGTTGAAAGTCTTAGAGAATTATAAAGGGGGGGAGTCGGATTTCAAACTGCATGACGATGGTATTCTTAAATTCAAGGGTAGAATCTGTATTTCGAATGATCCAACTCTAAAGAAGGATATTCTTGCTGAGGCACACAGTTCTCGATATACTATCCATCCAGGCAGTACGAAAATGTATAAAGATTTAAAGCAGAATTTCTGGTGGAATAATATGAAGAGAGAAATTGCTGACTATGTTGCTCGATGCCTTACTTGTCAGAAAGTTAAAGCAGAACATCAGAGACCTGCAGGGTTGTTGCAGCCTTTGGCTATTCCTGTTTGGAAATGGGATCATATTACTATGGATTTCGTCTCTGATTTACCGAGGTCTTCGAGGGGTAATGACTCAGTCTGGGTTATTGTGGATAGACTGACCAAGACTTCTCATTTTATTGCTAAAAAGAAGTCTGATTCTCTTGATAAACTGGTAGAGTTGTATATTGAGAATGTTGTCCGACTACATGGAATTCCAAAGAGTATCGTGTCAGATAGAGATCCCAGATTCACATCTCAGTTCTGGCAGAAGATTCAGAAAGCTTTGGGCACGAATTTGAATTTCAGTACAGCTTATCATCCTCAGACAGATGGTCAATCTGAGAGAACTATCTTGATCCTTGAGGATATATTACGGGCTTATGTTCTGGACTTCGGTAAAAGTTGGGAGAAATATTTGCCACTAGCAGAGTTCGCCTACAACAATAGTTATCAAGCTACTATTGGTATGGCACCTTATGAGACACTGTATGGGCGTAAATGTCGGTCTCCTCTCTACTGGGATGATGTTGGTGAAATGAAGACTATCGACCCTACTCTCTTACCTGAAATGAACAAAATGATTGATCAGGTGCAGCTTATCAGAAAAAGAATGCTTACAGCACAGAGCCGGCAAAAGAGTTATGCAGATAGACGACGTCGTGATCTGAAATTTGCTGTGGGGGACCGGGTATTTCTGAAAATTTCTCCTCGCAAGGGTTTGATTCGGCATGGTAAAGGAGGTAAACTCAGTCCTCGATATGTGGGACCATTTGAGATAACTGAAACTGTTGGTGATTTGGCTTACCATCTAGCTTTACCTCCCAGTCTGGGCAGAATTCACGACATATTCCATGTTTCCATACTTCGGAAGTATCAGCCAGATCCCTCTCACATACTTGAGCCGGAACCGCTAGAGATCAGTGAAACTTTGACCTACACAGAGAAACCTCTTCGAATTGTTGATCAGAAAGTTCAGGAGCTGAGGACTAAAAGCATTCCAATGGTTAAAGTTTTGTGGGATCGTCACGGAGTAGAGGATGCGACATGGGAAAGAGAGGATCAGATGCGGGAACGGTATCCGGAGTTATTCGCTGAATCATGTAAGCATTGCGTGGACGCAATTAGTTTAAGGGGGAGAGGATGTGACGCCCGGGTTTCAGCCATGCATTTAATTACTGTTGCATCCCTTGTTTGCGCATTTACTTCTATGCCTTATTAACTGACTTTTGTGACTACTATTCACTCCGTTTTTAAACTGCCTTCTATTAGTTAATTAACATTTTTATTAAATCATATTAATTGTAAAAGTAGTGGGAAAAATGTGCATTTGAGCTAACGGCGTTAGGAGAGCTCGTTTAGAAAATGGTTTTTGTAGTTGAGTGAATAGTGTTACGTAATAACTTTATAGATTTAATTAGCTAGCCTAAGTTTTATACATTAGCCTCGTTTTGGAGCTAGCAACGCGCATTTTATTAGATCACTTAAGCACCCAAAAGACCCCACTTCAACTTAACCCCTTTATTATATCACTTAAGCTCATAAAATGCAAAAGAAAAAAAAAATAAAAAGCTGAAATCAGGAGCCAAACCCGACAGCCCCTCTTTGCACTTGGGAGAAATTTTTCATCTTCAACTCTTCAATTCAAGCCAAGCCAAGCCTTGAGCAACTAGTGTAGGGTGTTTGCAAGGTTCCTAGGTGCTCCTACGCGTATTGGTGAGGGATTTCACGGCTTGTTTTTGCATTTTTAAATAGTTGCTCATTTCTTGATTTGTTGAAAATATGATTATATGCCATTGTAATTGTTATCTATGCTAATATACCATCTATATGAATGCTAAAGAACACATTTGAGCCGTTGTTTCGCTTTTTAAACGGTTAGAATCGTTAGTTTGATTTTTAGGGTGAATAGTGACATTTTTTTTCTAGGGTTTTGTGTAATTGCTCGAATTAGCTCGATTTAATGCTTCTAATAGATGCCTTAGGTGTTAGTGAAGATAGCCTAATAGCCCCGTGCACTTGCATTGCCCTTAAATTGCCTAAAAATGGAAAATAGCCGACTTTAATTTGGGGCTTTCGGGGTTAATGCGAATCCGGGTGGATTCGGGCTTCAATTATAGTATCTTTAGGCTACCTAGGTGCTATAGATGCCTTGATATCCCTTGTTTGAAGCCCGGACAATGTAGGTGTAGTTTAAAGCCAAAAGAGGGAAATTGGGGCTTTCAGGGTAAACGCGGGCATTTGATTGAATTAGAGGGTTGAGAGGGTACCTTGAGGGTTAGTTAGAAAGTTGGAAGAGTTTCATTTGAAAATGAAATCATTAACTTTGGTTTGGAAGAGAAATAGTTTGTAAAATAAAGGGGTTTAAGTGCAATTTCGGTTGTCTCACACTTCTAAACTCACGGCATGACTTCTTGAGTGTTTATATGTGATATTAAGTTGATTTGGAACTTTTGGTATGATCCTATGCTTATTTTGTATATGTTCATTTGTAAACTGCTTATTAGCTTCCATATTTGCTTCTATCCTAATTGCATCGAGGTCAACCTACTTTGTTGATCCTCATGTGTGTTACTGATTATAATATTGCTATTAACTTGCCATCATTAAGTGCATTGCATAGTGGTTGCACAACCATAGTGTCAGGGGTGGATGTGTTGAATATCGGCTGGGCGGCAGAGGGCTTGCCGGTGGATATTCAAACTCCGTGCCCTATTCCCTCATTCGCCTGGTCCGGAGATTGCCAGGGGATGTTGGGTCGTAGGATTCGGGGTACATCCGGAGTACACCCACTGGAGTGATTGGGGTTATGCCGGCTTATCGTGATCGTGCTCGTGGTTCGTGGATCGTGATTGAAGACCAGTGAAGATTGGTGTATAGGGGATTGTTGAAATGTATCCTTTTTATTGTGTGGTTATTTAAGTTATCATTGTTTCTCTAATTGTTTAAATGTTATTGTTGAGTAATTGTATTATCTGTTGCATTGCACGCCCCGGGACTATATCCCTCACTGGGCAACAGTGGTTGCTCATACCTCGATATCTGTTTCAGGAGACGCTGAGGGTGATCCCCAGCTTGTTGATTTAGTTGAGGAAGAAGAAGTTCAGATCGAGCCCTTACCTTAGTTGCTGTGTCTGATAGCTTAAGGTGGTTAATGAAATTGCTGCTATGTGGAAAGTTCAATTAATTGTTTTATGTTCTATTTTGTGGCCTAAGGGCTATGTATAAGTTTGTTGCGCAAGTCGAAGGATAGTAGATTGTGGTGTAGAATTGGAAGCTATGTCTTGTAATAACTTTTATTCTTGCCTTATTTCCTTGCATGCTTGGGAGTGGATGGTTAATGTAGAATGCCTTATCCTTTAAGTTGTTTTATTGATCTCCTAGAATGTCAGGATTATAAAACTATGCTGTCAACAAGTTCTCGCATGCTTGGGTGTTTTGGAGATATTGTGTACCATAAGGCTCGGATGGCCTTATAGCTTGGTTGTTTAATTAAGAAAAGCTTGTATTGTATTGTTGGGACCTTGTTTAAGTGTTTACAGGTTTTTAGAATGTCCACGGTACAGGGGAGACTCTGTCCGTGTGTCGGGTCCGGACTTAACCTTTAGCTTGGGGGTTGGGTCGGGGCGTGACAGGGGCAGCAAGCCTGCTCGGCCGCACCCATTTTTGATACCCAAAATCAAACGTTTTCATCAATTTCGCGATACTTTTCTTTTTTGCGCTGTTTTTCCGTCCCAAATCGTATGTCATGAGCCGTGAAAAGGACGACAACCTAATCCATCACATTTCTATTGCCGAATCCCACGTCACTTTGAGCAAGACAACTTCGCTTCACGTGGAGGCTGGGCCCGCAAACTAAGGGCTTAGGGCTTGGGACCAGGTCCGCATCGCTCCGGTGCCCATAACTTTTGATCCATAAGGAGTTACGCGGTGCACAGCATGCCGCTGGAAAGCTTTCCGAGAGCTCAACAACGGGGGCGGCAAGCCTGCTCTTCAACGCCAGTTCTCAAAGCCCAAAATTGAACATTTTCATCAATTTCGGGACATTTTTCTTCTTTTGTGCTGTTATTCTGTCACGAATCGTACGTCGTGAGCCGCGAAAAGGACAAGAACCTAATCCATTACATTTCTATTACCGAATCCCACGGCATATTGGGCAAGACAACTTCACTTCACATAGAGGCTAGGCCCGCAAACCGAGGGCGTGGGGCTTGGGACCAAGTCTATGTCGCTCTGGTGCCCATAACTTTTGATCTGTAAGGAGTTACGCGACGCAGAGCATACCATTGGAAAGTTCTCCAAGAGCTCAGCAACGGGGGCACAAGCTTGCTCGGCTGCGCCAGTTCTTGGAGCCCAAAATCGAACATTTTCATTAGTTTGGGGATACTTTTTTTCTTTTGCGCTTTTTTTCACCCCGCATCGTACATCGTGAGCCGCGAAAAGGACGTCAACCTAATCTATCACATTTTTATTACCGAATAGCACGACACCTTGGGCAAGACAACTTCGCTTCACTTGGAGGCTGGGCCCACAAACCGAGGGATTGGGGCTTGGGACCAGGTCTGCGTCGCTCCAATGCCCATAACTTTTGATTCGTAAGGAGTTACGCAGCGCACAGCGCACTGTTATAAAGCTCTCTAAGAGATCTACGACGGGGGCAGCAACCCAACTTGGTTGCGGCCACTTTCGGAGCCCAAAATTGAACGTTTTCATCATATTCGTGATACTTTTCTTCTTTTGCACTATTTTTCCATCCCGGATCATACGTCGTGAGCAGCGAAAGAGAAGACAACCTAATTCATCACATTTCGATTACCGAATCCCATGGCACCTTGGGCAAGACAACTTCGCTTCACGTAGGGGATGGGCTCGCAAACCGAGGGCATGGGGTTTGGGACCAGGTCTCTGTCACTCCGGTGCCCATAACTTTTGATCCGTATGGAGTTACACGGCGCACAACATACCGTTGGAAAGCTCTCCGAGAGCTCAGCAACGGGGGCAGCAAGCCTGCTCAGTTGCGCCAGTTCTTGGAGCCCAAAATTGAATGTTTTTATCAGTTTCGGGACACTTTTCATTTTTGCGCTATTTTTCTGTCCCGGATCGTACGTCGTGTCCCGCGAAAAGGACGACAACCTAATCCATCACATTTCTATTACCGAATAGCATGGCACCTTGGGCAAGACAACTTCACTTAACGTAGAGGCTGGGCCCGCAAACCGAGGGTTTGGGGCTTGGGACCAAGTCTCCGTCGCTCCGGTGCCCATAACTTTTTATCCGCAAGGAGTTACGCGGCGCACAGCATACCATTGGAAAGCTCTTCGAGAGCTCTACGACGGCAACAGCGAGCTTGCTCGGCTGCGCCCATTTTCGGAGCCCAAAATCGAACATTTTCATCAGTTTCGGAACACTTTTATTCTTTTGCGCTATTTTCTCGTCCCAGATCGTACGTCGTGAGCCGCGAAAAGGACGACCACCTAATCCATCACATTGCTATTACCGAATCCCATGGTACCTTGGGCAAGACAACTTCGCTTCACGTAGAGGCTGGGCCTGCAAATCGAGGGCGTAGGGATTGAGACCAGGTCATCGTTGCTCCGGTGCCCATAACTTTTGATCTGTAAGGAGTTATACGGCGCACAGCATACTGTTCGAAAGCTTTCCGACAGCTCTACGATGAGGGCAGAAAGCCTGCTCGGCTGCGCCCATTTTCGGAGCCCAAAATTGAACATTTTCATTAGTTTCAGGACACTTTTCTTTTTTGTGTTGTTTTTTCATCCCGGATCATACGTCGTGAGCCGCGAAAAGGATGACTATCTAATCCTTCACATTTCTATTACCGAATCCCATGACATCTTGGGCAAGACAACTTTGCTTCACGTAGAGGTTGGGCCCTCAAACGGAGGGCGTGGTACTTGGGACCAAGTTCTAGTCGCTCTGGTGCCCATAACTTTTGATCCATAAGGAGTTACGCGGCGCACAGGATACAGTTGGAAAGCCCTCCGAGAGCTCTACGACGGGGTCAGCAAGTTTGCTTGGCTGCACTCGTTTTTGGAACACAAAATCAAACATTTTCATCAATTTCGGGATAATTTTCTTCTTTTGTGATGTTTTTCCGTCCCAAATCGTATGTAGGGAGCCGCGAAAAGGACGACAACCTAATCCGTCACATTTCTATTATCGAATCCCACGTCACCTTGGGCAAGACAACTTCGCTTCACGTGGAGGCTGGGCCCGCAAACTAAGGGCTTAGGGCTTGGAACCAGGTATGCGTCGCTCTGGTGCCCAAAAATTTTGATCCGTAAGCAGTTACGCGGTGCACAGCATATCGTTGGAAAGCTCTCCGAGAGCTCAACAACGGGGGCTGCAAGCCTGCTCAGTTACGCCAGTTCTCGGAGCCTAAAATTGAACATTTTCATTAGTTTCGGGGTACTTTTCTTCTTTTGCGCTGTTATTCTGTAACAGATCATACGTCGTGAGCCGCGAAAAGGACGACAACCTAATCTATCACATTTCTGTTACCGAATCCCTCGGCACCTTGGACAAGACAACTTCGCTTCACGTAGAGACTGGGCCTGCAAACCGAGGGCGTGGGGCTTGGGACCAGGTCTCCGTCGCTCCGGTGCCCATAACTTTTGATCCGTAATGAGTTACGCAGCACACAGCAAACCGTTGGAAAGCTCTCCGAGAGCCCAGCAACGAGGGCAGCAAGCCTGCTCAGCTGTGCCAGTTCTTGGAGACCAAAATTGCACATTTTCATCAGTTTGGGGACAATTTTCTTTTTCTGCGCTATTTTTTCGTCCCGCATCGTACGTCGTGAGCCGCGAAAAGAACGTCAACCTAATCCATCACATTTCTATTACCGAATTGTACAGCACCTTGGGCAAGACAACTTCGTTTCACATGGATGCTGGGCCCATAAACTGAGGGCTTGGGGCTAGAGACTAGGTCTGCGTTGCTCCAGTTCCCATAACTTTTTGATCCGTAAGGAGTTACGCGGCGCACAACGTACCATTGTAAAGCTCTCCGAGAGCTCTACGACCGAGGCAACAACCCTACTCGACTGCGCCCATTTTCGGAGCCCAAAATTGAATGTTTTCATCATTTTCTGGACACTTTTCTTTTTTTGCACTATTTTTCCGTCACGGATGGTACGTCGTGAGTCACGAAAGGGAAGACAACCTAATCCATCACATTTCTATTACCGAATCCCACAGCACCTTGGGCAAGACAAGTTTGCTTCACGTGGGGGATGGGCCCGCAAATCGAGGGCGTTGGACTCGGGACCCGGTCTCCGTCGCTCCAGTGCCCATAACTTTTGATCCGTATGGAATTACACGGCGCACAGCATACCGTTGGACAGCTCTCCGAGAGCTCTACGATGGGGGGTAGCAAGCCTACTTGGCTACGCCCGTTTTCAGAGCCAAAAATAGAACATTTTCAGCAGATTATGGACACTTTTCTTCTTTTACGCCATTTTTCTTTCCCGGATCGTACGTCGTGAGCTGCGAAAAGGACAACAACCTAATCCATCACATTTCTATTACCAAATTCCATGGCACCTTGGGTAAGACAACTTCGCTTCATGTGGAGGCTGGGCCCACAATCCGAGGGCTTGGGCTTTGGACCAGGTCTACGTCGCTCCGGTGTCCATAACTTTTGATCCGTACGGAGTTACGCGACGCACAGCATACCGTTGGAAAGCTCTCCGAGAGTTCTACGACGGGGGTAGCAAGTCTGCTCAGCTACACCTACTTTTGGAGCCCAAAATGAGACGTTTACATCAGTTTTGAGACACATTTCTTCTTTTGCTCTATTTTTGGGTCCCGGATCGTGCGTCATGAGCCGCGAAAAGGGCGACAACCTAATCCATCAGATTTTTCATACCGAATCCCACGGCATCTTGGGCAAGACAACTTCGCTTCACGTAGAGGCTGGGATCGCAAACCGAAGGCGTGGGGCTTGGGACCAGGTCTCTGTCGCTCCGGTACCCATTACTTTTGATCCGTAAGGTGTTACGCGACGCACAACATATCGTTGGAAAGCTGTCCTAGAGCTCTACGATAGGGGAAGCATGCTTGCTCAACTGCGCCTATTTTCGGAGCCCAAAATCGAACGTTTTCATCAATTTCGGGACACTTTTCTTCTTTTGCACTATTTTTCTGTCTCGGATTGTACGTCGTGAGCCGCGAAAAGGACCACAACCTAATCAATCACATTTCTATTACCGAATCCCACGGCACCTTGGGCAAGACAACTTCACTTGACGTAGCGGTTAGGCCAGCAAACCTAGGGCGTGGGGCTTAGGACGAGGTCTCTGTCGCTCCTGTGCCCATAACTTTTGATCCGTAAGGTGCTACGCGGTGCACAACATACCGTTGTAAAGCTCTCCGAGGGCTCTACGATAAAAGCAGCAAGCCTGCTCGGCTGCACCTATTTTCGGAGCCCCAAATCAAACATTTTCATTAGTTTTGGGATACTTTTCTTCTTTTGCACTATTTTTCCATCGAATCTTACGTTGTGAGCTGCGAAAAGGACGACAACCTAATCCATCAAATTTCTCATACCGAATCCCACAGTACCTTGGGCAAGACAACTTCGCTTCACGTAGAGGCTGGGCAGGCAAACCAAGGGCGTAGGGCTTGGGACCAGGTCTCTGTCGCTCCGGTGCCCCTAACTTTTGATCTATAAGGAGTTACGCGGCCCATAACATACCGTTAGAAAGCTCTCCGAGAGCTCTACGATGGGGGAAACAAGCTTGTTCTACTGTGGCCATTTTCAGAGATCAAAATTGAATGTTTTCATCTTTTAAGGGATACATTTCTTCTTTTGCACTGTTTTTCCGTCCCGGACCGTACGTCGTGAGCCGCGAAAAGGACCACAACCTAATCTATCACATTTCTATTACCGAATCCCATGGCACCTTAGGCAAGACAACTTCGCTTGACGTAGAGGCTGGGCCAACAAACCGAGAGCGTGGGGCTTGGGACGAGGTCTCTATTGCTCATGTGCCCATAACTTTTGATCCGTAAGGAGTTACGTAGGGCACAGCATACCGTTATAAAGCTCTCCGAGGGCTCTACGACAAAAGCAGCAAGCCTGCTCGGCTGCACCTATTTTCGAAGCCCAAAATCAAACATTTTCATCAGTTTCGGGATACTTTTCTTCTTTTGTACTATTTTTCTATCCCGGATCTTACGTTGTGAGCCGCGAAAAGGACGACAACCTAATCCATCAAATTTATCATACCGAATCCCACAGCACCTTGGGCAAGACAACTTCGCTTCATGTAGAGGCTGGGCCGGAAAACCGAGGGCATAGGGCTTGGGACCAGGTCTCTATTGCTCCGGTGCCCCTAACTTTTGATCCGTAAGGAGTTACGCGGTGCACAGCATACTGTTGGAAAGCTCGTCGAGAGCTCTACGATGGGGGTAGCAAGCTTGCTTGGCTGCACCCATTTTCAGAGTCCAAAATCGAACATTTTCAGCTATTTCGGGATACTTTTCTTCTTTTGCGCTGTTTTTCCGTCCCAGATCGTACGTCGTGAGCCGCGAAAAGGACGACAACATAATCCACCAGATTTCTCATACCGAATCCTATGGAACCTTGGGCAAGAAAACTTCTCTTCACGTAGAGACTTGGCCTGCAAGCCGAGGGCGTTGGTCTTGGGCCCTGGTCTCCATCTCTCCGGTGCCCATAACTTTTGATCCGTAAGGGGTTACGTGGCGTACAACATACCAATGCAAAGCTCTCTGAGAGCTCTACAACAATGGCAGTAGGCCTACTCGACTGTACCCATTTTCGGAGCCCAAAATCGAATGCTTTCATCAGTTTCGGGATACTTTCCTTCATTTGCACTGTTTTTTCATCCCTGACCGTACATCCTGAGACGCGAAATGGACAAAAACCAAATCAATCATATTTCTCATACCAAATCTCACGGCCCCTTGGGCAAGACAACTTCGCTTCACGTAGAGGCTGAGCCAGAAAACCAAGGTCGTGGGGCTTGGGACCAGGTCTCCGTCGCTCTGGTGCCCATAACTTTTGATCCGTAAGGAGTTACGCGAAGCATAGCATACCGTTGGAAAGTTCTACGAAATATCCACGATGGGGGGAGCAAGCCAGCGTGGCTGCACCCATTTTCGAAGCCCATACTTGAACATTTTCATCAATTTTCGGATATTTTTCTTCTTTTACGCTGTTTTTCCGTCCCGGATCATATGTTATGAGCCGCGAAAAGGACGACAATCTAATCCATCAGATTTCTCATACCGAATGCCATGGTACCTTGGGCAAGACAACTTCACTTCACGTAGAGGTTTGGCCCGCAAACCGAGGGCGTAGGGCTTGGGACCAGGCCTCTATCGCTCCGGTGCCCATAACTTTTGATCCGTAAGGAGTTACGCGGCGCGCAGCATGTCGTTGGAAAGCTCTCTGAGAGCTCTACGACGGGGATTGTAAGCCTACTCAATTGCGCCTATTTTCGGAGTCCAAAATCAAATATTTTCATCAATTTCGGGACATTTTTCTTCTTTTGCGCTGTTTGTCAGTCCCGGATCGTACGTCGTAAGTTGCAAAAAGGACGACAACCTAATCCATCACATTTCTATTTTCGAATCCCACGGCACCTTGGGCAAGACAACTTTGCTCACGTGGAGGTTGGGCCCGCAAAACCCAGTGCTTGGGCTTGGGATGAGGTCTGCGTCGCTCCGGTGCCCATAACTTTTGATCCGTAAGGAGTTACGCGGCACACAGCATACCATTGGAAAGCTCTACGAGAGCTCTACGATGGGGGCAGCAAGCCTGCTTGGCTGTTGTCACACCCCAACCCGACCTATAAAGGTTAGACTAGGGTGTGATCTAAACATTCAAGCCATATCACGTACTTTATTGTTTATGAAAGTTTAACACTGAACATTTTAGCCTAAACTCCACAAATTCTCTAGAAAAACCAGCAGCATAACGGCTGTAATTGGGCTCCTTAGTTTGACCAAATTCTCTAAACGCCTCAAAATTTCCAATCTCAATTTCATTTCCAACTAAGATTACTATTTACCATCAATTGAAACGCCTACTAGTTATCTCGAAGTGTCGTTTGATTAATAACCTAGCATGATACTATGTCTCGTTTGTTTGTTTGTCCTCGTTACAAAAGTACTTGTTGATCTTAGATTAACAATGAGTACCTTCTTAAGATTGGATATGTTCATTTTACTTAATCCTTACCTGATGCTTCATAATCCTATGATAGATACTAGCCAATAACGATAGCAAAACCAACCATAGTAGTGTCTATCTAGTTATTATCAATACAAGCCAAAATTAGACCCCAAATTACAACGGGGGTCATTTACAATACAACAACAAGCAAAATAAGAAATAGTCTCCAAGCAACATATCGTTCACAAAATGGCCATAGTCAAGTAAGGCACATAGGACAAGCAATCATTCCAAGGAATCATCATTAGGCACGTCGTCCTTGGGTACTTGTTCCTAGTCTTCTTCACCTGAGATGATAAAAGAGGGTGAGTCCTTATGAACTCAGCGAGGAGGAACGAGAAATAAGTTTTGAAACTCATTTTCTGGTTCAACTTATGAAAACCCTTTTTGCAAGCATGACATGTATCACAAGCAAGTACATAATGTAATATAATAGTAAAAGAACGCAATTACCGGTCTTTCCTCCCCGAGGTCCTCTAGGAACCAAGCAAGAGTACTTATACACATAGTAAAAAGGATACGGTGAGCTTTTGCTCTCAGTTCATTTCCAGTATCAGTTGTTGCGGCCGACTTCAATTCATCCCCTTATCACGCCAAATGGGTGTACTCCGGATGTACCCTGAAATCCTACGACCCAACTCTCCGAGGAAGTCTAGCCCCCAAGCGAGAGAGGGAATTGGACAATGGTAGTCACGGTTGCACCGGCAAGCCCGATGCTGCCCGGTGTGCGTGAACGCTACCACGCTAGAATGAAAGGTTGCAACCTTGTATGCAATGCACATTTATGACATTTAATATATCACATTTGGAGGACAACAAAATAGGTTTCCTCCGAGTAGTCATAAGATTGCACATTGACAGTTAAACACGCGAGGCACGATATGACATGTAATTTCACTTCTAAAGCACATGGAGTTATATGAATATTAAACGGGCAGCCATGTAACACATGTAAATCAAGTCATATAATTCATTTCGAAGTTCACATAATCAATTAATAAGATTATTCAACATGCAACGACATCTACATGGGACCGGGTGCAAGAAAGGCCTACTTGTCAACATGTAATCATCGAAATCACATTTAGGGCTACAAGGGAAACTACGGGCAGCCTACTAATCACATAATTAAACACGATATTCATAGGATCAACACTTAGCGAATTTACCTAATCACCAGGGTTTCAATTCGTGCTTACCCATGCAATTAAGCCCCAAGTCATCTCGTAATTAAACTCAAGCCATGCATTGATTAATTCAAACACCCTCGAGTATTCAAAACAGTCCACACAACATCCAAATGCCACGATCCCAAGAATTTAATACAACAAGAGAAGCTACAATAATTTTTATAAGCATATCACTAGGTGAAACCCTCACTACAATGGGCTGTTTTCTCGCAAACATTAAGACAAGAAAACAAACTCCAATTTCAGTGAAAAAGACTTCAAATTAAAGCTTAAGGAGTGAACTAAATGCAGAAACAAACCTCGCATCATTTGGAGTTCGGGTTCAAGAGTTATAGCGAAAACAGTGAGACTACACAAAACTGTCCAAATTTGCACACATTTCAATACTTGTCATTGTTTAGGGCCTTAGGGTCAGATTTAGCCTTAGTCCATTTCTGACAAAAATTTCGAGAACTGAAAAATCTAGTAGTACACCAAATTTCCTGCATTTTGGATATCATTTACTAAGTCAAAACTGGTTCGTTCTACAAGAACAGTGAATCTGCCAAAACCTGCTTCATTTTCCCAAATTTTCCAAATTTGGACACATTTTGATATTTTTCCATTTTGAGGACTTTAGAGTCAAAAGTAACTTTGTCCTATTTCTGTGTAAAGTGTTCATAACTGGAAAAACTAGTTATCTACCAATTTTCACGCATTTTCAACCTAATTTACCTGGTCAAAATCCCCCTGCCCCAACAAGACAGAAGACTGTCCCATACGCGATTTCATCTATCATCACATTCTAGCCAAATATCTTGCCATGCATGTTTATAAAAGCTCATGAACACACATATATCACAAGTACAGAGGTAAAAATAGACATTCAAAGGCATGCATGTGGTTTTCAAAAGCTTTTCAAGAAGTTATAGCCCTCACCTTAGCAAGACAACAAAGAAGATGCACAAACTCTTGAGGATGCACAAGATTGACTCTTTTCCTTGCTTAGCCGAGAGACCACTCGATTTTCTCTAATTTCCTAGCTTAGTAACCAAGTTCTTAGTAGGTGCATGTGGTTAGAACAAGAAGAAAACGAAATGGAAGCTAACAACTCACCTAAGCCGAAATGGATGTTCAATGAGCTTGCATGTGTGTCTCTTGCACTCTAGCTTTGCTTGGTCGAGTTCCTTGGTAGCTTGGAGGTCTTGAAGAGCCTTAGGATGAAGAACTTAGCTATGGAGAGTATATTTTCAGCTAGGGCTGAGAGAGAGAGTGAAGAAATGAGAGAAAGAGAAAAAGAATGAAAGAAAAATGAAAGCTTGGAATGTTTAATGCTTATGTCGGCCTAGGGCCTTGTAAAATTCAGATTTGTGTCTTCAAGAAGCATAATTTTGAATCACCTAGCATGGCAAGAGGATGGGTCGAGAATATGGAGCCTTGGGTAGAGTTTGAGCCAAAAAAATTTATGCATTGTGTCATAGATTGTCATAGGATGTCTAGGAATAGAATTTGAAATTGGAATGCATGCACAAGTGCAAGAGTTGGTCGGCCAAGGCTTGTGCAAAATCTGAATTTTTTGTCTTGGTTGAGCAATATTTAATTGTGTGTTTGGGATATGCAAAGAATAAAGAATGTCTAGCTTTTTGTGAGATTTTGTCTTCTAGTGGGTTGAATTAGCAATTTAATATTAGTTAGTGGAGTTTGTAGGATTAATTAATGATCTAGTGCTTCGTGTAAGATGCTTTCTTGATTAGCGTGAGGGCACGCTTTCCTAGGTTTAGGGCACGCACTATGAGATAAGGCACGAACTACGAGACGAATGCACATTTCCTAAGTAAATGCACGCAACCCTAAATGAATGCATGTAATTCAAAGCAATGCACACAAAACGAAACACGATTCTTGAATCAAGGTCAAGGCACGCAAATCTAGGTTAGGGCACACAAAACAAGGTATCGCACGTAAATTGATGTCGGGCCTCACATCCTCCCCTCCTTAAAAGAATTTCATCCCGAAATTCAATATTACCTTTGAAATAATGCTGGATACTATTGCTCCATCTGGTCTTGCCTTTCCCACGTTGCTTCTTCAACTCCGTGATGATCCCACAACACTTTTACCATCGGTATAGATTTGTTGCGCAACTCCCGATCTTGCTGGTCTAGGATCCGAATGGGCTTCTCTTCATAAGACAAGTTCTCCCGAAGCTGCAATGGCTCTGGCTTCAAGACATGCGATGGATCAGGGTGATACTTCCGTAACATCGAAACATGAAAGATGTCGTGAATATTGGAGAGGTTTTGGGGTAGTGCCAGGCGATACGCTAATTTGCCAACCTTCTGAATTATCTCGAATGATCCTACAAATCTCGGGCTCAACTTTCCATCCTTGTCGAGTTTAATCAGTCCTCTTCGAGGTGATATCTTCAAGAACACCTTGTCGCCGACCTCAAACTCTAGACTCCGTCTTCGTCGGTCTGCATAACTTTTCTGCTTGCTCTGGGCGGTAAGCATCTGTTTCTGGATGAGGTGGATATTATCAACAGTCTTCATAAGTTCAGGTAGAAGGGTCGGGTCAAAAGGCTTCGTCTCACCTACTTCATCCCAGTAAATTGGGGATGACACTTACGTCCATACAACGCCTCAAATGGGGCCATCCCGATAGTGGCCTGATAACTATTATTATAAGCGAACTCCGCTAGAGACAGGCATTTCTCCCAACCTTTCCCGAAGTCTAAAATACACGCCCTCAGCATATCCTCCAGAATCTGAATCGTTCTCTCAGATTGTCCATCAGTTTGAGGGTGATAAGCCGTGCTGAAACTTAACTTCATTCCCAAAGCTTCTTGCAATCTCTTCCAAAATCGGGAAGTAAAACGGGGATCCCTATCCGATACAATATTCACAGGCATCCCGTGTAATCTTACAATCTCTGCCACATACATATCTCTCAACTTCTCAGGACTATCCTCCTTGTTCATCGGTAAAAAGTGTACTGACTTAGTCAATCTATCTACTATGACCCAAACGGTGTCATGACCTTTTTGTGACTTGGGCAGGTCCATAACAAAGTTCATAGTTATATGTTCCCATTTCCATTGAGGAATCTCCAACGGCTGAAGTAAACCTGCTGATCGTTGATGTTCCGCTTTGACTCTCTAGCAAGTCAAACACCGTGCCACAAACTCCGCAATCTCTCTCTTCATGTTATTCCACCAATAGTGTTGCTTCAAATCCCGGTACATCTTTCTTTCGCCAGGGTGAATAGTGTATCTTGAATTATGGACTTCTTCAAGAATCTTCTTTTTCAGCTCTGGCTCATTAGGAACACAAATCCGATTCCTAAACCTCCAAATACCATCATCATGAAACTTGAAATCTGTGTTGCTTTCTTTAATCTTCTGAAACTGTTGGTCCTTCTATTGAGCCTCTTGTAATTCAGACAACAAGGTCGATAAAACTTGTGTAGTGGCAAATAGTAACCCTTTTTGAGTCAATTGTGGTTTCCACAAAAATGCTTCCTTCAACAACTCCTGCACCTTAACTTCCAGTTTTGCCATGCTCGCTTTCCGACTTAAGGCATCTGCAACTACATTTGCTTTACCGGGCACATAATTGATTGCACAGTTATAATTATCCAAAAGCTCCATCCACCGTCTTTGCCTCATGTTCAACTCTTTTTGTGAGAACACGTATTTTAAGCTCTTGTGATCAGTAAACACCTCGAACTTGTTACCCGACAGATAGTGCCTCTATTTCTTGAGTGCAAACACAATAGCCGGTAACTCCAAATCATGTGTCGGGTAGTTCAATTCATACGGCTTCGGTTTCCTAGAAGCATACGCAATCACTCTACCATTTTGCATCAACACACAGCCCAGTCCTTCCTTCGAAGCATCGCTATAGATTACAAAACCTTGACTCCCTTCAGGCAATGCAAGAATAGGTGTGGTAGTCAATCTTCTCTTCAATTCTTGGAAACTGTTCTCGCACTTGTCATCCCACACGAACTTTGTTTTCTTTTGAGTGAGCTTTGTAAGTGGTCCTGCGATCTTTGAGAAATCCTTCACGAACCTCCGATAATAGCCGGCTAGACCAAGAAAACTCTGAACCTCCGTAACATTTTCTGGCTTCTTCCAAGACATCACCGCTTCTGTCTTTGCTGGATCCACTGCTATTCCCTCTTGGGATATGATATACCCCAAAAATGCAATCTGCTGCAACCAAAACTTGCACTTGCTAAACTTTGCATACAATTGATGCTCTTGAAGTTTTTGCAGTACCAATCGCAGATGTTGTTCATGCTCAGTCTTAGATTTCGAGTATACCAAAATATCATCAATAAATATCACCACAAATTGGTCCAAGTAAGGTTGAAACACCCTGTGCATCAAGTCCATAAAAGCTGCAGGGGCATTAGTTAGTCCAAATGGCATCACCACATATTCATAATGCCCATATCTCGTCCTGAAAGCCGTTTTAGGCACATCCTCCTTTTTGATTCATAACTGATAGTACCCTTGCCTCAAGTCGAGCTTCGATTACACTTTGGCTCCTTGAAGTTGATCAAATAACTCACCGATCAGTGGAAGTGGGTACTTATTATTGACGGTCACTTGGTTCAATCCTCAGTAGTCGATGCATAGCCTCAACGTTCCGTCTTTCTTCTTTACAAATAGGACTGGTGTACCCCACAGTGAAGAACTTGGTTGAACAAACCCCTTCTTCAACAATCCTTGCAATTGGTCCTTCAATTCTTGTAGCTCGACCGGCGCCATACGATAGGGAGCTTTAGATATTGGCTGGGTGCCAGGCAGTAATTCTATAATGAACTCGATCTCCCGATTTGAGGGTAAAACGAGCAATTCTTCTGGAAACACATTCGCATAATCTTTAATCACTGGCATTTCCTCCAACTTAGCTTTGTCCGACGGCTTGTTGATGAGGTAAGCTAAGTATCCATTACATCCTTTCCTCAAGGACTTCACTGCTTTTGTAGATGAAATGATGGAACTCCCGGTGAAATCTCTTCGACCCATTACCTCCAATATTGGTTGACCAGGTATCCAGAATGTTACAATCTTCGTCCGGCAATCTAGTTGGGCATGATGCTTTGCCAACGAGTCCATCCCTAAGATGACTTCATAGTCTCGAAAAGGTAATACAATAAGATTGGCTGAGAATTCCCTATCTTTAATTTGGATTTTACATGCTTTACAAGCTGAGCTAGTAACAAGTTTAGAACCCATCGAAGTTCCAACTTCTACTTCGTAAGGCAAACATACAACTCGTAGTTTCACACGTTGCACACATAAGGGAGTAATAAATGAATGAGTAGCACCTAGATCAATTAGCACCCTAACAGGTTGATTCAGTATCAAGAATGTACCTTCCACAACAACGGTCTCCTCTAGAAGCTCCTCGCACTCAATAGCATAAGCTCGAGCCTGAACTTTCGCAACTGGAGTCTTGCCTCTACCAGCTGGTTTAACTTGATTTTGTCCTGCTTGCCATTGAGGGCAATCCTTGATATGATGCTGATCACTGCCACACCGCACACATCGTCCTAACTTCTTCCAGCACTGGGCCTCGGTATACCTCTTCTTGTCACAATAAGAACAGTTGATAGACTGAGTAGCAAGTGAACTACCTGTGGATCCACGGGTGGAAGAGGCTGATGGTGCTTTAGTCGGGCCACGGTTATTAACTAGTATGTTATGGCTTTGGCCCTGACTATGACTCTGACTCTGGAATTTCCTCTGTTGACCTGGAGGCTTGTATGGTTTCTTGTTCGGCTGGCTCGAACCGGCTCTATCAAGTTTTCTCTTCTCAACTCAAGAAGCAGCAGCAAGGATAACAGAATAGGTATCGAAGTCATGCGAAGCCAACTGGTCCTAAATTTTCGGCCTCAACCCATTCGTAAATTTCCACATCTTCACCTCAGGGGTACTGACCATGTATTGAGCATAGCGGGATAGTCGGTCAAAACGAGCCTGGTACTGGGCCACCATCATGTTACCCTGATTCAAGTGCATGAATTCCTCAATCCGTCTCTGCCTGAAAACTGCAGGTACATATTTCTCCTTGAATGCCTTAACGAAATTACCCCACAAGTGAGGTGTATGATCAGTTTCCTACAGTGCCTCCATAGTGTGCCACCAATGCTCAGCATCCCCGTGCAACAGAAACATAGCGAACTCTACCTTTTCTTCATCAGTATAGTCAAGTGGCCTGAAAATCCTCTCGATCTCAGACAGCCAAGCCTCTGCCTTTTCATCATCAGCTTCCCCGGGGAATTTGGACGGGCAAAAGTCAAGGAACTCCCGCATTTCGCTATGTCTCCCATGGTTACCATCATTCCTGTTGTTGTTGTTTGCTTCACATGCATCTTAACGTTCCATCACTCGCGACACGCGATCTATGGCATTCGCCATCATATTAAACATAGCTATGCCAGGATTAGTTTGATAAACATCTCCTGTCTCTTGGGGCTCACCGCTCCTATTAGTAGTGCAGGTACTAGGGCCAGCCATCTATAGGCACAAATTACGATGCACAATTTATTGGAATATGACAAGACAAGAATTTAATACATAAGATATGCAACATATAATTTTATATAGATACACAATTCTAGAAACAATTAGGTCATGTTAATCACATAAGCACATAGAAACAGAGAAGGCACACTTGATGTTGTCACACAATAGCACATAAACAAGTCATCCTAATAACCTTAGGGCTTCTTCCCACGGTCCGAGAGTTAAACCCGGCTTAAACAATCTAAGCTTTGATACCATTCTTCTATAGGGGTCACGCCCCAACCCGACCTATAAAGGTTAGACTAGGGTGTGATCTAAACATTCAAGTCATATCACGTACTTAATTGTTTTTGAAAGTTTAACACTTAACGTTTTAGCCTAAACTCCACAAATTCTCTGAAAAAACCAGCAACATAACGGCTGTAATTGGGCTCCTTAGTTTGACCAAATTCTCTAAACGCCTCAAAATTTCCAATCTCAATTTCATTTCCAACTAAGATTACTATTTACTATCAATTGAAATGCCTACTAGTTATCTCGAAGTGTCGTTTGATTAATAACCTAGCATGCTACTATGTCTCATTTGTTTGTTTGTCCTCGTTACAAAAGTACATGTTGATCTTAGCTTAACAATGAGTACCTGCTTAAGATTGGATAGGTTCATTTTACTTAATCATTACTTGATGCTTCATAATCCTATGATAGATACTAGCCAATAACGATAACAAAAACAACCATAGTAGTGTCTATCTAGTTATTATCAGTACAAGCCAAAATTGGACCCCAAATTACAATGGGGGTCGTTTACAATACAACAACAAGCAAAATAAGAAATAGTCTCCAAGCAACATATCGTTCACAAAATGGCCATAGTCAAGTAAGGCACATAGGACAAGCAATCATTCCAAGGAATCATTATTAGGCACGTCGTCCTCGGGTTCCTGTTCCTGGTCTTCTTCACCTGAGATGATAAAAGAGGGTGAGTCCTTAAGAACTCAGCGAGGAGGAACAAGAAATAAGTTTTGAAACTCATTTTCTGGTTCAACTTATCAAAACCCTTTTTGCAAGCATGACATGTATCACAAGCAAGTACATAATGTAATATAATAGTAAAAGAACGTAATTACCCGTCTTTCCTCCCCGAGGTCCTCTAGGAACCAAGCGATAGTACTTATACACATAGTAAAAAGGATACGGTGAGCTTTTGCTCTCAATTCATTTCCAGTATCAGTTGTTGCGGCCGACTTCAATTCATCCTCTTATCACGCCAAATGGGTGTACTCCAGATGTACCCCGAAATCCTACGACCCAACTCTCCGAGGAAGTCTAGCCCCCAAGCGAGAGAGGGAATTGGAAAATGGTAGTCACGGTTGCATTGGCAAGCCCGATGCCGCCCGGTGTGCGTGAACGCTACCACGCCAGAATGAAAGGTTGCAACCTTGTATGCAATGCACATTTATGACATTTAATATATCACATTTGGGGGACAACAAAGTAGGTTGCCTCCGAGCAGTCATAAGATTGCACATTGATAGTTAAACACGCGAGGCACGATATGGCATGTAATTTCACTTATAAAGCACATGGAGTTATATGAATATTAAATGGGCAGCCATGTAACGCATGTAAATGAAGTCATATAATTCATTTCAAAGTTCATGTAATCAATTAATAAGATTGTTCAACATGCAACGACATCTACGTGGGACCGGGTACAAGAAAGGCCTACTTGTCAACATGTAATCATCAAAATCACATTTAGGGCTACAAGGGCAACTACGGGCAGCCTACTAATCACATAATTAAACACGATATTCATAGGATCAACACTTAGCGAATTTACCTAATCACCAGGGTTTCAATTCGTGCTTACCCGTGCAATTAAGCCCCAAGTCATCTCGTAATTAAACTCAAGCCATGCATTGATTAATTCAAACACCCTAGAGTATTCAAAACAGTCCACACAACATCCAAATGCCACGATGCCAAGCATTTAATACAACAAGAGAAGCTACAATAATTTTTATATGCATATCACTAGGTGAAACCCTCACTGCAATGGGCTATTTTCTCACAATCATTAAGACAAGCAAACAAACTCTAATTATAGTAAACTAAATGCAAAATTAAAGCTTAAGGAGTGAACTAAATCTAGAAACAAACCTCGCATCATTTGGAGTTCGGGTTCAATAGTTATAGCCAAAACAGTGAAACTACACAAAACTGTCCAGATTTGGACACATTTCGATACTTGTCGTTTTTGAGGGCCTTAGGGTCAACTTTAGCCTTAGTCCATTTATGACAAACATGTCCAGAACTGAAAAATATAGCAGCACACCAAATTTCATGCATTTTGGATATCATTTACTGGGGCAAACCCGGTTCGTTCTACAACAACAGTGAATCTGCCAAAACCTCCTTCATTTTCCCAGATTTTCCAGATTTGGACACATTTTGATATTTTGCCATTTTGAGGACCTTAGAGTCAAAATTAGTTTGGCCTATTTCTGCAAAAAGTGCTCAACGCTGGCAAAACTAGTCACCTACCAATTTTCACCCATTTTCAACCTCATTTACTGGGTCAAAATCACCCCGCACCAACAAGAGAGAAGACTGTTCCATACGCGATTTCATCTATCATCACATTCTAGCCAAATATCTTGCCATGCATGTTTATAAAAGCTTATGAACACACATATATCACAAGTACAGAGGTAAAAATTGACATTCAAAGGCATGCATGTGGTTTTCAAAAGCTTTTCAAGAAGTTATAGCCCTCACTTTAGCAAGACAACAAAGAAGATGCACAAACTCTTGAGGATGCACAAGATTGACTCTTTTCCTTGCTTAGCCGAGAGACCACTCAATTTTCTCTAATTTCCTAGCTTAGTAACCAAGTTCTTAGTAGGTGCATGTGGTTAGAACAAGAAGAAAATGAAATGGAAGCTAACAACTCACCTAAGCCAAAATGGATGTTCAATGAGCTTACATGTGTGTCTCTTGCACTCTAGCTTTGCTTGGTCGAGTTCCTTGGTAGCTTGGAGGTCTTGAAGAGCCTTAGGATGAAGAACTTAGCTATGGAGAGTATATTTTCAACTAGGGCTGAGAGAGAGAGAGAAGAAATGAGAGAAAGAGAAAAAGAATGAAAGAAAAATGAAAGCTTGGAATGTTTAATGCATATGTTGGCCTAGGGCCTTGTAAAATTCAGATTTGTGACTTCAAGAAGCATAATTTTGAATCACCTAGCATGGCAAGAGGATGGGTCGAGAATATGGAGCCTTGGGTAGAGTTTGAGCCAAATTTTTTTATGCATTGTGTCATAGATTGTCATAGGATGTCTAGGAATAGAATTTGAAATTGGAATGCATGCACAAGTGCAAGAGTTGGTCGGCCAAGGCTTGTGCAAAATCTGAATTTTTGTCTTGGTTGAGCGATATTTAATTGTGCGTTTGGGATATGCAAAGAATAAAGAATGTCTAGCTTTTTGTGAGATTTTGTCTTCTAGTGGGTTGAATTAGCAATTTAATATCAGTTAGTGGAGTTTGTAGGATTAATTAATGATCTAGTGCTTCGTGTAAGATGCTTTCTTGATTAGCGTGAGGGCACGCTTTCTTAGGTCTAGGGAACGCACTACGAGATAGGGCACGAACTATGAGACGAATGCACGTTTTCCAAGTAAATGCATTTAACCCTAAATGAATGCACGTAATTCAATGCAAGGCACACAAAATGAAACACAATTCTTAAACCTAGGTCAAGGCACACAAATCTAGATTAGGACACACGAAACGAGGTATCGCACGCAAATCGAGGTCGGGCCTCACAGCTGCGCCCGTTTTTGGAGCCCAAAATCGAACATTTTCATTAGTTTAATGACACTTTTCTTCTTTTGCGCTTCTTTTCTCTCTCGGATCGTACGTCGTGAGCTGCGAAAAGGACGACAACCTAATCCATCAAAATTTTCATACCGAATCCCCCGGCACCTTGGGCAAGACTGTGACGCCCGAGATTTAGCCATGCATTCAATTACTGTTGTATCCCTTGTTTGCGCATTTACTTCTGTACTTTACTAACTGACTTCTGTAACTACTATTCACTCCGTTTTTAAACTACATTATATTAGTGAATTAATATTTTTATTAAATCATATTAATTGTTAAAGGAGTGAGAAAAATGTGCAATTGAACTAGAAGCGATAGGAGCGCTCGTTTAGAAAATGATTTTCGTAGTTCAATGAATAGTGTTACGTAACATAACTTAGAGATTTAATTAGCTAGCCTATGTTTCACACCTTAGGCTCATTTTAAAGTTAACAACGCTCATTTTAGTAACTCATTTAATCACCCAACTTAGCCATTTAGTATATCTACTCAACACATGACCATTTAGCTCATAAAAACAAAAACAAAAAAAGAGAGCAAATGCTGAAAAACCACTGTATCAAATCCGAGAATAGTGTAGGAAGAGAATGAGAGGATTTTGCTCATCAAATCTTCAAGCCAAGCCAAGCCAAGCTAGGAGCAAGTAGTTTAGGGTGTTTGCTAGCCTCCCGAGAGTTCCTACGCGCAATTGGTGAGGGTTTTCATGACTTTTTATGCATATCTAAAATGTTACATTTTTCTTGATTTGTTGAAAATGTTATCAAATGCTATTGCGAAGCTTATCTATGCTATTATACCTTGTATATAAGTGCTAGAGAACACATTTGAGCTATTAGTTAGCATTTTAAACGGTTGGAATCGTCATTTGAATTTATGAGGTGAATAGTGATATTTTTCTAGGGTTTTGTGTAATTGCACATATTAGCTTAATTCAACACTCCTAATAGATGCCTTAGGTGCTAATGAAGGTAGTCTAATAGCCCCGTGCATTTCAATTGCTCTAGAATCGCATAAAACGTGAAATAGCCGACTTTAACAAAGGGGCTTCGGGGTTCATGCGAATCCGGGTGGATCCGGGCTTCACTTCTAGTATTCTTAGGCTACCTAGGTGCTATAGAAGCTTTGATAACCCTTGTTTGAAGCCCGGATAAGGTATGTGTAGTTTAAAGCCATATGAGGGAATTTGGGGCTTTCCGGGTAATCGCGGGCGTTTGAATGAGTTAGAGGGTTGAGAGGGTACCTTGAGGGTTAGTTAGAAGGTTGTGAGAGTTTCCCTTGAAAATGAAATCATTAACCTTGGTTTGGAAGAGAAATAGTTTGAAAAATAAAGGGGTTTAGGTGCAATTTCGGTTGACTCACACTTCTAAACCCATGGCATGACTTCTTGAGTGTTTATATGTGGTTTCAAGTTGATTTGGAGCTTTTGGTATGATTCTATGCTTATTTTGCAAATGTCCCTTTGTAAAACTGCTTATTAGCTTATATAAGTGCTTCTATTCTAACTGCCTCGAGGTTAACCTACTTTGTTGATCCTCCTATGTGTTAATGCTTATATTATTGCTATTAACTTGCCATTGTTAAGTGCATTGCATAGTGGTTGCGCAACCATAGTGTCAGGGGCGGATGTGTTGAATATCGGCTGGGCGGCAGAGGGCTTGCCGGTGGATATTCAAACTCCGTGCCCTAGTCCCTCATTCGCCTGTTCTGGAGATTGCCAGGGAATGTTGGGTCGTAGGATTATTGGGGTACATCCGGAGTACACCCACTGGAGTGTTTGAGGTTATGCCGGCTTATCGTGATCGTGATCGTGGTTCGTGGATCGTGAATGAAGACCAGTGAAGATTGGTGTATAGGGGTTATGAGAAATGTATCCTTTCAAATATGTGGTTATTTAAGCTATCATTGTTTCTTGATTTGCTCAATTGTTATTGTTGTTAACTGTATTACTTGTCGCATTGCACACCCCGGGACCTTATCCCTCACTGGGCAACAGTGGTTGCTCATACCTCGCTAACATGTTTCAGGTGGCGCAGTTGGAGGAGTTTCATTAGTTGCTGTGTCTAGTTGCTTGAGGTGGACTATGTTCTTGTTGATGAGAGTAGGACTTGTTTTCTTTACTTTATGTTCTATTTTGTAACCTAAGTGATATGTGTATATTATATAGTTTGCAAATTGAGGGATAGATGTTGTAGTGGTAGATTTAGAACCATGGCATGTAATAACTTATATTTCTGCTATTAGCTGCTTCGCATGCTTGGGAGTGAATGACTGGTTGTTTTCAATTTCTAAGAATACTTAAAAGCTATCATGGAGTGGCATGATAAGTGGTTTTGTAAAGAGTTAAGTTATGAATGCATGCTTGTCTGTATCTAAACTGTTTGTATGTCTTAAGGCTCGGATGGCCTTAAAGCTAAGATCTTTAGTTATAAATGAATGTCTTGTTATGTTATGGCTTTATTGAGTGTTTACAGGTTTTCAGAATGTCCACGGTACAGGGGAGACTCTGTCCGTGTGTCGGGTCCGGACTTAACCATTAGGAAAAATTTTGTGACCGGGCTTGGTATTGGGTTGAGAATAGTATGGTCATTAGATCCTCCAGTCTCGTGAGGGATCGGGGCGTTACAAAGACAACTTCACTTCACGTAGAGGCTGGGCCCGCAAACCGAGGGCGTGAGGCCAGGGACCAGGTCTCCGTCGCTTCGGTGTCCATAACTTTTGATCCATAAGGAGTTACGCGGCGCACAGCATACCACTGGAAAGCTCTCCGAGAGCTCTATGACGGTGGCCCAAGCCTACTTGGCTGCGCCCGTTTTCAGTGCCCAAAATCGAACGTTTTCATCAGTTTCGAGACACTTTTCTTCTTTTGCACTGTTTTTCCATCCCGGATCGTACGTCGTGAGTCACAAAGAGGACGACTACCTAATCCATCACATTTCTATTACTGAATCCCATGCCATCTTAGGCAAGACAACTTTGTTTCATGTAGAGGCTAGGCCAGCAAACCGAGGGTGTGGGGCTTAGGTTCAGGTCTCCGTCGCTCCGGTGCTCATAACTTTTGATCCGTAAGGAGTTACGCGGCGCACAGCATACCGTTGGAAAGTTCTCCGAGAGCTCTACGGTGGGGGTAGCAAGCATGATTGGCTGCACCTGTTTTCAGAGCCCAAAATCAAAGGTTTTCATCAGTTTCAGGATACTTTTCTTCTTTTGCGCTGTTTTTCCGTCCCGGATCGTATGTCGTGAGCCGCGAAAAGGAGGACAAGCTAATCCATTAGATTTCTCATACTGAATCCCACGGCTCCTTGGGCAAGACAACTTCGCTTCACGTAGAGGCTGGGTCTGCAAACCGAGGGCATGGGGCTTGGGACCAGGCCTCTATCGCTCCGGTGCCCATAACTTTTGATCCGTAAAGAGTTACACGGCACACAGCATGCCGTTCGAAAGCTCTCCGAGGGCTTTACGACGGGGATTACAAGCCTGCTAGACTGCGCCTATTTTCGGAGCCTAAAATCAAACATTTTCATCAGTTTCGGGACACTTTTCTTCTTTTGCATTTTCTGTCAGTCCCAGATCGTACGTCGTGAGCCGCGAAAAGGACGACAACCTAATTAATCACATTTCTATTTCTGAATCTCATGGTACCTTGGGCAAGACAACATTACTTCACGTGGAGGCTGGGCCCGCAAACCGTGTGCATGGGCTTGGGACGAGGTCTGTATCGCTCCGGTGCCCATAACTTTTGATCCGTAAGAAGTTACGCGGCACACAGCATACTGTTGGAAAGCTCTACGATGGAGGCAGCAAGCCTGCTTGGCTACATCTGTTTTCGTAGCACAAAATTGAACATTTTCATCAGTTTAAGGACATTTTTCTTCTTTTGCGCTTCTTTTCCGTCTCAGATCGTACATCCTGAGATGCGAAAAGGACGACAACCTAATCCATCAGATTTTTCATACCGAATACCATGGCACCTTGGGCAAGACAACTTCGTTTCACGTAGAGGCTGGGCCCACAAACCGAGGGCGTGAGGCTTGGGACCAGGTCTCCGTCGCTTCGGTGTCCATAACTTTTGTCCATAAGGAGTTATGTGGCGCACAGCATACCGTTGGAAAGCTCTCCGAGAGCTCTACGACAGAGGCCCTAGCCTGCATGGCTGCACCCATATTTAGAGCCCAAAATCGAACGTTTTCATTAGTTTCAGGACACTTTTCTTCTTTTGCACTATTTTTTCGTCCTGGATCGTACGTCGTGAGCCGCAAGAAGGATGACTACCTAATCCATCACATTTCTATTACTGAATCCCATGCCACCTTAGGCAAGACAACTTTGTTTCACGTAGAGGATGGTCCAGCAAACCGAGGGCGTGGGGCTTGGGACCAGGTCTCCATCGCTCCGGTGCCCATAACTTTTGATCTGTATGGATTTATGCGGCGCACAGCATACCGTTGGAAAGTCCGAGAGCTCTACGACGGGGACAGCAAGCCTACTTGGCTGCCCCCGATTTCGGAACCCAAAATCAAAGGTTTTCATTAGTTTCAGGATACTTTTCTTCATTTGCGCTGTTTTTCTGTCCCGGATCATACGTCGTAAGCCCAAAAAGGATGACAACCTAATCCATCTGATCTCTCATACCGAATCCCATGGCTCCTTGGGCAAGGAAACTTCGCTTCACGTAGAGGCTGGGCCCACAAACCGAGGGCGTGGGGCTTGGGACTAGGTCTCTGTCGGTCCAGTGCCCATAACTTTTGATCCGTAAGGAGTTACACGGCGCATAGCATACCGTTGGAAAGCTCTCCAAAATCTCTACGACGGGGGTTGCAAGCCTGCTCGACTGCGCCTATTTTCGGAGCCCAAAATTGAACGTTTTTATCAGTTTTGGGACACTTTTCTTCTTTTGCGCTGTTTGTCAGTCTCGGATCGTATGTCATGAGCTGCAAAAAGGACGACAACCTAATCCATCACATTTCTATTTCCGAATCCCACAGCACCTTGGGATAGACAACTTCACTTCATGTCGAGGCTGGGCCCGCAAACCGAGTGCTTGGGCTTGGGACGAGGTCTGCGTCGCTCCGGTGCCCATAACTTTTGATTCGTAAGGAGTTACGTGGCGCACTGCATACAGTTGGAAAGCTCTACGATGGGGGCAGCAAGCCTGCCTGGCTGTGTCTGTTTTCGTACCCTAAAATCTAACATTTTCATCAGTTTCGGGACACTTTTCTTCTTTTGCACTTCTTTTCCGTCCCGGATCGTACGTCGTGAGCTACGTAAAGTACGATAACTTAATCCATCAGATTTTTCATACCGAATCCCGCGGCACCTTGGGCAAGAGAACTTCGCTCCTCGTAGAGGCTGGGCCCGCAAACTGAGGGCGTGGGGCATGGGACCAAGTCTCCGTCGTTTCGGTGTCCATAACTTTTTATCCGTAAGGAGTTACGCGATGTACAGCATACCGTTGGAAAGCTCTCTGAGAGCTGTACAACGGAGGCCACAAGCCTGCTCGGCTGCGCCTGCTTTTAGGGCCAAAAATTGAACGTTTTCATCAGTTTTGGGACACTTTTATGGTTTTGCACTGTTTTTTCATCCCGGATCGTACGTCGTGAGCCATGAAAAGGACGACAACCTAATCCATCACATTTCTATTACCGAATCCCACAACACCTTAGGCAAGACAACTTTGTTTCACGTAGAGGTTGGGCCAGCAAACCGAGGGCGTGGGGCTTGGGACCAGGTCTCCGTCGCTCTGGTGCCTATAACTTTTGATCCTTAGGGAGTTACGCGGAGCACAGCATACCGTTGGAAAGCTCTTCGAGAGCTCTACGATGGGGGCAGCAAGCCTGCTCAGCTTCACCCATTTTCAGAGCCCAAAATCGAAGGTTTTCATCAGTTTCAGGATACTTTTCTTCTTTTGCGCTGTTTTTCCTTTTCGGATCGTACGTCGTGCCGCGAAAAGGACGACAAATTAATCCATCAGATTTCTCGTACCGAATCCCATGGCTCCTTGGGCAAGAAAACTTCGCTTCATGTAGAAGCTGGGCTTGCAAACCTTGGGCGTGGGGCTTGGGACTAGGTCTCCGTCACTCCGGTGCCCATAACTTTTGATCCGTAAGGAGTAACGCGGCGCACAACATACCGTTGGAAAGCTCTCTGAGAGCTCTACGACGGGGGCAACCAACCTGCTCAACTGCGCCCTTTTTCAAAGCCCAAAATTGAATGTTTTCATCAGTTTCGAGATACTTTTCTTCTTTTGCACTATTTTTTCATCCCGGATCGTACATCGTGAGCCGCGAAAAGGACGACAACATAATCCATCACATTTATATTACCGAATCCTACGGCACCTTGGGAAAGACAACCTCACTTCCTGTAGAGGCTGGGCCCGCAAACCGAGGGCGTGGGGCTTGTGATCAAGTATCCGTCGCTCTGGTGCCCATAACTTTTGATCCGTAACGAGTTACTAGGCGCACAACATACTGTAAGAAAGATCTCTGAGAGCACTACGACAGGGGAAGCAAGCCTGCTAGGCTGCGCACATTTTCGGAGCTCAAAATCGAACGGTTGAATTAGTTTTAGGACACTTTTATTCTTTTGCGCAGTTTTTCCTTCTCGGATCGTACGTCGTGAGCCGCAAAAAGGACAACAACCTAATCCATCACATTTCTATTACTGAATCCCTAGGCACCATGGGTAAGACAACTTCGCTTCACGAGGAGGCTGGGCCCACAAACCGAGGGCGGGGAATTGGGACTAGGTCTCCATCGCTCCAGTGCCCATAAATTTTGATCCGTAAGGAGTTACGCGCGCACAGCATACCGTTGGAAAGCTTTCCGAGAGCTCTACAATGGGGGCAGCAAGCATGTTCGGCTGCACGCATTTTCGGAGACCAAAATTCAATGTTTTCATCACTTTCGGGACACTTTTCTTCTTTAACACTGTTTTTCCATCTCGGATCATACGTCGTGAGCCTCGAAAAGGACGACAACCTAAACCATCACATTTCTATTACTGAATCGCATGACATATTTGGCAAGACAACTTCGCTTCACGTGGAGGTTAGGCCCGCTAACCGAGGGCGTGGGACTTGGTACTAGGTCTGCATCGCTCTGCTGCCCATAACTTTTGATCCGTAAGGAGTTTCGCGGTGCACATCATACTGTTGTAAAGCTCTCTGAGAGCTCTACGACGAAGGCAGTAAGTCTACTTGGTTGCAATCATTTTTAGAGCCCAAAATCGAACGTTTTCATTAGTTTTGTGATACTTTTATTCTTTTACACTATTTTTCCTTCCCATATCATACGTCGTTAGCCCCGAAAAGGACAACAACCTAATCCATCAGATTTCTCATATCGAATCCCACGGCACCTTGGGCAAGACAACTTCATTTCACGTAGTGGTTGAGCCTACAAATCGAGGGCGTGGGGCTTAGGACCAGGTCTCTGTTGCACCGGTGCCCATAACTTTTGATCCGTAAGGTGTTATGCGACGCACAACATATCGTTGTAAAGCTCTCCGAGAGCTCTACGATAGGAGCAGCAAGTCGACTTGGCTACACCCATTTTCAGAGCCTAAAATCGAATGTTTTCATCAGTTTCGGGATACTTTTCTTCTTTTGCGCTATTTTTTCATCCCGGATCGTATGTCGTGAGCCGTGAAAAGGCCGATAACCTAATCCTTCACATTTCTATTACCGAATCCCACGACACCTTTGTCACATCGCAACCCGACCTATAAGGTTAGACTTGGGTGTGATCTAAACATTCAAGTCATGTCTCATACATAATCGTTCATGAAAGTTTAACACTTAACGTTTAGCTTAAACTCCGCAATTTTCTGGAAAATTGGCAACATAACAGCTGTAATTGGGCTCTTTAGTTTGACCTAATTCTCAAAACACTCAAAATTTTCAATCTCAATTTCATTTCCAACTAAGATTACTATTTACCGTCAATTGAAACGCCTACCAATTATCTCGAAGTCTCGTTTGATTAATAACCTAGCATGATACTATGTCTCGTTTGTTTGTTAATCTTTGTTACAAACGTACCTGTTGATCTTAGCTTATCAATGAGTACCTGCTTAAGATTGGATGGGTTCATTTTACTTAATCCTTACCTGATACTTCATAATCCTATAATAGATACTAGCCAATAACGATAGTAAAACGACCATAGTAGTGTCTATCTAGTTATTATCAGTACAAGCCAAAATTAGACCCTAAATTACAACGGGGGTCTTTTACATTATAATAGCAAGCATCATAAGAAATGAAATAGTCTTCAAGCAACATATTGTTCACAAAATGGCCATAGTCACGTAAAGCACGTAGGGCAGGCAATCATTCCAAGGAATCATCGTTAGGCACGTCGTCCTCGGGTACCTGTTCTTGGTCTTCTTCACCTAACATGATAAAAGAGGGTGAGTCCTTATGAACTCAGCGAGGGAGGGAACGAGAAATAAGTTTTGAAACTCATTTTCCGGTTCAACTTATGAAAAACCCTTTTTGCAAGCATGAATGTATCACAAGTAAGTACATAACGTAATGTAAAAGTAAAAGAACACAATTACCCGTCTTTCTTCCCCGAGGTCCTCTAGGAACCAAGCGAGAGTACTTATACATATAGTAAAAGGATACGGTGAGCTTTTGCTCTCAGTTCAATTCTAGTATCAGTTGTTGCGGCCGGCTTCAATCATCCCCTTATCACGCCAAGTGGGTGTACTCCAGATGTACCCTAAAATCTTACGACCCAACTCTCCGAGGAAGTCTAGCCCCCAAGCGGGAGAGGGAATTGGACAATGGTAGTCACGGTTGCACCGGCAAGCCCAATGCCGCCTGGTGTGCGTGAACGCTATCACGCCAGAATGAAAGGTTACAACCTTGTATGCAATGCACATTTATGACATGTAATATATCACATTAGGAGGACAACAAAGTAGGTTGCCTCCGAGCAGTCATAAGATTGCACATTAACAGTTAAACACGCGACTCACGATATGACAAGTAAATTCACTTGAAAAGCACATGTAGTTTTATGAACATTAAATGGGCAACCATGCAACACACGTAAATTAAGTCATATAACTCATTTCAAAGTTCACATAATCAAATAATAAGATTATTTATCATGCAACGACATCTACGTGGGACCGGGCCAAAAAAAAGCCTACTTATCAACATGTAATCATCGAAATCATATTTAGGGCTACAAGGGCAACTGCGGGCAGCTTACTAAACACATAATCAAACGCAATAACCATAGGATCAACACTTAGCGAGTTTACCTAGTTACTAGGGTTTCAATTCGAGTTCACCCGTGCGATTAAGCCCCAAGTCATCTCGTAATTAAGCTCAAGCCATGCATTGTTTAAATTAAACACCCTCAAGCTTTCAAAACAGTCCACTCAACATCCAAATGCCACAATCACAAGCATTTAATACAACAAGGGAAGCTACATTAATTTTTCTAAGCATATCAATAGGTGAAACCCTCACTGCAATGGACTGTTTTCTCACAATCATTAAGACAAGAAAACAATCTCCAATTCCAGTGAACAAGAGGTCAAATTAAAGCTTAAGTAGTGAACTAAATCCAGAAACAAACCTCGCATCATTTGGAGTTCGGATTCAAGAGTTATAGCCAAAACAGTGAGACTACACAAAACTGTCCAGATTTGCACACATTTCAATACTTGTCGTTTTTGAGGGCCTTCGGGTCGGATTTAGCCTTTGTTCATTTCTGATAAAAATGTCCAGAACTGAAAAATATAGCTGGACACCAAATTTCATACATTTTAGATATCATTTACTAAGTCAAAACTGTTTCGTTCTACAAGGTCAGTGAATCTGCCAAAACCTGCTTCATTTTTCCAGACTTTTCAGATTTGGATACATTTTGATAATTAGCCATTTTGAGGACCTTAGAGTCAACATTCTCTTTGGTCTATTTCTTTGAAAAGTGTTCAAAACTGGAAAAACTAGTTACCTACCAATTTTCACGCATTTGCAACATCATTTACCTAGTCAAAATCACCTCGCACCAACAAGACAGAAGGCTGTCACATACACGATTTCATCTATCATCACATTCTAGCCAAAATCTTGCCATGCATGTTTATAAAAGCTCATGAACACACATATATCTCAAGTACAGAAGTAAAGATAGACATTTAAGGGCATGCAAGTGGTTTTTTGAAAGATTTTCAAGAAGTTTAGACCTCACCTTAGCAAAACAACAAGAAGATGCACAAGACTCTTGATGGTTGCACAAAATTGACTATTTTCCTTGCTTAGCCGAGACACCACTCGATTTTCTCTAATTTCGTAGCTTAGTAACCAAGTTATTAGTATGTGCATGTGGTTAGAACAAGAAGAAAAGAAATGGAAGCTAGCAAACTCACCTAAGCCGAAATGGAGGTTCAAAGAGCTTACATGTGTGTTTCTTGCAACCTAGCTTGCTTAGTCGAGCTCCCTAGCTTCTTGCATGCCTTGATGAACCATGGAGTGATGAAGATAAGCTATGGAGTGTAGAAACTCATCCAAGGCCGAGAGAGAGAGAGAAGAATGAGAGGGAGAGAGAAGAATAAGAGAAAATGAGAGAAAATGAAGAAAAAAATAAATGTTTTGCAAAGCTTGAAGCATATGTCGGCCTTGAGCTTGTAAATTTCAGATTTGTGTCTTCAAGAAGCACAATTTGAATCATCCTAGCAAGGGCAAGGAGCTTGTGTCGAGATTTGGAGTTTTGAGGAGGGTTTTGAGCTAATTTTTTTATGCATTGTGTCATAACTTGTCTAAGCATGAACTTTGAAATTGCAAAGCTTGATCACATGCTCCTCCATGGTCGGCCAAGGCTTGAAAAATGCTGAATCTTTGTCATCTTTTGAGCATTATTTAATTGTGTGTTTGGAAAGCGCAAAAGAATAAGGAATAAAGAATAAGAATGTCTAGCTTTTGGTGCAATTTCGTCTTCTAATGTGTTGAATTAGCATTTTAATATTAGTTAGTGGAGCTTGTAGAATTAATTATTGCTCTAGTGTTTCGTGTAAGATGCTTTCTTGATTAGCGTGAGGGCACGCTTTCCTAGGTCTAAGGAACGTACTACGAGGTAAGGCACGAACTACGAGACAAATGCACGTTTCCCAAGTAAATGCACGCAACCCTAAATGAATGCACATAATTCAATGCAAGGCACACAAAATGAATCACAATTCTTAAACCTAGGTCAAGGCACGCAAATCAAGGTTAGGGCACACGAAATGAGGTATCGCACGCAAATTGAGGACGGGCCTTACAACCTTGGGCAAGACAACTTCGCTTTACGTAGATGCTGGGCCCGAAAACCGAGGGCGTAGGGCTTGGGACCAAGTCTCTGTCTCTCCGGTTCCCATAACTTTTGATCCGTAAAGAGTTACGCGGTGCACAACATATCGTTGGAAAGCTCTCCGAGACCTCTATGACGGAGGAAGCCAGCCTACTCGGATGCGCCCATTTTCAGAGCCCAAAATCGACCATTTTAATCAGTTTCGTGGCACTTTTCTTCTTTTACGCTGTTTTTCCATCCCGCATCGTACGTCGTGAGCCGTGAAAAGGACGTCAACCTAATTCATCACATTTCTATTACCGAATAGCACCACACCTTGGGCAAGACAACTTCGCTTCACGTGGAGGCTGGGCCCGCAAACCTAGGGCTTGGGGCTTGGGACCAAGTCTCTGCCGCTCTGGCGCCCATAACTTTTGTTCCGTGAGGGTTTACATGGCGCACAGCATACCGTTGGAAAGCTCTCCGAGAGCTCTACGACGAGGGCAGCAAGCCTGCTCGGCTGCTCCTATTTTTAGAGTCCAAAATCAAACATTTTCATCAGTTTCGGGACACTTTTCTTCTTTTGCGTTATTTTTTTGTCCCGGATCGTACGTCGTGAGTCGCGAAAAGGACGACAACCAAATCCATCACATTTCTATTACCGAATCCCACGACACCTTGGGCAAGACAACTTCGCTTCACGTAGAGGCTGGGCCCGCAAACCAAGGGCGTAGGGCTTGGGACCAGGTCTCCGTCGCTCCGATGCCCATAACTTCTGATCCGTAAAGAGTTACACGGTACACAGCATACCGTTGGAAAGCTCTCTAGGAGCTCTACGACGGGGGTAGCCAGCCTGCTTGACTGCGCCTATTTTCGAAGCCAAAATTCAAACATCTTCATCAGTTTCTGGACATTTTTCTTCTTTTACGTTGTTTTTTTGTCTCGGATCGTACGTCGTGAGTCCCGAAAAGGACGACAACCTAATCCATCACATTTTTATTACCGAATCCCATGGCACCTTAGGCAAGAGAACTTCGCTTCACGTGGAGGCTAGGCACGCAAACCATGGGCTTGGGGCTTGGGACCAGGTTTGCGTCGCTCCGGTGCCTATAACTTTTGATCTAAGGAGTTATGCGGTGCACAGCATATCGTTGGAAAGCTCTCCGAGAGCTCTATGATGGGGGTAGTAAGCCTGCTCTACTGCGCCTATTTTTGGAGTCCAAAATCGAATGTTTTCATCAGTTTCGAGACACTTTTCTTCTTTTACGCTGTTTTTCTGTCCCGGATTGTATGTCGTGAGCCGCGAAAAGGACGACAACCTAATCCATCAGATTTCTCATACCGAATCAGACGACACCTTGGGCAAGACAACTTCGCTTCACGTAAAGGTTGGGCCTGCAAACCGAGGGCGTGGGGCTTAGGACCAGGTCTCCATCACTTTGATGCCTATAACTTTCGATTCGTAAGGAGTTACGTGGCACAAAGCATACCGTTGAAAAGATCTCTGAGAGCTCTAAGATAGGGGCAACAAGCTTGCTCGACTTTGCCTCTTTTTGGAGCCCAAAATCGAACATTTTTATCAGTTTTGGGATACTTTTCTTCTTTTGCGCTATTTTTCTGTCCCGTATCGTACGTCGTGAGCCGCAAAAAGGACGACAACCTAATCCTTCATATTTCTATTACCAAATCACATGTCACCTTGGGCAAGACGACTTCACTTCACATAGAGGCTGGGCCCACAAACAGAGGGCTTGGGCTTGGGACCAGGTCTGCGTCACTCCGGTGCCCATAACTTTTGATCCGTTTAGAGTTTCCTAGAGCACAGCATACCGTTGGAAAACTCTCCGAGAGCTCTATGACTAGGGTAGTAAGCCTGCTCGGCTGCACCTATTTTTGGAGCCCAAAATCGAACATTTTCATCAATTTCGGGATACTTTTCATCTTTTACGCTGTTTTTCCATCCCGGATCGTACGTCATGAGCCGCGAAAAGGACGATAACCTAATCCATCAAATTTCTCATACCGAATCCCATGGCACCTTGGGCAAGACAACTTCGCTTCACGTAGAGGCTGGGCCTGCAAACTGAGGGCGTGGGTCTTAGACCAGGTCTCTGTTGCTCCGGTGCCCATAACTATTGATCCGTAAGGAGTTACGCGGTGCACAGCATACCGTTGAAAAGTTCTCTGAGAGCTCTATGATGGGGGCAGCAAGCTTGCTCTGCTGCGTCCATTTTCAAAGCCCAAAATTGAATGTTTTCATCAGTTTCGGGGCACTTTTCTTCTTTTGCGCTATTTTTCTATCCCAGATCGTACGTCGTGAGTCGCGAAACGGACGACAACCTAATCCATCACATTTCAATTACCGAATCCCATGACAACTTGGGCAAGACAACTTCACTTCACGTACAGGCTGGGACCGCAAACCGAGGGCGTGGGGCTTGGGACCAGGTCTCTGTCGCTCCGGTGCCCATAACCTTTGATCCGTAAGAAGTTATACGGCGCATAGTATACCGTTGGAAAGCTCTGCGAGAGCTCTACGATGGGGGTAGCAAGCCTGCTGACCAACACCCGTTTTCGGATCCCAAAATTGAACATTTTCATCAGTTTCGGGATACTTTTCGTCTTTTACGCTATTTTTCCGTCCCGGATCGTACGTCATAAGCCACGAAAAGGATGACATCCTAATTCATCATATTTCTATTACCGAATCCCAAGGCACCTTGAGCAGGAAAACTTCGCTTCACGTAGAGGCTGGGCCCGCAAACTGAGGGCGTGGTGCTTGGGACCATGTCTCTGTCATTCCGGTGCCTATAACTTTTGATCCGTAATGAGATACGCGGCGCATAGCAGACCGTGGGAAAGCTCTCTGAGAGCTCTACGACTCGGGCAGCAAGCCTGCTCGTCTAGGCCCTTTTGTAGAGCCCAAAATTGAATGTTTTCATCAATTTTGGGACACTTTTCTACTTTTGCACTATTTTTCCATCCCGGATCATACATCATGAGCCGCAAAAAGGACGACAACCTAATCCATCACATTTCTATTATCGAATCCTATGGCTCCTTGGGCAAGATAACATCACTTCATGTAGAGGCTGGGCCCACAAACCAAGGGCGTGGGGCTTGGGACTATTTCTCTATCGCTCCGGGGCCCATAACTTTTGATCCGTAAGGAGTTACGTGGTGCACAACATACCGTTAGAAAGCTCTCTGAGAGCTCTACGATGGGGGCAGCAAGCCTGCTCACCTGTACCCATTTTCGTAGCCCAAAATCGAACATTTTCATCAATTTCAGGACACTTTTCTTCATTTGCGCTATTTTTCTGTCCCAGATCATACGTCGTGAGCAGTGAAAAGGACGACAACCTAATCCATCACATTTCTATTACCAAATCCCACGGCACCTTGGGCAAGACAACTTTGCTTCACGTTGAGGCTGGGCGCGCAAACTGAGGGCTTGGGGCTTAGGACCAGGTCTGCGTCACTCCGGTGCCCATAACCTTTGATCCGTAAGGAGTTACGCGGCGCACAGCATATTGTGAGAAAGCACAACATCCCTCTCGAGGCCGGAAGTTCTATTAATCAATCTAATTGCAACCCAATTCCAAACCCGGGCATAGTATTTAGGGAAAATAGATGGAATCTCCCCTGTTTCTAGGCAAAATGCAAAACCTGTGACAGCATATAAGTGGACCAGTACCGTGTCCACCATTCACAATTCCTCAAGGCCATCCGAGCCTCGGTTCTCAACAATTAAACACAGCAAATATATATTTCTAGGTACCCAGACCATTCTAACTATTTTCCTTTGGACAAAATAATCATGCATTGAAGTTAACTATACTAAGTGGATACATAAACTAGCTTATCATACCACCTCAATAACCTAGTTAAACTTAAATTACATTCCTTTTAACATTAAATACATACAACACATGAAATATACATCTTTGCATCTTTCTACCACTCAGTCACATAACACGCAAGACAACTCTTCAAGCACGAGCTTTCCAGCTAACACGGCAATTTCCTGAAATATGGTGGTGAGGAGTGAGTATACTCAACACGTATACTCAGTGAGGGCGAGACAGATATCGAGGTAGAGAGAAAGAAAGTCATGCAATGCAAATAAATAGTAAGAAATATATCCAATAAGAACATCAATCAATATAATCAAGAATACAATAACAATTAAAGAAAGCATTAACACAACCAATCAAAGCTATACCACACTTTGAAGGCTACGGTTCACTCGAACGAGTAATATACCGATCATGATTTCGATGACTTTAACGATGACGCGCCGGCTCACCCACCTTATAACTTCAGTTAGAGTACTCCGGACATACTCTGCCAATTCTACGACCCAAAACTCCCTCGGCGGCAACCCAAGCGAGAACGGGAATAGGACATGGAGCTAGAGCAACCAACCCTGGCAGCCCGAGACTACCCAGAGAGGCCCGAGACTACCTAGAGAGGCCCGTCACTCACGCGCCTGACACAATGCAATGCAATACGAAGAATATAACGATAATCGAGCAAGGCACTGAAGTGCAGATTAGTATCAACATGCGATACAATAAGTATTTACAATCAATAAAATAACAAGAACAACACTAACAAGCATTATCAATAATTGATATACAATTCAATCATAATCAAGTATAACGAGCATAATAATCCACAATAAGCATTATATAAGCAAGCATTATATAAGCAAGCATTATAAAAAAAATCAACTAAAACACTAAATGACCCCAACTTTCTCAATGCTACCCCCTCCAAACGAGCCATGAGATTTGAAAACCGATTTCACCAATCATCCTAGGACACATAAGGCACATTCAGAAGCCACGAAACCCTACTTTAACCTAGAACTCCCTCAAATCCCCGATTTTCCCCAATACTCTTTTGAACTACAGCTACCTCAACCGATCACCCAACCAATGCCATAATTGCACCAAAAGTGCTTCCATGGCTTACTACGACAATGCCTTCACGTAAAACGAGAAAATACCAAACTCGACCGGAACGACTCCAACATAAACCTCGACATTTTCTCTGTTTTTCCATTACACAACCCAAACAAATCATGCATTTAAGCATTCTAACATATCTAGCATCTTTTCACATCAACAGAATGCAAAACGGAGCAACTTTTACGAAACAGGGATGTACTATTCATATTTTACTATTCCATTCGCATTTTAAATGGTAATTGCTATATTTAACAGTATAAAATGCTAAAAAGCTACAAATACATGTTCTACAATCATCAAGGAACATTCTTTAAGCAACAAAATAGATAAAATAACAACCTACGGCTAAATCACAAAAATTAAAGTTTAGATACAATAATTTCAAATGCACAAATAACGATGCAACCCTCACATTTGACGCTACTAGATGCTAGGAAAACCACGTTGGAAGCCTCGGAAATAACTCCGTGCAAGCCCTCGCGAAGATGTGAAGATTTGAAGTTGAAAATATATATTTTTTTCTTTTCTCCTATGGTTTCGGCCACCTCTTTTTTTTTCAGCTTTTTGGTTGTTTCTTATGCTATTTTTTGCTTATTAAATATGACAAGCTAAAGTCAAAGTCAAGGTCTTGGTCAATATTCACTTAAGTTGATCAACTAGGCTTATTCTTGGCATTTGAACTTAAAATAACTAACACAAATTTAATTCTAACAAACTACCAAAATACTAAATACTATAAATACTATTTTTACTATTTGCTGAGGACTGGAAATCATTCTCTAGCTACCACTCTCGATATGCTATGCACAAAACGACGAAGAATGAATAACACATAAATATTATGGAATATAAGAAAAAATATAATTTTTGAAAAGTAACATAGTTCAAAATTCACTCCGGGCTCGGAGCTACTTTTTCATTTAATTAAAAACTGAGCATTAAGGTGCAAGAAAATAAAATAAAGTAACATAAATATGAAAAGTAGTTGATACTCCGTTAAAATAATTAACTCAAGTATTATTTAAATACTTCTAAAAGAAATATGAAAATAATGCTAGAAATGAATGTTTAACTAAGAATAAACACGCAATTCAATGCTAACATTTAAGATGACACTTAATTAAATACAAGAAAATAAATCCAATTGCTATAAATAATAGAAATAGGTAATAATCTTTTAATTAATCAATATAAAAGTTATTCGAATATTTTTAAAAGAAACATCAAAATAGTACATAACGAATGATTTAACTAATTAAATACTTAATTAAATGTAGTTAAATACTATTAAATGCGTGCCGAGTTTGGGGTATCACATTGGACCCACAAACCGAGGGCGTGGGGCTTGGGACCAGGTCTCTGTCGCTCCGGTGCCCATAACTTTTGATCTGTAAGGAGTTACGCAGCGCATAACATACCGTTGTAAAGCTCTCCGAGAGCTCTACGATGGGGGCAGCAAGTTTGTTCGGCTGCACCGGTTTTTGGAGCCCAAAATCAAAAGTTTTCATCAGTTTTGGGACATTTTTCTTCTTTTGCGCTATTTTTCTGTCCCGGATCGTACGTCGTAAGCCGCAAAAAGGACGGCAACCTAATCCATCAGATTTCTCATATCGAATCCCACGGCACCCTGGGCAAGACAACATCGCTTCACGTAGAGGCTGGGCCCGCAAACCGATGGCGTGGGGCTAGGGACCAGGCCTCTGTTTCTCTGGTGCCCATAACTTTTGATCCGTAAGGAGTTACGCGGTGCACAACATACCGTTGAAAAGCTCTCCCAGAGCCCTACAACGAGGGCAGCAAACCTGCTCAGCTGCACCCATTTTCGGAGCCCAAAATCAAATGTTTTCCTTAGTTTTGGGATACTTTTCTTCTTTTGCACTATTTTTTCGTCCCACATCGTACGTCGTGAGCTACGAAAAGGACGACAACCTAATCCATCACATTTCTATTACCGAATCCCATAGCACCTTGGGCAAGACAACTACGCTTCACATAGAGGCTGGGCCCACAAACTGAGGGCTTGGGGCTTGAGACCAGGTCTGCGTCGCTCCGGTGCCCATAACTTTTGATCTGTAAAGAGTTATGCGGCACACAACATACCGTTGTAAAGCTCTCCGAGAGCTCTACGACGGGGGCAACAAGTCTGCTTGCCTGTACCCATTTTTGGACCCCAAAATCAAAAGTATTCATCAGTTTCAGGATATTTTTCTTCTTTTGCGCAATTTTTCTGTCCTGGATCGTACGTCGTGAGCCACGAAAAGGACGGCAATCTAATCCATCAGATTTCTTATACCGAATCCCATGGCACCCTTCAATTTCAGGACACTTTTCTTCCTTTTCGCTGTTTTCTCGTCCCGGATCGTACGTCGTGAACCGCGAAAATGACGACACCCTAATCCATCACATTTCTATTACCGAATCCCACGGCACCTTGGGCAAGACAACTTCACTTCATGTAGAGGCAGGGCCCGCAAACCGAGAGCGTGGGGATTGTGACCAGGTATCAGTCGCTACGGTGCCCATAACTTTTGATCCGTAACGAATTACGCGATGCACAGCATACCGTTGGAAAGCTCGCTGAGTGCTCTACAACGGGGGCATAAACCCTGCTTGGCTGAGCCTGTTTTTGAATCCCAAAATTGAACATTTTCATCAATTTTGGGAGACTTTTCTTCTTTTTCGCTATTTTTTTATCCCGGATCGTACGTTGTAAGCCGCGAATAGGACGACACCCTAATCCATCACATTTCTATTACCGAATCCCACGGCACCTTGGGCAAGACAACTTCCCTTCACGAAGAGGTAGGGCCCGTAAACCGAGGGCGTGGGGCTTGTGACCAGGTATCCGTCGCTCCGATGCCCATAACTTTTGTTCCGTAAGGTGTTACGCGGCGCATAACATACCGTTGGAAAGCTCTCTGTTGTACGTTTTAAATTACTCGCAAGTGCATGAACCATATGAGGGTATAGCTTAGGTAAATACGAGGTCGAACCCTCAGAGACTTGTTCAGTTAAGATCAAATTTTAGACTAAGATTTAGACTTACTAATCTAGTTGGAAAGATTTATATTCCAGGTTGAGATAAAATAATAAAATACTAAACAATAAATCTAAATAAGTAAGAAAATTAAAAATCCTAACACTCAAGAAATTAATAATTTCAAGAACAAAAATAAAATAATACTAAAAGAATATATAATGAATCTAGAGACTTAATAAATAAATTTTATAACGAGAATAATTAATAACTTGAGTGAAATCAATTAAAATAAACTAAAACAAGAAAATATTCAAAAAATAACTAATTAAATAGTAGACGAAGATTAAAAAGCAAGACTAAACAAGTAATCGTAAAAGGCTAAGGCTCGGAATCCACCTTGTTAATCCTAACGTCAACTATATTTGATCATTAATTTTCCCCAAATTTTACTACATGATAATCTCGCAGTCTAGCCTTGTTACCATGGAAGATATCATCTTTTAAGTCCTAAGTTAATGAATTCAAAAGTATGTTTATTCTTATTTTGCAAAAGAATCTTCAAATCATTAATTGTATCCCAACTAGAAATCACTATTAATATTCGGCATTAAAAATCAAAACTTTGAATTATTAAGATTTATTTAAAGCATGAGAGAAACATGATTAAACCCATCTAAAAAAATTATCTCAACAATTGAATAAAGAATAAACATCAAACATGAACGATCAAGTTATGGGGAAGAATTAATTCACAAATATAATATCTATTAGAATTAACTAAGGTTTCATCGTCACCTTAGCACAAAAATTTAGCCTAACATACTAAAGAAACTAAAATAACAATTCTAAAAAATAAACATTATTTAAAAAAATTAAAGTAAAAGAAAGAAAACGTTACAGAGTTTAAACGTGAAGAAACTCCAAAAGCATCCTAATGTCTCGCAGAAGAAGAAAAACTAATAAAACTAAACTAATTTTTTATCGAATTTCCGCTGCTGCTCTGCTTCTCGCCTCTGTTAATGTCCTACATGTGCCTTATATAAGGCATAAGGTTTTGTGTTCACCGCCTTGGCGAATGGGTCAAGGCTGACTTTATTTTCTTTTGGTTTCCAATTCAAAGTCCAATTGGGACTTGTAGACCAACGGCCAAGGCTTTGACAGCCTTGGTCAACTACTTTTTTAAAAAAAATTTCTTTGCTTTTCTTTTGTTTTATTTTTTTCGGAGTCTTCAATAGCTTTTCTTCAAAAAGCTTTTGATCCTTTCTTCTCATGTAATTCTTTAAGACTTTGCTCCAAGTACTATCTCATCATCACAAGTCTTGATCTGCATGTCCCAGTAATCTTCATATTTAATGGTTTCTTCATGTATGAATAACTTTTTAACCCCGAAATATGTGGAAAAAACCTAAAATAAGTGATAAACAAATTAATGACTTAATAGTTATTAATTATACTCAAATTGAATGTAACAAAGTCTAATTTAAATCTAAAAATATGCAAACCCCGACTTATATCACAACCCCCAATTAGTGTATTACTAGTCCCTAGCAATTGAAGCGATATAAAAGATTATTGAAATATAAACATCAAATGATTTTTCTTTTCTTCCCTTAACTCTAACTCAAGGCAATACACCAAGCAAAAAGCTACAATCATTAGAGATACTTCACAAATCGTCAACTCAGCATGTGTGAATGAGTTAGCAAGCACAATACCAACTCCTCATCTCCAGATATCATGACTCAAGTCCCCTTTCAGAGAATACATGTCAACTCAATCCTCAAATATATTATTACTCGACAAACAACAACACTCAGAAGATAAAGTGTAATACTCTCAACTAGTATATGTGAGTGGAGGAATATAGACAGATAAGAATCTCACATATAAGCATGTATGAAGGAACAGTTAATGAAGAAGATATAATATATAGTCTCATGAAAGGAATACCAAAAATACTTCATATCACCCTTTTAGATCCATCATATACAGTCAATATTGCCATGTAACCCCTAAGATCAAGTAAGGACTTTTTTAGGACGCAATGTAGGTAAATAGGATATATGTATAAGGGTTAAGGTGAAGTGATGAATGTCAAAAGTGTCTCAAGATTACTTTGGGAAATACTTTCAGCTTTTCTGTTCAATACTCCTCTTTTACTATTTTCTCATTCATATCTTTCACAACTCCATCAGTCTTTCACTGACTTTATTCTTTTTTTTCAATTTTTTTTTGTTTTTGTTTTTGTTTTTGTTTTCGTACTTTTTTGTATATTTTTTTCCTTTGTTTTTCTGAAACTAACACTTCCATCACTGTTTTTCCAACCAAGAGAAGACTTTAGTAAAGATATGAAACATCTTACATACATCATCCTACTCCAAGAAGATAAAATCACTAGTAACAAGAGTAGCCAATGCAACTAACTAATTTAAGCTCATAATCTCCATCAATGCTGAAAGAATATTTTCACTTTCTACTTGAAACACTTTGGGAAAATGGGTTTATGAAGGAAAGGCTAATTTCAAGGCTCAGCGACTAGCGGTTATGTAAAGGAAAATATATATATATATATATATATATATATATATATATATATATATATATATATATATATATATATTATGATTATAAGGCTCAAAACAAGAAACAAGGCCTAACTGTCATCTCTTAAAGATTTACATGGCTTACCCAAAATTCCATGACTTCACTTCAAGTGTGACATAAAGAATTTTTAGGCAAATAAATGAAAGAATAATGAGACTATTTAATGATATAACATGAGTTTCCACAAAAGAAAATAATTAGATGGCCAAGAAAGTAACACTCTACAATAAATGATAGGCTCAAGACTCACAAGGGTTGAAATAGTTTTCACATATCCTCTTCAGGTTATCTCACCATTCAATCCTTCAACAAAAAGTAGTATTGTGTTGCTACATGAATGTGCAAGGAGCTGAGTAAATGACAATGAATTCCTTTTCACAAAAGCGGCTAATTATCTTGGCATACAACTTAAGCTAGGGCAAGGGAATAGGAAGGGAGAAACAAAAATAATGATGATTGAAAAATGACTCCCCACCCCCAATCAAAACCAAACATTGTCCTCAATGTTTAAAAATAAACTCTAAAATATATGCAACAATGAACATAGAGTATAAACAAATAAAGAAAGCGCAGGAGAACAAGTTAGCTAAGAAAAATAAAAGTATGTACGAGAACATACCTGAAGCACTTGATAAGGAAAAGGAAAACAATGCCTTAAATCTAAAACTATTTAGTGAAACCCAAAAAAAAACACAAGAGAAAGCAAAGTAACAAGAAACAACAAAAAGAATAAAAGACTTTTTTTTTTTTTACTTTTTCCAATTTTATATTTTTTTGTTGACCAACCCTATTTACATCCTCATACAAAGGCTCCAAACTTTGGGAGGCACTAAAGCCGACTCTATGAAACAATAAAAATAATAAATTAACTAAAACAGAAATAGAAAAAAGAGACAGAATCTAAATACATGTATCCATTTAACGTCAGCCAGTAAGACAAATCATGTGAAACTTCATAAATAGAGTTAACCTAGTACATTAAAAATGCGGAGGAGAGGCCATTAATTTCAAACCACCAACGTACTCAAACCCCGGTCAGTCCCCCATACTTAAGAGGGAAAGCTAGGCTTTACGCTTTCAGCCAATGGTTTTACTTTCATAGTATCCATCCTAGTCAACCCCAAGACTTCCATTACACAAGATAATCCATTTTCGAGAAAATGGTAAAGCCCACTATAACCCAGTGGAGGTCCAACCTAAAGTTGGGAAAAATATAGATTGCATATAAAGTATTTTAATCCTGATAAACAAGATCATCTACCAGGACCTCTTCGATCTTTGGGTGTTTAAATTCTAGAAATGGTTTTAATCGTTGCCCATTTACTTTAAAAATATTACCATTCTGAGGATTTTCAATTTCAATAGCACCATGAGGATAGACAGTACGCACAACATATGGACCAGACTACCTAGATCTCAGTTTTCCTAGAAATAAATGTAAACGGGAATTATAAAGCAAGACTTTTTGACTAGGCTCAAAGGATTTTCTAAATATGTTAGAATCATGCACTTTCTTCATTCTATCTTTATATGACTTGGCACAATCATAAGCATCATTAAGGATTTCCTCCAACTCATTGAGTTGAAGTTTTCTTTGAAGACCTACCTTATCAAGATCAAAATTTAAAGTTCTGATAGCCTAGTATGCCTTATGCTCTAGCTCAACAGGAAGATGACATGCCTTACCAAACACTAGACGATATGGCGACATTCTAATGGGAGTCTTATATGTTGTCCTATATGCCTACAATGCATCATCTAGTTTCAAAGACCAATCTTTCCGTGTGGGATTTACAGTCTTTTCTAGAATTCTTTTTATTTCCCTGTTAGATATTTCAACCTAGCCACTAGTTTGTGGGTGATAAGGAGTAGCTACCTTATGAGTAATGCCATATTTTTTCATTAACTGCTCAAAAACCTTATTGCAAAAATGTCTACCCCTATCATTAATGATTGCCCTTGGAGTACCAAATCGCTCAAAAATGTGTTCTTTCAAAAATTTAACAACTGTTCTATGATCATTACTCCTACATGCTCTAGCCTCTATCCATTTTGACACATAATTTACTCCAACTAGAATGTAAAGATTACCAAAAGAATTAGGGAATGGCCCCATAAAATCAATACCCCAAACATAAAAATATCAACAATTAAAATTGGGTTCAAAGGCATCATGTTTTTCTTACCAATACTCCCTAATCTCTGGCATCGTTCACAAGCTCTACAATAATCATGCGAATCACGAAATATAGAAGGCCAATAAAATCCACATTGCAAAATTTTAGTAGTTGTTTTCCTATAGCTAAAGTGACCACCACATGCATGATCATGAAAAAAAGAAATAATATTTTGTTGTTCACTTTCAGGAATGCATCTTCTAATAATCTAGTCAGGACAATATTTAAACAAGTAGGGGTCATCCCAAAAGAAATGTTTTACCTCAGACAAAAACTTGAACTTATCTTGCTTGCTCCAATGTGTTGGTAGCTGATTTGTAACCAAGTAGTTTACAATATCAGCATACCATGGTGTTTGAGAAATCTATAGCAGCTGCTCATCAGGAAAAGACTCAACAATAGGAGAAACATTATCATCATGCTCAATCACTAATCTAGAAAAATGATCAGCTACTATATTTTCTGACCCTTTTTTATCTCTAATCTCAAGATCAAATTCTTGAAGGAGTAAAATCCATCTAATAAGTCTAGCCTTAGTATCCTTTTTAGAGAACAAATATTTTAAAGCAACATGATCATAAAATATGACAACTTTAGACCCTAGAATATAAGATCTAAATTTTTCCAAAGCCAAAACAACAGCCAAAAGCTCTTTCTCAGTTGTGGAATAGTTCAATTGAGCATCATTCAGTGTTCTGCTAGCATAGTAAATCACATGAGGAAGTTTATCAATTTGCTGACCCAAAACAGCACCAATAGCATAATCAGAAGCATCACACATAATTTCAAAAGGCACATTCCAATTAGGTGGTCTAATAATAGGTGCATAAGTCAATTCATTTATCAGTCTATTGAAAGCTTCAATACATGCATCATCAAAAACAAAAGGTGTATCCTTACCAAGGAGATTACATAAAGGTCTAGCTATCTTACTAAAATCTTTTATGAACCTCCTGTAAAATCCTGCATGGCCAAGAAATGATCTAATTTCTTTTATATTCCTAGGAAAAGGAAGATTAGAAATCAAACCAATTTTTGCCTTATCTACTTCAATTCCTTTTTCAGAAATGATATGACCAAGTACAATAACCTTTTTAACCATGAAGTGACATTTTTCCCAATTAAGCACAAGATTCTTTTCTTTACACCTAGCTAGCACCAAAGATAAATTATGCAAACAAGTATCAAATGAAGTTCCAAAGACAGAAAAATCATCCATAAACACTTCTAAAAATTGCCCAACCATATCAGAAAAAATACTAATCATGCATCTTTGAAAAGTGGCCGGAGCATTGCACAACCCAAAAGGCATGCGACGATATGCAAAAGTGCCAAATGGACATGTAAATGTGGTCTTTTCTTGATCCTCAGGTGCAATTGCAATTTGATTATAACCAGAATATCCATCAAGAAAACAATAATATGTATGGCCAGCTAATTTTTCCAACATCTGATCTATGAAAGGGAGAGGGAAGTGATCTTTCCTAGTCATAGAATTCAACTTACGATAATCAATACACACTCTCCACCCAGTTTTTACTCTTGTTGGAACTAGCTCATCATCTTCATTTTTAACAACAGTTACACCAGACTTCTTAGGTACTACCTGCACAGGACTCACCCAATTACTATCAGAAATAGGACAGATAACACCCACATCTAAAAGTTTCAGAATTTCAGCGTTTACCACATCCTGCACGATAGGATTTAGACGCCTTTGTGATTAACGTGTAGGCTTAGCATCTTCCTCCAAATGGATTCTATGCATAACAACTGATGGACTAATACCCTTAATGTCTGCTATTGTCCAAACTATGGCCTCTTTATGCTCTTGTAAAACAATCACTAACTGACGTTCTTGAGACTCATCTAAATCAGAAGCTACAATGGCGGGCAGTGTCTCATTAGCTCCTAAAAAGACATATTTAAGGGTATTTGGCAAAGGCTTTAACTCTAACTTAGGTGGCTCTACAACAGATGGTAATGGTGGTGATGAGGAAAGGGTAAGCGGTAATGGTTTAGGCTGCCACTTATCAACATTCATGAGAGGCACAGAATCTAGCAAAGAATTAACCTCAGCAACAACATTATCAATATCCAAATCAAAACCAAAATATGGGTCAACACAACTTGACTGCACAAATGCATCATGAACTAAATCTTCAATCATATTAATTTCACAAACATCATCATTATCAACAGGCATTTGTTTACTTATATGGAAAATATTAAGCTCAACAGTCATGTTACCAAAAGAAAATTTCATCACACCATTCCTACAATTAATCAATGCATTTGATGTGGCTAAAAATGGACGACCCAAAATAACATGAGTTTGCACAACAAGGTTATCAACAGGCTCAGTATCCAGAACAACAAAATCCATTGGGAAGTAAAAAGTATATACCTTAATCAAAACATCTTCAATTATACCTCTCGGAGTTTTTACTCATCTATCAGCTAATTGCAGTGTCATCCTAGTAGGCTTTAGCTCTCCTAGACCTAATTGCAGGTAAATAGAGTAAGGCAGTAAATTCACACTTGCACCTAAATCTAGCAAAGCTCTCTCAATCTGATGTTCTCTAATTTTGCAAGAAATAGTAGGAGATCCAGGATCTTTATACTTAACATGATATTTATTTTGAATCACTGAGCTCACCTGTTCTGTTAAAAATTCTTTCTTAGGAACATTTGTCTTTCTTTTTGTTGTAACAAGATCTTTCAAAAATTTAGCATACGCAGGCACTTGTTTAATGGCATCCAGAAAAGGTATATTTATTTGTACCTGCTTGAAGACCTCTAAAATGTCACCAACCTGTGCACTTTCCTTCTTACTAAGAAGCCTATGGGGAAATGGAGCTTTAGGCACAAACTCTTTAATTTCAGGCTCTATGACTCTAGGATGTGACTCTTTAGGCTCTATAGGTGTATCATGTGATGAATGCACTCTACTTTCATTATGATCATCCTCAGAGTTTTTAGCTTTCTCTACTTTCCTATTGCTACGCTCAGGAAAAGTCACATGGTTATCAATTTGCTTACCAGACCTAAGGGTAGTGATGGATTGCATATGCCCCTGCCCTAAATTAGAACTAGATGCCCCATTAATAGCATATTGCCCTTTTGGATTGGGTATGGGTTGACTTGGAAATTTTCCTTTCTCTCTTTCTCCTACTTGTGTAGCCAATTGACCCATCCGAGTCTCTAACTTAGCTATAGCATTAGTGTTCAATTGAGTTGAATTTTTCATGTCCTGAATTGCCTGGGTCGTGGTCTGCATGAATGCTTTGAGAGACTCCTCTAGTGATGATTGTTGCCTAGACTGACCTGCAAACTGAGGTAGAACCTGAGCATGAGAATAGTTCTGATTAGGTGGCTTAAACTGATTCTGATATTGCACTAGTGGGACAACTGGGTTACTAGAAGGTTGATTTAATTTCCATGAAAGATTTGGATGGTTCCGCAAATTAGGATTATATGTCTCCACATATGGATTAACAAATGGCCTTCCTAAATTATTAAGTGAATTCGCTTGTTCAGCATGACACTCACTATATGCAGGCATAGAAGGACACATTGCAGTTACATGCATAGGACTCGAACAAATAGAACATATTTCATTATGAACATTGTTAACATAACCTCCTCCATTATTCACAGATAAGGCATCTACTTTTCTTGTAAGAACATCTAATCTAGCCTTTATATCTAGCTCCTCACTAATCTCATACAAACCCCATTTCTTTGCTGTCTGAACTGGCTTTTCTTTACAGTTAGAGAAATCCCATTGCTGGGAGCTCTCTGACAAACCTTCAAGAAAATTATATGCATCATCCTCTGTTAGACTCAAGAAACCCCCACCATTCATTGACTCTACCATATTCCTACTTGACTGTGTCAACCCATTATAAAAGTATTGCACTAATCTCCAAGTTTCAAAACCATGATAAGGACATTTAATTTGTAAATCCTTAAACCTCTCCCAACTTTCATAAAATTTTTCATGCTCATCCTGACAAAAATCAGTAATTTCTCTCCTTAAAGCATTAGTTTTATTCATGGGAAAGAATTTTGACAAAAACTTTTTTTCCATTGCTGCCCAAGATGTAATAGATCCAGAAGGAAGAGAATTAAGCCATGCTTTGGCCTTATCCTTTAGTGAAAAAGGAAATAGGCGCAAGCAAACAAATTCTTCAGAAAAATTTTGAAATTTAAATGTAGTACATATTTTCAAAAATTCTTTAACATGGAAATAAGGATCCTCTCTATCTAGACCGTGAAAAGTGGGAAGAATATTTATTACCTGTGGTCTTAGCTCAAAATGTGTGGCTGTAGTGGCAGGCAAAACTATGCATGAAGAAGGATTGGTAGAGATGGGGTAGAACAACTCCCTAAGAGGCTTAATCTCCTCTCCATGTTGACTCATTTTAGATTCTTGTTCTAACTCAATGCTAACTAGCCTGTTAGTGTGATCAAGTGCCCAAACTTTCATGCAACACAAATATCACACAAAAAGAACAGAAAGAAAATAAAGAATGCACTTATTATTTTTTTAATTTTTTTTTCATTTTTTTTTCTTTCAAAAAGCAATAAAACAACTAGTAGAAGAAAAGCCTAATCAAAAGTCTAAAAACTTATCCTATTCAAGTCCCCGACAACGGCGCCAAAAACTTGTTGTACATTTTAAATTACTCATAAGTGCACGAACCATATGAAGGTATAGCTTAGGCAAATACGAGGTCGAACCCTCGAAGACTTGTTCAGTTAAGATCAAATTTTAGACTAAGATTTAGACTTACTAATCTAGTTGGAAAGATTGATATTCCAGGTTGAGATAAAATAATAAAATACTAAACAATAAATCTAAATAAGTAAGACAATTAAAAATCCTAAGACACAAGAAATTAATAATTTCAAGAACAAAAATAAAATAATACTAAAAGAAATTATAATGAATCTAGTGACTTAATAAATAAATTTTATAACGAGAACAATTGATAACTTGAGTGAAATCAATTAAAATAAACTAAAACAAGAAAATATTAGAAAAATAACTAATTAAATAGAAGACGAAGATTAAAAAGCAAGACTAAACAAGTAATCGTAAAAGGCTAAGGCTCGGAATCCACCTTGTTAATCCTAACGTCAACTATATTTGATCATTAATTTTTCCCAAATTTTACTACATGATAATCTTGCAGTCTAGCCTTGTTACCATGGAAGATATCATCTTTTAAGCCCTAAGTTAATGAATTCAAAAGTATGTTTATTCTTATTTTGCAAAAGAATCTTCAAATCATTAATTGTATCCCAACTAGAAATCACTATTAATATTCGGCATTAAAAATCAAAACTTTTAATTATTAAGATTTATTCAAAGCATGAGAGAAACATGATTAAACCCATCTAAAAAAATTATCTCAACAATTGAATAAAGAATAAACATTAAACATGAACGATCAAGTTATGGGGAAGAATTAATTCACAAATATAATATCTATTAGAATTAACTAAGGTTTCATCGTCACCTTAGCACAAAAATTTAGCCTAACATACTAAAGACACTAAAATAACAATTCTAAAAAATAAACATTATTTAAATAAATTAAAGTAAAAGAAAGAAAACGTTATAGAGTTTAAATGTGAAGAAACTCCAAAAGCATCCTAATGTCTCGCAGAAAAAGAAAAACTAATAAAACTAAACTAATTTTTTATCGAATTTCCGCCGCTGCTCTACTTCTCGCCTCTGTTACATGTCCTACATGTGCCTTATATAAGGCATAAGGTTTTGTGTTCACCGCCTTGGCCAATGGGCCAAGGCTGACTTTATTTTCTTTTGGTTTCCAATTCAAAGTCCAATTGGGACTTGTAGACCAACGGCCAAGGCTTTGACACCGTTGGTCAACTACTTTTTTTAAAAAAATTTCTTTGCTCTTCTTTTTGTTTTATTTTTTTCGGAGTCTTCAATAGCTTTTCTTCAAAAAGCTTTTGATCCTTTCTTCTCATGTAATTCTTTAAGACTTTGCTCCAAGTGCTATCTCATCATCACAACTCTTGATCTGCATGTCCCAATAATCTTCATGTTTAATGGTTTCCTCATGTACAAATAATTTTTTAACCCCGAAATATGTGGAAAAAACCTTAAATAAGTGATAAACAAATTATACTCAAATTGAATGTAACAAAGTATAATTTAAATATAAAAATATGCAAACCCCGACTTATATCACTCTCCGAGAGCTCTACAACGTGGGGAGCAAGCCCACTCGACTGCGCCTGTTTTTTGGGCCCAAAATCAAACATTTTCTTAAGTTTTGGGACACTTTTCTTCTTCTGCGCTTTTTTTCCATCCCGGATCGTACGTCGTGAGCCGCAAAAATGACGACAACCTAATCCATCACATATTTATTACCGAATCCGAAGACAACTTCACTTCATGTGGAGGCTGGGCCCGTAAACTGAGGGCGTGGGGCTTGTGACTAGGTATCCGTCATTATAGTACCCTTAACTTTTAATTCATAAGGCGTTACGTAGTGCACAACATACCGTTGGAAAGCTCTCCGAGAGCTGTACGATGGGGGCGTCAAGCCTGCTCGGTTGCGCCTGTTTTCAGACCCCAAAATCGAACATTTTCTTCAATTTCGGGATACTTTTCTTCCTTTTCGCTGTTTTTTGGTCCCGGATCGTACGCCGTGAACCGCAAAAATAACGACACCCTAATCCATCATATTTCTATTACCGAATCCCATGGCTCCTTGGGCAAGACAACTTCACTTCACGTAGAGGCAGGGCATGCAAACCGAGAGCGTGGGGCTTGTGACCAGGTATCAGTCGCTCCGGTGCCCATAACTTTTGATCCGTAAGGAGTTACGTGGCCCACAGCATACTGTTGGAAAGCTCTCCAAAAGCTCTACGACGTAGGTGGCAAGCCCGCTCAGCTGTGCCAGTTTTTTGAGCCCAAAATCGAACATTTCCTTCAATTTCGGGACACTTTTCTTCCTTTTCGCTATTTTTTTGTCCCGGATCATATGTCGTGAACCGCAAAAATGACGACACCCTATGTGAGGCCCGACCTCGATTTATGTGTGATACCTCGTTTCGTGTGCCCTAACCTAGATTTGCGTGCCGTGACCTAGGTTTAAGAATTGTGTTTCGTTTTGTGTGCCTTGCATTGAATTACATGCAGTCATTTAGGGTTGCATGCATTCACTTGGAAAACGTGCATTCGTCTCGTAGTTCATGCCTTGCCTCATAGTGTGTGCCCTAAACCTAGAAAAGCGTGCCCACACGTTAATCAAGAAAGCATCTTACACGAAGCACTAGATCATTAGTTAATCCTACAAATCCCACTAACTAATATTAAATTGCTAATTCAACCCACTATAAGTCAAAATCTCACAAAATGTTAGACATTCTTTCTTCTTTATTCTTTATTCTTTGAGTATCCCAAAGACAATTATATTTTGCGTATCCAAGACAGGAATTCAGATTTTGCACAAGCCTTGGCCGACCACTAGGAGCTTTGTGCATGCAATCCAATTTCAAAATTTATTCCCCAAACATTCTATGACAATTTAATGACACAATGCATAAAAAATTTAACCCAAAACCCTACCCAATGCACCATTCTCGCCCCATTATCAATTGCCCATGCTAAGGATTCAAAAAATGCTCCTTGAAGACACAAAATTCTGATTTTGCAAGGCCCTAGGCCAACAAGCATCTTTGCCCAACAAAGCTTTTCATTTTCTTTCATTTTCTCTCATTTTCCTCTCTCATTTCTTCTCTCTCTCTCAGCCTTGGCTGAGTTTCTACTCTCCATAGCTCAGTTCTTCATCCTAAGGCTCTTCAAGACTTCCAAGCTACATAGGAGCTCGACCAAACAAAGCTAGGAGCAAAGATATGCACATGCAAGCCTTTAGCACCTCCATTTTGGCTTAGGTGAGTTTGTTAGCTTCCATTTCTTTTCTTCTTGTTCTAACCACATGCACCTACTAAGAACTTGGTTACTAAGCTAGTAAATTAGAGGAAATCGAGTTGTCTCTCGGCTAAGCAAGGAAAAGATCAACTTTGTGCTTCACTAAGAGTTTGTGCATCATCTTTGTTGTCTTGCTAAGGTGAGGGCTAAAACTTCTTGAAAATCTTTCAAAAAACCACATGCATGCCCTTAAATGTCTATCTTTACTTATGTTCTTGTGATATATGTGTGTTCATGAGCTTTTGTAAACATGCATGGCAAGATATTCGGCTAGAATGTGATGATAGATGAAATCGGGTATGTGACAGCCTTCTGCCTTGTTGGTACGAGGTGAGTTTGACTAGGTAAATGATGTTGAAAATGCGTGAAAATTGGTAGGTAACTAATTTTTCCCGTTCTGAACACTTTTCACAGAAATAGTCCAAAGCCAATTTTGAATCTAAGGTCCTCAAAATGGCAAATTATCAAGATGTGTCCAAATCTGGAAAGTCTGGAAAAATGAAGCAGGTTTTGGCAGATTCACTGACCTTGTAGAACGAACCAGTTTTGACTTAGTAAATGGTATCTAAAATGCATTAAATTTGGTGTGGAGCTATAGTTTTCAGTTCTAGACATTTTTGTCAGAAATAGACTAAGGCTAAATCTGACCCTAAAGTTCCCAAAAACGACAAGTATTGAAATGTGTGTAAATCTGGACAGTTTTGCGTAGTCTCACTGTTTTGGCTATAACTCTTGAACCCGAACTCCAAATGATGCGAGGTTTGTTTCTGAATTTAGTTCACTTCTTAAGATGTAATTTGACATCTTGTTCACTGGAATTGGAGTTTGTTTGCTTGTCTTAATGATTGTGAGAAAACAGTCCATTGCAGTGAAGGTTTCACTTAGTGATGTGCTAAGAAAAATTATTGTAGCTTCTCTTGTTGTATTAAATTCTTGGGATTGTGGCATTTGGATGTTGTGCGGACTGTTTTGAATGCTTGAGGGTGTTTGAATTAATCAATGCATGGCTTGAGATTAATTACGAGATGACTTGGGGCTTAATTGCATGGGTAAGCACGAATTGAAACCCTAGTGACTAGGTAAATTCACTAAGTTGTTGATCCTATGGATATCGTATTTAATTGTGTGATTAGTAGGCTGCCCGTAGTTGCCCTCATACCCCTAAACATGATTTCGATGATTACATGTTGACAAGTAGGCCTTTCTTGCACCCGGTTCCACGAAGATGTCGTTGCATGTTGAATAATCTTATTATTTGATTACGTGAACTTCGAAATGAGTTATATGACTTAATTTACATGCGTTACATTGCTGCCCGTTTAATATTCATATAACTCCATGTGCTTTGAATATCTTTTAACAATTCACATTAGGAGGACAATAAAGTAGGTTGCCTCCGAGCAATTTCAAGATCACATGTTATCAAGTAATCAAACGAGGCACGATAAGACAAGTAATTTCACTTGAAAGGCATATAGAGCCATATGAACATTAAACGGGCAGCCATGTAACACATGCAAGTCAAGCCATATAACTCATTTCGAAGTCCACGTAATCAAGTGATAAGATTATTCAACATGCAATATCATTTACGTGGGTTCGGGTGCGAGAAAAGCCTAGTTGTCAACATGCGATGATCAAATTCACATTTGAGGTTATAAGGCATTTACGGGCAGCCCACTAAGCATATAATTTCCACAAAGTATCCAAATGATCAACACTTAACAAGACTACCTAGTCATTAGGGTTTCCATTCCATGCTTAACCGTGTGATTAAACCCTAAGTCAACTCAAAATCATTCTCAAGTCATGCATCATTCAATTCAAACATCTTCAAGTACTCAAAACAGTCCACACAACATCCCAACACCACAATTCCAAGCAATTAGTACCACAAGAGAGGTTACAACAATTTTCCAAGCATATAACTAAGTGAAACCTTTACTGCAATAGGCTATTTTCTCACAATCAATGGGATAATAAAACAATCTCCAAATCTAGTGAGTAAGATGTCAAATTAAATCTTAAGAAGTTAAATAAAATCAGAAACAAACCTTGTATCAATTGGAGTTCGGGATCATTAGATATAGCCGAAACAGTGGAATAGCACAAAACTGTCCAGATTTGCACACATTTCTATAATTGACGTTTTTTAGGTCCTTAGGGTCAGATTCAGCCTTAGTCCATTTCTGACAAAAATGTCCAGCACTGAAAAATATAGCAGTATACCAATTTTCATGTATTTTGGACATCACTAACTAAGTCAAATCTAGTTCGTTCTACAAGGTCAGTGCATCTGCCAAAACCTGCTTCATTTTTCCAGATTTCCAGATTTGGACACATTTTAAAGATTTTCCATTTTGAGGACCTTTAGAATCAAAATTAGCTTCGGCCTATTTCTGAAAAAAATGTTCAAAACTGTCCAAACTAGTCAACTACCAATTTTCAAGCATTTTCAACATCATTTGCCTAGCGAAACTTACCTCGAAACAGACTGGTCAGAGAGCCGTCAACAATTCGACTTCACCTAGCATCATTTTCAAGCCAAGATCTTGCCATGCATGGTTGTTTAAGCTTATGAATGACCATATAACTCAAGTACAGAAGCAAATACACACATTTATGAGCATGCATGTGGATTTTTGAAGAGTTTTCAAAAGGTTTTAACCCTCACCTTAGCAATCAACCACAAAGATGCTCAAAACCTTGTTGAAGCTCAAATCTCATCTTCTCCTTTGTCTAGCCGAAAACCCAACTAGCTTTTCTCTATTTTTCCTAGCTAGGCCGAATGGAGTCTTCAAAGCACATGCATGTGTGATTTTCACCTCCTAGCTAGCTCGGTTGAGGTTCTTTGCTTGTGGCTTGCTTTGTTTAGCTATGGTGTGAAGAAGACAAGCTATGGAGGTACAGAACTCAGCCAAAAGTGAAATGGAGAGAGAAAATGAGAGGGAAGAGAGAGAAAAGAAAGAGAAAAGAAAGAATATAATAAAAAGAGATGTATTTCATTGATTCAAGCATATGGCTAGCCTTGGGCAGCCCATTTTCAGTCTTTTTGTGTCTTCAAGGAGTATTTTGAAATGGCTAGCATGGGCATGAAGTGTTTGGTCGAAGATGGTGTGCATTGGGTAGGCTTTTGGGGCTATTTTATGCCTAGTGTCTTGTGTGTGTGTCATAGTTTGTCTATGACTATTTTTTTATGCATTTGTGTCATTAGAATTGTCATAGGAATGTTGGTAAATTAGGGAATCTAGGTAGAATAAAATATAGGAATGTTTGTGGATGAGTTGAATTATGAATAGAATAATAGATAGTGGGAAATGTAGGAATAGTTTAGTATTATTTTATTGTTAGTGGAGTTTGTAGAGAATTTGAATGAGGAATATAATATTGGTTAGTGGATTGTGTAGGATTATTTTATTGTCTTGTACTTTGTGTAGGATTCTTTCTTGATTAACGTAGTGGCACAGATTCCTAGGTCTAGGGCACGAATTACGAGATTGACACGAACTACGAGGGACAGCAGGAATTTCAAGACTAAGGCACAGACTTCAAGATAAGTGCACGGATTCTAATGCTAACACACGCAACCCTATGTGAATGAACGTAGACCAAAATAAGGCACGTAATTCAATGCAATGCACGTAATTCAAGACACGACTCTTAAACCTAGGTTAAGGCACGCAATTCAAGGTTAATACACATGAAATGAAGGGACACACGCAAATCAAGGTCTTGCACATAAATTAAGGTCATGGCATGTTTATCTAGGTATCGCACGTATATCGAGGATTAGGGCACACAATTCTAGGTTAAGGCACATATGACGAGGCATGCACAAAAACCAAGACATAGCACGTAATCCAAGGTCAATCATATAATTCTGGGTCTGAGGCATGTAAATCGAGGTAGGACACGTTATTCGGGGTCGGGCCTCACACAAAAGGCCCAATGGGCTTAACGACAACCCATCCGCTTCAACAACGTAGCATCCACGCAAGACATGATATCGAAGCATTGTATGGCCCTCTAATGTCCCACGAGTTAGGCTATCGTCCTTTTAACAGCTCACGATGTACGATCCGGGATGGAAAAACAGAGCAAAAAGAGAAAAGTGGCCCGCAACGGATAAAAATGTTATATTTTATTCTCCAAAAATGGGCGCAGCTGAGCAGGCTTGCTACCCACGTCGTAGAGCTCTCAGAGAGCTTTCCAACGGTATGCTGTGCGCCGCGTAAATCCTTACGGATCAAAAGTTATGGGCACAAGAGTGATGGAGACCTGGTCACAAGCCCTACGCACTCGGTTTGCGGGCCCAGCCTCTACGTGAAGCAAAGTTGTTATGCCCAAGGGGCCGTGGGATTCGGAAAGAGACATGTGGTGCATAAAGTATCTTGGCAACCCTAACCGGGGCAAAAAAAATTTGAAAAGGGGGGTGCAACACAAGGACTTCCCGGGGGGTCACCCATCTTAGTACTACTCTTGCCCAAGCACACTTAACTTCGGAGTTCTGATGGAAGCCAGTGCATTAGTGCTGGTATGATTGTACCCATCATGTTGAGGGTACAAATCCTTTATGTGTTGACGGTTCACAGTCCCAGCTTAAAGTGATATCCCAGTCAAAAGGCCCAATGGGCTTAACGACAACCCATCTGCTTCAACTACGCAGCATTCTCGTAAGACGTGATATCGACGTGTTATAGGGCCCTATAATATCTCGCGAGTTAGGTTTTCATCCTTTTAACAGCTCACGATGTACGATCCGGGACCCAAAAATAGAACAAAAGAAGAAAATAGGCCCGAAACTGATGAATACGTTCGATATTGGGCTCTGAAAACAGGCGCAGCCGAGCAGGTTTTTGCCCCCGTCGTAGAACTTTCGGAGCGCTTTCCAACGGTATGCTGTGCATCGCGTAACTCCTTACGGATTAACAATTATGGGCACCGGAGCGACGGAGAACAAGTTACAAGCCCCACGCCCTCAGTTTGCTGGCCCAGCCTCTACGTGAAGCGAAGTTGTCTTGCCCAAGGTTCCGTGTGATTCGGTAATAGAAATGTTGTGGATAAAGTGTCTTGGCAACCCTAACCGGGGGAAAAAAATTTGAAAAAGGGGGGTGCAACACGAGGACTTCACAGGGGGTCACCCATCCTAGTACTACTCTCGCCCAAGCACGCCTACCCGTCAAGTTGTGGGCACAAATCATTTGTGTTGACGGTTCACAGTCCCAACCCAGAGAGATGGCCCATTCAAAAGTTCCAATAGGCTTAACGACAACCCATCGGGTTCAACAACTCAGCATTCTCACAAGACGTGATATCGACGCATTGTAGGGCCCTCTAATATCCTGCAAGTTAGGTTGTCGTCCTTTTAACAACTCACGACGTACTATCCAGGATGGTAAAACAGAGCAAAAGAAGAAAAGTGGCCCGAAATTGATGAAAATGTTCGATTTGTGTCTCCAAAAATAGGCGCAGCCGAGCAGGTTTGCAGCCCCCGTCGTAGAGCTCTCGGAGAGCTTTTCAACGGTATGTTGTGCATCGCGCCACTCCTTAAGGATTAAAAGTTATGGGCACCGGAGCGACGGAGACCTGGTCACAAGCCCCACGCCCTCGGTTTGCTGGCCCAGCCTCTATGTGCAGCAAAGTTGTCATGCCCAAGGTGCCGTGGGATTCGGTAATAGAAATGTGGTGGATAAAGTATCTTGGCAACACAAACCGGGGCAAAAAAAATTGAAAAGGGGGGGTGTAACACTAGGACTTCCCAAGGGGTCACCCATCCTGGTACTACTCTCGCCCAAGCACACTTAACTTCGGAGGTCTCATGGGATCGGGGCATTAGTGTTGGTATGATAGCACCCGTCATGTTGTGGGCACAAATCCTTCATGTGTTCACGGTTCACTATCCCATCCCAGAGAGATGGCCCATTCAAAAGGCCCAATGGGCTTAACGACAACCCATCCGCTTCAACAACACAGCATCCTTGCAAGACATGATATCGACGCATTGTAGGGCCCTCTAATGTCCCACGAGTTAAGCTGTCGTCCTTTTAACAGCTCACGATGTACGATCCGGGACGAAAAAACATAGCAAAAGGAGAAAAGTGGCCCGAAACGGATTAAAACGTCATATTTTGGTCTCCAAAAACTGGCGCAGCTGAGCAGGCTTGCTGCCCATGTCGTAGAACTCTCGGAGAGCTTTCCAACGGTATGCTGTGTGCCGCGTAAATCCTTACGGATCAAAAGTTATGGCACCGTAGCGACGGAGACCTGGTCACAAGCCCTACGCCCTCGGTTTTTTGGCCCAGCCTCTACGTGATGCGAAGTTGTCGTACCCAATGTGCCATGGGATTCAGAAAGAGACATGTGGTGGATAAAGTATCTTGGCAACCCTAACCGGAGAAAAAAAAATTGAAAAGGGGGGTCCAACACAAGGACTTCCCGGGGGGTCACCAATCTTAGTACTACTCTCGCCCAAGCACGCTTAACTTCAGAGTTCTGATGGGATTTGGTGCATTAGTGCTGGTATGATCGCACCCGTCATGTTGAGGTCACAAATCCTTTATGTGTTGACGGTTCATAGTCCCAACCTAGAGTGATGTCCCATTCAAAAGGCCCATGGGCTTAACGACAACCCATCTGCTTCAACTACGCTGCATCCTCATAAGACGTGATATCGACGCATTGTAGGGACTTGTAATATCTCGCGAGTTAGGTTGTCATCCTTTTAACAGCTCACAGCGTACGATTCAGGACGGAAAAATAGAGCAAAAGAAGAAAAGTGGCCCAAAACTGATGAATACGTTCAATTTTGGGCTCTGAAAACAGGCACAGCCGAGCAGGCTTGCTGCCCTCATCGTAGAGCTTTCGGAGTGCTTTCCAACAGTATGCTGTACATCGCATAACTCCTTACGGATTAAAAGTTATGGGCACAGGAGCGACGGAGAACAAGTTACAAGCCCTATGCCCTTAGTTTGTTGGCCCAGCCTCTACATGAAGCGAAGTTGTCTTGCCCAAGGTACTATGGGATTCGGTAATAGAAATGTGGTGGATAAAGTATCTTGGCAACCTAACCGGGGCAAAAAAATTTGAAAAAGGGGGGTGCAACATAAGGACTTCCCAAGGGGTCACCCATCCTAGTAGTACTATCGCCCAAGCACGCTTAACTTCGGAGTTCTGGTGGGATCTACCCGTCATGTTGTGGGCACAAATCATTTGTGTTGGCGGTTCACAGTCCCAACCCAGAGAGATGGCCTATTCAAATGGTCCAATAGGCTTAACGACAACCCATCGGCTTCAACAACGCAACATCCTCGCAAGACGTGATATCGATGCATTGTAAGGCCCTCTAATGTCCCACGAGTTAGGTTGTCGCCCTTTTAACAGCTCACGACCTACGATCTGGGATGGTAAAACAAAGCAAAAGAAGAAAAGTGGCCCGAAACAGGTGAAAACGTTCGATTTTTTGCTCCAAAAATAGGAGTTCTGATGGGATCGGGTACATTAGTATTGGTATGATAGCACCCATCATGTTGTGGGTACAAATCCTTCATGTGTTCACAGTTCACTGTCCCAGCCCAGAGAGATGGCCCATTCAAAAGGCCCAATGGGCTTAACGACAACCCATCCGCTTCAACAACCCAGCATCCTCGGAAGACATGATATCGACGCGTTGTAGGGGCCTCTAATGTCCCACGAGTTAGGCTGTCGTCCTTTTAACAGCTCACGATGTACGATCCGGGACGAAAAAATAGAGCAAAAGGAGAAAAGTGGCCCGCAATAGATGAAAAATTTATATTTTGGTCTCCAAAAATAGGAACAGCAGAGAAGGCTAGCTGCCCACGTCGTAGAGCTCTCAAACAACTTTCCAACGGTATGCTATGCGCGGCGTAAATCCTTATGGATCAAAAGTTATGGGCACCGGAGCGACGGAGACCTGGTCACAAGCCCTATGCCCTCGGTTTGCAGGCCCAGCCTTTACGTGAAGCGAAGTTGTCATGCCCAAGGTGCCGTGGGATTCAGAACGAGACATGTGGTGGATAAAGTATCTTGGCAACCTTAACTGGGGCAAAAAAAATTGAAAAGGGGGGTGCAACACGAGGACTTCCTGGGGGGTCACCCATCTTAGTACTACTCTCGCCTAAGCACACTTAACTTCGGACTTCTGATGGGATCCTGTGCATTAGTGCTGGTATGATCGCACCCGTCATGTTGAGGGTACAAATTCTTTATGTGTTGACGGTTCACAGTCCCAACCCAGAGTGATGTCCCATTCAAAAGGCCCAATGGGCTTAACGACAACCCATCTGCTTCAACTACGCATCATCCTCGTAAGACGTGATATCGACGCGTTATAGGACCCTGTAATATCTTGCGTGTTAGATTGTCTTCCTTTTAACAGCTCACGACGTACGATCCGGGACGGAAAAATATAGCAAAAGAAGAAAAGTGCTCGAAACTGATGAATACGTTCAATTTTTGGCTCTAAAAACAGGAGCAGCCAAGCAGGCTTGTTGCCCCCGTCGTAGAGCTTTCGGAGCACTTTCCAACGGCATGCTGTGTATCACGTAACTCTTTACGGATTAAAAGTTAAGGGCACCGGAGTGACAGAGACAAAGTTACAAGCCCCACGCCCTCAGTTTGCTGGCCCAGCCTCTACGTGAAGCGAAGTTGTCTTGCCCAAGGTGCCGTAGGATTCGGTAATAGAAATGTGGTGGATAAAGTATCTTGGCAACCCAAACTGGGGCAAAAAAAATTGAAAAAGGGGGGTACAACACGAGGATTTCCCAGGCGGTCACCCATCCTAGTAGTACTATCGCCCAAGCACGCTTAACTTCGGAGTTCTGGTGGGATCTACCCGTCATGTTTTGGGCACAAATCATTTATGTGTTGACGGTTCACAGTCCCATCCCAGAGAGATGGGCCATTCAAAACGTCCAATGGGCTTAACAACAACCCATCGGCTTCAACAACGCAGCATCCTCGCAAGACGTGATATCGACGCATTGTAGGGCCTTCTAATGTCCCGCGAGTTAGGTTGTTGTCCTTTTAACAGCTCACGACTTACGATCCGGGATGGAAAAACAGAGCAAAAGAAGAAAAGTGGCCCAAAACGGATGAAAACGTTTGATTTTTGGCTCCAAAAATAGCCGAGCAAGTTTGTAGCCCCCGTCGTAGAGCTCTCGGAGAGCTTTCCAACTGTATGTTGTGCGTCGCATCACTCCTTAAGGAATAAAAGTTATGGGCACTGGAGCGACGGAGACCTGGTAACAAGCCCCATGCCTCAGTTTGTGGGCCCAGCCTCTACGTGAAGCGAAGTTGTCTTGCCCAAGGTGCCGTGGGATTCCGTAATAGAAATGTGGCAGATAATGTATCTTGGCAACCTTTACCGGGGGAAAAAAAATTGAAAAGCGGGGGTGCAACACGCGGACTTCCCCGGGGGTCACCCATCCTAGTACGACTCTCGCCCAAGCACGCTTAACTTCGGAATTCTGATGGGTTCCGATGCACTAGTGCTGGTATGATCACACCCGTCATGTTGTGGGCACAAATCCTTTATATGTTGACTGTTCACATTCCCAGCCGAAAGAGATGGCCCATTCGAAAGGCCCAATGGGCTTAGCGACAACCCATCCGCTTCAACAAAGCAGCTTGTTCACAGGACGTGATATCGACGTGTTGTAGGGCCCTTTAATGTCCCACGAGTTAGGTTGTCGTCCTTTTAACAACTCACGACGTACGATCCGGGATGGAAAAACAAAGCAAAAGAAGAAAAATGGCCCAAAACTTATGAAAACGTTCGATTTTGAGCTCCAAAAACTAGCGTAGCAGAGCAAGCTAGCTGCCCCCGTCGTAGAGCTCTCGGAGATTTTTCCAACGGTATGTTGTACGACGCGTAACTCATTACGGATCAAAAGTTATGGGCACTAGAGCGACAGAGACCTGGTCACAAGCCCTACGCCCTCGGTTTGCAGGGCCAGCCTCTACGTGAAGTGAAGTTGTCTTGCCCAAGGTGCCGTGGGATTCGGTAATAGAAATGTGGTGGATAAAGTATCTTGGCAACCCTAACAGGGGCAAAAAAAATTGAAAATGGGGGTGCAACACGAGGACTTCCGAGATGGTCACCCATCCTTGCACTACTCTCGTCCAAGCACGCTTAACTTCGGAGTTCTGATGGGATCCGGTGCATTAGTGCTTGTATGATCGCACCCGTCATGTTGACGACACAAATCCTTTATGTGTTGATGGTTCACAGTCCTAGCCCAGAGAGATAGCCCATTCAACAAGCCCAATGGGCTTAAAGACAACCCATCCGCTTCAACAACGCAGCGTCCTCGCAAGACGTCATATCGACGCGTTGTAGGGCCCTCTAATGTCCCGCGAGTTAGGTTGTCGTCCTTTTAACAGCTAACGACGTACGACCAGGGACGAAAAAATAGGGCAAAAGAAGAAAAGTTGCCCGAAATTGATGAATACGTTCGATTTTGGGCTCTTAAAACAGGTGCAGCAGAGTAGGCTTGCTGCCCCGGTTGTAGAGCTCTCGGAGAGCTTTCCAATGGTATGCTGTGCATCACGTAACTCCTTACGGATTAAAAGATATGGACATCAGAGCGACAGAGACCTATTCACAAGCCCCACGTCCTCGGTTTACGGCCCAGCCTCTACGTGAAGCGAAGTTGTCTTGCCCAAGGTGCCGTGCGATTCAGTAATAGAAATGTGGTGGATAAAGTATCTTGGCAACCCTAACCGGGGCAAAAAAAATTGAAAAGGGGTGGAGGGGGGGTGCAACACGAGGACTTCCCAAGGGGTCACCCATCGTAGTACTACTCTCACCCAAGCACGCTTAACTTCAGAGTTCTGATGGGATCCGGTGCATTAGGGCTGGTATGATCGCACCAGTAAAGTTGTGGGCACAAATCCTTTATGTGTTGACGGTTCACAGTCCCAGCCCAAAGAGATGGCCCATTCAAAAGGCCTAATAGGCTTAACGACAACCCATCCGCTTCAACAACGCAGCATCCTCGCAAGACGTGATATCGATGCATTGTAGGGCCCTGTAATATCCCATGACTTAGGTTGTCCTCCTTTTAACAACTCACGACGTACGATCCGAGACGGAAAAGCAGAGTAAAAGAAGAAAAGTGGCCTAAAACTGATGAAAACGTTCGATTTTGGGCTCCAAAAGTAGGCGAAGCCTAGTCGGCTTGCTGCCCCAGTCGTAGAGCTTTCGGAGAGCTTTCCAATGGTATGCTATGCATCACGTAACTTCTTACGGATTAAAAGTTATGGGCACCGGAGCGACGGAGACCTGGTCACAAGCCCCACGCCCTCGGTTTGCGGGCCCAGTCTTTATGTGAACCGAAGTTGTCTTGCCCAAGGTGCCATGGGATTCGGTAATAGAAATGTGATGGATAAAGTATCTTGGCAACCCAAACTGGGGAAAAAAAAATTGAAAATGGGGGGTGCAACACGAGGACTTTCGAGGGGGTCACCCATCCTAGTACTACTCTCGCCCGAGCATGCTTAACTTTGGAGTTCTTATAGGATCTGGTGCATTAGTGCTGGTATGATCGCACCCGTCATGTTGACGGCACAAATCCTTTATGTGTTGACGGTTCACAGTCCCAGCCGAGAGAGATGGCCCATTCAACAGGCCCAATGGGCTTAACGACAACCCATCCGCTTCAACAACGCAGCACCCTTGCAAGACGTCATATCGACGCATTGTAGGGCCATATAATGTCCCGCGAGTTAGGTTGTTGTCCTTTTAACAGCTAACGACGTACGATCAGGGTCATAAAAATAGAGCAAAAGAAGAAAAGTAGCCCGAAACTGATGAATACATTCGATTTTGGGCTCTGAAAACAGGTGCAGCGGAGTAGGCTTGCTGCCCTGGTCGTAGAGCTCTCGGAGAGCTTTCCAACGGTATGCTGTGCGTCGCATAACTCCTTACGGATTAAAAGATATGGACATTGAAGCGACGGAGACCTAGTCACAAGCCCCACGTCCTCGGTTTGCAGCCCAGCCTCTACGTGAAGCGAAGTTGTCTTGCCCAAGGTGCCGTGGGATTCGGTAATAGAAACGTCATGGAACCCTAAATGTCTTGCCCAAAGTATCTGGGCAACCCTAACTGGGGCAAAAAAAATTGAAAAGGGGAGGGGGGGTGCAACACAAGGACTTCTCAGGGGGTCACCCATCATACTACTACTCTCGCCCAAGCACGCTTAACTTTGGAGTTCTGATGGGATCCAGTGCATTAGTGCTGGTATGATCGCACCCGTCATGTTTTGGGCACAAATCCTTTATGTGTTGATGGTTCACAGTCCCAGCACAAAGAGATGGCCCATTCAATAGGCCCATTGGGCTTAACGACAACCCATCTACTTCAACAACGCAGCATCCTCGCAAGACGTGATATTGATGCATTGTAGGGCCCTGTAATGTCCCACGACTTAGGTTGTCATCCTTTTAACAGCTCACGACGTACAATCCAAGACGGAAAAGCAGAGCAAAAAAAGAAAAGTGGCCTAAAACTGATGAAAACTTTTGATTTTGGGCTCCGAAAATAGGCGAAGCCTAGCAGGCTTGCTGCCTCAGTCGTAGAGCTCTCGGAGAGCTTTCCAACAGTATGCTATGCGTCGCGTAACTCCTTACGGATTAAAAGTTATGGGCACCGGAGCGACAGAGACCTGGTCACAAGCCCCATGCCCTCGGTTTGCAGGCCTAGTCTCTACGTGAACTGAAGTTGTATTGCCCAAGGTGCCATGGGATTCGGTAATAGAAATGTGGTGGATAAAGTATCTTGGCAACCCAAATTGGGGCAAAAAAAATTGAAAATGGGGGGTGCAACACGAGGACTTCCCAGGGGGTCACCCATCCTAGTACTACTCTCGCCCAAGCACACTTAACTTCGGAGTTCTGATGGGATCCGATGCATTAGTACTAGTATGATCGCACCCGTCATGTTGTGGGCATAAATCCTTTATGTGTTGAAGGTTCACTGTCCCAACCCAGAGAGATGACCGATTCAAATGGCCCAATGGGCTTAATGATAACCGATCCGCTTCAACAACGCAGCATCCTCAAAAGATGTGATATCGAAGCGTCATAGGGCCCTCTAATGTCCCGCGAGTTAGGTTATCATCCTTTTAACAGTTAACGACATAAGATCCTGGACGAAAAAATAGAGCAAAAGAAGAAAAGTGGCCCGAAATTGATGAAAACGTTCAATTTTGGGCTCAAAAAATAGGCACAGTCGAGCAGGCTTACTGCCCCCGTCATAGGGCTCTCGGAGAGATTTCCAACGGTATGTTGTGCGCGTCGTAACTCCTTACGGATTAAAAGTTATGGGCACCGGAGCAATAGAGACCTGGTCACAAGCCCCACGCCCTCAATTTGCGGGCCCAGCCTCTACGTGAAACGAAGTTGTCTTGCCCAAGGTGCCATGGGATTCGGTAATAGAAATGTGGTAGATAAAGTATCTTGGCAACCCTAACCGGGGCAAAAAAAATTGAAAAGGGGGGTGCAACACGAGGACTTTCGAGAGGGTCACCCATCCTCGTACTACTTTCGCCCAAGCACCCTTAACTTTGGAGTTCTGATGGGATCCAGTGCATTAGTGATGGTATGATCGTACTCGTCATGTTGAGGGCACAAATTCTTTATGTGTTGACAGTTCACAATCCCTACCTAGAGAGATGGCCCATTCAAAAGGCCCAATGGCCTTAACGACAACCCATCTGCTTCAACAACACAGCATCCTTGTAAGACGTGATATCGACGAGGTGTAGGACCCTATAATTTCCCGAGAGTTAGGTTGTCGTCCTTTTAACAGCTGATGACGGACGATTCGAGACAGAAAAACATAGCAAAAGAGGAAAAGTGGCTCAAAATTGATGAAAACGTTCAATTTTGGGCTCCGAAAACATGCACAGCCGAGCAGGCTTGCTATACCTGTCGTGGAGCTCTCGAAGAGCTATCCAACGGTATGCTGTGCGCTGCGTCATTCCTTATGGATCAAAAGTTATGGGCACCGGAGCGACGGAGAACTGGTCACAAGCCCTACGCCCTCGGTTTGCAGGCCTAGCCTCTACGTTAAGCGAAGTTGTCTTGCCCAAGGTGCCGTGGGATTCGGTAATTGAAATATGGTGGATAAAGTATCTTGGCAACCCTAACAGGGGCAAAAAAAATTGAAAAGGGGGTGCAACACGAGGACTTCCCATGGAGTTACCCATCCTAGTACTACTCTCGCCCAAGCACGCTTAACTTCAGAGTTCTGATGGGATCCAGTGCATTAGTGCTGGTATGATCGCACCCGTCATGTTGAGGGCACAAATCTATTATGTGTAGATGATTCACAGTCCTAGCCCAGAGAGAAGGCCCATTCAATAGGCCCAATGGGCTTAACGACAACCCATCCACTTCAACAACGCAGCATCCTCGCAAGATGTGGTATCGACGCGTTGTAGGGCCCTCTAATGTCCCTTGAGTTTGGTTGTCGTCCTCTTAACAGCTCACGACGTACGATCTGGGATGGAAAAACATAGCAAAAGAAGAAAAGTGGCCCGAAACAAATGAAAACGTTCGATTTTGAGCTCTAAAAATTGGCGCAGCCGAATAAGCTCGCTGCCCCTGTCATAGAGCTCTCGGAGAGCTTTCTAACAGTATGTTGTGCGTCACGTAACTCCTTACGAATCAAAAGTTATAGGCACCGGAGCGACGGAGACTTGGTCACAAGCCCCACGCCCTCAGTTTGCAGGCCCAGCCTCTACGTGAAGCGAAGTTGTCTTGCCCAAGGTACTGTGGGATTCGGTAATAGAAATGTGGTGGATAAAGTATCTTGGCAACCCTAACCGGGGAAAAAAAAATTGAAAATGGGGGGTGCAACACGAGGACTTCCCAGGGGGTCACCCATCCTAGTACTACTCTTGCCCAAGTACGCTTAACTTCGGAGTTCTTATGGGATCCACCCGTCATGTTGTGGGCAAAAATCCTTTATGTGTTGACGGTTCACAGTCCCAGCCTAGAGAGATGGCCCATTCAAAAGGCCTAATGGGCTTAACGACAACACATCCGCTTCAACAACACAGCATCCTCGTAAGACGTGATATCGACGCATTGTAGGGCCCTTTAATGTCCTGCGATTTAGGTTGTCATCCTTTTAACAGCTCATGACGTACGATCCGAGATGGAAAAATAGAGCAAAAGAAGAAAAGTGGCCTGAAACTGATGAAAACCTTCCTAGCCCCCGTCTTCGAGCTCTCGGAGAGCTTTCCAACGTTATGCTGTGTGTCGCGTCACTCCTTATAGATTAAAAGTTATGGGTACCGGAGCGACGGAGACCTAGTCACAAGCCCCACACCCTCGGTTTGCGGGCCTAGTCTCTACATGAAGAGAAGTTGTCTTGCCCAAGTTGCCGTGAGATTCGGTAATAGAAATGTGGTGGATAAAGTATCTTGGCAACCCTAATCGGGGCAAAAAAAATTGAAAAGGGGGGTTGCAAGACGAGGACTTCCCAGGGGTCACCCATCCTAGTACTACTCTCGCCCAACCACGCTTAACTTCGGAGTTCTGATGGGATCTGGTGCATTAGTGCTGGTATGATCGCACTCGTCATGTTGTGGGGGTGTGCTCGCACTCGTCATGTTGTGGGCACAAATCCTTTATGTGTTGACGGTTCACAGTATCAGCCCAGAGAGATGGCCCATTCAAAAGGCCCAATGGGCTTAACGACAACCCATCTACTTCAACAACGTATCATCTTTGCAAGACACGATATCAACGAGTTGTGGGGCCCACTAATGTCCTGCGAGTTAGGTTGTCGTCCTTTTAACAGCTCACGACGTACGATCAAGGATGTAAAAACAGAGCAAAAGAAGAAAGTGACCCAAAATTGATGAAAACGTTCGATTTTGGGCACCAAATATAGGCGCAGCCGAGCAGGCTTGCTGCCCTGGTCGTAGAGCTCTCGAAGAGCTTTCCAACGGTTTGCTGTGCGTAGCACAGAAGCGACGGAGACCTGGTCACAAGCCCCACACCCTCGGTTTGCGGGCCCACCCTCTACGTGAAGCGAAGTTGTCTTGCCCAAGGTACCGTGCGATTTGGTAATAGAAATGTGGTGGATAAAGTATCTTGGAAACTCTAATTGAGGCAAAAAAAAATTAAAAAGGAGGGGTGCAACACGAGGACTTCCCAGGGGGTCGCCCATCCTAGTACTACTCTCGCCCAAGCACGCTTAACTTTGGAGTTCTGATGGGATCGGGTGCATTAGTGCTAGTATGATCGCACTCGTCATGTTGTGGGCACAAATCCTTCTTGTGTTCACGGTTCACAGCCCCAGCCCAGGGAGATGGCTCATTCAAAAGGCCCAATGGGCTTAACGACAACCCATCTGCTTCAACAATGCCGCACCCTTGCAAGATGTGATATTAACGCGTTGTAGGGCCCTCAAATGTCCCGCGAGTAAGGTTGTCGTCCTTTTAACAACTCACGACGTACGATTCGGGATGGAAAAATTGAGCAAAAGAAGAAAAATGGCCCGAAACTAATGAAAATGTTCAATTTTGATCTCTAAAAACTGGCGCAGCTAAGCAAGCAAGCTGCCCCCATCGTAGAGCTCCCGGAGAGCTTTCCAACGATATGTTGTGCGCCGCATAACTCCTTACGAATCAAAAGTTATTGGCATCGGAGCGACGGAGACCTGGTCACCAGCCCTACGCCCTCGGTTTGCAGGCCCAACCTCTACGTGAAGCGAAGTTGTCTTGCCCAAGGTGCCGTGGGATTTGGTAATCGAAACGTGGTAGATAATGTATCTTGGCTACCTTAACCGGGGCAAAAAAAATTGAAAAGCAGGGGTGCAACACGCGGACTTCCCAACGGGTCACCCATCTTCATACTACTCTCGCCCAAGCACGCTTAACATCGGAGTTCTGATGGGATCCGGTGCATTAGTGCTAGTATGATCGCACCCGTCATGTTGTGGACACAAATCCTTTATGTGTTGATTGTTCACAGTCCCAGCCCAGAGAGATGGCCAATTCAAAAGGCCCAATGTGCTTAACGACAACCCATCCGCTTCAACAATGCAGCACCCTTGCAAGATGTGATATTGACACGTTGTAGGGCCCTCAAATATCCCACGAGTAAGGTTGTCGTCCTTTTAACAGCTCACGACATACGATTCGGGATGGAAAAACAGAGCAAAAGAGGAAAAATGGCCCGAAGCTGATGAAAACGTTGGATTTTGATCTCTAAAAACTAGCGCAGCTAAGCAAGCTAGTTGCCTCCATTGTAGAGCTCTCAGAGAGCTTTCCAACGGTATGCTGTGCGCCGCGTAACTCCTTACGAATCAAAAGTTATTGGCATCGGAGCGACGGAGACCTGGTCACAAGCCCAACGCCCACAGTTTGCAGGCCCAGCCTTTACGTGAAGCGAAGTTGTCTTGCCCAAGGTGCTGTGGGATTCAAAAATAGAAATGTGGTGGATAAAGTATCTTGGCAACCCTAACTGGGGCAAAAAAAATTGAAAAGGGGGTTGCAACACTAGGACGTCCTAGGGGATTACCCTTCCTAGTACTACTCTCGCCCAAGCACGCTTAATTTCGGAGTTCTGATCGGATCCGGTGCATTAGTGCTGGTATGATCGTACCCGTCATGTTGAGGGCACAAATCCTTTTTGTGTTGACGGTTCACAGTCCTAGCCCAGAGAGATGGCCGATTCAAAAGGCCAATGGGCTTAACGACAACCCATCCGCTTCAACAACGCAGAATCCTCGTAAGATGTGATATCATTGCGTTGTAGGATCCTATAATATCCCGCAAGTTAGGGCTCTCGGAGAGCTTTCCAACAGTATCTTGTGCGCTGCGTAACTCCTTATGGTTGAAAAGTTATGGGCACCAGAGCGACAGAGATCTGGTCACAAGCCCTACGCCCTCGATTTACGGGCCTAGCCTCTACGTGAAGAGAAGTTGTCTTGCCCAAGGTGCCGTGGGATTCGGTAATAGAAATATGGTGGATAAAGTATCTTGGCAACCCTAACCGGGGAAAAAAAATTGAAAAGGGAGGTACAACACGAGGACTTCCCAGGGGGTCACCCATCCTAGTACTACTCTCGCCCAAGCACGCTTAACTTCGGAGTTCTGATGGGATCCGGTTCATTAGTGTTGGTATGATCGCACCCGTCATTTTGAGGGCACAAATCCTTTATGTGTTGATGGTTCACAGCCCCAGCCCAGAGCGTTGGCCCATTCAAAAGGCCCAATAGGCTTAACGACAACCCATCCACTTCAACAACGCAGCATCCTCGTAAGACGTGATATCGATAAGTTGTAGGACCCTATAATATTCTGCGAGTTAGGTTGTCGTCCTTTTAACTGTTAACGATGAAAAACTAGAGCAAAAGAAGAAAGTGGCCCAAAACTGATGAAAACATTCAATTTTGGGCTCCGAAAATAAGCACAGCCGAGCAGGCTTGCTGCCCCTATCGTAGAGCTCTCGGAGAACTTTCCAACGGTATGTTGTGCGCTGCGTAACCCCTTACGGATTAAAATTTATGGGCACCGGAGTGACGGAAACCTTGTCACAAGCCCCACGCCCTCAATTTGCGGGCCCAACCTCTACGTGAAGCGAAGTTGACTTGCGCAAGGTGCTGTGGGATTCGGTAATAGAAATGTGGTGGATAATATATTTTGGCAACCCTAACCAGGGCAAAAAAATTGAAATGGGGGGTCCACCATGAGCACTTCCCAGGGGGTCACCTATCCTACTACTACTCTCGCCAAAGCATGCTTAACTTCGGAGTTCTGATTGGATCGGGTGCGTTAGTGCTGGTATGATGGACTCGTCATGTTGAGGGCACAAATCTTTTATATGTTGACGGTTCATAATCCCAGCCTAGATAGATGGCTCATTCAAAAGGCCCAATGGGCTTAACGACAACCCATCAGCTCCAACAACGCAGCATCCTCGTAAGATGTGATATCAGTGCATTGTAGGACCCTATAATATCCCACGAGTTAGGTTGTTGTCCTTTTAACTGCTCATGACGTACGATCCGAGACGGCAAAACAGAGCAAAAGAATAAAAGTGGCCCAAATCTGATGAAAACGTTCGATTTTGGGCACCGAAAATAGGAATAGCATAGTAGGCTTGCTGCCTCTGTCTTAGAGCTCTCGAAGAGCTTTCTAACGGTATGCTATGCGTTGCGTAATTCCTTACAGATTAAAAGTTATGGGCACCGGAGCGACAGAGACCTGGTCCCAAGACCCACGCCCTCGGTTTGCGGGCCCAGCCTTTACGTGAAGCAAAGTTGTCTTGCCCAAGTTGCCGTGGGATTCGATAATAGAAATGTGGTGGATAAAGTATCTTGGCAACCCTAACCGGGGGAAAAAAAATTGAAAGGAGGGGTGCAACACGAGGACTTCACCCATCCTAGTACTACTCTCGTCCAAGCATGCTTAACTTCGGAGTTCTGATGGGATCCGGTGTATTAGTGCTGGTATTATCGTACCCGTCATGTTGTGGGCACAAATCCTTTATGTGTTGATGGTTCACAGTCCCAGCCTAGAGAGATTGCCCATTCAAAAGGCCCAATGGGCTTAACAACAACCTATCTGCTTCGACCACACAGCATCTTTGCAAGACTTGATATCGACACATTGTAGGGCCCTCTAATATCCTGCGAGTTACGTTGTCGTCCTTTTAACAGCTAACGGCGTACGATCCGGGATGGAAAAACATAGCAAAAGAAAAAAAGTGGCCCAAAACTGATGAAAACGTTCAATTTTGGGCTCCGAAAATAGGCACAGCCCAACAGGCTTGCTGCCCCCGTCGTAGAGCACTCAGAGAGCTTTTCAACGGTATGTTGTGCACCTCATAACTCCTTACGGATTAAAATTTATGGGCACCGAAGCGACGAAGACCTGGTCATAAGCCCTACGCCCTCGGTTTACGGGCCCAACCTCTACGTGAATTGAAGTTGTCTTGCCCAAGGTGCCGCGGGATTCGGAAATAGAAATGTGTTGGATAAAGTATCTTGGCAACCCTAACCGGGGCAAAAAAATTGAAAAGCGGGGGTGCAACACGAGGATTTCCTTGGGGGTCACCCATCCCAGTACTACTCTCGCCTAAGCACGCTTAACTTCGGAGTTCTAATGGGATCCAGTGCATTAGTGCTGGTATAATCGCACCTATCATGTTGAGGGCACAAATCCCTTATTTGTTGATGGTTCACAGTCCCAGCCCGGAGAGATAGCCCATTCGAAAGGCCCAAGGGGGTTAACGACAACCCATCAGCTTCGACAACGCAACATCCTGGTAAGACATGATATCGACGCGTTGTAGGACACTATAATATCCCGCGAGTGAAGTTGTCATCCTTTTAATAGCCCAGGATGTATGATCCGAGAAAGAAAAATAGTGCAAAAGAAGAAAAGAGGACCAAATCTGATGAAAGCATTCGATTTTGGGCTCTGAAAACAGGCACAGCCAAGCAGCTTGCTGCCCCCATCGCAGAGCTTTCCAACGGTATGCTATGCATCACGTAACTCCTTACGAATTAAAAGTTATGGGTATCGGAGCGATAGAGACTAAGTCACAAGCCCCACGCCCTTGGTTTGTGGGCCCAGCCTTTACGTGAAGCGAAGTTGTCTTGCCCAAGGTGCCGTGGGATTCGGTAATAGAAATGTGGTGGATAAAGTGTCTTGGCAACCTTAACCAGGGCAAAAAAAATTGAAAAGGCGGGTTGCAACACGAGGACTTCCTAGGAGGTCACCCATCCTAGTACTACTCTCGCCAAAGCAAACTTAACTTCGGAGTTCTGATGGGATCCGGTGTATTAGTACTGGTATGATCGCACCCATCATGTTATGGGCACAAATCCTTTATGTGTTAATGGTTCACAGTCCCAGCCCAAAGAGATTGCCCATTCAAAAGGCCTAATGGGCTTAACGACAACCCATCCACTTCAACAATGCAGCATCCTCATAAGACGTGATATTGATGCGTTGTAGGACCCGATAATATCCCGCGAGTTAGGTTGTAGTCTTTTTAACAGCTCACGACGTACGATCCGAGACGAAAAAATAAAGCAAAAGAAGAAAAGTGGACCAAAACTGATGAAACCATTCGATTTTGGGATCCAAAAACAGGCGCAGCCGAGCAGGCTTGCTACCCCCATCGTAGAGCTCTCAGAGAGCTTTCCAACGGTATGCTATGCGTCGCGTAATTCCTTACGGATTAAAAGTTATGGGTACCGGAGCGATAGAGACCAAGTCACAAGTCGCACGCCCTCGGTTTGAGGGCCCAGCCTTTACGTGAAGCGAAGTTGTCTTGCCCAAGGTACCGTGGGATTCGGTAATAGAAATGTGGTGGATAAAGTATCTTGGCAACCTAACCGGGGCAAAAAAAATTGGAAAGGGGGGTTGCAACACGAGGACTTCCCAGGAGGTCTCCTATCCTAGTACTACTCTCGCCCAAGCACGCTTAACTTCAGAGTTCTAATGGGATCCGATGCATTAGTGCTGGTATGATCGCACCAGTCATGTTGTGGGCACAAATCTTTTATGTGTTGACGGTTCATAGTCCCAGCCTAGAGAGATTGCCCATTCAAAAGGCCTAATGGGCTTAACGACTACCCATCCGCTTCAACAACACAGCATTCTCGCAAGAGGTGATATCGACACATTGTAGAGACCTCTAATGTCCCGCAAGTTAGGTTGTCATCCTTTTCACAGCTAACGACGTATGATTCGGGATGAAAAAATAGAGCAAAAGAAGAAAAGTGGCCTGAAATTGATGAAAACGTTCGATTTTGGGCTCTAATAATAGGTACAGCCAAGCAGGCTTGTTGCGCCCGTCGTACAGCTCTCAGAGAGCTTTCCAACGGTATGCTGTGCGCTTTTTTAACTCCTTACGGATCAAAAGTTATGGGCACCGGAGCGACGGAGACCTGGTCACAAGCCCCACGCCCCCGTTTTGCGGGCCCAACCTCTACGTGAAGTGAAGTTGTCTTGCCCAAGGTGCCGTGGGATTTGGTAATAGAAATGTGGTGGATAAAGCATCTTGGTAAACCTAACCGGGGCAAAAAAAATTGAAAAGGGAGGTGCAACATGAGGACTTCCCATGTGGTCACCCATCCTAGTACTACTCTCGCCCAAGCACACTTAACTTTGGAGTTCTTATGGGACCCGGTGTATTAGTACTGGTATGATCGCACCCGTCATGTTGAGGGCACAAATCCTTTATGTGTTGACGGTTCACAGTCCCAGCCCAGAGAGATGGGCCATTCAAAAACCCCAATAGGCTTAACGATAACCCATCCGCTTTAACAACGCAGCATCCTCATAAGACGTGATATCGACGCATTGTAGGGCCTTCTAATGTCCCGCGAGTTAGGTTGTCATTCTTTTAATAGCTCACGACGTATGATCCGGGATAGAAAAACAATAGAGCAAAAGAAGAAAAGTGGCCTGAAACTGATGAAAATATTCAATTTTGGGCTCCAAAAATAGGCACAGCCGAGCAGGCTTGCTGCCCCCGTCGTAGAGCTTTCAAAGATCTTTCCAACGGTATGCTATGCACCTTGTAACTCCTTACAGATTAAAACTTATGGGCATTGGAGCGACGGAGACCTGGACACAAGCCCCACGTCCTCGGTTTGCGGGCCCAGCCTCTACGTGAATTGAAGTTGTCTTGCGCAAGGTGTCGTGGGATTCGGTAATAGAAATGTTTTGGATAATGTATCTTGGCAACCTTAACCGGGGCAAAAAAAATTAAAAAGCGGGGGTTCAACACGAGGACTTCCTAGGGGGTCACCCATCCTAGTACTACTCTCGCCTAAGCACGCTTAACTTCGGAGTTCTGATGGGATCCGGTGCATTAGTGCTGGTATGATAGCATCCGTCATGTTGAGGGCACAAATCCTTTATGTGTTGACGGTTCACAGTCCTAGCCCAGAGAGATGGGCCATTCAAAAGGCCCAATGGGCTTAACGACAATCCATCCGCTTCAACAACGCTGCATCAAGACGTGATATCGACGCGTTGTAGGGCCCTCTAATGTCCCGCGAGTTAGGTTATCGTCCTTTTAACAGATCACGACGTACGATCTGAGACGGGAAAACAGAGCAAAAGAAGAAAAGTGCCCCAAAACTGATGAAAACGTTCAATTTTGGGCTCCAAAATTAGGCACAATTGAGCAGGCTTGATGCTCTCATCGTTGAGCTCTAAGAGAGCTTTCCGACGGTATGCTGTGCGCCTCGTAACTCCATACAGATTAAAAGTTGTGGGCACCAAAGCGACGGAGACCTGGTCACAAGCCCCCCGCCCCCGGTTTCTGGGCCCAGCCTCTACGTGAAGTGATGTTGTCTTGCTCAAGGTGCCGTGGGATTCGGTAATAGAAATGTGGTGGATAATGTATCTTGGCAACCCTAACCGGGGCAAAAAAAATTGAAAAGGGGGGGGTGCAACACGAGGACTTCCCAAGGGGTCACCCATCCTAGTACTACTCTTGCCCAAGCATGCTGAACTTAAGAGTTCTGATGGGATCCGGTGCATTAGTGCTGGTATGATCGTACCCGTAATGTGGAGGGCACAAATGCTTTTTGTGTTGACGGTTCACAGTCCCAGCCTAGAGAGATGGCCCATTCAAAAGGCCCAATGGGCTTAACAACGACCCATCCTCTTCAACAACGCAGCATCCTCATAAGATGTGATATCGATGCATTGTAGGACTTTATAATACCCTGCGAGTTAGGTTGTCGTCTTTTTAACTGCTCATGACGTACGATCCGAGACGGAAAAGAAGAGCAAAAGAAGAAAAGTGGCTCAAAACTGATGAAACATTCAATTTTGGGCTTCGAAAACAGGCGCAGTCGAGCAGGCTTGCTACCCCCGTCGTAGAGCTCTTGGATAGCTTTCCAACGGTATGCTGTGTGCCGTGTAACTCCTTACGGATCAAAAGTTATGGGCACCAGAGCGACAGAGACCTAGTCACAAGCCATACGCCCTTGATTTACGGGCCCAGCGTCTACGTGAAGAGATGTTCTCTTGCCAATGTTGCCATGGGATTCGGTAAAAGAAATGTGGTGGATAAACTTGGTAACCCTAACCGAGGAAAAAAAAATTAAAAAGGGGGGTGCAACACGAGGACTTCCCAAGGGGTCACCCATCCTAGTACTACTCTCGCCCAAGCACGCTCAACTTCGGAGTTTTGATGGGATCCAGTGAATTAGTGCTGGTATGATCACACCCGTGATGTTGAGGGCAGAAATCCTTTATGTGTTGACGGTTCACAGTCCCAACCAAGAGAGATGGCCCATTCAAAACGCCCAATGGGCTTAACGACAACCCATCCGCTTCATCAATGCAGCATCCTCGTAAGACATGATATCGTTAGGTTGTAGGGCCCTCTAATATCCCGCGAGTTAGGTTGTCGTCCTTTTAACAACTAGCGACGTACGATCCGGGATGGAAAAACAAAGCAAAAGAAGAAAAGTGTCACGAAACTGATGAAAACGTTCAATTTTGAGCTCCAAAAATCGACACAGGCGAGCAGGCTTGCTACCCCCGTCATAGAGCTCTCGGTGGGCTTTCAAACGGTATGTTGTGCGCCGCGTAACTCCTTACGGATTAAAAGTTATCGGCACTAGAGCAACGGAGACCTGGTCACAAGCCCCACGCCCTCGGTTTATGGGCCCAGCCTGTACGTGAAGCAAAGTTGTCTTGCCCAATATGTCGTGGGATTCGATAATAGAAATGTGGTGGATAATGTATCTTCGCAACCCTAACCGGGGCAAAAAAAAATTGAAAATGGGGGGTAAAACACGAGGACTTCTAAGGGGGTCACCCATCCTAATACTACTCTCGCCCAAGCACGCTTAACTTCGGAGTTCTGATGGGATCCAATGCATTTGTGCTGGTATGATCGCACCCGTCATGTTGTGGGCACAAATCCTTTATGTGTTGACGGTTCACAGTCCTATCCTAGAGAGATGGCCTATTCAAAAGGCCCAATGGGCTTAACGACAACCCATCCGCTTCAACAACGCAGTATCCTCGGAAGACGTGATATCGACGCATTGTAGGGCATCTAATGTCCCGCGAGTTAGGTTGTCGTCCTTTTAACAGCTCATGACGTACGATACGGGACAAAAAAACAGAGCAAAAGAAGTAAAGTAGCCCGAGACTGATGAAAAAGTACAATTTTGGGCTCGAAAAATAGGCGCAACCAAGCAGGCTTGCTGCCTTCGACGTAGACCTCTCGAAGAGCTTTACAACGGTATGTTGTGCATCGCGTCACTTCTTTTGAATTAAAAGTTATGGGCACTGGAGCGACGGAGACCTGGTCACAAGCCCCACGCCCTCAGTTTGCGGGCCCAGCTTCTACGTAAATCGAAGTTGGCTTTCCCAATGTGTCGTGGGATTCAGTAATAGAAATGTGGTGGATAAAGTCTTTGGGCAACCAAAACGGGGGAAAAAAAAATTGAAGGGGGGGGGGGGGGGTGCAACACAAGGACTTCCCAGGGGGTCGCCCATCCTAGTGCTAGTATGATCGCACCCGTCATGTTGTGGGAAAAAATCCTTTATGTGTTGATGGTTCACAGTCCCAGCCCAGAGAGATTGCCCATTCAAAAGGCCAAATGGTCATAATGACAACCAATCCACTTCAACAACGTAGTATCCTCGGAAGACGTGATATCGACGAGTTGTAGGGCCCTCTAAGGTCCCGCGAGTTAGGTTGTCATCCTTTTAACAGCTAAAGACGTACGATCCGGGATAAAAAAATAGAGCAAAAGAAGAAAAGTGGCCCGAAAATGATGAAAACGTTCGATTTTGGGCTCCAAAAATTGGAGTAGCCAAGCAGGCTTGCTACCTCCGTCGTAGAGCACTCTGAGAGCTTTCCAACGGCATAGTGTGCGGCACGTAACTCTTTACGGATAAAAAGTTATGGGCACCGGAGCGACAAAGACATTGTCACAAGACATACGACCTTGGTTTGTGGGCCCAACCTTTACTTGAAGCTAAGTTGTCTTACCCAAGGTGTCGTGGGATTCGGTAATGGAAATGTGGTGGATAAAGTATCTTGGCAACCTTAACCGGGGCAAAAAAAATTGAAAAGGGGGGTGCAACAAGAGGACTTCCCTGGTGGTCACCCATCCTAGTACTACTCTCGCCCAAGCACACTTAACTTTGGAGTTCTAATGGGATCCAGTGCATTAGTGCTGGTATGATCGTACCGGTCATGTAGAGGGCACAAATCCTTTATGTGTTGACGGTTCACAGTCCCAGCCCAGAGAGATGGCCCATTGAAAAGGCTCAATAGGCTTAACGACAACCCATCCGCTTCAACAACGCAGCATCCTTGTAAAACGTGATATCGACGCATTGTAGAACCCTATAATATCCTGCGAGTTAGGTTGTCGTCCTTTTAACAGCTCACGATGTATGGTCCGAGACCGGAAAACAGAGCAAAATAAGAAAAGTGTCCCGAAACTGATGAAAACATTCGATTTTGTGCTCCAAAAACAGGCGTAGCCAGGCAGGCTTGCTGCCCCCATCGTAGAGCTCTCGGAGAGCTTTCCAACGAAATGCTGTGCGCCGCGTAACTCCTTACGGATCAAAAGTAATGGGCACCGGAGCGACGGAGACCTGGTCACAAGCCCTACGCCCTCGCTTTGCGGGCCCAACCTCTACGTGAATCGATGTTTTCTTGCCAATGCTGCCGTGGGATTTGGTAACAGAAATGTGGTGGATCAAGTATCTTGGTAACCTAACCGGGGCAAAAAAAATTAAAAAGGGGGGTGCAACACGAGGACTTCCCTGGGGGTCACCCATCCTAGTACTACTCTAGCCCAAGCACGCTTAACATCGGAGTTTTGATGGGATCCAGTGCATTACTGCTGGTATGATCGCACCCGTCATGTAGAGGGCACAAATCCTTTATGTGTTGACGGTTCACAGTCCCAACCCAGAGATATGGCCTATTCAAAAGGCCCAATGGGCTTTACGACAACCCATCCGCTTCAACAACGCAGTATCCTCGCAAGACGTGATATTGACGCATTGTAGGACCCTCTAATATCTCGCGAGTTAGGTTGTCGACCTTTTAACAGCTCACGACGTACGATCCAAGATGGAAAAATAGAGTAAAAGAAGAAAAGTGGCCCAAAACTGATGAAAACGTTCGATTTTGGCCTCCAAAAAAGGCACAGCCTAGCAGGCTTGCTGCCCCCGTCGTAGAGCTCTCGGAGAGCTTTCCAATGGTATGTTGTGCGCTGTGTAACTCCTTAGGATCAAAAGTTATGGGCACCGGAGCGACGATGACCTGGTCACACGCCCAACGCCCTGGGTTTGCGGGCCTAGCCTCTACGTGAAGCGATGTTCTCTTGCCGAAGTTGCCGTGGGATTCGGTAATAGAAATGTGGTTGATAAAGTATCTTCGTAATCCTAACCGGGGCAAAAAAAATTGAAAAGGGGGATGCAACACGAGGACTTCCCAGGGGTCACCCATCCTAGTGCTACTCTCGCCTAAGCACGCTTAACTTTGGAGTTCTGATGGGATCCAGTGCATTAGTGCTAGTATGATCGCACCCGTCATGTAGAGGGCATAAATCCTTTATATGTTAACGGTTCACAGTCCCAGCCCAGAGAGATGGCCCATTCAAAAGGCTTAATGGGATTAACGATGAACCATCCACTTCAACAACATAGCATCCTCGCAAGACGTGATATCGATGCATTGTAGGACCCTATGATATCCCACAAGTTAGGTTGTCGTTCTTTTAGCAGCTCACGACGTACGATCCAAGAGGGAAAAAAAGTGCTAAAGAAGAAAAGTGGCCCAATATTTATGAAAACGTTCGATTTTGGGCTCTAAAAACAGGCACAACCGAGTAAGCTTGATGCCCTCGTCGTAGAGCTCTCGGATAGCTTTCCAACGGTATGCTGTGCGCCACGTAACTCCTTACGGATCAAAAATTATGGGCACCGGAGCCACGGAGACCTAGTCTCAAGCCCCATGCCCTCGGTTTGCAGGCCCATCCTCGACGTGAAGCGATGTCTCTTGCCAATGTTGCCGTGGGATTTGGTAATAGAAATGTGGTGGATAAAGTATCTTGGTAACCCTAACCGGGGCAAAAAAAATTGAAAAGGGAGTTGCAACACGAGGACTTCCCAAGGGGTCACCCATCATAGTACTACTCTCGCCCAAGCACGCTTAACATCGGAGTTCTGATGGGATCCATTGCATTAGTACTGGTATGATCGCACCCATAATGTTGAGGGCTCAAATCCTTTATGTGTTGATGGTTCATAGTCCCAGCCCAAAGAGATGGCCCATTCAAAAGGCCCAATGGGCTTAGCGACAACCCATCCACTTCAACAATGCAGCATCCTCGTAAGACATGATATCGTTAGGTTGTAGGCCCCAATAATATCCCGCGAGTCAGGTTGTCGTCCTTTTAATAGCTAACGACGTATTAGATGAGACGAGAAAACAGAGCAAATGAAGAAAAGTGGCCCGATCCAATAGCAAACCCTATTTGATTTTGAAACCTTCTACTAGATCTAGATTCAAGATATGAAAACGTTCGATTTTTGGGCTAAAAAAAAAGGCACAACTGAGTCGGCTTTTAGCCACCGTCGTAGAGCTCTCGTAGAGCTTTCCAACGGTATGTTGTGCACCGCATAACTCTTTACGGACCAAAAGTTATAGGCACCGGAGCGAATGAGACCTGGTCACAAGCCCCTTGCCCCCGGTTTGCGGGCCCAGCCTCTACGCGAAGCGATGTTCTCTGGCCCAAGTTGCCGTGGGATTCGGTAATAGAAATGTGGTGGATAAAGTATCTTGGTAACCCTAACCGGGGGAAAAAAATTGAAAAAAGGGGTGCAATACGAGCACTTCCCTAGGGGTCACCCATCCTAGTACTACTCTCGCCCAAGCATGCTTAACTTCGGAGTTTTGATGGGACCCGGTGCATTAGTGCTGGTATTATCGCACCCGTCATGTTGATGGCACAAATCCTTTATTTGTTCATGGTTCACAATCCCAGCCTAGAGAGATAGCCCATTCAAAAGGCCCAATAGGCTCAACGACAACCCATCCGCTTCAACAATGCAGCATCCACGAAAGATGTGATATTGACGCATTGTGGGGCCCTCTAATGTCCCGCAAGTTAGGTTGTCGTCCTTTTACCAGCTCATGACGTACGATCTGGGATGGAAAAATAGGGCAAAAGAAGAAAAGTGGCCCGAAACTGATGAAAACGTTAAATTTTGAACTCCAAAAACTAGCGCAACCGAGCTGCTTCCCCTATGGTAGAGCTCCCGGAGAGCTTTCCAATGGCATACTGTGCGCCGTGTAACTCCTTACGGATCAAAAGTTATGGGCACCGGAGCGACGGAGACCTGGTCACAAGCCCTATGCCCTCAGTTTGCAGGCCCAACCTCTACGTGAAGTGAAGTTGTCATGCCCAAGTTGCCCTGGGATTCGGTAATAGAAAAGTGGTGGATAAAGTATCATGGCAACCCTAACCGGGGAAAAAAAATTGAAAAATGGGCACAACACGAGGACTTCCCAGGGGGTCACCCATCCTAGTACTACTCTCGCCGAAGCAAGCTTAACTTAGGAGTTCTGATGGGATCCAGTGCATTAGTGCTGGTATAATAGCACCCATCATGTTGAGGGCATAAATCGTTTATGTGTTGACGGTTCACAGTCCCAGCCTAGAGAGATGGCCCATTCAAAAGGCCCAATGGGCTTAATGATAACCCATCCACTTCAACAATGCAGCATCCTCGTAAGACAGGATATCGACGTGTTGTAGGGCGCTATAATATCCCGTGAGTTAGGTTGTTGTCCTTTTAACAGCTCACGACGTACGATTCGGGACGGAAAAACAGAGCAAAAGAAGAAAAGTGGCGCAAAACTGATGAACACGTTCAATTTTGGGCTTCGGAAACAGGTGCAGCCGAGCAGGCTTGCTGCCCCCGTCGTAGAGCTCTCGGAGAGCTTTCCAACGGTATGCTGTGCATCGCGTAACTCCTTACGAATTAAAAGAAATGGGCACCGAAGCGACGGAGACCTGGTCATAAGCCCCACGCCCTCGGTTTGCGGGCACAACCTCTACGTGAAGAGAAGTTGTCTTGCCCAAGGTGCCGTGGGATTCAGTAATAGAAATGTAGGCGATAAAGTATATAGGAAACCCTAACAGGGGCAAAAAAAATTGAAAAGGGGGGGTGCAACACAAGGACTTCCCAGGGGGTCACCCATCCTAGTACGCACGCTTAACTTCGGAGTTCTGATGGGAACCAGTGCATTATTGCTGGTATGATCGCACTCGTCATGTTGTGGGCACAAATCCTTTTTGTGTTGACGGTTCACAGTCCCAGCCCATAGAGATGGACCATTCAAAAGGCCCAATGGGCTTAACGATATCCCATCCGCTTCAAGAACGCAACATCCTCGTAAGACCTGATATCAACGTATTGTAGGGCCTACTAATATCCCGCGAGTTCGGTTGTCGTCCTTTTCACCGCTCACGACGCACGATCTTGGATCGAAAAATAGCTCAAAAAAAAAGAAAAGTGGCTCGAAACTGATGAAAACGTTCAATTTTGGGCTCCAAAAATAGGCGCAGACGATTAGGCTTGCGGCCCCCATCGTAGAGCTCTCGGAGACCTTTCCAACGGTATGCTGTGCGTCGCGTCATTCCTTACGGATTAAAAGTTATGGGCACCAGAGCAAAGGAGACCTGGTCACAAGCCCCACGCCCTTGGTTTGCGGGCCCGGCCTCTGCGTGAAGAGAAGTTGTCTTGCCTAAGGTGCCGTGCAACACGAGGACTTCCTAAGGGGTCACCCATCCTACTACTACTCTTGCCCAAGCACGGTTAAGTTCGTAGTTTTGATAGGATCCGGTGCATTAGTGCCGGTATGATCCCACCAGTCATGTTGAGGGTAGAAATCCTTTATGTGTTGAAGGTTCACAATCCCAGCCCAGAGAGATGGCCCATTCAAAATGCCCAATAGGCTGAACGACAACCCATCCGCTTCAACAATGCAGCATCCTCGTAAGACATGATATCGACACATTGTAGGGCCCTGTAATATCCTGCGAGTTAGGTTGTCATCCTTTTAAGAGCTCACGACATACGATCCGGGTTGGAAAAAAAGAGCAAAGGAAGAAAAGTGGCCCGAAACGGATGAATACGTTCAATTTTGGGCTCCGAAAACATGCGCTGCCGAGCAAGCTTGCTGCCCCCGTCATAGAGCTGTTGGAGAGCTTTCTAATGATATGCTGTGCGTTGCGTAACTCCTCACGAATCAAAAGTTATGGGCACCGGAGCGACGGAGACCTTGTCACAAGCCCTACGCCCTCAGTTTGCAGGCCCAGCCTCTACATCAAGTGAAGTTGTCTTGCCCAAGGTGCCGTGGGATTCGGTAATAGTAATGTGGTGGATAAAGAATCTTGGCAACCTTAACCGGGGAAAAAAAAATGAAAAGGGGGGTGTAGCACGAGGACTTCCCAGGGGATCACCCATCCTAGTACTACTCTCGCCCAAGCACGCTTAACTTCAGAGTTCTGATGGGATCTGGTGCATTAGTGCTGGTATGATTGCACCCGTCATGTTGAGGGCACAAATCCTTTATGTGTTGAAGGTTCACAGTCCCAGCCTAGAGAGATGGCCAACTCAAAAGGCCCAATGGGCTTAACGACAACCCATCCGCTTCAACAACACAGCATCCTCATAAGACGTGATATCGACGGATTGTAGGGTTCTGTAATATCCCACGAGTTAGGTCGCCGTCCTTTTAACAGCTCACGACGTGTGATCCAGGATGGAAAATTAGAGCAAAATAAGAAAAGTGGCCCGAAACTGATAAATAAGTTCAATTTTGGGCTCCAAAAATAGACGCAGCTGAACAGGCTTGCTGTCCCCGTCGTAGAGCTCTCGGATAGCTTTCCAACGGTATGCGGTACGCTGCGTAACTCCTTACAGATCAAAGGTTATGGGCACCGGAGACCTGGTCACAAGCCCTACCCCTCGGTTTGTGGGCCCAGCCTCTATGTGAAGCGATGTTCTCTTGCCAAAGCTGCCGTGGGATTCAGTAATAGAAATGTGGTGGATAAAGTATCTTGGTAACCCTAACTGGGGCAAAAAAAATTGAAAAGGGGGGTGCAACATGAGGACTTCCCGGGGGGTCATCCATCCTAGTACTACTCTCATCCAAGCACGCTTAACTTCAGAGTTCTGATGGTATCCGGTGCATTAGTGCTGGTATGATCGCACCCATCATGTTGAGGGCAGAAATCCTTTATGTGTTGACGGTTCACAGTCCCAGCCCAGAGAGATGGCCCATTCAAAAGGCCCAATGGGCTTAATGACAACCCATCTGCTTCAACAATACAGCACCCTCGTAAGACATGATATCGTTAGGTTGTAGGGCCCTATAATATCCTGCGAGTTAGGTTGTCGTCCTGTTAATAGCTAACGACATACGATCTGGGATGGAAAAACATAGCAAAAAAAGAAAAGTGGCACAAAACTGATGAAAACATTCGATTTTGGGCTCCGAAAATAGGCACAGCCGAGCAGGATTGCTGCCATTGTCGTAGAGTTCTCGGAGAGCTTTCCAACGTTATGCTGTGCACTGCGAAACTCCTTACGGATTAAAAGTTATGTGCACCGGAGCGACGGAGACCTGGTCATAAGCCCCACGACCTCGGTTTGTGAGCCCAGCCTCTACGTGAAGCGAAGTTGTCTTGCCCAAGGTGCCATGGGATTCGGTAATAGAAATGTGGTGGATAATGTGTCTTGGCAACCCTAATCGAGGCAAAAAAAATTGAAAATTGAGGGTGCAACACGAGGACTTCACAGGGGGTTACCCATCCTAGTACTACTCTCGCCCAAGCAGGCTTAACTTCGGTATTCTGATGGGATCCGATGCATTAGTGCTGGTATGATCGCACCCGTCATGTTGTGGGCACAAATCCTTTATGTGTTGACAGTTCACAGTCCCAGCCCAGAGAGATGGCCCATTCAAATGGCCCAATTTGCTTAATGACAACCCATCCGCTTGAACAACGCAGTATCCCCAGAAGATATGATATCGACGCGTTGTAGGGCCCTCTAATGTCCCAAGAGTTAGGCTGTTGTCCTTTTAACAGCTCACGACGTACGATTCGGGATGGAAAAACAGCACAAATGAAGAAAAGTGGCACGAAACTGATGAAAATGTTCAATTTTGTACTCCGAAAACAGGCGCAGCCGAGTAGGGTTGCTACCCCCATCGTAGAGCTCTCGGAGAGCTTTACAATGGTATGCTGTGCACCGCGTAACTCGTAACGGATCAAAAGGTATGGGCACCGGAGCGGGGGAGACCTTGTCACAAGCCCGACGCCCTCGGGCTGCGGGCCCACCCCCTACGTGAAACGAAGTTGTCTTGCCCAAGGTGCCGCCCGATTCGATAATAGAAATGTGGTGGATAAAGTATCATGGCAACCCTAACCGGGGAAAAAAAATTGAAAAAAGGGGTGCAACACGAGGACTCCCCAGGGGGTCACCCATCTTACTACTATTCTAGCCCAAGCACGCTTAACTTCGGAGTTCTGATGGGATCCGGTGCCTCAGTGCTTGTATGATCGTACCCGTCATAGAGAGGGCACAAATCCTTTATGTGTAGACAGTTCACAGTCCCAGCCTAGAAAGATGGCCCATTCAAAAGGCCCAATGGGCTTAACGATAACCCATCTGCTTCAACAACGCTGCATCCTCGTAAATAGTGATATCGATGCGTTGTAGGTCCCAGTAATATCCCGCGAGTTAGGTTGTCGTCCTTTTAACATCTCGCGACGTACGATCCGGGATGGAAAAAAAGAGCAAAAGAAGAGAAGTGGCCAGAAACTGATAAATACACTCGTAGAGCTCTCGAATAACTTTCCAACGGTATGTTGTGCATCGCGTAACTCCTTACGAATTAAAAGTTATGGGTACCAGAGTGACGGAGACCTGGTCACAAGACTCACGCCCTCGGTTTACGGGCCCAGCCACTATGTGAAGCGAAGTTGTCTTGCCCAAGGTGCCGTGGGATTCGGTAATAGAAATGTGGTAGATAAAGTATCTTGGCAACCCTAACTGGGGCAAAAAAAATTGAAAAGAGGGGTGCAACACGAGGACTTCCCTGGGGGTCACCCATCCTAGTACTACTCTGGCCCAAGCACGCTTAACTTCGGGGATCTCATGGGATCCGGTGTATCAGTGCTGGTATTATTGTACCCGTCATGGAGAGGGCACAAATCCTGTATGTGTAGACAGTTCACAGTCCCAGCCTGGACAGATGGCCCATTCAAAAGGCCCAATGGGCTTAACGACAACCTATCTGCTTCAACAATGCAGCATCCTCACATGACGTGATATCGACGCATTGTAAGGCCTACTAATGTCCTGTGAGTTAGGCTGTCATCCTTTTAACAGCTCATAACGTACGATCTGAGACGAAAAAACAGAGCAAAAGAAGAAAAGTGGCTCGAAATTAATGAAAACATTCGATTTTGGGCTCTAAAGACAGGCGCAGCCGAGCAAGCTTGCTGCCCCCACCGTAGACCTCTCAGAGAGCTTTCCAATGGTATGCTGTGCGCCGCGTAACTCCTTACGGATCAAAAGTTATGGGCACCGGAGCGACGGAGACCTAGTCACAAGCCCTACGCCCTCGGTTTGCGAGCCCAACCTTTACGTGAAGCGAAGTTGTCTTGCCCAAGGTGCCGTGAGATTCGGTAATAGAAATGTGGTGGATAAAATATCAAGGCAACCCTAACTGGGGAAAAAAAAATTGAAAAAGGGGGTGCAGCACGAGGACTTCCCAAGGGGTCACCCATCCTAGTACTACTCTCGCCGAAGCACGCTTAACTTCGGAGTTCTGATGGGATCCAGTGCATTAGTGCTGGTGTGATCGCACCTGTCATGTTGAGGGCACAAATCGTTTATGTGTTGACAGTTCACATTCCCAGCCTAGATAGATGACCCAATCAAAAGGCCCAATGGGCTTAACGACAACCCATCCGCTTCAACAACGCAGCATCCTCATAAGACGTGATATCGATGCGTTGTAAGGCCCTGTAATATCCTATGAGTTAGGTTGTCATCCTTTTAATAGCTCACGACGTACGATCCGAGATGGAAAAACAGCGCAAAAGAAGAAAGGTGTCCCAAAACTGATGAAAATGTTTGATTTTGGGCTTTGAAAACCGGCATAGCTGAGCAGGCTTGCTGCCCCCATCGTAGAGCTCTTGGAGAACTTTCCAACGGTATGTTGTGTGCCGCGTAACTCCTAACGGATCAAAAGTTATGGGCATCGGAGCGACGGATACCTGGTCACAAGCCCCAAGCTCTTGGTTTGCGGGCCCAGCCTCTTCGTGAAGCGAAGTTGTCTTGCCCAAGGAGCCGTGGGATTCGGTAATAGAATTGTGGTGGATAAAATATCAAGGCAACCCTAACTGGGGAAAAAAAATTTGAAAAAGGGGGTGCAACACGAGGACTTCCCAGGGGGTTACCTATCCTTGTACTACTCCTGCCTGAGCACGCTTAACTTCGGAGTTCTGATGGGATCCGGTGTATTAATGCTAGTATGATCACACTCGTCATGTTGTGGGCACAAATCCTTTATGTGTTGACAGTTCACAGACCCAGCCCAGAGAGATGGCCCATTCAAAAGGCCCAATGGGCTTAACGACAACCCATCCACTTCAACAACGCAGCATCCTCGCAAGACGTGATATTGACACGTTGTAGGGCCTACTAATGTCCCGCGAGTTAGGTTGTTGTACTTTTAACAGCTCAAGACGTACGATCCGGGACAGAAAAATAGAGCAAAAGAAGAAAAGTGGTCTGAAACTGATGAAAACGTTCGATTTTGGGCTCCAACAATAGGCGCAGCCGAACAGGCTTGTTGCCCCCGTCGTAGAGCTCTTGGAGAGCTTTCAAACGGTATGTTATGCGTTGCGTCACTCCTTACGGATTAAAAGTTATGGGCACCTGAGTGACGGAGACCTGGTAACAAGCCCCACACCCTTGGTTTGCGGGCCCAACCTCTACGTGAAGCGAAGTTGTCTTGCCCAAGGTGCCATGGGATTCAGTAATATAAATGTGGAGGAAAAAGTATCTTGGCAACCCTATCTGGGGCCAAAAAAAATTGAAAAGGGGGGGTGCAACATGAGGACTTCACAGGGGGTCGCCCATCCTAATACTACTCTCGCCCAAGCACGCTTAACTTCAGATTTCTGATGGGATCCGGTGCATTTGTGATGGTATGATCGCACCCGTCATGTTGTGGGCATAAATCGTTTATGTGTTGACGGTTCACAGTCCAAGCCCAGAGAGATGGCCCAATGGGCTTAACGACAACCCATCCGCTTCAACAACGCAACATCCTTGCAAGACGTGATATCGACGCGTTGTAGGGCCCTCTAATGTCCCGCGAGTTAGGTTGTCGTCCTTTTAATAGCTGACGACATACGATCCAGGACAGAAAAAGGACTTACTTACCATTTCAATAGGACATGTATGAATGCCAATATATCACAGTTATACATATGCCTTAAGCTATTATGCCAGCAAGTTTACAAAATAGTTTATTCAACAAGGTCACTCAAGCATAACAATCAAGTCAAGCACAGCATAATCAATTCAAATCACGGCATAGCTAATTCAAGACATTTCAGTACACACATTAAAAGCAATACTTCAAGCAAATAACAATCCACGAGGTCGATTCGATAGGACAATTCAATGCACAACTAGACACTTTACTTCACTTAGCACACAATAAACACATAACACATAACTATATCACATAGGAGCACACATTCATGTCAAGAGACATAATCTCACATACAAGCATACACTTTCAAGACACACTTAACAAGCACACATTCAAGGACCACTACCCACCAAACCGAGGACCCTGTCCCGGCTTATGAGCTAAACAAGCTCTGATACCACCTGTAATACCCCGATCCCTCTCGAGACCGGGAGTTCTATCAATCGATCTAAACACAACCCAAACCAAACCCGGGCATAAATTTTCAGGGAAAACGGACGGAGTCTCCCCTGTTTCTAGGCGAAAAGTAAAACCTGCGATAGCATATAAGTGGACCAATACCATGTCCAAACATTCAACCACCTCAAGGCCATCCGAGCCTTGGTTCACAACAAGCAAAATACAAGTAAATATACATTCAAGCTTAGCAATTAAACTACACCAACCTATATCATAAGCTAGACTATCATACCTTTCTATCTCTTTTCCTTTGTCATTACAAATATACATTGAAGTTAAGCGACATTAACTAAATACATAATGTAGTGAAACTTAAATTACATCCCCTTTAACATTAAATACATATAATACATAAAAGCATACAACTTTACAACTTTGACTACTCAAGTCACATAGGAACGCAAGACAACTCTTCAAGCACGAACTTTCACGAAATCACGAACTTTCCAGCTAACATGGCATTTCCTGAAATGTGGTAGTGAGGAGTGAGTATACACAACACGTATACTCAGTGAGGGCGAGACAGATATCAAATTGGAGAGAAAGAAAGTCGTGCAATGCAAATAAGACAGTTAAGCAATATAACTGATAAATAAGCAATCAAAACAAATAATCAATATAATAAGCAATTACTGAAAGCATTAACACAACCATTCAAAGCTATACCACACTTTGAAGGCTATGGTTCACTCATACGAGCAATGTACCATTTCACGAGCGATACATCAATCTCGAGCTTGATGTTGACAACGATGACAATAAGCGCGCATCCACCTTATAACACCAGTTTGGAATACCTCGAAAGTATCCATCAATCTACGACCCAAATCTCCCTGGGAGGCAGCCCAAGCGAAAAAAGGGAATAGCTACGGAGCTAAAGCAACCAACACTGGCAACCCGAGGCTACCCAGAGAGGCCCATCACTCACGTGCTGACACTATGCAATGCAAGACTTGATACAAGGCAATAAACGAGCGATAGCACAACAATACAAACTAGTGACAACAAATGAGATAACAAGCAATCACAATCAATACTAGCATTCAACTAACTTTTCAAGCATAACAAGCAATAATAAGCAACAATAACTCCAATTAAACAAGTATATCAAGCAACCCTAAGCATTCTATAGGCATAATATCAAGATAACAAGCAAAATCACAAATTGGCCCCAACTATCAAAACACTACCATGTCCAAACGAGCCACGAGTTCTAGAAACCGACTTCGCCAATCCTCCTAGGTCACCATAAGGCACGTCCAAGGACCCCGAAACCCTACTTTACCCTAGAATTCGCGCAAAGCCCTGATTTCCCCCTTTGCTCGTTTGAACTACAACTATACCAACCAAACACCCAACCAATGCCATAATCACAACAAAAGTGCTTCCGTGGCCTCCTAAAACAATGCCAACACGTAAAACGAGAAAATGCCAAACTCGACCTAAATGACCCCGACTTTCACTAAGCCGTTTTTCTTCGTTTTTCCATTACACATTCCAATTAAACCACACATTTAGGAATTCTAGCATATCTAGCATCTTCCTACATCAACAGAATGCGTAACGGAGCAACTTCATCGAAACGAGGGTTTACTATTCACAATTTACTATTCATCACACAATTTATATTTCAGTTCCAATATTTAACCACAGAAAATGTTAAAAAGCTATAAATACATGTTCTACAATCAACAAGGAACATTCTTTAAGCAACAAAACAATTAAAACAACAATCTACGCATAAAATCCAAAAATCAAAGTTTAGATACAAATATTTCAAATGCACAAATAACGATGAAACCCTCACCTTAGACGCTCCTAGACGCTAGGAAAACCTCGTAGAGTGCCTCGGAAACTACCCCGCACAAGCCCACGCGAAGAATCGAAGATTTGAAGTTGAGATTTTCTTTTTTTTTTCTCCTTCTTTTCCTCATGGTTTCAAGCCTTTTTTTTCTCTATTTTTTTCGTGTGCATTCTGCTTATTTAGAAGAAAAAAAATGATAAGAAGTCAAAGGTCAAAATTCGGTCAACCCGCTAAACCAAAATAGCTATGCGCGACCTTACGAAAACGGCCATAACTTCTTCTAGAAAACTCCAATTCATGAACGGTTTGAAGCCTCAGAAACTAGACTCATAGAGCTTTCCAACCATTTATAATTTGCTACCTAAATCTTCCCCAATTGGTTCAGATTTAACTCCAAAGTTGACCCAAAATTTGACTAACTTAACATTGCATTTTTTTATTTCTAATCCCAAGTTTGCCTTTTATTAAACATTTCAAAAATTTCCACCTTGTCCTAGTTGGTCAATGTAGATGAAAAGTCAACTAGTTTGGTCAAAGAAGATGAAAGGTCAATAAAATACAATTTAAATGAACTTTAAATGCTATTGAATTCATGCCAGGTTCGGGGTATCACACTGTGCGCCGCGTAACTCCTTATGGATCAAAAGTTATGGGCACCGGAGTGACGGAGACCTATTCCCAAGCCCTACGCCCTCAGTTTGAGGGCCTAGCCTGTGATAACCCGAACCCGGCATGCATTTAATAGCACCTGACTGCATTTGATTAAATGCTTAATTAGTTAAATCAACCAATTTGCACTATTTTAATATTCCTCTTGGAAGCATTTAGTAATTGCATATTGAATAATTGAAAGGTTGTTATCTACTTCTATTAATTATAGTAATTGAATTTATTCTCTTGTATTTAATTAAGTGTCATCTTAAATGTTAATATTTAATTTCACTTGATTACATGTTTATATTTATTTGTTAATTTGTAACTTAATATTAACTTCATAATTCTTTAAAATTTTCTAGAAATAGTTAAATTAATTATTTTTAAATGATTATTGATCACCTTGATTGTTTTGATTATTTTAATAATCGGTTTTGGTTGTTTTGCATTAAAATCACTCGATTTTCAAATAAATGAAGAAAGTAACTCCGAGCCGGAGTAAATTTTAAACTATTCTACTATTCTACTTTTCAAAGAATTAAAGTTTTATATTATTGCTCATCACTTTATTAGCGATCGATTAGTGACCGTTCGATCGTAGAATTTCAAAAATAGGAGTTAGAGAAATATTCTTCGGACTTAGTGAAAAATGTTTTTAGCTTAATTTAACTAGTTTTAGTTGTTTTTCATTTAATTGCATTGTTTTAACTTGAATTAGATTTAATGGCATCAAAATAAGCTTATTTGATTATTTTTAACTAAAGTTTGATTTTGCAAAAGACCAAAATGCCCTTTGTCACCTAATAAATAATAAAACAAGGCTAAAATAAAATTAAAAAACAAATTCCAAAATGCCCAAATTGTCCTTCTCATGGCCGAATGGATTAAGGAGAAAAAGAAAAGGATTTTTCTTGCATTTTCTTCTACAATTGCGCGTGGAATTGCTCGGGGGACGTGGCTCGGGTCCTTGCGGGTCTTGGTCTTCAATCTCTGGGAGGGTTTTCACGCTTTTGTGCATTTTAATACGAATTTGATTTTTGAGTCAATTTTTTAGAATTGATATTTATCGCGTTATAATGCCTGTTATTGCTTGAAATAGCTTGCTTAAGGTTCGTAGAGCATTGCTTGTTAGTTATTTAGCAATTTTTACGGTTGAAACGGCATATTTGAAATTGGGGAAGAACATGAATAGTGAATTATGAATAGTAAAGCCTAGAATTTCGGATTTTGATTCGAATTGCGATTGATTGATTTGGATAGGTGCCATTAGTGATAGAAAGATAAAATGTGAAATAAAAACGGATTGGCCTTTGTTAAAATTGGAAATTAGACAAAGAAACGTAAATGGGCCGTTTGACCAAAAGTTGACCGTGCTCGAATTGAGTTAGGGATTTCGTAATTCAGGACATGGAAGCACTTTTTGCGCTATTGTGGTGTTGATTGAATGACCGGTTAGCATAGCTGTAGTTCAAACATAGTAGGTGGACTTTCGGGTCTCGGGTGAGAAAGTGAAGTTTAGTGACATAGAAACGTGCCTTGTAGTGCCTGAGTGAATGTAGTGAAATCGGTTTCCTAATCCCGTAGCTCATTTGCTCGTAATTGTCCTTGGAAGTTGGGGTCGAATAGTGATATTTGTTGTTTTCGTGTTTGAACTGCCGTTACCTGTTTAATTGATGTTATTATTGCTTATTATTGCTTGTTATGCTTGAAAAGTTAGTTGAATGCTAGTATTGATTGTGATTGCTTGTTATCTCGTTTGTTGTCACTAGTTGTATTGTTGTGCTATCGCTCGTTTATTGCCTTGTATCGAGTCTTGCATTGCATAGTGTCCCGTACGTGAGTGATGGGCCTCTCTGGGTAGCCTCGGGTTGCCAGTGTTGGTTGCTCTAGCTCCGTTGCTATTCCCTCTTCTCACTTGGGTTGCCTCCTAGGGAGATTTGGGTCGTAGATTGATGGATACTTTCGGGGTATTCCAAACTAGTGTTATAAGGTGGATGCACGCTTATTGTCATAGTTGTTAACATCAAGCTCGAGATTGATGTATCGCTCGTGAAATGGTACTTTGCTCGTATGAGTGAACCATAGCCTTCAGAGTGTGGTATAGCTTTGAATGGTTGTGTTAATGCTTTCAGTAATTGCTTATTGTATTGATTGTTTGTCTTGATTACTTATTTATCAGTTATATTGCTTAACTGTCTTATTTACATTGCACGACTTTCTTTCTCTCCAATTTGATATCTGTCTCGCCCTCATTGAGTATACGTGTTGTGTATACTCACTCCTCACCACCACATTTCAAGAAATGTCATGTTAGTTGGAAAGTTCATGATTTCGTGAAAGTTCGTTGCCTGAAGAGTTGTCTTGCGTGCCTATGTGGCTTGAGTGTTCAAGTTTGTAAAGATGTATGTTCATATGTTGCTTGTATTTATTGTTAAAAGATATGTAATTTAATTCTAGCTAAGTAGTTGAAATGGTTTGATAAGTTAGATTATGTATTTAATTAATGTAGCTTAACTTCAATGCATGTTTGTAATGTCCAAAGGAAAAGAGTTAGAATGGCATGATAGTTTATTTTATGCAATAGCTTAATATGGTTTAATTGTCAAGTTCGAATGTACTTGCAAAAAAATGAAAAGAGATAGGTTAGCTTTTAAATTGGAAATGTATGTATAGTTGTTGAGTTTAATTGCTGAGAACCGAGGCTCGGATGGCCTTGAGGTGGTTTTGAATGTTTGGACATGGTATTGGTCCACTTATATGCTATCGCAGGTTTTACATTTCGCCTAGAAACAGGGGAGACTCCGTCCGTTTTCCCTAAAATTTATGCCCGGGTTTGGATTTGGGTTGTGATTAGATTGATCGATAGAACTCCCGGTCTCGAGAGGGATCAGGGTGTTACACAGCCTCTACGTGAAACGAAGTTGTCTTCCCAAGGTGCCGTGGGATTCGGTAATAGAAATGTGGTGGATAAAGTATCTTGGCAACCCTAATCTGGGCAAAAAAAAATTGAAAAATGGGAGTACAACACGAGGACTTCCCAGGGGGTCACCCATCCTAGTACTACATTCGCCCAAGCACATTTAACTTCGGAGTTATGATGGGATCCGGTGCGTTAGTGCTGGTATGATCGCACCCATCATGTTGTGGGCACAAATCCTTTATGTGTTGACGGTTCACAGTCCCAACCCAGAGAGATGGCCCATTCAAATGACCCAATGGGCTTATCGACAACCCATCCGCTTCAACAATGCAGCATCCTCGCAAGACTTGATATCGACGTGTTGTTGGGCCCTCTAATGTCCCACGAGTTAGGTTGTCGTCCTTTTAACAGCTCACGATGTACGATCCAGGACGGAAAAACAGTGCAAAAGAAGAAAAGTGGCCCGAAACTGATGAAAACAATCAATTTTTTGCTCTGAAATAGGCGTACCCGAGCAAGCTTGCTGCCCCCGTCATAGAGCTCTGGGAGAGCTTTCCAACGATATGCTGTTTGTCGCGTGACCCTTTATGAATTAAAAGTTATGGGCACCGGAGCGACGGAGACCTGGTCACAAGCCCCATGCCCTCAGTTTGCGGGCCCAGCCTCTACATGAAGTGAAGTTATCTTGCCCAAGGTGCCGCGGGATTCGGTAATAGAAATGTGGTGGATAAAGTATCTTGGCAACCCTATCCGGGGCAAAAAAAATTGAAATGGGGGGGTGCAACATGAGGATTTCACAGGGGGTCGCCTATTCTAATACTACTCTCGTCCAAGCACGCTTAACTTCGAAGTTCTGAAGGGATCCGGTGAATTTGTGCTGATATGATCGCACCCGTCATGTTGTGGGCACAAATACTTTATGAGTTGGCGGTTCAAAGTCCCAGCCCAGAGAGATGGCCCAATGGGCTTAACGAGAACCCATCTGCTTCAACAACGTAGCATCCTTGCAAGACGTGATATCGACGCGTTATAGGGACCTCTAATGTCCTGTGAGTTAGGTTGTCGTCCTTTTAGCAGCTCACGACGTACGATTCGGGACGGAAAAATAGAGCAAAAGAAGAAAAGTGGCCCGAAACTGATAAAAACTTTCGATTTTGGGCTCCAGAAATAGGCGCAGCCGAGCAGGCTTGCAGCCCCGTCGTAGAGAGAGCTTTCCAACGGTATACTGTGCGTAGCGTCACTCCTTACGGATTAAAAGTCATGGGCACCGGAGCGACGGAGACTTGGTCACTTGCCCCACGCCCTCGGTTTGCGGGCCCAACCTCTACGTGAAGAGAAGTTGTCTTGCCCAATGTGCCGTGGGATTCGGTAAAAGAAATGTGGTGGATAAAGTATCTTAGTAACCCTAACCGGGGCAAAAAAAATTGAAAATGGGCGGTGCAACATGAGGACTTCTCAGGGGGTCACCCATCCTAGTACTACATTCGCCCAAGCACGTTTAACTTCGGAGTTATGATGGGATCCGGTGCATTAATGCTAGAATGATCGCACCCGTCAGGTTGTGGGCACAAATCCTTTGTGTTGACGGTTCACAGTCCCAGCACAGAGAGATGGCCCATTCAAAAGGCCCAATGGGCTTAACGACAACCCATTCGCTTCAACAACGCAGCATCCTCATAAGACGTGATATGGACGCGTTGTAGGGCCCTATAATGTCCTGCGAGTTTGGTTGTCGTCCTTTTAACATCTCACGACGTACGATCCCGGACTGAAAAACAGAGCAAAAGAAGAAAGATGGACCGAAACAGATGAAAACGTTCGATTTTGGGCTCAAAAAATAAGCGCAGCCGAGCAGGCTTGCTGCCCCCGATGTAGAGCTCTTGAAGAGCTTCCCAACGGTATGTTGTGCATCGCGTCACTCCTTATTGATTAAAACTTATGGGCACTGAAGCGACGGAGACCTGGTGACAAGCACCATGCCTCGGTTTACGGGCCTAGCCTCTACATTAAGCGAAGTTGTCTTTCCCAATGTGCCGTGGGATTTGGTAATAGAAATATGGGGGATAAAGTATTTTGGCAACCCTAACCGGGGCAAAAGAAATTTAAAAGCGGGGGTGCACCAAGACGGCTTCCCAGGGGGTCACCCATCCTAGTGGTAGTATGATCGCACCCGTCATGATGTGGGCACAAATCCTTTATGTGTTGATGGTTCGCAGTCCCAGCCCAGAGAGATGGCCCATTCAAAAGGCCCAAAGGGCTTAACGACAACGCATCTGCTTCAACAACACAGTATCCTCAGAAGACGTGATATCGATGCGTTGTAGGCACTCTAATGTCCCTCAAGTTACGTCGTCGTCCTTTTAACCGCTCACGATGGACGATCCGTGGCGGAAAAACTGAGCAAAAGAAGAAAAGTGGCCTGAAACTGACGAAAACATTCGATTTTGGGCTCAAAAAATGGGTGCAGCCGTGCAGGCTTGCTGCCCCCGTCGTAGAGCTCTCGGAGAGCTTTCCAACGGTATGATGTGCGTTGCGTCACTTCTTACGAATTAACAGTTATGGGCACCGGAGCGACGGAGACCTGGTCACAAGCCCCATGCCCTCCGTTTGCGGGCCCAACCTCTACGATAAGCGAAGTTGTCTTGCTCAATGTGCCGTGGGATTCGGTAATAGAAATGTGGTGGATAAAGTATTTTGGCAACCCTAACCAGGGCAAAAAAAACTGAAAATGGGGGGTAAAACACGAGGACTTCCCAGGGAGTCACCCATCCTAGTACTACTCTCGCCCAATCACGCTTAGCTTTGGAGTTCGGATGGGATCTGGTGCATTAGTACTTGTATGATCGCACCCGTCATGTTGTGGGCACAAATCCTTTATGTGTTGACGGTTCACAGTCCTAACCCAAAGAGATGGCCCATTCAAGAGGCCCAATCGGCTTAACGACAACCCATCCACTTCAACAATGCAACATCCTCGCAAAACGTGATATCGATGCATTTTTGGGCCGTCTAATGTCCCGCGAGTTACGTTGGTGACCTTTTAACAGCTCACGATGTACGATCCAGGACGGAAAAACTGAGCAACAGAAGAAAAGTGGCCCAAAACTGATAAAAACATTCGATTTAGGCTCCAAAAACGGGCACAGCCGAACAGGCTTGCTGCCGCGGTCGTAGAGCTCTCAGAGAGCTTTCCAACGGTATTCTGTGTGCTGCATAACTCTTTACAGATCAAAAGTCATGGGCACCGGAGCGACGGAGACCTGGTCACAAGCCCTACGCCATCGGTTTGCGAGCCCAACCTCTACATGAAGTGAAGTTGTCTTGCCTAAGGTGCCGTGGGATTCGGTAAAAGAAATGTGCTGGATAAAATATCTTGGCAACCCTAACCGGGGTAAAAAAAATTGAAAAGGGGTGTGCAACACGAGGACTTCCCAGGGGGTCACCCATCCTAGTACAACTCTCCCCCAAGCACGCTTAACTTCGGAGTTCTGATGGGATCCAGTGCATTAGTGCTGGTTTGATCGTACCCGTCATGTTAAGGGTGCAAAGCCCATATATGTTGAAGGTTCACAATCCCAGCCCAGAGAGATGGCCCATTCAAAAGGCCCAATGGGCTTATCGATAACCCATTCGCTTTAACAACGCAGCATCCTCGTAAGACGTGATATCGACGCATTGTAGGGCCCTGTAATATCCCGTGAGTTAGGTTGTCGTCCTCTTAATAGCTCACGATGTACGATCTGGGATGGAAAAATAGAGCAAAAGAAGAAAAGTGGCCCGAAACTAATGAATACGTTCGATTTTAGGCTCCGAAAATAGGCGCAACCGAGCAAGCTTGCTGCCACCATCGTAGAGCTCTTGAAGAGCTTTCCAACAGTATGCTATGCATCGCGTAACTCCTTACGGATTAAAAGTAATGGGCACTTGAGCGACGGAGACCTGGTCACAAGCCCTTCGCCCTCGGTTTGCAGGCCCAACCTTTACGTGAAGCGAAGTTGTCTTGCCTAAGGTGCCGTGGGATTCGGTAATAGAAATGTGGTGGATAAAGTATCTTGGCAACCCTAACCGGGGCAAAAAAAATTGAAAAAAGCGGGTGCAACACGAGGACTTCACAGGGGGTCACCCATCGCAGTACTACTCTCGCCCAAGTGCGCTTAACTTCGGAGTTCTGATGGGATCCGGTGCATTTGGGTTGGTATGATTGTGCCCGTCATGTTGAGGGCACAAATCATTTATGTGTTGAAGGTTCACAGTCCCAGCCCAGAGAGATGTCCTATTCAAAAGGCCCAATAGGCTGAACGACAACCCATCAACTTCAACAATGCAGCATCCTCATAAGACGTGACATCGACGCATTGTAGGGCCCTGTAATATCCCGCGAGCGAGGTTGTCATCCTTTTAACAGCTCACGACGTACGATCCCGGACGGAAAAACAGAGCAAAAGAAGAAAAGTGGCCCAAAACTGATGAATACGTTCAATTTTGGGCTACGAAAACCGGCACACCCGAGCAAGCTTGCTACCCCCGTCATAGAGCACTTGGAGAACTTTCCAACGATATGTTGTGCATCGGGTGACTCCTTAGAAATTAAAAGTTATGGGCACCGGAGCAACGGAGACCTAGTCACAAGCCCCACGCCCTCGGTTTGCGGGCCCAACCTCTACGTGAAGCGAAGTTGTCTTGCCCAAGGTGCCGTGGGATTCGGTAATAGAAATGTGGTAGATAAAGTATCTTGGCAACCCTATCTGGGGCCAAAAAAATTGAAAAAGGGTGTGCAACACGAAGACTTCCCAGGGGGTCCCCCATCCTAGTACAACTCTCGCCGAAGCAAGCTTAACTTTGGAGTTCTGAAGGGATCCATTGCATTTGTGCTGGTATGATCGCACCCGTCATGTTGAGGGTACAAATCCTTTATGTGTTGAAGGTTCACAGTCCCAGCCCAGAGAGATGGCCTATTCAAAAGGCCCAATGGGCTTAACGATAACCCATCCGCTTTAACAACGCAGCATCCTCGTAAGACGTGATATCGACGTATTGTAGGGCCCTGTAATATCCCGTGAGTTAGGTTGTCATCCTTTTAATAGCTCACGATGTACGATCTGGGATGAAAAATCAGAGCAAAAGAAGAAAAGTGGCCCGAAACTAATGAATACATTCGATTTTGGGCTCTGAAAATAGGCGCAGCTGAGCAGGCTTGCTGCCTCCATCGTAGAGCTTTGGAAGAGCTTTCCAACAGTATGCTATGAATTGCATAACTCCTTACGGATTAAAAGTTATGGGCACCTGAGCAACGGAGACCTGGTCACAAGCCCTAAGCCCTCGGTTTGCAGGCCCAACCCTTACGTGAAGCGAAGTTGTCTTGCCCAAGGTTCCGTGGGATTCGGTAAAAGAAATGTGGTGGATAAAGTATCTTGGCAACCCTAACCGGAGAAAAAAAAATTGAAAAGGGGTGTGCAACACGAGGACTTCACAAGGGGTCACCCATCCTAGTACTACTCTTGCCCAAGTACGCTTAACTTCGGAGTTCTGATCGGATCCGGTGCATTTGGGCTGGTATGATCGCGCCTATCATGTTGAGGGCATAAATCCTTTATGTGTTGAAGGTTCACAGTCCTAGCCCAGAGAGATGGCCCATTCAAAAGGCCCAATAGGCTGAACGATAACCCATCAACTTCAACAACGCAGCATCCTCATAAGACGTGACATCGACGCATTGTAGGGCCCTGTAATATCCCGCGAGCGAGGTTGTCATCCTTTTAACAGCTCACGACGTACGATCCGGGACAGAAAAATATAGCAAAAGAAGAAAAGTGGCCCAAAACTAATGAATACGTTCAATTTTGGGCTCCGAAAACAGGCACACTCGAACAAGCTTGCTACCCCCGTCATCGAGCTCTTGGAGAACTTTCCAACGATATGTTGTGCATCGCATGACTCCTTACAAATTAAAAGTTATGGGCACCGGCGCGACGGAGACCTAGTCACAAGCCCCACGCCCTCGGTTTGCGGGCCCAGCCTCTACGTGAAGCGAAGTTGTCTTGCCCAAGGTGCCGTGGGATTCGGTAATAGAAATGTGGTGGATAAAGTATCTTGGCAACCCTATCCGGGCCCAAAAAAATTGAAAATGGGGGGTGCAACATGAGGACTACACAAAGGGTCCAGTGCATTTGTGCTGGTATGATCGCTTAACTTTGGAGTTATGATGGGATCCGGTGCCTTTGTGCTGGTATGATCGCACCTGTCATGTTGTGGGCACAAATCCTTTATGTGTTGACGGTTCACAGTCCTAGTCGAGAGAGATGGCCCAAAGGGCTTAACGAGAGCCCATTCGCTACAAGAACGCAGCTTCTTTGGAAGACGTGATATCGACGCATTGTAGGGCCCTCTAATGTCCCTCGAGTTAGGTTTTCATCCTTTTAACAGCTCACGAAGTATGATCTGGGATGAAAAAAGAGAGCAAAAGAAGAAAAGTGGCTCGAAACTGATGAAAATGTTCAATTTGGGCTCCAAAAATAGGCACAGCTGAGCAGTCTTGCAGCCCTGTCGTAGAGAGTGCTTTTCAATGGTATGTTGTACGTAGTGTCACTCCTTACGGATTAAAAGTTATGGGCACTGGAGCGATGGAGACTTGGTCAGATGCCCGATGCCCTCGGTTTGCGGGCCCAACCTCTACGTGAAGCGAAGTTGTCTTGCCCAAGGTACCGTGGGATTAGGTAAAAGAAATGTGGTGGATAAAGTATCTTGGCAACCCTAACCGGGGCAAAAAAAATTGAAAAAGGGGGTCCAACACGAGGACTTCCCAGGGTGTCACCCATCCTAGTACAACTCTCGCCCAAGCACGCTTAACTTCGGAGTTCTAATGGGATTCGGTGCATTTGTGGTGGTATGATTGCACCCGTGATGTTGAGGGCACAAATCCTTTATGTGTGAAAGGTTCACAATCCCAGCTCGGAGAGATGGCCCATTCAAAAGGACCAATATGCTTAACGACAACCCATTCGCTTTAACAACGCAGCATCCTCGTAAGACGTGATATCGACGCATTGTATGACCCTGTAATATCCCGCGTGCTAGGTTGTCGTCCTTTTAACAACTCACGATGTACGATCTGGGATGAAAAAACAGAGCAAAAGAAGAAAAGTAGCCTGAAACTAGTGAAAACGTTCGATTTTGGGCTCCAACAATAGGCGCAGCCGAGCAAGTTTGATGCCCCCGTCGTAGAGCTCTCGGAGAGCTTTCCAATGGTATGCTATACATCATGTCATTCTTTACAGATTAAAAGTTATGGGCACTGGAGCGACGGAGACTTGGTCATAAGCGCTACGCATTCGGTTTGCGGGCCCAGCCTCTACGTGAAGCGAAGCTGTCTTGCCCAAGGTGCAGTGGGATTCAAAAAAAGAAATATGGTGGATAAAGTATCTTGGCAACCTTAACCGGGGCAAAAAAAATTGAAAAGGGGGGTGCAACACGAGGACTTCCCAAGGGGTCACCCATCCTAGTACTACTCTCGCCGAAGCACGCTTAACATCGGAGTTCTTATGGGATCCAATGCATTAGTGCTGGTATGATCACACCCGTTATGTTGAGGGCCCAAATTCTTTATGTGTTGACGGTTCACAGTCCTAGCCTAGAGAGATGGCCCATTCAAAAGGCCCAATGTGCTCAACGATAACCTATCTGCTTCAACAATGCAGTATCCTCGTAAGACGTGATATCGACGTGTTGTAGGCCACTGTAATATCCTACGAGTTAGGTTGTCATTCTTTTAATAGCTCACGACGTACGATCTGGGACGGAAAAATAGAGCAAAAGAAGAAAAGTGGCACGAAATTGATGAATACGTTTGATTTTGGGCACCGAAAACAGGTGCAGCCGAGCAGGCTTGCTGCTCCCGTCGTAGAGCTCTCGGAGAGCTTTCCAACGGTAAGTTGTGCGTCGCGTAACTCATTACGAATTAAAAGTTTTGGGAATCGAAGCGATGGAGACCTGGTCACAAGCCCCACGCCTCTACGTGAAGCGAAGTTGTCTTGCCCAAGGTGCCGTGGGATTCGGTAATAGAAATGTGGTGGATAAAGTATCTTCGTAACCCAAACCGGGGAAAAAAAATTGAAAATGGGGGGTGCAACATGAGGACTTCCCACGGGATCACCCATCCTAGTACTGCTCTCGCCAAAGCATGCTTAACTTCGGAGTTCTGATGGGTTCCGGTGCATTAATGCTAGCATGATCGGACCCATCACGTTGTGGGCATAAATCCTTTATGTGTTGACGGTTCACTGTCCCAGCCCAGAGAGATGGCCCATTCAAAAGGCCCAATGGGCTTAACGACAACCCATCTGCTTCAACAACACAGTATCCTCGGAAGACGTGATATCGATGCGTTGTAGGCACTCTAATGTCCCTCAAGTTAGGTTGTCGTCCTTTTAACAGCTCACGATGTACGATCCGGGATGGAAAAACTGAGCAAAAGAAGAAAAGTGGCCTGAAACTGACGAAAACATTCGATTTTGGGCTCGAAAAATGGGTGCAGCCGTGCAGGCTTGCTGCCCCCGTCGTAGAGCTCTCGGAGAGCTTTCCAACTGTATGATGTGTGTTGCGTCACTTCTTACGAATTAACAGTTATAGGCACCGGAACGACGGAGACCTGGTCACAAGCCCCATGCCTTCCGTTTGCGGTCCCAACCTCTACGAGAAGCGAAGTTGTCTTGCTCAATGTGCCGTGGGATTCAGTAATAGAAATGTGGTGGATAAAGTATTTTGGCAACCCTAACCAGGGCAAAAAAAATTGAAAATGGGGGGTAAAACACGAGGACTTCCCAGGGAGTCACCCATCCTAGTACTACTCTCGCCCAATCACGCTTAGCTTTGGAGTTCGGATGGGATCTGGTGCATTAGTACTTGTATGATCGCACCCGTCATGTTGTGGGCACAAATCCTTTATGTGTTGACGGTTCACAGTCCTAACCCAAAGAGATGGCCCATTCAAGAGGCCTAATCGGCTTAACGACAACCCATCCACTTCAACAATGCAACATCCTCGCAAGACGTGATATCGACGCATTTTTGGGCCATCTAATGTCCCGCGAGTTACGTTGTCGACCTTTTAACAGCTCACAATGTACGATCCAGGACGAAAAAACTGAGCAACAGAAGAAAAGTGGCCCAAAACTGATAAAAACATTCGATTTTGGGCTCCAAAAACGGGCGCAGCCGAACAGGCTTGCTACCCCGGTCGTAGAGCTCTCAGAGAGCTTTCCAACGGTATTCTGTGTGCCGCATAACTCTTTACAGATCAAAAGTCATGGGCACCGGAGCGACGGAGACCTGGTCACAAGCCCTATGCCCTCGGTTTGCGGGCCCAACCTCTACGTGAAGTGAAGTTGTCTTGCCCAAGGTGCCGTGGGATTCGGTAAAAGAAATGTGCTAGGTAAAATATCTTGGCAACCCTAACCGGGGTAAAAAAAATTGAAAAGGGGTGTGCAACACGAGGATTTCCCAGGGGGTCACCCATCCTAGTACAACTCTCGCCGAAGCAAGCTTAACTTCGGAGTTCTGATGGGATCCAGTGCATTAGTGCTGGTATGATCGCACCCATCATGTTGAGGGTATAAATCCTTTATGTGTTGAAGGTTCATAGTCCCAGCCCAGAGAGATGGCCCATTCAAAAGGCCCAATGGGCTTAACGATAACCCATCCGCTTTAACAACGCAGCATCCTCGTAAGACATGATATTGACTCATTGTAGGGCCCTGTAATATCCCGTGAGTTAGGTTGTCGTCCTCTTAATAGCTCACGATGTGCGATCTGGGATGGAAAAACAGAGCAAAAGAAGAAAAGTGGCCCGAAACTAATGAATACGTTCGATTTTGGGCTCCGAAAATAGGCGCAACCGAGCAAGCTTGCTGCCACCATCGTAGAGCTCTTGAAGAGCTTTCCAACAGTATGCTATGCGTCGCGTAACTCCTTACGGATTAAAAATAATGGGCAATTGAGCGACGGAGACCTGGTCACAAGCCCTACGCCCTCGGTTTGCAGGCCCAACCTTTACGTGAAGCGAAGTTGTCTTGCCCAAGGTGCCGTGGGATTCGGTAAAAGAAATGTGGTGGATAAAGTATCTTGGCAACCCTAACCGGGGCAAAAAAAAATGAAAAGGGGGGTGCAACACGAGGACTTCACAGGGGGTCACCCATCCTAGTACTACTCTTGCCCAAGTGCGCTTAACTTCGGAGTTCTGATGGGATCCGGTGCATTTGGGTTGGTATGATTGCGCCCGTCATGTTGAGGGCACAAATCCTTTATGTGTTGAAGGTTCACAGTCCCAGCCCAGAGAGATGGCCTATTCAAAAGGCCCAATAGGCTGAACGACAACCCATCAATTCAACAACGCAGCATCCTCATAAGACATGACATCGACGCATTGTAGTGCCCCGTAATATCCCGTGAGTTAGGTTGTCATCCTTTTAATAGCTCTCGACGTACGATCCGGGATGGAAAAATAGAGCAAAAGAAGAAAAGTGGCCCAAAACTGATGAATACGTTCAATTTTGGGCTCCAAAAACCGGCACACCCGAGCAAGATTGCTACCCACGTCATAGAGCTCTTGGAGAACTTTCCAACGATATGTTGTGCATTGGGTGACTTCTTACAAATTAAAAGTTATGGGCACCGGAGTGACGGAGACCTAGTCACAAGCCCCACGCCCTCGGTTTGCGGGCCCAACCTCTACGTGAAGCGAAGTTGTCTTGCCCAAGGTGCCGTGGGATTTGGTAATAGAAATGTGGTGGATAAAGTATCTTGGCTACCCTATCTGGGGCCAAAAAAATTGAAAAGGGGTGTGCAACACGAGAACTACCCAGGGGGTCACCCATCCTAGTACAACTCCCGCCAAAGCAAGCTTAACTTTGGAGTTCTGATGGGATCCAGTGCATTAGTACTGGTATGATCGCACCCGTCATGTTGAGGGTACAAATCCTTTATGTGTTGAAGGTTCACAGTCCCATCCCAGAGAGATGGCCCATTCAAAAGGCCCAATGGGCTTAACGATAACCCATCCACTTTAACAACACAGCATCCTCGTAAGACGTGATATCGACGTATTGTAGGGCCTTGTAATATCCCGTGAGTTAGGTTGTCGTCCTTTTAATAGCTCACGATGTACGATCTGGGATTAAAAATCAGAGCAAAAGAAGAAAAGTGGCACGAAACTAATGAATACATTCGATTTTGGGCTCCGAAAATAGGTGCAGCTGAGCAGGCTTGCTGCCACCATCGTAGAGCTCTGGAAGAGCTTTCCAACAGTATGCTATGCATTGCATAACTCCTTACGGATTAAAAGTTATGGGCACCTGAGCAACGGAGACCTGGTCACAAGCCCTAAGCCCTCGGTTTGCAGGCCCAACCCTTACGTGAAGCGAAGTTGTCTTGCCCAAGGTGCCGTGGGATTCGGTAAAAGAAATGTGGTGGATAAAGTATCTTGGCAACCCTAACCGGGGCAAAAAAAATTAAAAAGGGGGGTGCAACACGAGGACTTCACAAGGGGTCACCCATCCTAGTACTACTCTTGCCCAAGTACGCTTAACTTCGGAGTTCTGATCGGATCCGGTGCATTTGGGCTGGTATGATCGCGCCTGTCATGTTGAGGGCACAAATCCTTTATGTGTTGAAGGTTCATAGTGCTAGCCCAGAGAGATGGCCCATTCAAAAGGCCCAATAGGCTGAACGATAACCCATCAACTTCAACAACGCAGCATCCTCATAAGACGTGACATCGACGCATTGTAGGGCCCTGTAATATCCCGCGAGCAAGGTTGTCATCCTTTTAACAGCTCACAACGTACGATCCGGGACAAAAAAATAGAGCAAAAGAAGAATAGTGGCCCAAAACTAATGAATACGTTCAATTTTGGGCTCCGAAAATAGGCACACTCGAAGAAGCTTGCTACCCCCGTCATCGAGCTCTTGGAGAACTTTCCAACGATATGTTGTGCATCGCATGACTCTTTACAAATTAAAAGTTATGGGTACTGGAGCGACGGAGACCTAGTCACAAGCCCTACGCCTCGATTTGCAGGCCCAACCTCTACGTGAAGCGAAGTTGTCTTGGCCAAGGTGCCGTGGGATTCGGTAATAGAAATGTGGTGGATAAAATATCTTGGCAACCCTATCCGGGCCCAAAAAAATTGAAAATGGGGGGTGCAACATGAGGACTACACAAAGGGTCCAGTGCATTTGTGCTGGTATGATCGCTTAACTTTGGAGTTATGATGGGATCCGGTGCATTTCTGCTGCTATGATCGCACTTGTCATGTTGTGGGAACAAATCCTTTATGTGTTGACGGTTCACAGTCCTAGTCGAGAGAGATGGCCCAATGGGCTTAACGAGAGCCCATTCGCTACAAGAACGCAGCTTCTTTGGAAGACGTGATATCGACGCGTTGTAGGGCCCTCTAATGTCCCTCGAGTTAGGTTGTCATCCCTTTAACAGCTCACGATGTACGATCCGGGATGAAAAAATAGAGGAAAAGAAGAAAAGTGGCTCGAAACTGATAAAAATGTTCGATTTTGGGCTCCAAAAATAGGCACAGATGAGCAGTCTTGCAGCCCTGTCGTAGAGAGTGCTTTTCAATGGTATGCTGTACGTAGTGTCACTCCTTACAGATTAAAAGTTATGGGCACTGGAGTGACGGAGACTTGGTCAGATGCCCGATGCCCTCGGTTTGTGGGCCCAACCTCTACGTGACGCGAAGTTGTCTTGCCCAAGGTACCGTGGGATTTGGTAAAAGAAATGTGGTGGATAAAGTATCTTGGCAACCCTAACCGGGGCAAAAAAATTGAAAAAGGGGGTCCAACACAAGGACCTCCCAGGGTGTCACCCATCCTAGTACAACTCTCGCCCAAGCACGCTTAACTTCGGAATTCTAATGGGATTCGGTGCATTTGTGGTGGTATGATCGCACCCGTGATGTTGAGGGCCCAAATCCTTTATGTGTTAAAGGTTCACAATCCCAGCTCGGAGAGATGGCCCATTCAAAAGGACCAATAGGCTTAACGACAACCCATCCGCTTTAACAACGTAGCATCCTCGTAAGACGTGATATCGACGCATTGTATGACCTTGTAATATCCCGCGTGCTAGGTTGTCGTCCTTTTAACAGCTCATGATGTACGATCTGGGATGAAAAAACAGAGCAAAAGAAGAAAAGTAGCCTGAAAATAGTGAAAACGTTCGATTTTGGGCTCCAACAATAGGCGCAGCCGAGCAAGTTTGATGCCCCCGTCTTAGAGCTCTCGGAGAGCTTTCCAATGGTATGCTATACATCATGTCATTCTTTACAGATTAAAAGTTATGGGCACTGGAGCGACGGAGACTTGGTCACAAGCCCTACGCATTCGGTTTGCGGGCCCAGCCTCTACGTGAAGTGAAGCTGTCTTGCCCAAGGTACAGTGGGATTCAAAAAAAGAAATATGGTGGATAAAGTATCTTGGCAACCTTAACCAGGGCAAAAAAAATTGAAAAGGGGGGTGCAACACGAGGACTTCCCAAGGGGTCACCCATCTTAGTACTACTCTCGCCGAAGCACGCTTAACATCGGAGTTCTTATGGGATCCAATGCATTAGTGCTGGTATGATCGCACCCGTCATGTTGAGGGCCCAAATCCTTTATGTGTTGATAGTTCATAGTCCTAGCCTAGAGATATGGCCCATTCAAAAGGCCCAATGTGCTCAACGATAACCTATCTGCTTCAACAATGCAGTATCCTTGTAAGACGTGATATCGACGTGTTGTAGGGCCCTGTAATATCCTACGAGTTAGGTTGTCTTTCTTTTAATAGCTCACGACATACGATCTAGGACGGAAAAACAGAGCAAAAGAAGAAAAGTGGCACGAAATTGATGAATACGTTTGATTTTGGGCACCGAAAACAGGCGCAGCCGAGCAGGCTTGCTGCTCCCGTCGTAGAGCTCTCGGAGAGCTTTCCAACGGTAAGTTGTGCGTCGCGTAACTCATTACGAATTAAAAGTTATGGGAATCGAAGCGACGGAGACCTGGTCACAAGCCCCACGCCTCTACGTGAAGCGAAGTTGTCTTGCCCAAGGTGCCGTGGGATTCAGTAATAGAAATGTGGTGGATAAAGTATCTTCGCAACCCAAACCGGGGCAAAAAAATTGAAAATGGGGGGTACAACATGAGGACTTCCCACGGGGTCACCCATCCTAGTACTACTCTCGCCAAAGCACGCTTAACTTCGGAGTTCTGATGGGTTCCGGTGCATTAATGCTAGCATGATCGGACCCGTCACGTTGTGGGCACAAATCCTTTATGTGTTGACGGTTCACTGTCCCAGCCCAGAGAGATGGCCCATTCAAAAGGCCCAATGGGCTTAACGACGACCCATCCACTTCAACAACCCAGCATCCTCGCAAGACGTGATATCGACACGTTGTAGGGCCTATTAATGTCCCGTGAGTTAGGTTGTCGTCCTCTTAACAGGTCACGACGTACGATCCGCGATAGAAAAACATAGTAAAAAAAAAGTGGCCCGAAACTGAAGAATCCGTTCCATTTTGGGCTCCAAAAATAGGCGCAGCCGAGTAGGCTTGTTGCCCCCGTTGTAGAGCTCTCTGAGAGCTTTCCATCGGTATGCTGTGCGTCGCGTCATTCCTTACGGATTAAAAGTTATGGGCACCAGAGCGACGGAGACCTGGTCACAAGCGCTACACCCTCGGTTTAGGGGCCCAGCCTCTACGTGAGGCGAAGTTGTCTTGCCCAAGGTGCCGTGGGATTCAGTAAAAGAAATGTGGTGGATAAAGTATCTTGGCAACCATAACCGGGGCAAAAAAAATTGAAAACGGGGGTACAACACGAGGACTTCCCAGGGGGTCACCCATCTTAGTACTACTCTTGCCCAAGCACGCTTTACTTCGGAGTTCTGATGGGATCCGGTGCATTAGTGCTGGTATGATCGCACCCGTCATATTGACGGCACAAATCCTTTATGTGTTGACGGTTCACAGTCCCAGCCCAAAGAGATGGCCCATTCAACAAGCCCAATGGGCTTAAAGACAACGCATCCACTTCAACAACGCAACTTCCTTGGAAGACGTGATATCGACGCATTGTAGGGCCCTCTAATGTCCTGTGAGTTAGGTTGTCATCCTTTTAATAGCTCACGACGTACCATCCGGGATGGAAAAACAGAGGAAAAGAAGAAAAGTGGCCCGAAATTGATAAAAACGTTCGATTTTGAGCTCCAAAAATAGGCAGAGATGAGCAGTCTTGCAGCCCCGTCGTAGAGAGTTCTTTTCAATGGTATGCTGTACGTAGTGTCACTCCTTACGGATTAAAAGTTATGGGCATCGGAGCGACGGAGACTTGGTCACATGCCCTATGCCCTCGGTTTGCGGGCCCAACCTCTACGTGAAACGAAGTTGTCTTGCCCAAGGTGCCGTGGGATTTGGTAAAAGAAATGTGGGGGATAAAGTATCCTCGCAACCCTAACCGGGGCAAAAAAAATTGAAAAGAGGGGTACAACACGATGACTTCCCAGGGGGTCACCCATCCTAGTACAACTTTCGCCTAAGCACGCTTAACTTCGGAGTTCTAATGGGATTTGGTGCATTTGTGGTGGTATGATCGCACCCGTGATGTTGAGGGCACAAATCCTTTATATGTTGAAGGTTCACAATCCCAGCTGGGAGAGATGGCCCATTCAAAAGGACCAATAGGCTTAACGACAACCCATCCGCTTTAACAACGCAGCATCCTCGTAAGACGTTATATCGATGCATTGTACAACCCTGTAATATCCCGCGTGCTAGGTTGTCGTCCTTTTAACAGCTCACGATGTACGATCTGGGACGGAAAAATATAGCAAAAGAAGAAAGTGGCCCGAAACTAATGAAAACGTTCGATTTTGGGCTCCAACAATAGGCGCAGCCGAGCAAGCTTGTTGCCCCCGTCGTAGAGCTCTCGGAGAGCTTTCCAATGGTATGCTATACGTCACGTCATTCCTTACAGATTAAAAGTTATGGGCACCGGAGCGACAGAGACTTGATCACAAGCCCTACGCCTTCGGTTTGCGGGCCCAGCCTCTACGTGAAGCGAAGATGTCTTGCCCAAGGTGCAGTGGGATTTGAAAAAAGAAATATGGTGGATAAAGTATCTTGGTAACCCTAACCGGGGCAAAAAAAATTGAAAAGGAGGGTGCAACACGAGGACTTCCCAAGGGGTCACCCATCCTAGTACTACTCTCGCCGAAGCACGCTTAACATCGGAGTTCTTATGGGATCCAGTGCATTAGTGCTGGTATGATCGCACCCGTCATGTTGAGGGCCTAAATCCTTTATGTGTTGACGGTTAACAGTCCTAGCCTAGAGAGATGGCCCATTCAAAAGGCCCTATGTGCTCAACGATAACCTATCATCTTCAACAACGCAGTATCCTCGTAAGACGTGATATCGATGTGTTGTAGGGCCCTGTAATATCCCACGAGTTAGGTTGTCATTCTTTTAATAGCTCACGACGTACGATATAGGACAAAAAAAATAGAGCAAAAGAAGAAAAGTGGCCCGAAACTGATGAATACATTTGATTTTGGGCTCCAAAAATAGGCGCAGCCGAGCAAGCTTGCTGTTCCCGTCGTAGAGCTCTTGGGGAGCTTTCCAACGATAAGCTGTGCGTCGCGTAACTCATTACGAATTAAAAGTTATAGGAATCGAAGCGACGGAGACCTGGTCATAAGCCCCTTGCCCTCGGTTTGTGGGCCTAGCCTCTACATGAAGCGAAGTTGTCTTACCCAAGGTGCCATGGGATTCGGTAATAGAAATGTGGTGGATAAAGTATCTTCGCAACCCAAACCGAGGAAAAAAAATTGAAAGTGCGGGGTGCAACACGAGGACTTCCCACGGGTCACCCATCCTTGTACTACTCTCGCCAAAGCACGCTTAACTTCGGAGTTCTAATGGGTTCCGGTGCATTAATGCTGGCATGATCGGACCCGTCACGTTGTGGGCACAAATCCTTTATGTGTTGACGGTTCATAGTCCCATCCCAGAGAGATGGCCCATTCAAAAGGCCCAATGGGCTTAATGACGACCCATCCGCTTCAACAACCCAGCATCCTCGCAAGATGTGATATCGACACGTTGTAGGGCCTACTAATGTCCCGTGAGTTAGGTTGTCGTATTTTAACAGCTCACGACGTACGATCCGGGATAGAAAAACAGAGCAAAAAAAAGTGGCCCGAAACTGATTAATACGTTCGATTTTGGACTCCGAAAATAGGCACAGCCGAGAAGGCTTGCTGCCCCTGTTGTAGAGCTCTCTGAGAGCTTTCCAACGATATGCTGTGCGTCGCGTCATTCCTTACGGATTAAAAGTTATGGGCACCGGAGCGACGGAGACCTAGTCACAAGCGCTACGCCCTCGGTTTAGGGGCCCAGCCTCTACGTGACGCGAAATTGTCTTGCCCAAGGTGCCATGAGATTCAGTAAAAGAAATGTGGTGGATAAAGTATATTGGCAACCCTAACCGGGGCAAAAAAAATTGAAAACGGGGGTACAACACGAGGACTTCCCAGGGGGTCACCCATCTTAGTACTACCCTTGCCCAAGCACGCTTAACTTCGGAGTTCTGATGGGATCCGGTGCATTATTGCTGGTATGATGGCACCCATCATGTTGAAGGCACAAATCCTTTATGTGTTGAAGGTTCACAGTCCCAACCTAGAGAGATGGCCCATTCAAAAGGCCTAATAGGCTTAACGACAACCCATCTACTTCAACAAAGTAGCATCCTCGTAAGACGTGATATCGACGCATTGTAGGGCCCTGTAATATACCACGAGTTACGTTGTCGTCCTTTTAACAGCTCACGACGTACGATCAGGGATGGAAAAACAGAGCAAAAGAAGAAAAGTAGCCCGAAACTGATGAATACATTTGATTTTGGGCTCTGAAAATATGTACAGTCGAGCAAGCTTGCTTCCCCCATCGTAGAGCTCTCGGAGAGCTTTCCAATGCTATGCTGTGCGTCACGTCACTCCTTACGGATTAAAAGTTATGGGCACCGGAGCGACGAAGACCTTGTCACAAGCCCCACGCACTCAGTTTACGGGCCCAGCGACTATGTGAAGCGAAGTTGTCTTGCCCAATGTGCCGTGGGATTTCGTAATAGAAATGTGGTGGATAAAGTATCTTCGCAACCCTAACCGGGGCAAAAAAAATTGAAAAGGCGGGGTGCAATACCAGGACTTCCCAAGGGGTCACCTATCCTAGTACTACTCTCGCCCAAGCACGCTTATCTTCGGAGTTCTGATGGGATCCGGCGCATTAAAGCTGGTATTATCTCACCCGTCATGTTGTGGGCACAAATCATTTATGCATTAACGGTTCACATTCCCAGCCTAGAGAGATGGCCCATTCAAAAGGCCCAATGGGCTTAACGATAACCCATCCGCTTCAACAACACAACATCCTCGTAAGACGTGATATCGAAGTGTTGTACGGCCATGTAATATCCAACGAGTTAGGTTGTCGTCCTTTTAATAGCTCACGATGTACGATCCGCGACAGAAAAACGCAGCAAAAGAAGAAAAATGGCCCGAAACTGATGAAAACTTTTGATTTTGGGCTTCGAAAAGTGTTGCAACCGAGTAGGATTGCTGCCCCCGTCGTAGAGCTCTCAGAGAGCTTTCCAACGGTATGCTGTGCGTCGCGTCATTCCTTACGGATTAAAAATTATGGGCACCGAAGCGACGGAGACCTGGTCACAAGCCCTGCGCCCTCGGTTTGTGGGTCCAACCTCTACGTGAAGCGAAGTTGTCTTGACCAATGTGCCATGGGATTCGGTAATAGAAATGTGGTGGATAAAGTATTTTGGCACCCTTAACCGAGTCAAAAAAAATTGAAAAAGGGGGGTGCAACACGAGGACTTCCTAGGGGGTCACCCATCCTAGTACTACTCTCACCCAAGCATGTTTAACTTCAGAGTTCTGATAGGATACGGTGCATTAGTGCTGGTATGATTGCACCCATCATGTTTTGGGCACAAATCCTTTATGTGTTGACTGTTCATAGTCCCAGCCCAGAGAGATGGCCCATTCAAAAGGCCCAATGGGCTAAACGACAACCCATCCGCTTCAACAATGCAGCTTCCTCGAAAGACAATATCGACGCGTTTTAAGGCCATCTAACAACCCGCGAGTTACGTTGTCTCCCTTTGAAAAACTCACGATGTACGATCCGGGACGAAAAAATCGAGCAAAAGAAGAAAAGTGGCCCAAAACTGATAAAAACGTTCAATTTTGGGCTCCAAATATGGGAATAGCTGAGCAGGCTTGCTGCCCTCGTCGTAGAGCTCTCGGAGAGCTTTCACAACAGTATGCTGTACGCCGTGTAACTCCTTACAGATCAAAAGTTATGGGCACTAAAGCGACAAAGACCTGATCATAAGCCCTACGCTCTTAGTTTGCGGGCCCAGCTCTACGTGAAGTGAAGTTGTCTTGCCCAAGGTGCCGTGGGATTCGGTAAACGAAATGTGGTGGATAAAGTATCTTGGCAACCCTAACTGGGGAAAAAAATTGAAAAGGGGGGTGCAACACGAGGACTTCCGAGGGGGTCACCCATCTTAGTACTACTCTTGTCCAAACACGCTTAACTTCGGAGTTATGATGGGATCTGGTGCATTAGTGCTGGTATGATTGCTCCCGTCATGTAGAGGGCACAAATCCTTTATGTGTTGAAGGTTCACAGTCCCAGCCCATAGAGATGGCCCATTCAAAAGGCCCAATGGGCTTAACGACAACCCATCTGCTTCAACAACGCAGCATCCTCGTAAGACGTGATATCGATGAATTGTAGGGCCCTGTAATATCCCGCGAGTTAAGTTGTCATCCTTTTAACAGCTCACGACGTATGATCCAGGATGGAAAAATAGAGCAAAAGAAGAAAAGTGGCCCAAAAATGATGAATACGTTTGATTTTGGGCTCCGAAAATAGGCATAGCTGAGTAGGCTTACTGCCCCTGTCGTAGAGCTCTCGGAAAGCTTTCCAATGGTATGCTGTGCATCGCGTCAATCTTTATGGATAAAAAGTTATGGGCACTGGAGCGACGGAGACCAGGTCACAAGCCCCACACCCTCGGTTTGCGGGCCCAGCTTCAACGTGAAGTGAAGTTGTCTTGCCCAATTTGCCGTGGGATTCGGTAATAGAAATGTGGTGGATAAAGTATTTTGGTGACCCTAACCGGGGAAAAAAAAATTGAAAAGGGGGGGTGCAACACGAGGACTTCCCAGGGGGTCAACCATCCTAGTACTACTCTCGCCCAAGCATGTTTAACTTCGGAGTTCTGATGTGATCCGGTGCATTAGTGCAGGTATGATTGCACCCGTCATGTTGTAGGCACAAATCCTTTGTGTTGACGGTTCACAGTCCCAGCCCAGAGAGATGGCCCATTCAAAAGGCCCAATGGGCTTAACGACAACCCATCCGCTTTAACAGCACAGCATCCTCGTAAGACGTGATATCGACGCATTGTACGGCCCGGTAATATCCCGCGTGTTAGGTTGTTGTCCTTTTAACAGCTCACGAAGTACGATCTGGGACGAAAAAACTGAGCAAAAGAAGAAAAGTGGCCCGAAACTAATAAAAACGTTCGATTTTGGGCTCCAACAATAGGCGCATCTGAGCAAGCTTGCTGCCCCCGTCGTAGAGCTCTCGGAGAGCTTTCCAATGGTATGCTATGTTATGCGTCGCGTCATTCCTTACGGATTAAAAGTTATGGGCACCGGAGCGACGGAGACTTGGTCACAAGCCCTACGCCTTCGATTTGCGGGCCCAGCCTCTACGTGAAGCGAAGCTGTCTTGCCCAAGGTGAAGTGGGATTCAAAAAAAGAAATATGGTGGATAAAGTATCTTGGCAACCTTAACCGGGGCAAAAAAATTGAAAAGGGGGGTGCAACACGAGGACTTCCCAGGGGGTCACCCATCCTAGTACTACTCTCGCAGAAGCATGCTTAACATCGGAGTTCTTATGGGATCCAGTGCATTAGTGCTGGTATGATAACACCCGTCATGTTGAGGGCCCAAATCCTTTATGTGTTGACGGTTCACAGTCCTAGCCCAGAGAGATGGCCCATTCAAAAGGCTCAATGTGCTCAACGATAACCTATCTGCTTCAACAATGCAGTATCCTCGTAAGACGTGATATCGACGTGTTGTCGGGCCTTGTAATATCCCATGAGTTAGGTTGTCATTCTTTTAATAGCTCACGACGTACGATCTGGGACAGAAAAACAGAGCAAATGAAGAAAAGTGGCGCAAAACTGATGAATACATTTAATTTTGGGCTCCGAAAATAGGTGCAGCCGAGCAGGCTTGCTGCCCCCATCGTAGAGCTCTCGGAGAGATTTCCATTGGTATGCTGTGCGTCGCGTAACTCATTACGAATTAAAAGTTATAGGAGCCGAAGCGACGGAGACCTGGTCACAAGTTCCACGCCCTCGGTTTGCGAGCCTAGCCTCTACATGAAGCGAAGTTGTCTTGCCCAAGGTGCCGTGGGATTCGGTAATAGAAATGTGGTGGATAAAGTATCTTCGCAACCCTAACCGGGGCAAAAAAAACTGAAAAGGCGGGGTGCAACACGAGGAGTTCCCATGGGATCCGGTGCATTAAAGCTGGTATTATCGCACCCGTTATGTTGTGGGCACAAATCCTTTATGTGTTGACGATTCACAGTCCCAGCCTAGAGAGATGGCCCATTTAGAAGGCCCAATGGGCTTAACGATAACCCATCTGCCTCAACAATGCAGCATCCTCATAAGACGTGATATCGACGCATTGTAGGGCCCTGTAATATCCCACGAGTTAGGTTGTTGTCCTTTTAATAGTTGACGACGTACGATCCGGGACAGAAAACAGAGCAAAAGAAGAAAAGCGGCCCGAAAGTGAAGAAAATGCTCGATTTTGGGATCCGATAACCGGTGCAGCTAAAAAGGATTGCTGCCCCCGTCGTAGAGCTCTCGGAGAGCTTTCCAACGGTATGCTGTGCGTCGCGTCGTTCCTTAAGGATTAAAATTTATGGGCACCGGAGCGACAGAGACCTGGTCACAAGCCCTATGCCCTCGGTTTGCAGGTCCAGCCTCTACGTGAAGCGAAGTTGTCTTGACCAACGTGCCGTGCAATTCGATAATAGAAATGTGGTGGATAAAGTATTTTGGCAACCTTAACCAGGGCAAAAAAAATTGAAAATGGGGGGTGCAACACGAGGACTTCCTAGGGTGTCACCCATCCTAGTATTACTCTCGCCCAAGCATGCTTAACTTCAGAGTTCTGATAGGATCCGGTGCATTAGTGCTGATATGATCGCACCCATCATGTTGTGGGCACAAATCATTTATGGGTTGACAGTTCACAGTCCCAGCCCAAAGAGATGGCCCATTCAAAAGGCCCAATGGGCTTAACGACAACCCATCCACATCAACAACACAGCATCCTCGCAAGACATGATATCGACGTGTTTTAGGGCCATCTAATGTCCCGCAAGTTACGTTATCATCCTTTTAACAACTCACGATGTACGATCCGGGACGGAAAAACCGAGCAAAAGAAGAAAAGTGGCCCAAAACTGATGAAAACGTTCAATTTTGGGCTCCAAAAATGGGAACAGCCGAGCAGGCTTGCTGCCCTCGTCGTAGAGCTCTCGGGGAGCTTTCCAACAGTATACTGTGCGACGCGTAACTCCTTACAGATCAAAAGTTATGGGCACTAGAGTGACGAAGACCTGGTCACAAGCCCTACGCCCTTCGTTTGCGGGCCCAGCCTCTACGTGAAGTGAAGTTGTCTTGCCCAAGGTGCCGTGGGATTCGGTAAAAGAAATGTGGTGGATAAAGTATCTTGGCAACCCTAATCGGGGCAAAAAAAAATTGAAAAGGGGGGTGCAACACGAGGACTTCCCAGGGGGTCACCCATCTTAGTATTGTCTAGGCACGCTAGACTTCGGAGTTCTGATGGGATCTCGTGCATTAGTGCTGGTATGATCGCACCCGTCAAGTATAGGGCACAAATCCTTTATGTGTTGAAGGTTCACAGTCCCAGCCTAGAGAGATGGCCCATTCAAAAGGCCCAATAGGCTTAACGACAACCCATCTGCTTCAACAACGCAACCTCCTCACAAGACGTGATATCGACGCATTGTAGGGCCTTGTAATATCCCGCGAGTTAAGTTGTCATCCTTTTAACAATTCACGACATACGATCCGGGACGAAAAAATAGAGCAAAAGAAGAAAAGTGGCCCAAAATCGATGAAAACATTCGATTTTGTGCTCTGAAAACAGGTGCAGCCGAGCAGGCTTGCTTCCCTTGTCATAGAGCTCTCGGAGGGCTTTCCACCGGTATGCTGTGCGTCGCGTCAATCCTGACGGATTAAATGTTATGGGCACTAGAGCGACGGAGACCTGGTCACAAGCCCCACGCCCTCAGTATGCATGCCTAGCTTCTACGTGAAGAGAAGTTGTCTTGCCCAATGTGCCGTGGGATTCGATAATAGAAATGTGGTGGATAAAGTATTTTGGCGACCCTAACCGGGGCAAAAAAAATTGAAAATGGAGGGTGCAACACGAGGACTTCCCAGGGGTTCAACCATCCTCGCACGATGTGACGATTCACAGTCCCAGACCAGGGCACAAATCCTTTATGTGTTACGTTGTCTTCATTTTAACAGCTCACGACGTATGATCCGGGACGAAAAAACTGAGTAAAAGAAGAAAAGTGGCCCAAAATTGATGAAAACGTTCAATTTTGGGCACCAAAAAATGGGCGCAGCCGAGCAGGCTTGCTGCCCTCTTCATCGAGCTCTCGGAGAGCTTTCCAACGGTATACTGTGCACCGCGCAACTCCTTACAAATCAAAAGTTATGTGCACCGAAGCGACGGAGACCTAGTCTCAAGCCCTACGCCCTCGGATTGGGGGCCCAGCCTCTACGTGAAGCGAAGTTGTCTTGCCCAAGGTGCTGTTGGAATCGGTAAGAGAAATATGGTTGATAAAGTATCATGGCAACCCTAACCGGGGCAAAAAAAATTGAAAAGGGGGGTACAACACGAGGACTTCCCAAGGGGTCACCCATCCTAGTACTACTCTCGCCCAAGCACGCTTAACTTCGTAGTTCTGATGGGATCCGGTGCATTAGTGCTGGTATGATCGCACCCGTCATGTTGAGGGCAAAAATCCTTTATGTGTTGAAGGTTCACAGTCCAATCCCAGAGAGATGGCCCATTCAAAAGGCCCAATAGGCTAAACAACAACCTATCCAATTCAACAACGCAACATCCTCGTGAGACGCGATATCGATGCATTGTAGGGCCTTGTAATATCCCGCGAGTTAAGTTGTCATCCATTTAATAGCTCAGGACGTACGATCCGGGACGAAAAAACAGAGCAAATGAAGAAAAGTGGCCCAAAATAGAAGAATACGTTCAATTTTGGGATCCGAAATTAGGCGCCCCTGGGCAAGCTTGCTGCCCCCCTCATAGAGCTCTTGGAGTGGTTTCCAATGATATGTTGTGCATCGCGTGACTCCTTACGAATTAAAAGTTATGGGCACCGGAGCGATGGAGACCTGGTCACAAGTCCCATGCCCTCGGTTTGCGGGCCCAGCCTCTACGTGAAGCGAAGTTGTCTTGCCCAAGGTGCCACGGGATTCGGTAATAGAAATGTGGTGGATAAAGTATCTTGGCAACCCTATCTGGGTCAAAAAAAATTGAAAATGGGGGTGCAACATGAGGATTTCACAAGGGGTCGCCCATCAAAATACTACTCTCGCCCAAGCACCCTTAACTTCGGAGTTCTGAAGGGATCCGATGCATTTGTACTGGTATGATCGCACCCGTCATGTTGTGGGCACAAATACTTTATGTGTTGGCGGTTCAAAGTCCCAGCCCAGATAGATGGCCCAATGGGCTTAACGACAACCCATCCGCTTCAACAACGCAGCATCCTTGCAAGACGTGATATCAACGCGTTATAGGGCCCTCTAATGTCCCGCGAGTTAGGTTGTCGTCCTTTTAACAGCTCATGACGTACGATCCGGGATGGAAAAACAGAGCAAAAGAAGAAAAGTAGCCCGAAATTGATAAAAACGTTCGATTTTAAGCTCCAAAAATCGGCACGGCCGAGCAGGCTTGCAGCCCCATCGTAGGGAAAGCTTTCCAACGGTATGCTGTGCGTAGTGTCACTCCTTACGGATTAAAAGTTATGGGCACCGGAGCGACGGTGACTTGGTCACATGCCCCACGTCCTCGGTTTGCGGGCCCAACATCTACGTGAAGCGAAGTTGTCTTGCCCAAGGTGCCGTGGGATTCGGTAATAGAAATGTGGTGGATAAAGTATCTTAGCAACCTTAACCGGGGCAAAAAAAATTGAAAATGGGCGGTGCAACATGAGGACTTCCCAGGGAGGCACCCATCCTAGTACTACTCTCGCCCAAGCACGCTTAACTTCGGAGTTCTGATGGGATCCGGTGCATTAGTGCTAGTATTATGGTACCCTTCAGGTTGTGGGCACAAATCGTTTATGTGTTGACGGTTCACAGTCCCAGCCCAAAGATATGGCCCATTCAAAAGGCCCAATGGGCTTAACGACAACCCATCCACTTCAACAACGCAGTATCCTCAAAAGACGTGATATCGACACGTTGTAGGGCCCTCTAATGTCCTGCAAGTTTGGTTGTCGTCCTTTTTAACAGCTCACGACGTACGATCCAGGATGAAAAACAGAGCAAAAGAAGAAAAGTGGCCTGAAACTGATGAAAACGTTCGATTTTGGGCTCAAAAAATAAGCACAGCCGAGCAGGCTTGCTACCCCAGATGTAGAGCTCTCAAAGAGCTTTCCAACGGTATGTTGTGCATCGCGTCACTCCTTATGGATTAAAACTTATGGGCACCGGAGCAACGGGGACCTGGTCATAAGCACCACGCCCTCGGTTTGCGGGCCTAGCCTCTAGGTGAAGCGAAGTTGTCTTTCCCAATGTGCCGTGGGATTTGGTAATAGAAATGTGGTGGATAAAGTATTTTGGCAACCATAATCGAGGCAAAAAAAATTGAAAAGCGGGGGTGCACCACGAGGGCTTCCCCGGGGGTCACCAATCCTAGTACTAGTATGATCGCACCCGTCATGTTGTGGGCACAAATCCTTTATATGTTAATGGTTCGCAGTCCCAGCCCAGAGAGATGGCCCATTCAAAAGGCCCAATGGGCTTAACGATAACCCATCCGCTTCAACAACGTAGTATCCTCAGAAGACGTGATATCGATGCATTGTAGGGCCCTCTAATGTCCCGCAAGTTAGGTTGTCGTCCTTTTAGTAGCTCACGACGTACGATCCGGGATGGAAAAACTGAGCAAAAGAAGAAAAGTGGCCCGAAACTGATGAAAACATTCAATTTTGGGCTCAAAAAATAGGTGCACCCGAGCAGGCTTGCTGCCTGCGTCGTAGAGCTCTCGGAGTGCTTTCCAACGGTATGCTGTGCATCGCGTCATTCCTTGCAGATTTAAAGTTATGGGCACCGGAACGACATAGACCTGGTCACAAGCCCCATGCCCTCAGTTTGCGGGCCCAACCTCTACGCGAAGCAAAGTTGTCTTGCCCAATGTGGCATGGGATTCGGTAATAGAAATGTGGTGGATAAAGTATTTTGGCAACCCTAATCGGGGCAAAAAAAATTGAAAAGGAGGGGTAAAACCCGAGGACTTCCCACGGAGTCACCCATCCTAGTACTACTCTCGCCCAATCACGCTTAACTTCGGAGTTCTGATGGGATCCGGTGCATTAGTGCTGGTTTGATCGCACCCGTCATGTTGTGGGAAAAAATCCTTTATATGTTGACGGTTCACAATCCCAGCCTAAAGAGATGGCCCATTCAAGAGGCCCAATCGGCTTAACGACAACCCATTCGCTTCAACAATACAACATCCTCGTAAGACGTGATATCGATGCATTTTAGGGCCATCTAATGTCCCGCGAGTTACGTTGTCGACCTTTTAACTGCTCACGATGTACAATCCGAGACCGAAAAACTGAGCAAAGGAAGAAAAGTGGCCCAAAACTGATGAAAACATTCAATTTTGCGCTCCAAAAAAGGGGCGCAACCGATCAGGCTTGCTGCTCCCATCATAGAGCTCTTGGAGAGCTTTCCAACGGTATGTTGTGTACCGCATTACTCTTTACAACCGGAGCGACGGAGACTTGCTCACAAGCCCTACACCCTCGGTTTGCTGGCCGAACCTCTACATCAAGTGAAGTTGTCTTGCCCAAGGTACCGTAGGATTCGGTAAAAGAAATGTGGTGGATAAAGTATCTTGGCAAACCTAACTAGGGCAAAAAAAATTGAAAAGGGGTGTGCAACACGAGGACTTCCCATGGGGTCACCCATCCTAGTACAACTCTCGCCGAAGCAACTTAACTTCGGAGTTCTGATGGGATCCAGTGCATTAGTGCTGGTATGATCACACCTGTCATGTTGAGGGCATAAATCTTTTATGTGTTGAAGGTTAACAGTCCCAGCCCAGAGAGATGGCCCATTCAAAATGCCCAATGGGCTTAACGACAACCCATCCGCTTTAACAACGCAGCATCCTCGAAAAACATGATATCGACGTGTTGTAGGGCCCTGTACTATCCCCCGAGTTTGGTTGTCGTCCTTTTAACAGCTCATTACGTACGATCTAGGACGAAAAAACAGAGCAAAAGAAGAAAAGTGGCCCAAAACTGATGAATACGATTGATTTTGGGCTCCGAAAATAGGGCAGCCGAGCAAGCTTGCTGCCCCCGTCGCAGAGCAATCGGAGGGCTTTCCAACGGTATGCTGTGCGTCGCGTCACTCCTTACAAATTAAAAGTTATGGGCATCGGAGCGACGGAGACCTGGTCACAAGCCCCACGCCCTCGGTTTGCAGGCCCAGCCTCTACGTGAAGCGAAGTTGTCTTGCCCAAGGTGCCGTGGGAATCGGTAATAGAAATTTCGTCGATAAAGTGTCTTGGCAACCCTATCCGGGGCAAAAAAAATTGAAAAGGGGGGCTACAACAAGAGGACTTCACAGGGGGTCGCCCATCCTAATACTACTTTCGCCCAAGCACGCTTAACTTCGGAGTTCTGATGGGATCCGGTGCATTTGTGCTGGTATGATCGTACCCGTCATGTTGAGGGCACAAATCCTTTATGTGTTGAAGGTTCACAGTCCCAGCACAGAGAGATGGCCCATTCAAAAGGCCCAATAGGCTAAACAACAACCCATCTGCTTCAACAACGCAGCGTCCTCGTAAGACGTGACATTGACGCATTGTATGGCCCTGTAATATCCCGCAAGTGAGGTTGTCATCCTTTTAACAGCTCACGACGTATGATCCGGGACGAAAAATAGAGCAAAAGAAGAAAAGTGGCCCAAAACTGATGAATACATTCAATTTTGGGCTCCGGAAACAGGCGCACCTGAGCAAGCTTGCTGCCCCTGTCATAGAGCTCTTGGAGAACTTTCCAACGATATGTTGTGCATCGCGTGACTCCTTACGAATTAAAAGTTATGGGCACCGGAGCGACGGAGACCTGGTCACAAGCCCCACGCCCTCGGTTTGCTGGCCCAGCCTTTACGTGAAGCGAAGTTGTCTTGCCCAAGGTGCTGTTGGATTCGGTAATAGAAATGTGGTCGATAAAGTATCTTGGCAACCCCATCTGAGGAAAAAAAAATTGAAAAGAGGGGGTGCAACATAAGGACTACACAAGGGGTCCGGTGCATTTGTGCTGGTATGATCGCTTAACTTCGGAGTTCTGATAGGATCCGGTGCATTTGTGCTGGTATGATCGCACCCGTCATGTTGTGGGCACAAATCCTTTGTGTTGACGGTTCACAGTCCCAGTCGAGAGAGATAGCCCAATGGGTTTAACGAGAACCCATACGCTCCAACAACGCAGCATCCTTGGAAGACGTGATATCGACGGGTTGTAGGGCCCTTTAATGTCCCGCGAGTTAGGTTGTCATCCTTTTAACAGCTCACGACGTACGATCCGATACGGAAAAACAGAGCAAAAGAAGAAAAGTGGCCCGAAACTGATAAAAATGTTCGATTTTGGGCTCCAAAAATAGGCACAGCTGAGTAGGCTTGCAGCCCCGTCGTAGAGAGAGCTTTCCAACAGTATGCTGTATGTAATGTCACTCCTTACGAATTAAAAGTTATGGGCTCCGGAGTGACGGAGACTTGGTCACATGCCCCATGCCCTCGGTTTGCAGGCCCAACTTCTACGTGCAGCGAAGTTGTCTTGCCCAAGGTGCCGTGGGATTCGGTAAAAGAAATGTGGTGGAAAAAGTATCTTGGCAACCATAACCGGGGTAAAAAAAATTGAAAAAGGGGGTGCAACACGAGGACTTCCCAAGGGGTCACCCATCCTAGTATAACTCTCACCCAAGCACGCTTAACTTCGGAGTTCTGATGGGATTTTGTGCATTAGTGGTGGTATGATCGCACCCGTGATATTGAGGGCACAAATCCTTTATGTGTTGAAGGTTCACTGTCCCAGCTCGGAGAGATGGCCCATTTAAAAGGACCAATAGGCTTAACGACAACCCATCCGCTTTAACAACGTAGCATCCTCGTAAGACGTGATATCGACGTATTGTAGGGCCCTGTATTATCTCGCGTGTTAGGTTGTCGTCCTTTTAACAGCTCACGATGTACGATCTGGGACGAAAAAACAGAGCAAAAGAAGAAAAGTGATCCGAAACTAATGAAAACGTTTGATTTTGGGCTCCAACAATAGGCGCAGCCAAGCAAGCTTGCTGTCCTCGTCGTAGAGCTCTCGGAGAGCTTTCCAATGGTATGCTATGCGTTGCGTCATTCCTTACGGATTAAAATTTATGGGCACCGGAGCAATGGAGACCTGGTCATAAGCCCTACGCCCTCGGTTTACGGGCCCAACCTCTACGTGAAGCGAAGCTGTCTTGCCCAAGGTGTAGTGGGATTCGAAAAAAGAAATTTGGTGGATAAAGTATCTTCGCAACCCTAACCGGGGCAAAAAAAATTGAAAAGGGGGGTGCAACATGAGGACTTCCCAGGGGGTCACCCATCCTAGTACTACTCTCACCGAAGCACACTTAACTTCGGAGTTCTTATGGGATCCAGTGCATTAGTACTGGTATGATCGAACCCATCATGTTGAGGGCCCAAATCCTTTATGTGTTGATGGTTCACAGTCCTAGCCCAGAGAGATGGCCCATTCAAAAGGCCCAATGGGCTCAACGATAACCTATCCACTTCAACAACGCAGTATCCACAAAAGACGTGATATCGACATGTTGTAGGGCCTAGTAATATCCATGAGTTAGGTTGTCGTTCTTTTAACAGCTCACGACGTACGATCTGGGATGAAAAAACAGAGCAAAAGAAGAAAAGTGGCCTAAAACTGATGAATATATTTGATTTTGGGCTCCGAAAACAGGCGCAGCCGAGAAGGCTTGCTGCCCCTGTCGTAGAGCTCTCGTAGAGCTTTTCAATGGCATGTTGTGCGTCGCGTAACTCATTACGAATTAAAAGTTATGGGCACCGGAGTGACGGAGACCTGTTCACAAGCCCCACGCCCTCCGTTTTCAGGCCCAGCCTCTACATGAAGCGAAGTTGTCTTGCCCAAGGTACTGTGGGATTCGATAATAGGAATTTGGTGGATAAAGTATCTTTGCAACCCAAACCGGGGCAAAAAAAATGAAAATGGGGGGTGCAACATGAGGACTTCCCACGGGGTCACCCATCCTAGTACTACTCTCGCCAAAGCACGCTTAACTTCAGAGTTCTGATGGGTTCCGGTGCATTAATACTGGCATGATCGGACCCGTCACGTTGTGGGCACAAATCCTTTATCTGTTGACGGTTCACAGTCCCAACCTAGAGAGATGGCCTATTCAAAAGGCCTAATGGGCTTAACAACGACCCATTCGCTTCAACAACGCAGCATCCTCGTAAGACATGATATCGACGTATTGTAGGGCCCTGTAATATCCCATGAGTTAGGTTTTCTTCCTTTTAACAACTCACGACGTACGATCCGGGATGGAAAAACAGAGCAAAAGAAGAAAAGTGGCTCAAAACTGATGAATATGTTCGATTTGAGGCTCCGAAAACAGGCGCAGACGAGCAGGCTTGCTGCCTTGGTCATAGAGCCCTCAGAGAGCTTTCCAACGGTATGCTATACGTCGCGTAACGACTTACGGATTAAAAGTTATGGTCACCGGAGCGACGGAGACCTAGTCACTAGCCCCACGCCCTCGGTTTACGGGCCCATCCTCTACGTGAAGCGAAGTTGTCTTGCCCAAGGTGCTGTGGGATTCGGTAATGGAAATGTGGTGGATAAATTATCTTGGCAACCCTAACCGGGGCAAAAAAAATTGAAAATGGGGGGTGCAATACGAGGACTACCCAAGGGGTCACCTATCCTAGTGCTACTCTCGCCAAAGCACCCTTAACTTCGGAGTTCTGATGGGATCCGGTGCATTAGTGCTAGTTTGATCGTACCCGTCATGTTGTGGGTACAAATCCTTTATGTGTTGATGGTTCACAGTCCCAGCCTAGAGAGATGGCCTATTCAAAATGCCCAATGGGCTTAACGACAACCCATCCGCTTGAACAACATAGCATCCTCGCAAGACATGATACCAACGCATTGTAGGGCCCTCTAATGTCTCACGAGTTACGTTGTTGTACTTTTAACATCTCATGACGTACGATTCGGGATGAAAAAATAGAGCTCAAGAAAAAAAAGTGGCCCGAAACTGAAGAATACGTTCGATTTTGGGCTCCAAAAATAGCCGCAGCTGAGTAGGCTTGCTGCCCCCATCGTACAGCTCTCGTAGAGCTTTTCAACTGTATGTCGTGCACCGCGTCACTCTTTATGGATTAAAAGTTATGGGCACCAGAGCGACAGAGACTTGGTCACAAGCCACACGCCCTCGGTTTGCGGGCCCAGCCTCTACGTGAAGCGAAGTTGTCTTGCCCAAGGTGCCGTGGGATTCGATAATAGAAATGTGGTGGATAAAGTATCTTGGGAACCTTAACCGGGGCAAAAAAAATTGAAAATGGGGGGAGCAACACGAGGACTTCCCAGGGGATCACCCATCCTAGTACTACTCTCACCCAAGCATGCTCAACTTCGGATTTCTGATAGGATCCAATGCATTAGTGCTAGTATGATCGCACCCGTCATGTTATGGGTACAAATCTTTTATGTGTTGACGGTTCACAGTCCCAGCCCAGAGAGATGGCCCATTCAAAAGGCCTAATGGGCTTAACGACAACCCATCCTCTTCAACAACGTAGTAACCTCGCAAGACGTGATATCGACGCATTGTAGGGCCCTCTATTGTCCCGCGAGTTAGGTTGTCGTCCTTTTAACAGCTCACAACGTACGATCTGGGACGGAAAAATAGAGCAAAAGTAGAAAAGTGGCCTAAAACTAATGAAAACGTTCGATTTTGGGCTCCAACAATAGGTGCACCAAGCAGGCTTGTTGCCCCCGTCGTAGAGCTTTCGGAGAGCTTACCAACGGCATGTTGTGCGTCGCGTCACTCCTTACGGATTAAAAGTTATGGGCACTGAAGCGACGGAGACCTGATCATAAGCCCCACACCCTCGGTTTGCAGGCCCAGCCACTACGTGAAGCGAAGTTGTCTTGCCCAAGGTGCTGTGGGATTCGGTAATGGAAATGTGGTGGATAAAGTATCTTGGCAACCTTAACCGGGGTAAAAAAAATTGAAAAGAAGGGGGTGCAACACGCGGACTTCCCAAGGGGTCACCCATCCTAGTACTACTCTCGCCCAAGCACGCTTAACTTTGGAGTTCTGATGGGATCCGGTGCATTAATGCTAGTATGATCACACCCGTTATGTTGTGGGCACAAATCCTTTATGTATGAATGGTTCACAATCCTAGCCCAGAGAGATAGCCTATTCAAAAGGTCCAATGGGCTTAACTACAACCCATCCACTTCAACAACACAGCATCCTCGCAAGAAGTGATATCGATGTGTTGTACGGCCCTCTAATGCCCCGCGAGTGAGGTTGTCGTCCTTTTAACAGCTCACGATGTACGATCCGGGGTGGAAAAACAGAGCAAAAGAAGAAAAGTGGGCCAAAACTGAAGAAAACATTCGATTTTAGGTCCCAAAAACGAGCACAGCTACGCAGGCTTGTTGCCCCCGTCATAGAGCTCTCGGAGAGCTTTCCAACGGTATGGTATGCACCACGTAACTCCTTACAAATCAAAAATTATGGGCATCTGACCGACGGAGACCTTGTCACAAGCCCTACGCCCTCGATTTACGGGCTCGGCCTCTACGTGAAGCGAAGTTGTCTTGCCCAAGGTGCCGTGGGATTTGGTAATAGAAATGTGGTGGAAAAAGTATCTTGACAACCCTAACCAGGGCAAAAAAAATTGAAAAGGGGGGGTGCAACACGAGGACTTCCCAGGGGGTCGCCCATCCTAGTACTACTCTCGCCTAAGCACGATTAACTTCAGAGTTCTGATGGAATCCGGTGCATTAGTGCTAGTATGATCGCACCCGTCATGTTGTGTGCACAAATCCTTTATGTGTTGACGGTTCATAGTCCTAACCTAGAGAGATGGCCCGTTCAAAAGGCCCAATGGGCTTAACGACAATCCATCCGCTACAACAATGCAGCATCCTCGCAAGACGTGATTTCGACGCATTGTAGGGCCTACTAATGTCATGCGAGTTAGGTTTTCAACCTTTTAACAGCTCACGATGTACAATCCGGGGCGGAAAAACAAAGCAAAAGAAGAAAAGTGGCCCAAGCACGCATACTTCATAGTTCTAATAGGATTCGGTGCATTAGTGCTGGTATGATCGTACCCGTCATGTTGAGGGCACAAATCCTTTATGTGTTGAAGGTTCACAGTCCCAGCCCCGAGAGATGGCCCATTCACAAGGCCTAATGGGCTTAAGGACAACCCATCCGCTTCAACAATGCAGCATCCTCGTAAGACATGATATCGACGTATTGTAAGGCTCTGTAATATCCCGCGAGTTTGGTTGTCATCCTTTTAATAGCTCACGACGTACGATCCGGGACGGAAAAATAAAGCAAAAGAAGAAAAGTGGCCAGAAACGGATAAATACATTCGATTTTGGGTTTTGAAAATAGGCGTAGCTGAGTAGGCTTGCTGCTCCCGTCGTAGAGCTCTCGGAGAGCTTTCCAATGGTATGCTGTGCGTCACGTCACTCCTTACGGATTAAAAGTTATGGGCACCAGAGCGGCAGAGACCTAGTCACAAGCCCGACGCCCTCGGTTTGCGGGCCCAGCCTCTACGTTAGGCGAAGTTGTCTTGCCCAAGGTGCCGTGGGATTCAGTAATAGAAATGTGGTGGATAAAGTATCTTGACAACCGTAACCGGGGCAAAAAAAATTGAAAAGGGGGGGTGCAACACGAGGACTTCCTAGGGGGTCATCCACCCTAGTACTACTCTTACCGAAGCACGCTTAACTTTTGAGTTCTGATGGGATTCGGTGCATTAGTGTCGGTATGATCGCACCCGTCATGTTGTGGGCACAAATACTTTATGTGTTGATGGTTCACAGTCCTAGCCCAGAGAGATGGCCCATTCAAAATGTCCAATTGGCTTAATGACAACCCATCTGCTTCAACAACGCAGCATCCTCGCAAGACGTGACATCGACCCGTCATAGGGCCCTCTAATATCCTGCGAGTTAGGTTGTCGTCATTTTAACAGCTCACGACGTATGATCTGGACGAAAAAATAGAGCAAAAGAAGAAAAGTGGCCCGCAACTGATGAAAACGTTTGATTTTGGGCTCCAAAAATAGACACAGTAGAGCAGGCTTACTGCCCCCGTCGTAGAGCTCTCAGAGAGCTTTTCAACGGTATGTTGTGCGCCACATCACTCCTTACGGATTAAAAGTTATGGGCACCGGAGCGACGGAGACTTGGTCACAAATCCCACGCCCTCGGTTTACGGGCTCAGCCTTTACGTGAAGCGAAGTTGTCTTGCCCAAGGTGCCGTGGGATTCGGTAAAAGAAATGTGGTGGATAAAGTATCTTGGCAACCCTAACCGGGGTAAAAAAAATTGAAAAGGGGGGGTACAACCCGACGACTTTCTTGGGGGTCACCTATCCTAGTACTACTCTGACCCAAGCATTCTTAACTTTTGAGTTTTGATAGGATCCGGTGCATTTGTATCGGTATGATCGCACCCATCATGTTGTGGGCAAAAATGCTTTATGTGTTGATGGTTCGCAGTCCTAGCCTAGAGAGATGGCCCATTCAAAATGTCCAATGGGCTTAATGACAACCCATCCACTTCAACAACGCAGCATCCTCGCAAGACGTGATATCGACGCATCGTAGGGCCCTCTAATGTCCTCCAAGCTAGGTTGTCGTCCTTTTAACAGCTCATGACGTGCGATCTGGGACGGAAAAACGCAACAAAAGAAGAAAAGTGGCCCGCAACTGATGAAAACGTTTGATTTTGGGCTCCAAAAATAGACGCAGCAGAGCAGGCTTGCTGCCCCCGTCGCAGAGCTCTCGGAGAGCTTTTCAACGGTATGCTGTGTGTCGCGTCACTCCTTACGGATTAAAAGTTATGGGCATCGGAGCGACGGAGACTTGGTCACAAATCCCACGCCCTCGGTTTACGGGCCCATCCTCTACGTGAAGCGAAGTTGTCTTGCCCAAGGTGTCATGGGATTCGGTAAAAGAAATGTTGTGGATAAAGTATCTTGGCAACCCTAACCGGGCAAAAAAAATTGAAAAGGGGGGGTGCAACACAACGACTTCCCAGGGGGTCACCCATCCTAGTACTACTCTGACCCAAGCATGCTTAACTTTTGAGTTCTGATGGGATCCGGTGCATTAGTGTTGGCATGATCACTCCTATCATGTTGTGGGCACAAATGCTTTATGTGTTAACAGTTCGCAGTCCCAGCCTAGAGAGATGGCCCATTCAAAATGTCCAATGGGCTTAACGACAACCCATCCACTTCAACAACGCAGCATCCTCGCAAGACGTGATATCGACGCGTTTTAGGGCCCTCTAATGTCCTGCGAGTTAGGTTGTCATCCTTTTAACAGCTCACGACGTACGATCTGTGACAGAAAAACAAAGCAAAAGAAGAAAAGTGGCCCGCAAATGATGAAAACGTTCGATTTTGGGCTCCAAAAATAATGCAGTAGAGTTGGCTTGCTGCCCCCATCGTAGAGCTCTCGGAGAGCTTTTCAATGGTATGTTGTGGGTCGCGCCACTCCTTACGGATTAAAAGTTATGGGCACCGGAGTGACGGAGACTTTGTCACAAATCCCACGCGCTCGGTTTGCGGGCCTAGCCTCTACGTGAAGCGAAGTTGTCTTGCCCAAGGTGCCATGGGATTCGGTAAAATAAATGTGGTGGATAAAGTATCTTGCCAACCCTAACCGGGGCAAAAAAAATTGAAAAGGGGGGTACAACACGTGGACTTCCAAGAGGGTCACCTATCCTAGTCCTATTATCGCCCAAGCACGTTTAACTTCGTAGTTCTGATGGGATCCGGTGCATTAGTGCTGGTATGTTCGCACCCGTCCTGTTGAGGGCACAAATCCTTTATGTGTTGAAGGTTCATAGTCCCAGCCCAGAGAGATGGCCTATTCAAAAGGCCCAATGGGCTTAACGACAACCCATCCGCTTCAATAACGCAGCATCCTCGTAAAACGTGATATCGACACATTGTATGGCCTTGTAATATCCCGCTAATTGGGTTGTCATCCTTTTAACAACTCACGACGTACGATCCGGAACGAAAAAACAAAACTAAAGAAGAAAAATAGGCCAAAACGGATAAATACGTTCAATTTTGGGATCCGATAATGTGCGCTGCCGAGCAGGCTTGCTGCCCCCGTCGCAGAGCTCTTGGAGAGCTTTACAATGGTATATTGTGCGTCACGTACCTCCTTACGAATTAAAAGTTATGGGCACCGGAGCGACGTAGACCTAGTTACAAGCCCCATGCCCTCGGTTTGCGAGCCCAGCCTCTACGTGAAGCGAAGTTGTCTTGCCCAAGGTGTCGTGGGATTCTGTAATGGAAATGTGGTGGATAAAGTTTCTTGGAAACCCAAACCGGGGAAAAAAAATTTAAAAGGGAGGGTGCAACACGAGGACTTCCCAGCGGGTCACCCATCCTAGTACTACTCTAGCCCAAGCACACTTAACTTCGGAGTTCTGATGGGATCCGGTGCATTAATGCAGGTATGATCGCACCCGTCATGTTGTTGGCAAAAATCCTTTATGTGTTGACGTTTCACAGCCCAGCCCAGAGAGATAGCCATTTCAAAAGGCCCAATGGGCTTAACCACAACCCATCCGCTTCAACAACGCAGCATCCTCACAACACGTGATATCGACGCGTTGTAGGGCCCTCTAATGTCCCACACGTTAGGTTGTCGTTCTCTTAACAGCTCACAACGTACGATCCAGGATGAAAAAATAGAGTAAAAGAAGAAAAGTGGCCCGAAACTGCTGAAAACGTTCGATTTTGGGATCCAAAAATAGGCGCAGCCGAGCAGGTTTGTAGCTCCGGTCGTACAGCTCTCAGAGAGCTTTCCAACGGTATGCTGTGCGTCGCATCACTCCTTACAGATTAAAAGTTATGGGCACCGGAGCGACGGAGACCTAGTCATAAGCCACACGCCTTCGATTTGCGGGCCTAGCCTCTACGTGAAGCGAAGTTGTCTTGCCCAAGGTGCGGTGGGATTCGGTAATAGAAATGTGGTGGATAAAATATCTTGACAACCGTAACCGGGGCAAAAAAAATTGAAAATGGGGGGTACAACACGAGGACTTCACAAAGGGTCACCCATCCTAGTACTACTTTCGCCCAAGCACGCTTAACTTCGGAGTTCTGATAGGATCCGGTGCATTAGTGTTAGCATGATCGCACCCGTCATGTTGTGGGCACAAATGCTTTATGTGTTGACGGTTCACAGTCCCAGCTTAGAGAGATGGCCCATTCAAAAAGCCCAATGGGCTTAACGACAAACCATCCACTTCAACAACGCAACATGCTCGCATGACGTGATATCGACGCGTTTTAGGGCCCTCTAATGTCCTGCGAGTTAGGTTGTCATCCTTTTAACAGCTCACAATGTACGATCCGGGACTAAAAAATAGAGCAAAAGAAGAAAAATGGCATGCAACTGATGAAAACGTTCGATTTTTGGCTCCAAAAATAGACACAGCTGAGCAGCCTTGCTGCCCCCGTCATAGAGCTCTCGGAGAGCTTTTCAACGGTATGCTGTGTGTCGCGTCACTCCTTATGGATTAAAAGTTATGGGCACCGGAGCGACGGAGACTTGGTCAGAAGCCACACGCCGTCGGTTTGTGGGCCCAGCCTCTACGTGAAGGGAAGTTGTCTTGTCCAAGGTGCCGTGGGATTCGGTAATAGAAATGTGGTCGATAAAGTATCTTGGCAACCCTAACCGGGGCAAAAAAAATTGAAAAAGGGGGGTGCAACACGAGGACTTCCCAGGGTGTCATCCATCCTAGTACTATTCTGCTCAAGCATGCTTAACTTCGGAGTTCTGATGGGATCTGGTGCATTATTGCTAGTATGATCACACCCATCATGTAGTGGGCACAAATCCTTTATGTGTTGATGGTTCACAGTCCCATCCCAGAGATATGGCCCATTCAAAAGGCCCAATGGGCTTAACAACAACCCATCCACTTCAACAACGCAACATCGTTGCAAGACGTGATATCGATGTGTTGTAGGGCCCTCTAATGTCACGCGAGTTAGGTTGTCATTTTTTTAACATCTCACTACGTACGATCTGGGACAGAAAAACAGAGCAAAATAAGAAAAATGGCATGCAACTGATGAAAACGTTCGATTTTTTGCTCCAAAAATAGACACAGCTGAGCAGCCTTGCTGCCCCCGTCATAGAGCTCTCGGAGAGCTTTTCAACGGTATGCTGTGCATAGCGTCACTCCTTACAAAAAGTTTTGGGCACTGGAGCGACGAAGACCTTATACAAGCCCTACGCTCTTGGTTTGCAGGTCCAGCCTCTACGTGAAGCGAAGTTGTCTTGACCAAGGTGCCGTGGGATTCGGTAAAAGATATGTGGTGGATAAAGTATCTTGGCAACCCAAACCGGGGCAAAAAAAATTGAAAAGGGGGGTGCAACATGAGGACTTCCTAAGGGGTCACCTATCCTAGTACTACTTCTCGCGCAAGCACGCTTAACTTCGGAGTTCTGATAGGATCTGGTGCATTAGTGCTGGTATGATCGCACCCGTCATGTTGTGGGCACAAATCCTTTATGTGTAGACGGTTCATAGTCCCAGTCCAGAGAGATGGACCATTCAAAAGGCCCAATGGTCTTAACGACAACCCATCTGCTTTAACAACGTAGCATCCTTGCAAGACGTGATATCGACGTGTTGTAAGGCCCTCTAATGTTCAGCGAGTTAGGTTGTCATCCTTTTAACAGCTCACGATGTACGATCTGGGGCGGAAAACCAGAGCAAAAGAAGAAAAGTGCCCCAAAACTGAAGAAAACGTTCGATTTTGGGCTCCAAAAATGGGTGCAGTAGAGCATGCTTGCTGCCATCATCGTAGAACTCTCGGATAGCTTTCCAACGGTATGCTGTGCGTTGCGTAACAACTTATGGATCAAAAGTTATGGGCACCGGAGTTACGGAGACCTTGTCACAAGCTTTACGACCTCGATTTGCGGGTCCGGCCTCTACGTGAATCAAAGCTGTGTTGCCCATGGTGCCGTGGGATTCGGTAAAATAAAGGTGGTGGATAAAGTATCTTGGCAACACTAAACGGCGTAAAAAAAAATTGAAAAGGGGGGTGCAACACGAGGACTTCCCAGGGGGTCACCCGTCCTAGTACTACTTTCACCCAAGCACGCTTAACTTCGGTGCTCTGATGGGATCCAGTGCATTAGTGCTGGTATGATCGCACATGTCATGTTGTCGGCACAAATCCTTTATGTGTTGACAGTTCACAGTCCCAGCCCAGAGAGATGGCCTATTCAAAAGGCCCAATAGGCCTAACGACAACCCATCTGCTTTAACAACGCAGCATTCTCAGAAGACGTAATATTGACACGTTGTAGGGCCCTCAAATGTCCAGCGAGTTAGGTTGTCGTCCTTTTAGTAGCCCACGACATTCGATCTGGGACCCAAAAACAGAGGAAAAGAAGAAAAGTGGCTAGAAACTGATGAAAACATTCAATTTTGGGCTCCAATAATAGGCGCAGCCGAACAGGCTTGCTGCCCCCATCGTAGAGCTGTCGGACAGCTTTCCAACGGTATGCTGTGTGTCACGTCACTCTTTACGGATTAAAAGTCATCGGCACCGGAGCGACGGAGACCTAGTCATAAGCCCCACGCACTCAGTTTGTGGGCCCAGCCTCTACGTGAAGCGAAGTTGTCTCGCCCAATGTGCCGTGGGATTCGGCAGTAGAAATGTGGTGGATAAAGTATCTTGACAACCCTAACCGGGGCAAAAAAAATTGAAAAGGGGGGTGCAACACGAGTGCTTCCAGAAGGGTCACCTATCCTAGTACTACTCTCGTCCAAGCACGCTTAACTTCGGAGTTCTGATGGGATCCGGTGCATTAGTGCTGGTATGATCACACCTGTCATGTTGTGGGCACAAATCCTTTATGTGTTGACGGTTCACAGTACCAGCCCAGAGATATAGCCCACTCAATAGGCTCAATGGCCTTAACAACAACCTATCCGCTTCAACAACGTAGCATCCTCGCAAGATGTGATATCGACGCATTGTAGAGCCCTCAAATGTCCCGCAAGTTATGTTGTCGTCCTTTTAACAGCTCACGATGTACGATCCGGGACGAAAAAATAGAGCAAAAGAAAAAAAGTGGCCCAAAACTGATGAAAATGTTCGATTTTGGGCACCAAAAACTAGTGCAGTAGAGCAAGCTTTCTACCTTCGTCGTAGAGCTCTCAGCGAGCTATCCAATGGTATGTTGTGCGCTCCGTAAATCTTTACGGATTAAAAGTTATGGGCACCGGAGCGACGGAGACCTGGTCATAAGCCCTACGCTCTCGGTTTGCGGCCCAGCCTCTACGTGAAGCGAAGTTGTCTTGCCCAAGGTGCCGTGAGATTAGGTAATAGAAATGTGGTGGATAAAGTATCTTGGCAACCTTAACCCGGGCAAAAAAAATTGAAAAAGGGGCGTGCAACATGAGGACTTCCCAGGGGGTCACTCATCCTTGTACTACTCTCGCCCAAGCACACTGAACTTCGGAGTTCTGATGGGATCCGATGAATTAGTGCTAGTATGATCGGACACGTCAAGTTGTCGACACAAATCCTTTATGTATTGACGGTTCACAGTCCTAGCCCAGAGAAATGGCCCATTTGAAAGGCCCAATGGGCTTAACGACAACCCATCTACTTCAACAACGCAGCATCCTCGGAAGACGTGATATCGACACGTTGTAAGGCCTACTAATGTCCCGCGAGTTAGGTTGTAGTCCTTTTAACATCTCACGACGTACGATCCGGGATAGAAAAACAGAGCAAAAGAAGAAAAGTGGCCCAAAACTGATGAAAACGTTCGATTTTCGGTTCCAACAATAGGCGCAGCCGAGCATTCTTGATGTCCCCGTCGTAGAGCTCTCGGAGAGATTTACAACGGTATGTTGTGCGTCGCGTCACTCTTTATGGATTAAAAGTTATGGGCGCCGGAGTGACGGAGACCTGGTCACAAGTCCCACACCATCGATTTGCGGGCCCAACCTTTATGTGAAGCGAAGTTGTCATGCCCAAGGTACCGTGGGATTCAGTAATAGAAATATGGTGAATAAAGTATCTTGGCAACCTTAACCGGGGCAAAAAAAATTGAAAAGGAGGGGTGCAACACGAGGACGTCCTAGGGGGTCACCCATCCTAGTACCACTCTCGCCCAAGCACGCTTAACTTCGGAGTTCTGATGGGATCCGGTGCATTAGTGCTGGTATGATTGCACCCGTCATGTTGTGGGCACAAATCCTTTATGTGTTGACGGTTCACAGTCCCAGCCCAGAGAGATGGCCCATTCAAAAGGCCCAATGGTCTTAACGACAACCCATTCGCTTTAACAACATAACGTCCTCGCAATACGTGATATCGAGGCGTTGTAAGGCCCACTAATGTCCTGCGAGTTAGGTTGTCATCCTTTTAACAGCTCACGACGTACGATTCGGGACAGAAAATAGAGCAAAAGAAGAAAAATAGCCCGAAATTGACGAAAACATTCGATTTTGGGTTCCAACAATAGGCGCAGCCGTGCAGGCTTGCTACCTACGTCGTAGAGCTATCGGAGAGCTTTCCAACGGTATTTTGCGCGCCACGTAACTCCTTACGGATCAAAAGTTATGGGCACCGGAGCGACGGAGAGCTTATCACAAGCCCTACACCCTCGGTTTGCGGGTCCAGCCTCTACGTGAAGCAAAGTTGTCTTGAGCAAGGTGCCGTGGGATTCGGTAAAAGATATGTGGTGGATAAAGTATCTTGGCACCCCAAACCGGGGCAAAAAAAATTGAAATGGGGGGTGCAACACGAGGACTTCCCAAGGGTTCACCCATCCTAGTACTACTTCTCGCGCAAGCACGCTTAACTTCGGAGTTCTGATAGGATCTGGTGCATTAGTGCTGGTATGATCGCACCCGTCATGTTGTAGGCACAAATCCTTTATGTGTTGACGGTTCACAGTCCCAGCCCAGAGGGATGGCCCATCCCAACGCCCAATGGGCTTAACGCCAACTCATCAACTTCAACAACGCAGCATCCTTTCAAAACGTGATATCGACGCATTGTAGTGCCCAGTAATGTCCCGCGAGCTAGGTTGTCATCCTTTTAACAGCTCACAACGTACGATTTGGGACGGAAAAACAGAGTGAAAGAAGAAAAGTGGCCCGAAACAAATGAAAACGTTCGATTTTGGGATCTAAAAATAGGCACAGCTGAGCAGGTTTGCAGCACCGGTTGTAGAGCTCTCGGAGAGCTTTCCAACGGTATGCTGTGTATCGCGTCACTCCTTACAGATTAAAAGTTATGGGCACCAGAGCGACGGAGACCGAGTCACAAGCCCCACGCCCTCGGTTTGTGGCCGCCGCCCCTACGTGAAGCGAAGTTGTCTTGCCCAAGGTGCCGTGGGATTCGGTAATAGAAATGTGGTGGATAAAGTATCTTGACAATCGTAACCGGGGCAAAAAAAATTGAAAATGGGGGGTGCAACACGAGGACTTCCCAGGGGGTCACCCATCCTAGTACTACTCTCGCCCAAGCATGCTTAACTTCGGAGATCTGATGGGATCCCGTGCAATAGTGCTGGAATGATTACACCTGTCATGTTGTGGGCACAAATCCTTTATGTGTTGACGGTTCACAGTCCCAGCCCAAAGAGATGGCCCATTCAGAAGGCCCAATGGGCTCAACCACAACCCATCTGCTTCAACAACGTAGCATCCTCGCAACACATGATATCGACGCGTTGTAGGGCCCTCTAATGTCCCGCGCGTTAGGTCGTCATCCTCTTAATAGCTCACAACGTTCGATCTGGGACGAAAAAATAGAGTAAAAGAAGAAAAGTGGCCTGAAACTGATGAAAACTTTTGATTTTGGGATCCAAAAATAGGCGCAGCCGAGCAGGTTTGTAGCACCGGTCGTAGAGCCCTCGGAGAGCTTTCCAACAGTATGCAGTGTGTCGCGTCACTCCTTACAGAATAAAAGTTATGGACACTGGAGCGACGGAGACCTAATCACAAGCCCCACGCCCTCCGTTTGTGGGCCCAGCCTCTACGTTAAGCGAAGTTGTCTTGCCCTAGCATGCTTAACTTTGGAGTTCTGATAGGATCCGGTGCATTAGTGCTGGTATGATCGCACCCGTCATGTTGTGGGACCAAATCCTTTATGTGTAGACGGTTCACAGTTCCAGCCTAGAGAGATAGCCAATTGAAAAGGCCCAATTGGCTTAACAACAACCCATCCGCTTCAACAACGCAACATCCTCGCAAGACATGACATCGATGTGTTGTAGTGCCCTGTAATGTCCCGCGAGTTAGGTTGTCGTCCTTTTAACAGCTCATGACATAGGATCCGGGACAGAAAAAAGAGCAAAAGAAGAAAAGTGGCCAGAAACTGATGAAAACATTCGATTTTGGGCTCCAACAATAGGCGCAGCCGAGCAAGCTTGTTGTCCCCATCGTAGAGCTCTCGGAGAGCTTTCCAACGGTATGTTGTGCGTCGCGTCACTCTTTACGGATTAAAAGTTATGGGCACCAGAGCGACGGAGACCTGGCCACAAGCCCCACGCCCTCGGTTTGCGGGCCAAGCCTCTACGTGAAGCGAAGTTGTCTTGCCCAATGTGCCGTGGGATTCGGCAATAGAAATGTGGTGGATAAAGTATCTTGGCAACCCTAATCGAGGCAAAAAACATTGAAAATGGGGGGTGCAACACGAGGGCTTCCCACGGGGTCACCCATCCTAGTGCTACTCTCGCCCAAGCATGCTTAACTTCGGAGATCTGATGGGATCCGGTGCATTAGTGCTGGAATGATTACACCTGTCATGTTGTGGGCACAAATCCTTTATGTGTTGACGGTTCACAGTCCCAGCCCAAAGCGATGGCCCATTCAGAAGGCCCAATGGGCTCAACCACAACCCATCTGCTTCAACAACGTAGCATCCTCGCAACACATGATATCGACGCGTTGTAGGGCCCTCTAATGTCCCGCGCGTTAGGTCGTCATCCTCTTAATAGCTCACAACGTTCGATCTGGGACGAAAAAATAGAGTAAAAGAAGAAAAGTGGCCTGAAACTGATGAAAACTTTTGATTTTGGGATCCAAAAATAGGCGCAGCCGAGCAGGTTTGTAGCACCGGTCGTAGAGCCCTCGGAGAGCTTTCCAACAGTATGCAGTGTGTCGCGTCACTCCTTACAGAATAAAAGTTATGGACACTGGAGCGTCTTAGTCCTAAGCACAAGCCCCACGCCCTCCGGTTGGGGGCCCAACCTCTACGTTAAGCGAAGTTGTCTTGCCCTAGCATGCTTAACTTTGGAGTTCTGATAGGATCCGGTGCATTAGTGCTGGTATGATCGCACCCGTCATGTTGTGGAACCAAATCCTTTATGTGTAGACGGTTCACAGTTCCAGCCTAGAGAGATAGCCAATTGAAAAGGCCCAATTGGCTTAACAACAACCCATCCGCTTCAACAACGCACCATCCTCGCAAGACATGACATCGATGTGTTGTAGTGCCCTGTAATGTCCCGCGAGTTAGGTTGTCGTCCTTTTAACAGCTCATGACATAGGATCCGGGACAGAAAAAAGAGCAAAAGAAGAAAAGTGGCCAGAAACTGATGAAAACATTCGATTTTGGGCTCCAACAATAGGCGCAGCCGAGCAAGCTTGTTGTCCCCATCGTAGAGCTCTCGGAGAGCTTTCCAACGGTATGTTGTGCGTCGCGTCACTCTTTACGGATTAAAAGTTATGGGCACCAGAGCGACGGAGACCTGGCCACAAGCCCCACGCCCTCGGTTTGCGGGCCAAGCCTCTACGTGAAGCGAAGTTGTCTTGCCCAATGTGCCGTGGGATTCGGCAATAGAAATGTGGTGGATAAAGTATCTTGGCAACCCTAATCGAGGCAAAAAACATTGAAAATGGGGGGTGCAACACGAGGGCTTCCCACGGGGTCACCCATCCTAGTGCTACTCTCGCCCAAGCATGCATAACTTCTGAGTTCTGATGAGATCTGGTGCATTAGCGCTAGTATGATCCCACCCGTCATGTTGCGGGCACAAATCCTTTATGTGTTGACGGTTCACAGTCCCAGCCTAGAGAGATGGCCCATTCAATAGGCCCAATGGACTTAACGACAACCCATCCGCTTCAACAACGCAGCATCCTGGCAAAACGTGATATCGACGCATTGTAGGGCCCTCTAATGTCCTGTAAGTTACGTTGTCGTCATTTTAACAGCTCACGACGTACGATCCGGGATGAAAAAACTGAGAAAAAGAAGAAAAATGGCTAGAAACTGATGAAAACGTTCAATTTTGGGCTCCAGAAATAGGCACAGCCGAGCAGACTTGCTGCCCCCGTCGTAGAGCTCTCAGAGAGCTTTCCAACGGTATGTTGTGCGTCGCATCACTTCTGACGGATTAAAAGTTATGGGCACCAGAGCGACGAAGACTTGGTCACAAGACCCACGCCCTCGGTTTGCGGGCCCAGCCTCTACGTGAAGCAAATTTGTCTTGCCCAAGGTGCAGTGGGATTCGGTAATAGAAATGTGTTGAATAAAGTATCTTGGTGGCCCTAACCGGGGCAAAAAAAATTGAAAAAAGGGGGTGCAACACGAGGAGTTCCCACGGGGTCACCCATCTTAGTACTACTCTCACCCAAGCACGCTTTACTTCGGAGTTCTGATGGGATCCGGTGCATTAGTGCTGGTATGATCGCACACATCATGTTGTCGGCACAAATCCTTTATGTGTTGATGGTTCACAGTCCCAGCCTAGAGAGATGGCCCATTCAAAAGGCCCAATGGGCTTAACGTCAACCCAGCCGCTTCAACAACGCAGCATCCTCAGAAGACGTGATATCGACGCGTTGTAGGGCCCTCTAATGTCCCGCGAGTTAGGTTGTTGTCCTTTTAACAGCTCACGACGTACTATCCAGGACGGAAAAATAGAGCAAAAGAAGAAAAGTGGCAAGAAACAGATGAAAACGTTCAATTTTGGGCTCCAATAATAGGCGCAACCGAGCAGGCTTGCTGCCCCTGGCGTAGAGCTCTGGGTGAGCTATCCAACGGTATGCTGTGCGTTGCATCACTCTTTATGGATTAAAATTTATGGGCACCGGAGCGACAAAGACCTGGTCACAAGCCCCACGCTCTCGGTTTGCTGGCCCAGCCTCTACGTGAAGCGAAGTTTACTTGCCCAATGTGCCGTGGGATTCGGCAATAGAAATGTGGTGGATAAAGTATCATAGCAACCCTAACCGGGGCAAAAAAAATTGAAAGGGGGGAGGGGGGGTGCAACACGAGGGCTTCCCAGGGGATTACCCATCCAAGTGCTACTCTTGCCCAAGCACGCTTAACTTCAGAGTTCTAATGGGATCCGGTGCATTAGTGGTAGTATGATCGCGCCCGTCATTTTGTGGGCAGAAATCCTTTGTGTTGACGGTTCACAGTCGTTGCCCAGAGAGATGGCCCATTCAATAGGCCCAATGGCCTTAACTACAACCCATCCACTTCAACAACGCAGCATCCTCTAAAGACATGATATCGATGCATTGTAGGGCCCTCTAATGTTCCGTGAGCTAGGTTGTCATCCTTTTAACAGCTCACGATGTATGATTCGGGATGGAAAAATAGAGCAAAAGAAGAAAAGTGGCCCAAAACTGACGAAAACGTTCGATTTTGGGCTCCCAAAATAGGCGCAGCCGAGCAGGCTTGCTGCCCCGGTCGTAGAGCTCTCGGAGAGCTTTCCAACGGTATGTTGTGCGTCGCGTCACTTCTGACATATTAAAAGTTATGTGCACCGAAGCGACGAAGACTTTGTCACAAGACCCACGCCCTCGGTTTGCGGGCCCAGCCACTACATGAAGCGAAGTTGTCTTGCCCAAGGTGCCATGGGATTCGGTAATAGAAATGTGGTGAATAAAGTATCTTGGCAACCCTAACCGGGGCAAAAAAAATTGAAAAGGGGGGGTGCAACACGAGGACTTCCCAGGGGTCACCCATCCTAGTACTACTCTCGCCTAAGCATGTTTAACTTCGGAGTTCTGATGGGATCTGGTGCATTAGTGCTGGTATGATTGCAGACGTCATGTTGTCGACACAAATCCTTTATGTGTTGACGGTTCACAGTCCCAAGCCCAAGAGATGGCCCATTCAAAAGCCCAATGGGCTTAACGACAACCCATCTGCTTCTACAACGTAGCATCCTCGGAAGACGTGATATCGACGCGTTGTAGGGCCCTATAATGTCCCACGTGTTTGGTTGTCATCCTTTTAACAGCTCAAGACGTAGGATCCGGGATGGAAAAATAGAGCAAAAGAATAAAAGTGGCCAGAAACTGATGAAAACGTTCGATTTTATGCTCCAACAATAGGCGCAGCCGAGCACGCTTGCTGCCCCGGTCGTAGAGCTCTCGGAGAGCTATCCAACGGTATGTTGTACGTCGCGTAACTCCTTACAGATCAAAAGTTATTGGCACCGGAGGGACGGAGACAAGTCACAAGCCTTACGCCCTCAGTTTGCGGCCCAGCCTCTTCGTGAAGCGAAGTTGTCTTGCCCAAGGTGCCGCGGGATTCGGTAATAGAAATGTGGTGGACAAAGTATCTTGGAAACCCTAACCGGGATAAAAAAAATTGAAAAGGGGGGCTGCAACACGAGGACTTTCCAGGGGGTCACCCATCCTAGTACTGCTCTCGCCCCAGCACGCTTAACTTCGGAGTTTTGATGGGATCCGGTGAATTAGTGCTAGTATGATCGCACCCGTCAAGTTGTGCACACAAATCCTTTATGTGTTGATGGTTCACAGTCCCAGCCCAAAGAGACGGCCCATTCCAAAGGCCCAATGGGCTTAACAACAACCCATCCACTTCAACAACGCAGCATCCTCAGAAGACGTGCTATTGACGCGTTGTAGGGCCATCTAGTGTCCCTCGGGTTAGGTTGTCATCCTTTTAACAGCTCACGACATACGATCTGGGACAAAAAAATAGAGCAAAAGAAGAAAAGTGGCCCGAAACTGATGAAAACATTTGATTTTGTGCTCCAACAATAGACACAGCCGAGTAGGCTTGCTGCCCCCATCGTAGAGCTCTCGGAGAGCTTTTCAATGGCATGCTGTGCGTTGCGTCACTCCTTATGGATTAAAAGTTATAGGCGCCGGAGCGACGGAGACCTGGTCACAAGCCCCACGCCCTTGGTTTACGGGCCCAGCCTTTACGTTAAATGAAGTTGTCTTGCCCAAGGTGCCGTGGGATTCGGTAATCGAAATGTGGTGAATGAAGTATATTGGCAACCCTAACTGGGGCAAAAAAAATTGATAAGGGAGGGTGCAACATGAGGACATCCTAGGGGGTGACCCATCCTAGTACTACTCTCACCCAAGCACGCTTAACTTCGGAGTTTTGATAGGATCTTGTGCATTAGTGCTGGTATGATTGCACCCGTCATGTTGTGGGCACAAATCCTTTATGTGTTGATGGTTCACAGTCCCAGCCCAGAGAGATGGCCCATTCAATAGGCCCAATAACCTTAACGACAACCCACCCGCTTCAACAACGCAGCATCCTCGCAAGACCTGATATCGACGCGTTGTAGGGCCCACTAATGTCCTGCGAGTTAGGTTGTCATCCTTTTAACAGCTCACGAAGTACGATCCGGGACAAAAAAAATAGAGCAAAAGAAGAAAAGTGGCCCGAAACTTATGAAAACGTTCGATTTTGGGCTTCAACAATAGGTGCAGCCGAGCAAGCTTGCTTCCCCCGTCGTAGAGCTCTCGGAGAGCTTTCCAACGGTATGTTGTGCGCTGCATAACTCCTTACGAATCACAAATGATGGGCACCGGAGCGACGGAGACCTTGTCACAAGCCTGACGACCTTGGTTTGCGGGCCCAGCCTCTACGTCAAGCGAAGTTTTCTTGCCCCAGGTGTCGTGGGATTCAGTAAAAGAAATGTGGTGGATAAAGTTTCTTGGAAACCCTAACTGGGGAAAAGAAATTTAAAAGGGGGGTACAACACGAGGACTTCCCACGGGGTGACCCATCCTAATACTACTCTCGTCCAAGCACGCTTAACTTCGGAGTTCTGATGGGATCCAGAGCATTAGTGCTGGTATAATCGCACCCATCATGTTGTAGGCACAAATCCTTTATGTGTTGACGGTTCACAGTCCCAGCCCAAAGAGATGGCCCAATGGGCTTAACGACAACCCATCTGCTTCAACAATGCAGCATCCTCGCACAACGTGACATCGACGCATTGTAGGGCCCTCTAATGTCCCGCAAGTTAGGTTGTCATCCTTTTAGCAGCTCACGAAGTACGATTCGGGACAAAAAAATAGACCAAGAGAAGAAAAGTGGCCCGAAACTGATGAAAACGTTTGATTTTGGGCTGCAAAAATAGGCATGGCCCAGTAGACTTGTAGCCCCCGTCGTAGAGAGAGCTTTCCAACCGTATGCTATGCGTAGAGTCACTCCTTACAGATTAAAAGTTATGGGCACCGGAGTGACGGAGACTTGGTCAAAATCCCCACGCCCTCGGTTTGTGGGCCCAGCCTCTACGTGAAGCAAAGTTGTCTTGCCCAAGGTGGCATGGGATTCGGTAATAGAAATGAGGTGGATAAAGTTTCTTGGAAACCCTAACCGAGGAAAAAAAATTGAAAAGGAGGGGTACAACACGAGGACTTCCCAGAGGGTCACCCATCCTAGTACTACTCTCGCCCAAGCACGCTTAACTTCGGAGTTTTGATAGGATCCGGTGCATTAGTGCCGATATGATCGCACCCTTCATGTTGTGGGCACAAATCCTTTATGTGTTGACGGTTCGCAGTCCCAGCCCAGAGAGATGGCCTATTCAAAAGGCCCAATGGACTTAATGACAACCCATCCGCTTCAACAACGCAGCATCCTCGCAAGACGTGATATCGACGCGTTGTACTGCCCTTTAATGTCTCTCGAGTTATGTGAGGCCCGACCCCGATTTGCGTGCGAAACCTAGCTTTGTTTTCCCTAACCAAGATTTGCGTGCCATGACCTAGGTTTGAGAATTGTATTTAGTTTTGTGTGCCTTGCATTGAATTTTGTGCATTCATATAGGGTTACGTGCGTTTACTTGAAAAATGTGCATTCGTCTCGTAGTTCGTGTACTACCTCGAAGTGTGTGCCCTAAACCTAGGAAATTGTGTCTTCACGCTAATCAAGAAAGCATCTTACATGAAGCACTAGACTATTAAACAATCCTACAAAATCCATTAACAATATAATAATCCAAATTCCTTTCACTAGAAGACAAAAATACACCAAAAACAAAACATTCTTTATTCTTTATGCATTATTCTTTTTTTTTGCACTTTCAAAATACAATTAAATAACACTCAAAAGAAGACACAAAATTCAGATTTGGCACATGCAATAGCCGGCCATGCCTTGTTCTTGAGCAAGAAATTTGAGCAACATATTTTATTCTATGCATGCAAAGACAAAAAAATGACATAAGGCATTAAAATAATTGCTCAAATCCCTTCAAATCCTCACCATATCCGACCAGCCCTTGCATGCTCATTCTAGCATTCAAAATTTAAAGCATTTTGGAGACAAAAGCTGAAATTGAAAGCCTCAAGGCCGAGCATGCTCCTCAAGTTGCAAAGCCTTTGTTTTATCTTCATTTTCTTCATTTCTTTCTCTCACATTTCTCTCTCACTCTCTTTTCCTCTCTCCATTTCGGTCCTTGGCTGAACTCTCACCATCCTTGCTCATCTTCATCACACCTTGGTCGAACAAGGCAAGCAAATCATCAAGAAAACCAAGCAATCAAGCTAGAGTTCGAAAAACACTCATGCATGTGCATTGAAGCTTCATTTCGGCCTTAGGTAAGCTTCTTGACATTCATTTCTTTTCTTCATGTTTTAACTACATGCATGCACTAAGAGGTTGATCACTAGGCTAGGAAAAATAGAGAAAACCAAGTTGAAATCTCAGCCAAGCAAGGAGAAGAACAGATTTGAGCTTCAACCAGGTTTTTTAGCATAGTTTGGTTGATTGCAAAGGTGAGGGTTAAAAGCTTTTGAAAACTCTTTGAAATTTCACATGCGTGTTCATAAATGTGTATATTTGCTTCTGTACTTGAGTTATGTGGTCGTTCATGAGCTTAAACAACCATGAATGGCAAGAACTTGGCTTGAAAATGATGCTAGGTAAAGTCGAATTTATGAGACAGCTTTCTGACCAGTCTGTTCGAGGTAATTTTGGCTAAGCAAATGATGTTTAAATTGCGTAAAAATCACTATATGACTAGTTTGGACAGTTTTGAACAATTTTCTCAGAAATAGGCAAAGTCAAATTTTGGCTCTAAGGTCCTCAAAATGGCAAAATCGCGAAAGGTAGCTAAATCTGGAAAAATTTGAGGAAATGAAACAGTTTTGGCAGATGCACTGACTATGTAGAACGAGAGGTTTTTGACCTAGAAAATGACATCCAAATTGAGTGAAATTTTGTGTACTTCTATATTTTTCAGTTGTGGACATTTTTTCCAGAAATAGGCTTAGGCTAAAAATGAACCTAAGGACCTCAAAAACATGAAATACCGAAAGATAGGCAAATCTGGACAGTTTTGTGCAGTTCCATTATTTCGGCTATATCTAATGATCCCGAACTCCAATTGATGCAAGGTTTGTTTCTGATTTTAGTTAACTTCTTAAGCTTTAATTTGACAACTTATTCACTGAATTTGGAGATTGTTTGATTATCCGATAGATTGTTCGAAAACATCCTGTTGCAGTGAGTGTTCCACTTAGCTATGTGCTTGAAAAACTATTGTAACCTCTTTTGTGGCACTAATTTCTTGGAATTGTGGTGTTGGAATATTATGTGGACTGTTTTGAGCACTTGAGGATGTATGAATTGATTGATGCATGACTTGGGAATGATGTTAAGTTGACTTAGGGTCTTGATCGCACGATTATGCATGAAATAGAAACCCTAATGACTAAGTATTCTTGCTAAGTGTTAACCATTGGATATTGTGAGGAAACTGTACGTTGCGTGGGCTGCCCATAAATGTTTTATAATTTCAAAAGTGATATTGACCATTGCATGTTGACAAATAAGCTTTTCTTGCATTTGAACCCATGTTGATATCATTGCATGTTGAGTAATCTTATCACTTGATTGCGTGGACTTTTTAATGAGTTATATGGCCTGTTTTACATGTGTTACGTGGCTGCCCGTTTAATTTCCACATAACTCTATACGCCTTTCAAGTGAAATTTCCTGTCTTATCATGTCCTGCTTGTTTATCTGCCAATGTGCAATCTTATGACTTTCCGGAGGCAACCTACTTTGTTGTCCTCCTTCTGTGATATATATATTACCTGTCATAAATGTGCATTGCATACAAGGTTGCACCCTTTCCTGTCGGCATGGTAGCAATCACGTACGCCGGGCGGCATCGGGCTTGCCGGTGATACCGTGACCACCATGGTCCCATTCCCTCTCTCGCTTGGGGGCTAGACTTCCTCAGAGAGTTGGGTCGTAGGATTTTGGGGTACATCCGGAGTACACCAACCTGGTGTGTTTGGGGGATGATTCGAAGTCGGCCGCAACAACTGATCCTGGATCTAATCTGAGAGCAAAAGCTCACCGTATCCTTTTATTTATGTGTATAAGTACTCCCGCTTGGATCCTAGAGAACCTCGGGGAGGAAAGACCGATATTCCTGTTTCTGTATTTGTATTTCTGTACTTGTATTTCTGTTGTATTCATGTTTGAAAAAGAGATTTTCATAAGTTTAACCAGAAAATGAGTTTCAAAACTTATTTCTCGTTCCCCCTCGCTGAGTTCATAAGGACTCACCCTCTTTTATCATTTCAGGTGAAGAAGAACAGGTACAGGAACCCGAGCTCAATGTACCTAATGATGAACCCCTGGAATGATTGCTTGTTATTGTTGTTTTGCTTGAACATGACTTCTTGTGAACTTTTGTTACTTGAAGACTATTTCCCTTACGTTATTTGTTGTTTGTGATGTAATAGACCCCCGTTGTAATTTGGGGTCTAATTTTGGTATGTACTTATTTTAAGTAGACTGACACTAGACATACTATGATCGCTCTTGCTTTTATTATCACTAGTACCTACCATATGTTATGATGCTTTGTTGAGGAATAGGCAAATGAACTTATCCAATCTCAACAGGTACTCGCTAATAAGCTATGATCAACAGGCATATTTTGAAACGAGAATAAATGGACAAACGAGACATAGTATCATGCTAGGTTATAAATCAAACGGGACGTCGAAATAACCAATAGGTAATTCAATTGACGATTAAATAGTAAATTCTAGTCGGGAATGGACTTGAATTGGAATTATTGAGACTGTTAGATAATTTAGGTCAAAACAAAGAGCCCAATTACAGCCATTATGCTGCCGGATTTCCGGAAAAATTTGGAGTCTAGAATAAAACGTTAAGTGCTAAACCTCCTAGAATGATTAAGAATGTGAATGGACTTGAATGTTTAGATCACACCCTAGTCTAACCTTTATAGGCCGGGTTAGGGCGTGACACAGTAGAAGAATGGTATCAGAGCTTAGATTGCTTAAGCCGGGTTTAACTCTCGGACCGTGGGTAGAGCCCTAAGATAATTAGGATGACTTGTTTATGTGTTAAATGTGCCTTCTATGTTCTATGTGCTTAAGTGACTTATATGCCTTAAATGTTTTTAGAATTGTATCTATAATATGTTGCATATCTTATGCATTAGATTCTTAATTATCATATTTCAATAAATTGTGCCTATAGATGGCTGGCCCTAGTACCCGTACTACTAATAGGAGCGGTGAACCTCAAGAGACCGGGGATGCCTATCAGACTAATCCCGGTATAGCTATGTTTAATATGATGGCAACTGCCATGGATCGTGTATCACGTGTGATGGAGCGTCAGGATGCTCGTGAAGCCAACAACAACATCAACAACAGGAATGAGGGTAACCATGGGAGACATAGCAGAATGAGGGAATTCCTTGACTTTCGCCCGTCTAAATTCTATGGGGAAGCTGGTGATGAGAAAGCAGAGGCTTGGCTGTCCGAGGTCGAGAAGATTTTTAGGCCACTTGATTATACAGATGAAGAGAAATTGGAGTTTGCTGTATTTCTGTTGCACGGGGATGCCGAGCATTAGTGGCACACTGTAGAGGCACTGTGGGAGAGTGATCAGACACCTCGCTTGTGGGGTAATTTCATTAAGGCATTTAAGGAAAAATATGTACCTGCAGTTTCCAGGCAGAGGCGGATCGAGGAATTCATGCACTTGACCCAGGGTAATATGACGGTGGCCTAGTACGAGGCTCGTTTTGACCGACTGTCCCGTTATGCTCAATATATGGTTTGTACTCCAGAGGCAAAAATGTGGAAATTTACTATTGGTTTAAGGCCAGAGATTCAGGACCAGTTAGCTTCTCATGACTTCGCTACTTACTCTGCCCTCTTTGCTGCTGCCTCTCGAGTTGAGAAGAGGAAACTAGATGGAGCCGGCTCGAGTCAACCTAACAAGAAACCATACCAGCCTCCAGGTCAGCAGAGGAAGTTTTAGAGTCAGAGTCGCAGTCAGGGCCAGAGCCAGAACAGACCAGGGAATAACCGTGGCCCGATGAAAGCGCCATCAGCCTCTTCCACCTATGGATCCACAGGTAGTTCACCTGCTACTCAATCCGTCAGCTGCTCATATTATGACAGGAAGGGGCATACTGAAGCCCAGTGTTGGAGGAAGTTGGGACGATATATGAGGTGCGGCAGTGATCAGCACCAGATCAAGGATTGCCCTAAACGTTAGGCAGGGCAGAATCAGGGTAAACCAGCCGGTAGGGGCAAGACTCCAGTTCCTAGGGTCCAGGCTCGAGCCTATGCTATCGAGTGCGAGGAGATTCCAGATGAGACCGCTGTTGTTGAAGGTACATTCTTCATATTGAATCAACCTGTTAAGGTGTTAATTGATCCGGGTGCTACTCATTCATTTATTACTCCCTTATGTGTGGAACGTGTGAAATTGAAAGTTGTATGTTTGCCATATGAAGTAGAAGTTGATACTCCAATGGGTTCTAAACTTGTAACTAGTTCAGCTTGTAAAACATGTAAAATCCAAATTAAGGATAGGGAATTCTCGGCCAATCTTATTGTATTACCTTTTCGAGACTACGAGGTCATTTTAGGGATGGACTGGCTGGAAAAACATCATGTCCAACTGGATTGCCGGGCGAAGATTATAACGTTCTGGGTACCTGATCAACCGATACTAGAGGTTTTGGGCCGAAGAGATTTCACCGGGAGTTCCATCATTTCATCTACAAAAGCAGTGAAGTCCTTAAGGAAAGGATGCAACGGATACTTGGCTTACCTTATCAACAAGCCGTCGGATAAAGCTAAGTTGGAGGAGATGCCTGTGATCAAAGACTATGCAGATGTATTCCCTGAAGAATTACCCGGTTTACCCCCAAATCGGGAGATCGAGTTTGTTATAGAGTTGCTACCTGGCGCCCAGCCGATATCAAAAGCTCCCTATCGTATGGCACCGGCTGAGCTACAAGAATTAAAGGACCAGTTGCAAGGATTGTTGAAGAAGGGGTTTGTACAACCGAGTTCTTCATCGTGGGGTGCGCCAGTTCTATTTGTTAAGAAGAAAGATGGAACGTTGAGGCTATGCATTGACTACCGAGGATTGAACCAAGTGACTGTCAAGAATAAATACCCACTTCCCCTGATTGACGAGTTATTTGATCAACTGCAAGGAGCCAAAGTGTATTCGAAACTCGACTTGAGGCAAGGATATTATCAGTTGCGGATCAAGAAGGAAGATGTGCCTAAAACGGCTTTCAGGACGAGATATGGGCACTATGAATATTTGGTGATGCCTTTTGGACTAACTAATGCCCCTGCAGCCTTTATGGATTTGATGCATAGGGTGTTTCAACCCTACTTGGACCAATTTGTGGTGATCTTCATTGATGATATTTTGGTATACTCGAAATCGGAGGGGGAGCATGAGCAACATCTGCGGTTGGTCCTGCAGAAACTTCGAGAGCATCGATTGTATGCAAAGTTTAGCAAATGTGAATTTTGGTTGTAGCAGATTGCATTTTTGGGGCATATCATATGCCAAGACACAATAACGGTAGATCCAGCAAAGATCGATGCAGTGATGTCTTGGAAGAAGCCGGAAAATGTCACGGAAGTTCGTAGTTTTCTTGGTCAAGCCGGCTATTATCAGAGGTTCGTGAAGGATTTCTCTAAGATTGCAGGACCCCTTACAAAGCTCACTCAAAAGAAAACCAAGTTCATGTGGGATGATAAGTGTGAGAACAACTTCCAAGAGTTGAAGAAGAGATTGACTACTGCACCAGTTCTTGCATTGCCTGAAGGGAGTCAAGGTTTCGTAATCTATAGCGACGCTTTGAAAGAAGGATTGGGATGTGTATTGATGCAAAATGGAAGAGTTATTGCATATGCTTCTAGGAAACCAAAGCCGTATGAGATGAATTACCCGATGCATGATCTGGAGTTAGCGGCTATTGTGTTTGCACTCAAGAAATGGAGGCATTATCTATGGGGTAACAAGTTTGAGGTATTTACCGATCATAAGAGCTTGAAATACTTGTTCTCTCAAAAGGAGTTGAATATGAGTCAAAGGCGGTGGATGGGCTTTTGGATGATTATAACTGCTCAATTAATTATGTGCTTGGTAAGGCGAACGTAGTCGTAGGTAACTTAAGCAGAAAAGCAAGCATGGCGAAACTGGAAGTCAAGGTGCAGGAGTTGTTGAGGGAAGCGTTTCTATGGAAACCACAATTGACTCAGAAGGGGTTACTTTTTGCCACTACCCAAGTTCAATCGACTTTGTTATCTGAGTTACGAGAGGCTCAACAGAAGGACCAACAATTTCAAAAGATTAAGGAAAGCAATGCAGATTTCAAGTTTCACGATGATGGTGTTTGGAGGTTTAGGAACCGAGTTTGTGTTCCCAATGAGCTAGAGCTGAAAAAGAAGATTCTTGAGGAAGCGCATAATTCTAGATATACTATTCACCCCGGCGGAACAAAGATGTATCGGGATTTGAAGCAACACTATTGGTGGAATAACATGAAAAGAGAAATTGTGGAGTTTGTAGCACGGTGTTTGACTTGCCAGAGAGTTAAAGCTGAACATCAATGACCCGCAGGTTTACTTCAGCCGTTGGAGATTCCCCAATGGAAATGGGAACATATCACTATGGATTTTGTTATGGACCTGCCCAGATCACAAAAGGGTCGTGATGCCATTTGGGTTATAGTGGATAGATTGACTAAGTCGGCACACTTTTTACCGATGAACAAGGAGGATAGTCCCGAGGAATTGGGAGATATGTATGTGGCGGAGATTGTAAGACTGCACGAGATGCCTGTGAGTATTGTATCGGATAGGGATCCTCGTTTTACTTCCCGATTTTGGAAGAGATTGCAGGAAGCTTTGGGGACGAAATTGAGTTTTAGCACGACTTATCAACCTCAGACGGACGGTCAATTGGAGAGAACTATTCAGATTTTGGAGGATATGCTGAGGGCATGTGTGTTGGACTTCAGGAAAGGTTGGGAGAAATATCTATCTCTAGTGGAGTTCGCCTACAACAATAGTTATCAGGCCACGATCGGGATGGCCCCTTTCGAGGCACTGTATGGACGTAAGTGTCAATCCCCAATCTACTGGGATGAAGTAGGTGAGACGAAGACTTTTGACCCGACCCTTTTACCTGAACTGATGAAAACTGTTGATAACATCCACCTCATCCGGAAACGGATGCTTACCGCCCAGAGCAGGCAGAAGAGTTATGCAGACCGACGGAGATGGAGTCTCGAGTTTGAGGTTGGCGACAAGGTGTTCTTGAAGATATCACCCCGGAGGGGACTGATTAAACATGGCAAGGGTGGAAAGTTGAGCCCGAGATTTGTAGGACCGTTTGAGATAGTTGAGAAGGTTGGCAAGTTGGTGTATCGCCTAGCACTACCCCAGAACCTCTCCAATATTCATGACGTCTTTCATGTATCGATGCTGCAGAAGTATCATCCTGATCCGTCGCATGTCTTGGAGCCAGAGCCGTTGCAGCTTCGGGAAAACTTGTCTTACGAGGAGAAGCCCATTCGGATCCTAGACCAGCAGGATCGGGAGCTGCGCAACAGAACTATACCGATGGTGAAAGTGCTATGGGATCATCATGGAGTTGAAGAAGCAACGTGGGAAAGGCGAGACCAGATGGAGCAGCAATATCCAGCTTTATTTCAAGGTAAATATTGAATTTTGGGACGAAATTCTTTTAAGGAGGGGAGGATGTGAGGCCCGACCCCAATTTGCGTGCGAAACCTAGCTTCATTTTCCCTAACCTAGATTTGCGTGCCATGACCTAGGTTTAAGAATTGTATTTAGTTTTGTGTGCCTTGCATTGAATTTCGTGCATTCATATAGGGTTACGTGCGTTTACTAGAAAAACGTGTGTTCGTCTCGTAGTTCGTGTCCCACCTCGAAGTGCGTGCCCTAAACCTAGGAAAGTGTGTCTTCACGCTAATCAAGAAAGCATCTTACACGAAGCACTAGACTATTAAACAATCCTACAAAATCCACTAACAATATAATAATCCAAATTCCTTTCACTAGAAGACAAAAATGCACCAAAAACAAAACATTCTTTATTCTTTATGCATTATTCTTTTTTTTGCACTTTCAAAATACAATTAAATAACACTCAAAAGAAGACACAAAATTCAGATTTGGCACATGCAATAGCCGGCCATGCCTTGTTCTTGAGCAAGAAATTTGAGCAACATATTTTATTCTATGCATGCAAAGACAAAAAAATGACATAAGGCATTAAAATAATTGCTCAAATCCCTTCAAATCCTCACCATATCCGACCAGCCCTTGCATGCTCATTCTAGCATTCAAAATTTAAAGCATTTTGGAGACAAAAGCTGAAATTGAAAGCCTCAAGGCCGAGCATGCTCCTCAAGTTGCAAAGCCTTTGTTTTATCTTCATTTTCTTCATTTCTTTCTCTCACATTTCTCTCTCACTCTCTTTTCCTCTCTCCATTTTGGTCCTTGGCTGAACTCTCACCATCCTTGCTCATCTTCATCACACCTTGGTCGAACAAGGCAAGCAAATCATCAAGAAAACCAAGCAATCAAGCTAGAGTTCGAAAAACACTCATGCATGTGCATTGAAGCTTCATTTCGGCCTTAGGTAAGCTTCTTGACATTCATTTCTTTTCTTCATGTTTTAACTACATGCATGCACTAAGAGGTTGATCACTAGGCTAGGAAAAATAGAGAAAACCAAGTTGAAATCTCAGCCAAGCAAGGAGAAGAACAGATTTGAGCTTCAACCAGGTTTTTGAGCATAGTTTGGTTGATTGCAAAGGTGAGGGTTAAAAGCTTTTGAAAACTCTTTGAAATTTCACATGCGTGTTCATAAATGTGTATATTTGCTTCTGTACTTGAGTTATGTGGTCGTTCATGAGCTTAAACAACCATGAATGGCAAGAACTTGGCTTGAAAATGATGCTAGGTAAAGTCGAATTTATGAGACAGCTTTCCAACCGGTCTGTTCGAGGTAATTTTGGCTAAGAAAATGATGTTTAAATTGCGTAAAAATCACTAGATGACTAGTTTGGACAGTTTTGAACAATTTTCGCAGAAATAGGAAAAGTCAAATTTTGGCTCTAAGGTCCTCAAAATGGCAAAATCGCGAAAGGTAGCTAAATCTGGAAAAAATTGAGGAAATGAAACAGTTTTGGCAGATGCACTGACTATGTAGAACGAGAGGTTTTTTACCTAGAAAATGACATCCAAATTGCGTGAAATTTTTTATGCCACTATATTTTTCAGTTTTGGACATTTTTTCCAGAAATAGGCTTAGGCTAAAAATGAACCTAAGGACCTCAAAAACATGAAATACCGAAAGATAGGCAAATCTGGACAGTTTTGTGCAGTTCCATTATTTCGGCTATATCTAATGATACCGAACTTCAATTGATGCAAGGTTTGTTTCTGATTTTAGTTAACTTCTTAAGCTTTAATTTGACGTCTTATTCAATGAATTTTGAGATTGTTTGATTATCCGATTGATTGTGAGAAAACATCCTGTTGCAGTGAGTGTTCCACTTAGCTATGTGCTTGGAAAACTATTGTAACCTCTTTTGTGGCACTAATTTCTTGGAATTGTGGTGTTGGAATATTATGTGGACTATTTTGAGAACTTGAGGATGCATGAATTGATTGATGCATGACTTGGGAATGATGTTAAGTTGACTTAGGGTCTTGATCGCACGATTATGCATGAAATAGAAACCCTAATGACTAAGTATTCTTGCTAAGTGTAAACCATTGGATATTGTGAGGAAACTGTATGTTGCGTGGGCTGCCCATAAATGTTTTATAATTTCAAAAGTGATATTGACCATTGCATGTTGACAAATAAGCTTTTCTTGCATTTGAACCCATGTTGATATCATTGCATGTTGAGTAATCTTATCACTTGATTGCGTGGACTTTTTAATGAGTTATATGGCCTGTTTTACATGTGTTACATGGCTGCCCGTTTAATTTCCACATAACTCTATATGCCTTTCAAGTGAAATTTCCTGTCTTATCGTGTCCTGCTTGTTTATCTGCCAATGTGCAATCTTATGACTGTCCGGAGGCAACCTACTTTGTTGTCCTCCTTCTGTGATATATATATTACCTGTCATAAATGTGCATTGCATACAAGGTTGCAACCTTTCCTGTCGGCATGGTAGCGATCACGTACGCCGGGCGGCATCGGGCTTGCTGGTGATACCGTGACCACCATGGTCCAATTCCCTCTCTCGCTTGGGGGCTAGACTTTCTCGGAGAGTTGGGTCATAGGATTTTGGGGTACATCCGGAGTACACCCACCTGGGGTGTTTGGGGGATGATTCGAAGTCGGCCGCACCAACTGATCCTGGATTTGATCTGAGAGCAAAAGCTCACCGTATCCTTTTATTTATGTGTATAAGTACTCCCGCTTGGATCCTAGAGAACCTCGGGGAGGAAAGATCGGTATTCCTATTTCTGTATTTGTATTTCGGTACTTGTATTTCTGTTGTATTCATGTTTGAAAAGGGATTTTCATAAGTTTAACCGGAAAATGAGTTTCAAAACTTATTTCTCGTTCCCCCTCGCTGAGTTCATAAGGACTCACCCTCTTTTATCATTTCAGGTGAAGAAGAACAGGTATAGGAACCTGAGCTCAATGTACCTAATGATGAACCCCTGGAATGATTGCTTGTTATTGTTGTTTTGCTTGAACGTGACTTCTTGTGAACTTTTGTTACTTGAAGACTATTTCCCTTACGTTATTTGTTGTTTGTGATGTAATAGACCCCCGTTGTAATTTGGGGTCTAATTTTGGTTTGTACTTATTTTAAGTAGACTGACACTAGACATACTATGATCGTTCTTGCTTTTATTATCACTAGTACCTACCATATGTTATGATGCTTAGTTAAGGAATAGGCAAATGAACTTATCCAATCTCAACAGGTACTCGCTAATAAGCTATGATCAACAGGCATATTTTGAAACGAGAATAAATGGACAAACGAGACATAGTATCATGCTAGGTTATAAATCAAACGGGACATCAAAATAACCAATAGGTAATTCAATTGACGATTAAATAGTAAATTCTAGTCGGGAATGGACTTGAATTGGAAGTATTGAGGCTGTTAGATAATTTAGGTCAAAACAAAGAGCCCAATTACAGTCGTTATGCTGCCGGATTTCTGAAAAATTTTGGAGTCTAGAATAAAACGTTAAGTGCTAAACCTCCTAGAATGATTAAGAATGTGAATGGACTTGAATGTTTAGATCACACCCTAGTCTAACCTTTATAGGCCGGGTTGGGGCGTGACATAACAGCTCACGACGTACGATCCGGGACGAAAAAATAGAGCAAAAGAAGAAAAGTGGCCCGAAACTGATGAAAACGTTCAATTTTGGGCTCCAAAAATGGGCGCAACCGAGGAGGCTTGCTTCCCCCATCGTAGAGCTCTCGGAGAGCTTTCCAACGGTATGTTGTACGTCGCGTAACTCCTAACGGATTAAAAGTTATGGGCACCGGAGCGATGAAGACTTGGTCATAAGCCCCACGCCATCGGTTTGCGGGCCCAGACTCTACGTGAAGCAAAGTTGTCTTGCCCAAGGTGCCGTGGGATTCTGTAAAAGAAATACGGTGGATAAAGTATTTTGGTAGTCCTAACCGGGGCAAAAAAATTTGAAAAGGTGGGGTGCAACACGAGGACTTCCCAGGGGGTCACCCATCCTAGGACTACTTTTGCCCAAGCACGCTTAACTTCGGAGTTCTGATAGGATCTGGTACATTAATGATGGTATGATCATACCCGTCATGTTGTGGGCACAAATCCTTTATGTGTTGACGGTTCACAGTCCCAGCTCAGAGAGATGGCCCATTCAAAAGGCCCAATGGGCTTAACGACAACCCATCCACTTCAACAACGCAGCATCCTCAAAAGACGTGATATTGATGCATTTTAGGGCCATCTAATGTCCCGCGAGTTATGTTGTCATCCTTTTAACAGCTCACGATGTACGATCCGGGACGGAAAAACAGAGCAAAAGATGAAAAGTGGCCTAAAACTGATGAAGATGTTCGATTTTGGGCACCAAAAAAGGGCACAGTTTAGTAGACTCGTTGCCCTCGTCGTAGAGCTCTCGGAGAGCTTTCCAACGGTATGCTTTGCACCACGTAACTCCCCACAGATCAAAAGTTATGGGCACTGGAATGACGGAGACCTGGTCACAAGCCCTACGCCCTCGATTAGCGGGCCCAGCCTCTACGTGAAGCGATGTTGTCTTGCCCAAGGTACAGTGGGATTCGGTAATAGAAATTTGGTGGATAAAGTATCTTGGCAACCCTAACCGGGGCAAAAAAAATTGAAAAGGGGGCTGCAACACGAAGACTTCCCAGGGGGTTACCCATCCTAGTACTACTCTCGCCCAAGCACGCTTAATTTCAGAGTTCTGATGGGATCCGGTGCATTAGTGCTAGTATGATCGCACCCGTCATGCTGAGGGCACAAATCCTTTATGTGTTGACGGTTCACAGTCCCAGCCTAGAGAAATGGCCCATTCAAATGGCCCAATGGGCTTAACGACAACCCATCTGCTTCAACAACGGAGCATCCTTGTAAAACATGATATCGATAGGTTGTAGGACCCTATAATATCCCACGAGTAAGGTTGTCATCCTTTTAACAGCTAACGACGTACAATCCGGGATGAAAAAATAGAGCAAAAGAAGAAAAGTGGCACGAAACTGATGAAAACGTTCAATTTTGGGCTCCGAAAATAGGCGTAGCCGAGCAGGCTTGGTGCCCCCGTCGTAGAGCTCTCGGAGAGCTTTCCAATGGTATGCAGTGCGCCGCGTAACTCCTCACGAATTAAAAGTTATGGGCACGGAGCAACGGAGACCTGGTCACAAGCCCCACGCCCTCGGTTTACGGGCCCAGCCTCTACGTGAAGCAAAGTTGTCTTGCCCAAGGTGCCATAGGATTCGGTAATAGAAATATGGTGGATAAAGTATCTTGGCAACCCTAACTGGGGCAAAAAAAATTGAAAATGGGGGGTGCAACACGAGGACTTCGCAGGGGGTCACCCATCCTAGTACTACTCTCGCCCAAGCACGCTTAACTTCGGAGTTCTGATGGGTTCTGGTGCATTAATGTTGGTATGATCGCACCCGTCATGTTGAAGGCACAAATCATTTATGTGTTGACGGTTCACAGTCCCAGCCCAGAGAGATGGCCCATTGAAATGGCCCAATGGGCTTAACGACAACCCATCTACTTCAACAACGTAACATCCTCGTAAGACATGATATCGATAGGTTGTAGGACCCTATAATATCCCACGAGTAAGGTTGTCGTCCTTTTAACAGTTAACGACGTACGATCCGGGATGGAAAAACAGAGGAAAAGAAGAAAAGTGGTCTGAAACTGATAAAAACGTTCAATTTTGGGCTCCGAAAATAGGCATAGTCGAGCCGGCTTGCTGCCCTCGTCGTAGAACTCTTGGAGAGCTTTCCAACGGTATGCTGTGCGCTGCGTAACTCATTACAAATTAAAAGTTATCGGCACCGAAGCGACGGAGACCTGGTCACAAGCCCTACGCCCTCGGTTTGCGCGCCCAGCCTTTACGTGAAGCGAAGTTGTCTTGCCCAAGGTGCCGTGGGATTCGGTAATAGAAATGTGGTGGATAAAGTATCTTGGCAACCCTAACCGAGGCAAAAAATTTTGAAAAGCGGGGGTGCAACACGAGGACTTCCCAGGGGGTCACCCATCCTAGTTCTACTCTCGCCCAAGCACGCTTAACTTCGGAGTTCTGATGGGATCCGGTGAATTAGTGCTAGTATGATCACACCCGTCATGTTGTGGGCACAAATCCTTTATGTGTTGACGGTTAACAATCCCAGCCCAGAGAGGTAGTGTAACACCCCGATCCTTCTCGAGACCGGGAGTTCTAACGATCCATCTAATCACAACCCAAACCAAACCCGGGCATAAATTTTCAGGGAAAACAGACGGAGTCTCCCCTGTTTCTAGGCGAAATGTAAAAACCTGCGACAGCATATAAGTTGACCAATACCATGTCCAAACATTCAACCACCTCAAGGCCATCCGAGCCTTGGTTCTCAACAACTAACACAACATATAATATACATTTTCAGTTCAAAACTAACCTATCTCTTTACATCTTTTACAAGAACATTCAAGCTTGACACTTAATCCATACTAATCTACCGCACAAAATATACTATCATACAATTCTCACTCTTTTCTTTTAGACAATTACAACATGCATCGAGGTTAACTACACTACTGAATACATATCTAACTTATCAATCTACCTCAACTACTTAGCTAGATTAAATTACATTTCTTTTAACAATAATTACATACAACATATGAACATACACCTTTACATCTTTGACAGCTCAATCCACAAAGCACGCAAGACAACTCTTCAGGCCCGAACTAACACATAATCACGAACTTTCCAGCTAACATGGCATTTCCTGAAATGTGGTGGTGAGGAGTGAGTATACACAACACGTATACTCAGTGAGGGCGAGACAGATATCGAGTTGGAGAGAAAGAAAATCGTGCAATGCAAATAAACACAGTTAAGCAATAAAGACAATAAGGAAACATTCAATACAAACAACAATACTATAAACAACCAAGAAAGCATTAACATAGCCCTTTAAAGCTATACCACACTCTGAAGGCTGTGGTTCACTCATACGAGCAATGTACCATTTTACGAGTGATACATCAACCTCGAGCTTGATGTTGACAACGATGACAATAAGCGCGCATTCACCTTATAACACCAGTTTGGAGTACCCCGGGAGTATCCATCAATCTACGACCCAAATCTCCTTGGGAGGCAACCCAAGCGAGAAAGGGAATAGCAGCGGAGCTAGAGAAACCAACACTGGCAACCCGAGGCTACCCAGAGAAGCCCATCACTCATGCGTGAGACACTATGCAATGCAAGACTCGATACAAGGCGATAAACGAGCAATAACACAACAATACAAACTATTGACTACAAACGAGATAACAAGCAATCACAATCCATACTAGCATTCAACTAACTTTTCAAGCATAACAAGCAATAATAAGCAACAATAACAACAATTAAACAAGTAACGACAGTTCAAACACGGAAACAACAAATATCACTATTCAACCCCAACTTCCAAGGACAATTACGAGCAAACGAGCTACGGGATTAGGAAACCGATTTCACTACATTTACTCAGGGACTACAAGGCACGGTTCTATGTTTTTAAACTTCACTTTCTCACCCGAGAACCGAAAGTCCACCTACTGCGTTTGAACTACAGCTATGCTAACCGGTCATTCAATCAACGCCACAACAGCACCAAAAGTGCTTCCATGCCCTCAATTACGAAACCCCCAACTCAATTCGAGCTCGGTCAACTTTTGGTGAAATGGCCCCTTTACGTATCCTTGTCTAATTTCCAATTTTAACAAAGGCCGGTCCGTTTTTATTTCACATTTTATCTTTCTATCACTAATGGCACCTATCCAAATCAATCAATCGCAATTCGGATCGAAATCCGAAATTCTAGGGTTTACTATTCATAATTAACTATTCATGTTTTTCCCCAATTTCAAATACGCGTTTTCAACCGTAAAAATTGCTAAATAACTATCAAACAATGCTCTACGAACCTTAAGCAAGCTATTTCAAGCAACAAAAGGCATTATAACGCGATAAATATCGAATCTGAAAAATTGACTCAAAAATCAAATTCGTAATAAAATGCACAAAAGCATGAAAACCCTCACAGAGATTGAAGACCAAGACCCGCAAGGACCCGAGCCACGCCCCCCGAGCAATTCCACGCGCAATTGTAGAAGAAAATGCAAGAAAATCTTTTTCTTTTTCTCCCCTTGAAGCTTCGGCCATGGATAGGACAAAATGGTCATTTGGCATTTTGTTTTGTTTGATTTTTGCATTGTTTTATTATTTATTAGGTGACAAGGGGCATTTTGGTCTTTTACAAAATCAAACTTTAATTAAAAATAGTCAAATAAGCTTATTTTGATGCCATTAATTCCAATTCATGTTAAAACAATGCAATTAAATGAAAAACAACTAAAACTAGTTAAATTAAGCTAAAAACATTTTTCACTAAATATGAAAAATATTTCTTTAACTCTTATTTTGAAATTCTACGATCGAACGGTCACTAATCGATCGCTAATAAAGTGATGAACAATAATATAAAACTCTAATCTTTGAAAAGTAGAATAGTTTAAAATTAACTCCGGCTCGGAGTTACTTTTCTCATTAAATTGAAAACCGAGTAATTTAATGCAAGAAAATTAAAACCGATTTTTAAAATAATCAAAATAGTCAAAGTAATCAATATTCATTTAAAATCAATTAATTTAACTATTCCTAGAATATTTTAAAGAATTATGAAGTTAATGTTAAGTTACAAATGAACAAATAAATATAAACATGTAATCAAGTGCAATTAAATATTAACATTTAAGACGACACTTAATTAATCGCAAGAGAATAAATTCAATTACTACAATTATTAGAAATAGGTAATAACCTTTTAATCAATTAATATAAATCCTTTTCGAATTCTTCTAAAAGAAATAGCAAAACAGTGAAAATTAGATGATTTAACTAATTAAACATTTAATCAAATGCAGTCAAGTGCTAATAAATGCATGCCGGGTTCGGGTTATCACAGGTAGCCCGTTCAAAAGGCCCAATGGGCTTAACGATAACCCATCCACTTCAACAACACAACATCCTCGGAAGACGTGAAATCGACGCGTTGTCGGGCCCGCTAATGTCCCGCGAGTTAGGTTGTCGTCCTTTTAACAGCTCACGATGTACGATCCGAGATGGAAAAACAGAGCAAAAGAAGAAAAGTGGCGCAAAACTAATGAAAACGTACGATTTTAGGCTCCAAAAATAGGCACAGCCGAGTAGGCTTGCAGTCCCCGTGGTAGAACTCTCGGAGAGCTTTCCAACGGTATGCTGTGCGTCACGTCATTCTAGACGGATTAAAAGTTATGGGCATCGGAGCGACAAAGACCTGGTCACAAGCCCCACGCCCTAGGTTTGCAGGCCCAGCCTCCACGTGAAGCGAAGTTATCTTACCCAAGGTGCTGTGGGATTCGGTAACAGAAATGTGGTGGATAAAGTTTCTTGGAAACCCTAACCGGGGAAAAAAAATTGAAAAGGGAGGGTGCAACACAAGGACTTCCCAGGGGGTTACCCATCCTAGTACTACTCTCGCCCAAGCGCGCTTAACTTCGGAGTTTTGATGGGATCCGGTACATTAATACTGGTATGATTGTACCCGTCATGTTGTGGGCACAAATCCTTTATGTGTTGACGGTTAACAGTCCCAGCCCAAAGAGATGGCACATTCAAAAGGCCTAATGGGCTTAACGCCAAACCCATCCGCTTTAACAACGCAGCATCCTCGCAAGACGTGATATCGACGCGTTGTAGTGCCCTCTAATGTCCCTCGAGTTAGGTTGTCATCCTTTTAACAACTCATGACTTACGATCCGGGATCGAAAAATAGCGCAAAAGAAGAAAAATGGCCCAAAACTGATGAAAACGTTCGATTTTAGGCTCCAAAAATAGGCGCAGCTGAGCAGGCTTGCTCCCCCCGTCGTAGAGCTCTCGGAGAGCTTTCCAACGGTATGCTGTGCATCGCGTCACTCCTTATGGATTAAAAGTTATGGACATCGGAGCGACAAAGACTTGGTCACAAGCCCCACACCCTCGATTTGCGGGCCCAGCCTCTACGTGAAGTGAAGTTGTCTTGCCCAAGGTGCCGTGGAATTCGGTAATAAAAATATGGTGGATAAAGTATCTTGACAATCCTAACTGGAGAAAAAAAAATTGGAAAGGGGGGGTACAACACGAGGACTTCCCAGGGGGGCACCCATCCAAGGACTACTCTCGCCCAAGCACGCTTAACTTCAGAGTTCTGATGGAATCTAGTGAATTAGTGCTGGTATGATCACACCCGTCATGGTGTGGGCACAAATCCTTTTTGTGTTGATGGTTCACAGTCCCAGCCCAGAGAGATGGACCATTCAAAAGGCCCAATGGGCTTAACGACAACCCATCCACCTCAATAACGTAGTATCCTCGTAATACGTGATATTGACGCGTTGTAGGGCCCTCTAATGTCCCACGAGTTAGGTTGTCGTCCTTTTAACAGCTCATGACGTACGATCCGGGACGAAAAAATAGAGCAAAAGCAGAAAAGTGGCTCGAAACTGACGAAAATGTTCAATTTTGGGCTCCAAAAATAGGCGCAGCTGAGCAGGCTTGCTACCCCTGTCGTAGAGCTCTCAGAGAACTTTCCAACGGTATGTTGTGTGTCACATCACTCCTTACAGATTAAAAGTTATGGGCACCGGAGCGACGGAGACCTGGTCACAACCCCCACGCCCTCGGTTTGCGGGTCCAGCCTCTACGTGAGGCGAAGTTGTATTGCCCAATGTGCCGTGGGATTCCGTAATAGAAATGTGGTGGATAAAGTATCTTGGCAACCTAACTGGGGAAAAAAAATTGAAAAGGAGGGGTGCAACACCAGGACTTCCCAGGAGGTCACCTATCCTAGTACTACTCTCGCCCAAGCACGCTTAACTTCGAAGTTCTCATGGGATCCGGTGCATTAGTGCTGGTATGATTGTACCCTTCATATTGTGGGCACAAATCCTTTATTTGTTGACGGTTCACAGTCCCAGCCCAGAGAGATGGCCCATTCAAAAGGCCCAATGGGCTTAACGACAACCCATACGCCTCAACAAGGCAGTATCCTCGTAAGACGTGATATCGACGCATTATAGGGCCATCTAATGTCCTGCGAGTTACGTTGTCGTCCTTTTAATAGCTCACGATATACGATTCGGGATGAAAAAACAGCGCAAAAGAATAAAAGTGCCCAAAACTAATGAACACGTTCGATTTTAGGCTCCAAAAATTGGCGCAGTCGAGCAGGCTTGCTGCCCTCGTCGTAGAGCTCTCGGAGAGCTTTCCAACGGTATGCTGTGCGCCGTGTAACTTCTTACGGATCAAAAGTTATGGGCGTGATCTAAACATTTGAGTCATATCACGTACTTAACCGTTTATGAAAGTTTAACACTTAACATTTTGGCCTAAACTCCACAAATTCTCCGAAAAACCGGTAGCATAACGGCTGTAATTGGGTTATTTGGTTTGACCTAATTCTCTAAACGCCTCAAAATTTCCAATCTCAATTTCATTTCCAACTAAGATTACTATTTACCATCAATTGAAACGCATACCAGTTATCTCGAAGTCTCGTTTGATTAATAACCTAGCGTGATACTAAGTCTCCTTTGTTTGTTAATCCTTGTTACAAACGTACCTGTTGATCTTAGCTTATCAATGAGTACCTGCTTAAGATTGGATGGGTTCATTTTACTTAATCCTTACCTGATACTTCATAATCCTATGACAGATAGTAGCCAATAACGATAGCAAAAAGACCATAGTAGTGTCTATCTAGTTAATATCAGTACAAGCCAAAATTAGACCCCAAATTACAACGGGGGTCTTTTACAATACAACAACAAGTATCATAAGAAATGAAATAGTCTTCACGCACCATATTGTTCACAAAATGGCTATAGTCAAGCAAGGCACATAGGGCAAGCAATCATTCCAAGGAATCATCATTAGGCACGTCGTCCTCGGGTACCTATTCCTGGTCTTCTTCACCTGAGATGATAAAAGAGGGTGAGTCCTTATGAACTCAGCGAGGGGGAACGAGAAATAAGTTTTGAAACTCATTTTTCGGTTCAACTTATGAAAACCCTTTTTGCAAGCATGAATGTATCACCAGTAAGTACATAACGTAATATAAAAGTAAAGGAACACAATTACCTGTCTTTCCTCCCCGAGGTCCTCTAGGAACCAAGCGAGAGTACTTATACACATAGTGAAAAGGATACGGTGAGCTTTTGCTCTCAGTTCATGTCAGTATCTGCGAGGCCTGACCTCGATTTGCATGCGATACCTCATTTCATGTGCCCTAACCTAGATTTGTGTGCCTTGACCTAGGTTTAAGAGTCGTGTTTCGTTTTGTATGCTTTGCATTGAATTACGTGCATTCATTTAGAGTTGCGTACAATTACTTGGGAGACGTGCATTCGTCTCGTAGTTCGTGCCTTACCTCATAGTACGTGCCCTAAACCTAGGAAAGTGTGCCCTCACGCTAATCAAGAAAGCATCTTACACGAAGCACTAAACTATTAATTAATCCTACAAATCCCACTAACTAATATTAAATTGCTAATTCAACCCACTAGAAGACAAAATCTTACAAAAAGCTAGATATTCTTTATTCTTTATTCTTTATTATTTGCATATCCCAAACACACAATAAAATAAGCCTTGAACAAGGCAAAAAATTTCAGATTTAAACACACCCTTGGCCGACCACTAGGAGCCTTTGTGCATGCATTTTAATTTCAAATTCTATTCCTAGACATCCTATGACAATCTATGACACAATGCATAAAAAAATTTAGCCCAAAACTCCACCCAAAGCCTCCAAATCTCGACACACTCTCAATTGCCCATGCTAAGGATTCAAATTATGCTCCTTGAAGACACAAAAATTTGAATTTGCAAGGCCCTAGGCCAACATATGCATCAATTTCTTCAAAGCCTTTCATTTTTCCTTTATTCTTTCTTTCTTTCTCACATTTCTCTCACTCTCTCTCATTTCTTCTCTCTCTCTCTCGGCCTTGGCTGAGTTTCTACACTCCATAGCTTAACTTCATCACTCAATGGTTCATCAAGACATGCAAGAAGCTTAGGATCTCGACCAAGCAAAACTAGGAGTAAAGAAGCACACATGCAAGCCTTTAGCACATCCATTTCGGCTTAGGTGAGTTTGTTAGCTCCCATTTCATTTTCTTCTTGCTCTAACCACATGCACCTACTAAGAACATGGTAACTTAGCTATTAAATTAGAGAAATCCCAAGTGGTCTCTCGGCTAAGCAAGGAAAAATATCAACTTTGTGCTTCACCAAGAGTTTGAGCATCTTCTTTGTTGTCTTGCTAAGGTGAGGGCTAAAACTTCTTGAAAATCTTTCAAAAACCACATGCATGCCCTTAAATGTTTATCTTTACTTCTGTACTTGTGATATATGTGTGTTCATGAGCTTTTGTAAACATGCATGGCAAGATATTTGGCTAGAATTTGATGGTAGATGAAATCGTGTATGTGACAGCCTTCTGTCTTGTTGGTGCGAGGTGATTTTGACCTGGTAAACGATGTTTAAAATGCGTGAAAATTGATAGGTGACTAGTTTTGCCAGTTATGAACACTTTTCACAGAAATAGGCCAAAGCTAAGTTTGACTCTAAGGTCCTCAAAATGGCAAAATATTAAGATGTATCCAAATCTGGAAAGTCTGGAAAAATGAAGCAGGTTTTGGCAGATTCACTGACCTTGTAGAACGAACCTATTTTGACTTAGTACATGATATCCTAAATGCATGAAATTTTGTGTACAGCTAGATTTGTCAGTTCTGGAAATTTTTTGCAGAAATGGACTAAGGCTAAATCTGACCCTAAGGCCCTAAAAAACGACAAGGATTGAAGTGTGTGCAAATCTGGACAGTTTTGTGTAGTCTCACTGTTTTGGCTATAACTCTTGAACCCGACCTCCAATTGATGCGAGGTTTGTTTCTGAATTTATTTCACTCCTTAAGCTTTAATTTGACATCTTGTTCAAAAAAATTGGAGATTTTTTGCTTGTATTAATGATCATGATAAAATAGTCCATTGTAGTGAGGGTTTCACCTATTGACATGCTTAGAAAAATTAATGTAGCTTTCCTTGTTGTAATAAATGCTTTGGGATTGTGGCATTTGGATGTTGTGTGGACTGTTTTGAATGCTTGAGGGTGTTTGAATTAATCAATGCATGGCTTGAGTTTGATTACGAGATGACTTGGGGCTTAATCGCACGGGTGAGCACGAAATGAAACCCTAATGACTAGGTAAACTCACTAAGTGTTGATCTTATGGATATCGTGTTTGATTATGTAATTAGTATGCTGCCCGTAGTTGCCCTCCTAGCCCTAAATATGAATCTGATGATTACATGTTGACAAGTAGGCCTTTCTTGCACCCGGTCCCACGTAGATATTGTTGCATCCTGAATAATCTTGTTATTTGATTACGTGAACTTCAAAGTGAGTTATATGACTTGATTTACATGCGTTACATGGCTCCCTGTTTAATATTCATATAACTCCATGTGCTTTATAATTGAAATTGCATGTCATATCGTGCCTTGCTTGTTTACTTGTCAATGTGTAATCTTATGACTGTTCGGAGGCAACCTACTTTGTTGTCCTCCTAATGTGATATATTACATGTCATAAATGTGCATTGCATACAAGGTTGCAACCTTTTATTCTGGCATGGTAGCGTTCACGCACACCGGGCGGCATCAGGCTTGCCGGTGCAATCGTGACTACCATTGTCCAATTTTCTCTCTCGCTTGGGGGCTAGACTTTCTCGGAGAGTTGGGCCGTAGGATTTCGGGGTACATCCGAAGTACACCCATTTGGCGTGATAAGGGGATGATTTGAAGTCGGCCGCAACAACTGATACTAGAAATGAACTTAGAGCAAAAGCTCACCGTATCCTTTTCACTATGTGTATAAGTACTCTCGCTTGGTTCCTAGAGGACCTCGGGGAGGAAAGACGGGTAATTGTGTTCCTTTACTTTTACATTACGTTATGTACTTACTTATGATATATTCATGCTTGCAAAAAGGGCTTTCATAAGTTGAACCGAAAAAATGAGTTTCAAAACTTATTTCTCATTCCCCCTTGCTGGGTTCATATTGACTCACCCTCTTTTATCATCTCAGGTGAAGAAGACCAAGAACAGGTACCCAAGGACGATGTGCCTAATGATGATTCCTTGGAATGATTGCTTGCCCTACGTGCCTTTCTTGACTATGGCCATTTTGTGAACAATATGTTGCTTGAAGACTATTTCATTTCTTGTGATACTTGTTGTTGTAATGTAACTATTGTAATTTGGGGTCTAATTTTGGCTTTTACTGATAATAACTAGCTAGACACTACTATGGTCGTTTTTGCTATCGTTATTGGCTAATATCTATCATAGGATTATGAAGTATCAGGTAAGGACTAAGTAAAATGAACCTATCCAATCTTAAGCAGGTACTCATTGTTAAGCTAAGATCAACAGATACTTTTGTAACGAGGACAAACAAACAAACGAGACATAGTATCATGCTAGGTTATTAATCAAACGAGACTTCGAAATAACTAGTAGTCGTTTCGAGTGGTTGTATATAGTAATCTTAGTTAGAAATGAAATTGAGATTTGAAATTTTGAGGTGTTTAGAGAATTAGGTCAAACTAAAGAGCCCAATTACATCCGTTATGCTGTCGGGTTTTTGGAGAATTTGTGGAGCTTAGGCTAAAATGTTAAGTGTCAAACCCTCTTGAACTATTAATTACGTGATATGACTTGAATGTTTAGATCACACCCTAGTCTAACCTTCATTGGTCAGGTTGGGGCATGACACCTTATAGAAGAAATGGTATAAGAGATTAGATTGCTTAATCGAGTTTAACTCTCGGACCATAGGTAGAAGCCCTAAGATTATTAGGATGATTTGTCTATATGTTATTGAGTGATAATGATAATTGTGCCTTCTATGTTCTATGTGCTTATGTGATTAACATGTCTTAACTGTTTCTAGAACTGTGTGTTTATGTAAAATTGAATGTTGCATACCTTATACATTAAATTCTTATTTGTCGTATTTCAATAAATTGTGCATCGTAATCTGTGCCTATAGATGGCCGGCCCTAGTACCCGCACTACTAATAGGAACGGTGAGCCCCAAGAGACCGGAGATGCTTATCAAACTAATCCCGGCATGGCTATGTTTAACATGATGGCGAATGCCATGGATCGCGTGTCACGAGTGATGGAACGTCAAGATGCACGTGAAGCAAACAACAACAACAACAACAGGAATGATGGTAACCATGGGAGACATAGCAGAATGAGGGAGTTTCTTGACTTTCACCCGTCTAAATTCCACGGGAAAGTTGATGATAAGAAAGCAGAGGCTTGGCTGTCTGAGATCGAGAAGATTTTCAGGCCACTTGACTATACTGATGAAGAAAATGTGGAGTTTACTGTGTTTCTGTTGCACAGGGATGCTGAGCATTGGTGGCACACTGTAGAGGCAATGTGGGAAACTGATCATACACCTCGCTTGTGGGGTAATTTTGTTAAGGCATTCAAGGAGAAATTTGTACCTGCAGTTTCCAAGCAGAGGCGGATTGAGGAATTCATGCACCTGAACCAGGGTAACATGACGGTGGCCCAGTACGAGGCTCGCTTTGACCGACTGTCCCGCTATGCTCAATACATGGTCAGTACTCCTGAGGCGAAGATGTGGAAATTTACGACTGGATTGAGGCTAGAGATTCAGGACCAGTTGGCTTCGCATGACTTCGATACCTATTCTACTCTCTTTGCTGCTGCTTCCCGAGTTGAGAAGAGAAAACTTGATAGAGCCGGTTCAAGTCAGCCGAACAAGAAACCATACCAGCCTTCAGGTCAACAGAGGAAATTCCAGAGCCAGAGTCGTAGTCAGGGCCAGAGCCAGAACAGACCAGTTAATAACCGTGGCCCGACTAAAGCACCATCAGCCTCTTCCACCCGTGGATCCACAGGTAGTTCACCTACTACTCAGTCTATCAATTGTTCTTACTGTGACAAGAAAGGTCATACCGAGGCCTAGTGCTAGAAGAAGTCAGGACGATGTGTGCGATGTGGCAGTGATCAGCATCAGATCAAGGATTGCCTTAAATGGCAAGCAGGACAAAATCAAGTTAAACTAGCTAGTAGAGGCAAGACTCCAGTTCCTAGAGTTCAGGCTCAAGCTTATGCTATTGAGTGCGAGGAGCTTCCAGAGGAGACCGCTGTTGTTGAAGGTACATTCTTCATACTGAATCAACCTGTTAGGGTGCTAATTGATCTAGGTGCTACTCATTCATTTATTACTCCCTTATGTGTGCAACGTGTGAAACTGAGAGTTGTATGTTTGCCTTACGAAGTAAAAGTAGGTACTCCAATGGGTTCTAAACTTGTTACTAGCTCAGCTTGTAAAGCATGTAAAATCCAAATTAAAGATAGGGAATTCTCAGCTAATCTTATTGTATTACCCTTTCGAGACTATGAAGTCATTTTAGGGATGGACTGGTTGGCAAAGCATCATGCCCAACTTGATTTCCGACTAAAGATTGTAACATTCCGGATACCTGGTCAACCAATACTGGAGGTAATGGGTCAAAGAGATTTCACCGGGAGTTCCATCATTTCATCTACGAAAGTAGTGAAGTCCCTGAGAAAAGGGTGTAGTGGATACTTAGTTTACCTCATTAACAAGTCGTCGAACAAAGCTAAGTTAGAGGAGATGCCAGTGATGAAAGATTATGCGGATGTGTTTCCAGAAGAATTGCCCGGTTTACCCCCAAATCGGGAGATCGAGTTCATTATAGAATTACTGTCTGGCACCCAACTGATATCTAAAGCTCCCTATCGTATGGCACCAGCCGAGCTACAAGAATTGAAGGACCAATTGCAAGGATTGTTGAAGAAGGGGTTTGTCCAACCAAGTTCTTCTCCATGGGGTGCACCAGTCCTATTTGTAAAGAAGAAAGACGGAATGTTGAGGCTATGCATCGACTACCGAGGATTGAACCAAGTGACCGTCAAGAATAAATACCCACTTCCACTGATCGATGAGTTGTTTGATCAACTTCAAGGAGCCAAAGTGTATTCGAAGCTCGACTTGAGGCAAGAGTACTATCAGTTGCGGATCAAAAAGGAGGATGTGCCTAAAACGGCTTTCAGGACGAGATATGGGCATTATGAATATGTGGTGATGCCATTTGGGCTAACTAATGCCCCTGCAGCTTTTATGGACTTGATGCACAAGGTGTTTCAACCTTACTTGGACCAATTTGTGGTGATCTTCATTGATGATATTTTGGTGTACTCGAAATTCGAGGCTGAGCATGAACAACATCTACGATTGGCACTGCAGAAACTTCGAGAGCATCAATTGTATGCAAAGTTTAGCAAATGCGAGTTTTGGTTGCAGCAGATTGCATTTTTGGGGCATATCATATCCCAAGAGGGAATAGTAGTGGATCCAACAATGATAGAAGCGGTAATGTCTTGGAAGAAGCCGGAAAACGTTACAGAGGTTTGGAGTTTTCTTGGTCTAGCCGGCTATTATCGGAGGTTCGTGAAGGATTTCTCAAAGATTGCAGGATCGCTTACAAAGCTCACTCAAAAGAAAACAAAGTTTGTGTGGGATGACAAGTGTGAGAACAGCTTCCAAGAATTGAAGAAAAGATTGACTACCGCACATGTTCTTGCATTGCCTGAAGGGTGTCAAGGTTTTGTAATCTATAGCGATGCTTCGAAGGAAGGATTGGGTTGTGTGTTGATGCAAAATGGTAGAGTGATTGCGTATGCTTCTAGGAAACCAAAGCCGTATGAATTGAACTACCCAACGCATGATTTGGAGTTAGCGGCTATTGTGTTTTCATTCAAGAAATGGAGGCACTATCTGTGGGGTAATAAGTTCGAGGTGTTTACTGATCACAAGAGCTTGAAATACTTGTTCTCACAAAAAGAGTTGAACATGAGGCAAAGACGGTGGATGGAACTTTTGGATGATTATAACTGCACAATCAATTATGTGCCCAGCAAAGTAAATGTAGTTGCAGATGCCTTAAGTCAGAAAGCGAGCATGGCAAAACTGGAAGTCAAGGTGCAGGAGTTGTTGGAGGAAGCATTCTTGTGGAAACCACAACTAACTCAAAAAGGGTTACTTTTTGCCACTACACAAGTTCAATTGACCTTGTTGTCTGAATTACGAGAGGCTCAACAAAATGACCAACAGTTTCAGAAGATTAAAGAAAGCAACACAAATTTCAAGTTTCATGATGATGGTATTTGGAGGTTTAGGAATCGGATTTGTGTTCCTAATGAGCCAGAGCTGAAAAAGAAGATTCTTGAAGAAGTCCATAATTCAAGATACACTATCCACCCCGGTGGAACAAAGATGTACCGGGATTTGAAGCAACACTATTGGTGGAATAACATGAAGAGAGAGATTGCGGAGTTTGTGGCACGGTGTTTGACTTGCCAGAGAGTCAAAGCAGAATATCAACGACCAGCAGGTTTACTTCAGCCGTTGGAGATCCCTCAATGGAAATGGGAACATGTAACTATGGACTTTGTTATGGACCTGCCCAGGTGACAAAAGGGTCATGACGTCGTTTGGGTCATAGTGGATAGATTGACTAAGTCAGCGCACTTCTTACAGATGAACAAGGAGCATAGTCCTGAGAAATTGGGAGATATGTATGTGGCGGAGATTGTAAGATTGCACGGGATGCCTGTGAGTATTGTATCAGATAAGGATCCTCGTTTTACTTCCCGATTTTGGAAGAGATTGCAAGAAGCTTTGGGAACGAAGTTGAGTTTCAGCACGGCTTATTACCCCCAGACTGATGGATAATCTGAGAGAACTATTCAGATTCTGGAGGATATGCTGTGGGCGTGTATTTTAGACTTCGGGAAAGGTTGGGAGAAAAATATGTCTCTAGCGGAGTTCGCTTATAATAACAGTTATCAGGCCACTATCGGGATGGCCCCATTTGAGGCATTGTATGGACGTAAGTGTCGATCCCCAATTTACTGGGATGAAGTAGGTGAGATGAAGACTTTTGACCCGACCCTTCTACCTGAACTTATGAAGACTGTTGATAATATCCACCTTATCCAGAAACAGATGCTTACTGCCCAGAGCACGCAGAAAAGTTATGCAGACCGACGGAGACGGAGCCTAGAGTTTGAGGTCAGCGATTAGGTGTTCTTGAAGATATCACCTCAGAAGGGATTGATTAAACACGGCGAGGGTGGAAAGTTGAGCCCGAGGTTTGTAGGACCCTTTGAGATAGTTGAGAAGGTTGGCAAATTGGCATATCGCGTGGAACTACCCCAAAACCTCTCCAATATTCACGACGTCTTTCACGTTTCAATGCTACGGAAGTATCATCCTGATCCATCGCATATCTTGGAGCTAGAGCCGTTGCAGCTTCGGGAGAACTTGTCTTATGAAGAGAAGCCCATTCGGAACCTAGACCAGCAAGATCGGGAGTTGCGCAGCAAAATCTATACCGATGGTGAAAGTGTTATGGGATCACCATGGAGTTGAAGAAGCAACATGGGAAAGGCGAGACCAAATGGAGCAACAGTATCCAGCTTGATTTCAAAGGTAATATTGAATTTCGGGACGAAATTCTTTTAAGGAGGGGAGAATGTGAGGCCTGACCTTGATTTGCGTGCGATACCTCGTTTCGTGTGCCCTAACCTAGATTTACGTGCCTTGACCTAGGTTTAAGAGTCGTGTTTCATTTTGTGTCCCTTGCATTTAATTACGTGCATTCATTTAGGGTTGCGTTCAATTACTTGGGAGACGTGTATTCGTCTCGTAGTTCGTGCCTTACCTCGTAGTACGTGCCCTAAACCTAGGAAAGCGTGGCCTCACGCTAATCAAGAAAGCATCTTACACAAAGCACTAAACCATTAATTAATCCTACAAATCCCACTAACTAATATTAAATTGCTAATTCAACCCACTTGAAGACAAAATCTTACAAAAAGCTACACATTCTTTATTCTTTATTCTTTATTATTTGCATATCCCAAACACACAATAAAATAAGCCTTGAACAAGACAAAAAAATTCAGATTTAAACACACCCTTGGCCGACCACTAGGAGCCTTTGTGCATGCATTTTAATTTCAAATTCTATTCCTAGACATCCTATGACAATCTATGACACAATGCATAAAAAAATTTAGCTCAAAACTCCACCCAAAGCCTCCAAATCTCAACATACTCTCAATTGCCCATGCTAAGGATTCAAATTATGCTCCTTGAAGACACAAAAATCTGAATTTGCAAGGCCCTAGGCCGACATATGCATCAATTTCTTCAAAGCCTTTCATTTTTCCTTCATTCTTTCTTTCTTTCTCACATTTCTCTCACTCTCTCTCATTTCTTCTCTCTCTCTCTCTCGGCCTTGGCTGAGTTTCTACACTCCATAGCTTAACTTCATCACTCAATGGTTCATCAAGACATGCAAGAAGCTTAGGATCTCGACCAAGCAAAACTAGGAGCAAAGAAGCACACATGCAAGCCTTTAGCACATCCATTTCGGCTTAGGTGAGTTGTTTAGCTCCCATTTCGTTTTCTTCTTGCTCTAACCACATGCACCTACTAAGAACATGGTAACTTAGCTATTAAATTAGAGAAATCCCAAGTGGTCTCTTGGCTAAGCAAGGAAAAATATCAACTTTGTGCTTCACCAAGAGTTTGAGCATCTTCTTTGTTGTTTTGCTAAGGTGAGGGCTAACACTTCTTGAAAATCTTTCAAAAACCACATGCATGCCCTTAAATGTTTATCTTTACTTCTGTACTTTTGATATATGTGTGTTCATGAGCTTTTGTAAACATGCATGGCAAGATATTTGGCTAGAATGTGATGGTAGATGAAATCGTGTATGTGACAGCCTTCTGTCTTGTTGGTGCGAGGTGATGTTGACCAGGTAAATGATGTTTAAAATGTGTGAAATTGGTAGGTAACTAGGTTTGCCAGTTTTGAACACTTTTTTAAGAAATAGGCTAAAGCTAATTTTGACTCTAAGGTCCTCAAAATGAAAAAATAGCAAGATGTGTCCAAATCTGGAAAGTCTGGAAAAATGAAGCAGGTTTTGGCATATTCACTGACCTTGTAGAACTAACCAGTTTTGACTTAGTAAATGATATCCAAAATGCATGAAATTTGGTATGCAGATAGATTTTTCAGTTCTGGAGATTTTTGTCAGAAATGGACTAAGGCTAAATCTGACCCTAAGCCCTCAAAAACGACAAGGATTGAAGTGTGTACAAATCTGGACAGTTTTGTGTAGTCTCATTGTTTTGGCTATAACTCTTGAACCCGAACTCCAAATGATGTGAGGTTTGTTTCGGAATTTAGTTCACTCCTTAAGATTTAATTTGACATCTTGTTCACTAGAATTGGAGATTGTTTTCTTGTCTTAATGATCATGAGAAAACAGTCCATTGCAGTGAGGGTTTCACCTATTGACATGCTTAGAAAAATTAATGTAGCTTTCCTTGTTGTAATAAATGCTTGGGATTGTTGCGTTTGGATGTTGTGTGGACTGTTTTGAATGCTTGAGGGTGTTTGAATTAATCAATGCATGGCTTGAGTTTGATTACGAGATGACTTGGGGCTTAATCGCACGGGTGAGCACGAAATGAAACCCTAATGACTAGGTAAACTCACTAAGTGTTGATCTTATGGATATCGTGTTTGATTATGTAATTAGTAGGCTGCCCGTAGTTGCCCTCATAGCCCTAAATATGAATTTGATGATTACATGTTGACAAGTAGGCCTTTCTTGCACCCGGTCCCACGTAGATGTTGTTGCATGTTGAATAATCGTGTTATTTGATTACGTGAACTTCGAAGTGAGTTATATGACTTGATTTACATGCGTTACATGGCTGCCCGTTTAATATTCATATAATTTCATGTGCTTTATAAGTGAAATTGCATGTCGTATCGTGCCTCGCTTGTTTACTTGTCAATGTGCAATCTTATGACTGTTCGGAGGCAACCTACTTTGTTGTCATCCTAATGTGATAAATTACATGTCATAAATGTGCATTGCATACAAGGTTGCAACCTTTCATTCTGGCGTGGTAGCGTTCACGCACACCGGGCAGCATCAGGCTTGCCGGTGCAACCGTGACTACCATTGTCCAATTCTCTCTCTCGCTTGGGGGCTAGACTTCCTCGGAGAGTTGGGTCGTAGGATTTTGGGGTACATCTGAAGTACACCCATTTGGCGTGATAAGGGGATGATTTGAAGTCGACCGCAACAACTGATACTAGAAATGAACTTAGAGCAAAAGCTCACCGTATCCTTTTCACTATGTGTACAAGTACTCTCGCTTGGTTCCTAGAGGACCTCGGGGAGGAAAGACGGGTAATTGTGTTCCTTTACTTTTACATTATGTTATGTACTTACTTGTGATATATTCATGCTTGCAAAAAGTGTTTTCATAAGTGGAACCGGAAAAATGAGTTTCAAGACTTATTTCTCGTTCCCCATCGCTGAGTTCATAAGGACTCACCCTCTTTTATCATCTCAGGTGAAGTAGACGAAGAACAGGTACCCGATGATGATGTGCCGAATGATGATTCCTTGGAATGATTGCTTGCCCTACGTGCCTTGCTTGACTATGGCCATTTTGTGAACAATATGTTGCTTGAAGACTATTTCATTTCTTATGATACTTGTTGTTGTAATGTAAAAGACCCCCGTTGTAATTTGGGGTCTAATTTTGGCTTGTACTGATAATAACTAGATAGACACTACTATGGTCGTTTTTGTTATCGTTATTGGATAGTATCTATCATAGGATTATGAAGTATCAGGTAAGGACTAAGTAAAATGAACCTATCCAATCTTAAGCAGGTACTCATTGTTAAGCTAAGATCAATAGGTACTTTTGTAACGAGGACAAACAAACAAACGAGACATAGTATCATGCTAGGTTATTAATCAAACGAGACTTCGAGATAACAGGTAGGCGTTTCGAGTGGTTGTCAATAGTAATCTTAGTTTGAAATAAAATTGAGATTGGAAATTTTGAGGCGTTTAGAGAATTAGGTCAAACTAAAGAGCCCAATTACAGCCGTTATGCTGCCTGTTTTCTGGAGAATTTGTGGAGCTTAGGCTAAAACGTTAAGTGTCAAACCCTCTTGAACGATTAATTACGTGATATGACTTGAATGTTTAGATCACACCCAAGTCTAACCTTCATTGGTCGGGTTGGGGCGTGATAGTATTAGTTGTTGCGGCCGACTTCAAATCATCCCCTTATCACGCCAAATGGGTGTACTCCGGATGTACCCCGAAATCCTATGACCCAACTCTCCGAGGAAGTCTAGCCCCCAATCCAGAGAGGGAATTGGACAATGGTAGTCACAGTTACACTGGCAAGCCTGATGCCGCCCGGTGTGCGTGAACGCTACCACACCAGAATGAAAGGTTGCAACCTTGTATGCAATGCACAATTATGACATTTAATATATCACATTTGGTGGACAACAAAGTAGGTTGCCTCCGAGCAGTCATAAGATTGCATATTGACAGTTAAACACGCGAGGAACGATATGACAAGTAAATTCACTTGAAAAGCACATGGAGTTATATGAACATTAAACGGGCAGCCATGTAACGCACGTAAATCAAGTCATATAACTCATTTCAAAGTTCACGTAATCAAATAATAAGATTATTCATCATACAACGACATCTACGTGGGACCGGGTGCAAGAAAAGCCTACTTATCAACATGTAGTCATCGAAATCATATTTAGGGCTACAAGGACAACTACGAGCAGCCTACTAACCACACAATCAAACACAATATCCATAGGATCAACACTTAGCGAGTTTACCTAGTTACTAGGTTTTCAATTCGTGTTTACCCGTGCAATTAAGCCCCAAGTCATCTCGTAATTAATCTCAAGCCATGCATTGATTGATTCAAACACCCTCAAGCATTCAAAACAGTCTCCACAACATCCAAATGCCACAATCTCAAGAATTTAATACAACAAGAGAAGCTACAATAATTTTTCTAAGTACATCACTAAGTGAAACCCTCACTGCAATGGACTGTTTTCTCACAATCATTAAGACAAGCAAACAAACTCCAATTCCAGTGAACAAGATGTCAAATTAAAGCTTAAGGAGTGAACTAAATTCAGAAACAAACCTCGTATCATTTGGTGTCACGCCCCAACCCGACCTATAGAGGTTAGACTAGGGTGTGATCTAAACGTTCATATCATTTCACGTACTTAATAGTTCATTAAGGTTTAACACTTAACGTTAGCCTAGAACTCCAAAATTTTTCAGAAAATCGGCAGCATAACGGCTGTAATTGGCTCCTTAGTTTGACCTAATTTCTAAATGCCTCAATTATTCCAATCGTTAATCCAATTCCATTAAGGACTCCTATTTTGTCACCAACCGATTTGCCTACTAGTTTATCTTGAAAGTCTCGTTTGGTTAATAAGCCTCACATGATAACTGTGGCCTGTTTATTTGTCAATTTCCTATCATGCAAGTACGTATTATCCTTTAGCTTGTGCATGATCACTAGGTGAGATTAAGCAGAGTTACATTATTTACTTCTTCACCTAGCAGTTCAAACGCCTACGATAACTACTAATTAGATGACGAAAGTAAACAACCAAATAAAGAGTTCGTCCATCTACAATCAGTACAAGCCAAAATTAGACCCAAATTACAACGGGGTCATTTACATCAATAAAATGAACAGTTTGCAATCAAACACAATATCCATATAGCAACCACTTTCAGGCAAAGCACAAAAGCACGTAGTCACTCCAAGGAATCATCAACAAGCACATTTACTTCGGTTACTTGTTCCAAATCTGCTGCACCTGTGACAAAAAAGAGGGTGAGTCCTTACGAACTCAGCGAGGGGGAACGAGAAATAAGTTTTGAAACTCATTTTTCTGGTTCAACTTATGAAAAATCCTTTTTGCAAGCATGAATATGTGACAAGTAAGTACATAACGTAATGTAAAGTAAAGGAACACAATTACCAGTCTTTCCCCCCCGAGGTCCTCTAGGAACCAAGCGAGAGTACTTATACATATAGAAAAAGGATACGGTGAGCTTTTGCTCTCAGTTGTTGCGGCTGACTTCAAATCATCCCCTTAACACACCAAGTGGGTGTACTCCGGATGTACCCTAAAATCCTACGACCCAACCCTCCGAGGAAGTCCAGCCCCCAAGCGAGAGAGGGAATTGAACCATGGTAGTCACGGTTGCACCAGCAAGCCCGATGCCGCATGGTGTGCGTGAACGCTACCATGCCAGAATAAAAGGTTGCAACCTTGTATGCAATGCACATTTATGACATTTAATATATCACATTAGGAGGACAACAAAGTAGGTTGCCTCCGGACAGTCATAAGATTGCACATTGACAAGTACACAAGCGAGGCACGATAAGACAAGTAATTTCACTTGAAAAGCATATGGAGTTATATGAACATTAAACGGGCAGCCATGTAACGCACGTAAATCAGGTCATATAACTCATTTCAACGTCCACGTAATCAAATAATAAGGTTATTCATCATGCAACAATAATCTATGTGGTTCGGATGCAAGAAAGACCTATTTGTCAACATGCAACGAATCAATATCACATTTAGGGCTATAAGCCAACTATGGGCAGCCTACTAAACATATAATTACACTCAATATTCAAAGGATCAACACTTAGTAAGTTCGCCTAGTCACTAGGATTTCCTTTTCGTGCTTACCCGTGCAATTAAGCCCCAAGTCAACTCAAAATAAATCTCAAGCCAAGCATCAATTAATCCAAACATCCCCAAGTACTCAAAACAGTCCACACAACATCCCAATGCCACAATCCAAAGCAATAAATGCCACAAGGGAAGTTACAACAAATTTCTAAGTATATAACTAAGTGAAACCCTCACTGCAATAGGCTGTTTTCCCACAATCATTGAGTCAAGCAAACAATCTCCAATTCCAGTAAATAAGATGTCAAATTAAATCTGAAGAAATGAACTAAAATCAGAAACAAACCCTGCATCATTTGATGTCACGCCCCAACCCGGCCTATAAGGTTAGACTAGGGTGTGATCTAAACGTTCAGGACATGTCACATACTTAACCGTTTATGAAGATTTAACACCTATCGTTTGAGTCTAGACTCCAAATTTTCTGAAAAACCGGCAGCGTGACGGCTGTAATTGGACTCTTTGGATTGGCCCAATTCTCTAAACGCCTCAAATTTTTTTAATCTCAAGTTCATTTCCAACTAAGATTGCTATTTATCATCAATTGAAACGCCTATTGGTTATCTCGATGTCTCGTTTGATTTATAACCTAGCATGATACTATGTCTCGTTCGTTTGTTTATCCTCGTTACAAAGTACCTGTTGATCTTAGCTTAATAGCGAGTACCTATTTAAGATTGGATAAGTTCATTTACTTAGTCCTTAACTAATACGTCATGACCTATGGTAGATACTAGCGGTAATAATAGCAAAAACGATCATAGTAGTGTCTAGCGTCAGTCTACTTAATATCAGTACAAACCAAAATTAGACCCCAAATTACAACGGGGGTCTTTTACATTACAAATAGCAAGCAACATAAAAGAAATAGTCTTCAGGTAGCACAAAGTTCACAAGTAGCCGCAAACACGCAAAGCACACAAGACAGGCAATCACTCCAAGGATTCATCGTTAGGCACACCGTCCTCGGGTACCTGTTCTGGATCTTCTTCACCTGAGATGATAAAAGAGGGTGAGTCCTTATGAATTCAGCGAGGGGGAATGAGAAATAAGTTTTGAAACTCATTTTCCGGTTCAACTTATGAAATCCTTTTGCAAGCATGAATATAACAATAATATAAGTACAGGAACAGAAATACCGGTCTTTCCTCCCCGAGGTTCTCTAGGAACCAAGCGAGAGTACTTCTCCACATAGTAAAAAGGATACAGTGAGCTTTTGCTCTCAGATCAGTTCCAGAATCAGTTGTTGCGGCCGACTTCAAATCATCCCCCAAACACGCCAGGTGGGTGTACTCCGGATGTACCCCGAAATCCTACGACCCAACTCTCCAAGGAAGTCTAGCCCCCAAGCGAGAGAGGGAATAGGACCATGGTAGTCACGGGTGCACCGACAAGCCCGATACCGCCCGGTGTGCGTGATCGCTACCATGCCGACAGGAAAGGTTGCAACCTTGTATGCAATGCACATTTATGACATTAACATATCACGTTAGGAGGACAACAAAGTAGGTTGCCTCCGAACAGTCATAAGATTGCACATTGACAAGTAAATAGGCAGGGCACGATAAAACAGGTAATTTCACTTGAAAGGCATATAGAGTTATATGAACATTAAACGGGCAGCAATGTAACACATGTAAATCAAGCCATATAACTCATTACGAAGTCCACGTGACCAACTCAAAGTCAATCTCAAGCCATACATCATTTAATTCAACATCCGAAAACATTTAAAACAGTCCACACAACATCCCGATGCTACAATCCTAAGCATTTAATTCAACAAGAGGAGTCACAACAATTTTTCAAAGCATAACACTAAGTGAAACCCTTACTGCAATAGGCTGTTTTCTTACAATCATTGAGATAAGCAAACAATCTCCAATTCCAGTGAATAAGATGTCAAATTAAATCTTAAGAAGTGATCTAAAATCAGGAACAAACCTTGCATCAATCGGAGTTCAGGATCATTAGATATAGCTGAAACAGTGGGATAGCACAAAACTGTCCAGATTTGCACACATTTCGATAATTGACGTTTTTGAGGTCTTTAGTGTCAGATTTAGCCTTAGTCCATTTCTGACAAAAATGTCCAGAACTGAAAAATATTGCAGCACAGAAAATTTCATACATTTTGGATACCATTTACTAAGTCAAATCTGATTCGTTCTACAAGGTCAGTGCATATGTCAAAACCTGCTTCATTTTTCCAGATTTCCAGATTTGTACACATTTTAAAGAGTTGCCATTTTGAGGACCATAGAGTCGAAATTAGCTTTGGCCTGCGAAAAGTGTTTAAAACTGGCAAAACTAGTCACCTACCAATTTTCATGCATTTTTAACATCATTTGCCTAGCAAAACTTACCCCGAAACAAACTGGTCAGAGAGTTGTCAACAATCCGACTTCACCTATCATCACTTTCAAGCCAAGATCTTGCCATGCATGGTTGCAAAAGCTTATGAACGAACATATAACTCAAGTACAGAAGCAAAGACATACTTTTATGAGCAAGCATGTGGATTTTTAAAGGATTTTCAAAAGGTTTTAACCCTCACCTTAGCAATCAACCAAGAGGATGCACAAAAACTTGTTGAAGCAAACTTTTCTTCTTCTCCTTTGCCTAGCCGAGATTCCAACTAGAGTTTCTCTATTTTTCCTAGCTTAGTGACCAAGTTCTTAGTACATGCATGAGGTTAGAACAAGAAGAAAAGAAATGGAAGCTTAGTAACTCACCTAGGGCCGAAATGGTGACTCAAGGAGCATGCATGTGTGATTTTCGAACTCTAGCTAGTTTGGTTGAGCCTCTTGCTTGTTGCTTGCCTTGATCAACTAAGGTATGATGAAGATAAGCTATGGAGGCAATAATGTTCAGCTAGGGCCAGAAAGAGAGAGAATATGAGAGGGAGAGAAAGAAAATGTGAGAGGAAAAAATGAGAGAATGAAAAGAAACAAAGGCCTTTGCAACTTTGATGAGCATGTCGGCCTTGAGCTTGGTGATTCTGATTTTTGTGTCTTCAAGGTGTGATTTTAAAATGCTACCATGGGCAATGGTGGTTTGGTTGAACAATGAGAGGAAATTGAGGTGGTTTTGGGCAATTTTTTATGCATTGATAAGTGTTTTTGTCATAACTTGTCTAAGAATGCATAGTTAAAAGAATGATTATTCAAACCTTGTGCAAAAGCCTTGGTATGGCCGGCCAAAGCATGTGCCAAATCTGAATTTTTGTCATGTTTTGGATGTTTTTTAATTGAGTGTTGGAAGTGCAAAAAGAATAAAGAATAAAGAATGAAGAATGTTTAGTGTTTAGTGAATTTTTGTCTTTTAGTGAGTTGAATTAGGATTATAATATTGATAGTGGATTTTGTAGGATTTTTTAATAGTCTAGTGCTTTGTGTAAGATGCTTTCTTGATTAGCATGAGGGCACGCTTTCCTAGGTCTAGGGCACGCACTACGAGGTAGAACACGAACTACGAGACGAACGTACTTTTTTTAAGTAAATGCACGCAACCCTAAATGAATGCACGTAATTCAATGCATTGCACATAGAATGAACGCAATTCTTAAACCTAGGTCAAGGTACGCAAATCTGGGTTAGGGCACACAAAACGAGGTATCGCACGCAAATCGGGGTCGGGCCTCACATCCTCCCCTCTTTAAAATAATTTCGTCCCGAAATTCAATATTACCTTGAAATAAAGCTGGATATTGCTGCTCCATCTGGTCTCACCTTTCCCACGTTGCTTCTTTAACTCCATGATGATCCCACAGCACTTTCACCATTAGTATAGTTCTGTTGTGCAACTCCCGATCCTACTGGTCTAGGATCCGAATGGGCTTCTCCTCGTAAGACAAGTTCTCCCGAAGCTGCAACTGCTCTGGCTCCAAGATGTGTGACGGATCAGGATGATACTTTCGCAACATCGAAACATGAAAGACGTCGTGAATATTGGAGAGGTTCTGGGGTAGTACTAGGCGATACGCCAACTTGCCAACCTTCTCAATTATCTCGAATGGTCCTACCAATCTCGGGCTCAACTTTCCACCCTTGCCATGTTTAATCATTCCCCTCCGAGGTGATATCTTCAAGAACACCTTGTCGCCAACCTCGAACTCGAGACTCCGTCTCTGTCGGTCTGCATAACTCTTCTGCCTGCTCTGGGCGATAAGCATCCGTTTCCGGATGAGGTGGATATTATCAATAGTCTTCATGAGTTCAGGTAAAAGGGTCGGGTCAAAAGTCTTTGTCTCACCTACTTCATCCCAGTAAATTGGGGATCAACACTTACGTCCATACAGCGCCACAAATGGGGCCATCCCGATAGTGGCCTGATAACTATTATTATAAGCGAACTCCGCTAGAGATAGATATTTCTCCCAACCTTTTTCGAAATCCAAAACACACGCCCTCAGCATATCCTCCAAAATCTGAATAGTCCTCTCTGATTGTCCATCAGTCTGAGGGTGATAAGCCGTGCTGAAACTCACTTCGTCCCCAAAGCTTCTTGCATTCTCTTCCAAAATCGGGAAGTAAACGAGGATCCCTATCCGATACAATACTCATAGGCATCCCGTGCAATCTTACAATCTCCGCTACATACATATCTCCTAATTTCTCAGGACTATCCTCCTTGTTCATCAGTAAAAAGTGTGCCGACTTAGTCAATCTATCCACTATGACCCAAACGGCGTCATGACCCTTTTGTGATCTAGGCAGGTCCATAACAAAGTCCATAGTTATATGTTCCCATTTCCATTGAGGAATCTCCAACGGCTGAAGTAAACCTGCGGGTCGTTGATGTTCCGCTTTGACTCTTTGGCAAGTCAAACACCGTTCCACAAACTCCGCAATTTCTCTTTTCATGTTATTCCACCAATAGTGTTGCTTCAAATCCCGATACATCTTTTTTCCGCCGGGGTGAATAGTATATCTTGAATTATGGGCTTCTTCAAGAATCTTCTTTTTCAGCTCTGGCTCACTGGGAACACAAATGCGATTCCTAAACCTCCAAATACCATCATCATGAAACTTGAAATCCGCATTGCTTTCTTTAATCTTTTGAAATTGTTGGTCCTTTTGTTGAGCCTCCCGTAACTCAGACAACAAGGTCGATTGAACTTGTGTAGTGGAAAAAAGTAACCCTTTCTGAGTCAATTGTGGTTTCCATAAAAATGCTTCCTTCAACAACTCCTGCACCTTGACTTCCAGTTTCGCCATGCTTGCTTTTCTACTTAAGGCATCTGCAACTATATTTGCTTTACCGGGCACATAGTTGATTGTGCAGTTATAATAATCCAAAAGTTCCATCCACCGTCTTTGCCTCATATTCAACTCTTTTTGAGAGAACAAGTATTTCAAGCTCTTATGATCAGTAAATACCTCAAACTTGTTACCCTACAGATAATGCCTCCATTTCTTGAGTGCAAACACAATAGCCGCTAATTCCAAATCATGTGTCGGGTAATTCAATTCGTACGGCTTTGGTTTCCTAGAAGCATATGCAATCACTCTTCCACTTTGCATCAACACACAACCCAGTCCTTCTTTTGAAGCATCGCTATAGATTACAAAACCTTGACTTCCTTCAGGCAATGCAAGAACTGGTGCGGTAGTCAATCTTTTCTTCAACTCTTGGAAGTTGTTCTCACACTTATCATCCCACACGAACTTTGTTTTCTTTCAAGTGAGCTTTGTAAGCGGTCCTGCAATCTTAGAGAAATCTTTCACGAATCTCCGATAATAGCCGGCTAGACCAAGAAAACTCTGAACCTCCGTAACATTCTCCGGCTTTTTCCAAGACATCACTGCTTCTATCATTGTTGGATCCACCGCTATTCCCTCTTGGGATATGATATGCCCCAAAAATGCAATCTGCTGCAACCAAAATTCACACTTGCTAAACTTTGCATACAATTGATGCTCTCGAAGTTTCTGTAGTACCAACCGCAGATGTTGCTCATGCTCCGCCTCAGATTTTGAGTATACCAAAATATCATCAATGAAGATCACCACAAATTGGTCCAAGTAGGGTTGAAACACCCTATGCATCAAATCCATAAAAGCTGCAGGGGCATTAGTTAGTCCAAAAGGCATCACCACATATTCATAATGCCCATATCTCGTCCTGAAAGCCGTTTTAGGCACATCTTCCTTTTTGATCCGCAACTGATAATACCCTTGCCTCAAGTCGAGTTTTGAATACACTTTGGCTCCTTGCAGTTGATCAAATAACTCGTCGATCAGTGGAAGTGGGTATTTATTCTTGACAGTCACTTGGTTCAATCCTCGGTAGTCGATGCAAAGCCTCAATGTTTCGTCTTTCTTCTTTACAAATAGAACTGGCGTACCCCACGGTAAAGAACTTGGTTGAACAAACCCTTTCTTCAACAATCCTTGCAATTGGTCCTTCAATTCTTGTAGCTCGGCCGGTGCCATATGATAGGGAGCTTTAGATATCGGCTGGGTGCCAGGTAGTATCTCTATAACGAACTCGATCTCCCGATTTGGGGGTAAACCGGGCAATTCTTCTGGAAACACATCCGCATAGTCTTTGTTCACAGGCATCTCCTCCAACTTAGCTTTGTCCGACGGCTTGTTGATAAGGTAAGCCAAGTATCTGCTGCACCCTTCCTCAAGGATTTCACTGCTTTCGTAGATGAAATGATGGAACTCCCGGTGAAATCTCTTCGACCCATTACCTCTAGTATTCATTGACCAGGTACCCGGAACGTTATAATCTTCGCTCGGCAATCTAGTTGGACATGATGTTTTGCCAGCCAGTCCATCCCTAAAATGACCTCATATTCTCGAAAAGGTAATACGATAAGATTGGCTGAGAATTCCCTATCCTTAATTTGGATCTTACATGCTTTACAAGCTGAGCTAGTTACAAGTTTAGAACCCAGTGGAGTACCAACTTCTACTTCATATGGCAAACATACAACTTTCAGTTTCACACGTTCCACACATAAGGGAGTAATAAATGAATGAGTAGCACCCGGATCAATTAACACCCTAACATGTTGATTCAGTATGAAGAATGTACCTTCAACAACAACGGTCTCGTCTGGAATCTCCTCGTACTCAATAGCATAGGCTCGAGCTTGGACTCTGGGAACTGGAGTCTTGCCTCTAGCAGCTGATTTACCCTGATTCTGCCCTGCCTGCCATTTAGGGCAATCCTTGATCTGATACTGATCACTACTACATCTCATACATCGTCCTGACTTCCTCCAACACTGGGCCTCAATATGCCCCTTCCTGTCACAATAAGAACAGCTGACGGATTGAGTAGTAGGTGAACTACCTATGGATCCGCGGGCGGAAGAGGTTGATGGCGCTTTCGTCGGGCCACGGTTATTCACTGGTCTGTTTTGGCTCGGGCCCTGATTATGACTCTGACTCTAGAATTTCCTCTGTTGACCTGGAGGCTGGTATGGTTTCTTGTTCGGCTGACTCGAACCGACTCCATCTAGTTTCCTCTTCTCAACTCGAGAGGCAGCAGCAAAGAGAATAAAATAGGTATCGAAGTCATGAGAAGCCAACTGGTCCTAAATCTCTGGCCTCAATCCAGTAGTAAATTTCCACATCTTCGCCTCCGGAGTACTAACCATATATTGAGCATAACGGGACAGTCGGTCAAAACGAACCTCGTACTGGGCCACCGTCATGTTACCCTGGGTCAAGTGCATGAACTCCTCAGCTCGCCTCTGCCTGGAAACTGCAGGTACGTATTTCTCCTTAAATGCCTTAATGAAATTACCCCACAAGCGAGGTGTCTGATCAGTTTCCCACAATGCCTCAACAGTGTACCACCAATGTTCAGCATCCTCGTGCAACAAAAACACCGCAAACTCCACCTTTTCTTCATCAGTATAATCAAGTGGCCTAAAAATCTTCTCGATTTCGGACAGCCAAGCCTCTGCTTTCTCATCATCAGGTTCCCCGTGGAATTTAGAAGGGCGAAAGTCAAGGAACTCCCTCATTCTGCTATGTCTCTCATGGTTACCCTCATTCCTGTTGTTGTTGTTGTTGTTGGCTTCACGTGCATCCTGGCACTCCATCACTCGTGATACACGATCAATGGCATTTGCCATCATATTAAACATAGCTATACCGGGATTAGTTTGATAGGCATCTCCAGTCTCTTGGGGTTCACCGCTCCTATTAGTAGTACGGGTACTAGGGCCAGCCATCTATAGGCACAGATTACGATGCACAATTTATTGAAACATGACATTTAAGAATTTAATGCATAAGATATGCAACATAATATAGGTACAATTCTAGAAACAACTAAGGCATGTTAATCACTTAAACACATAAAACATAGAAGGCACATTTAACATTATCACACAATAACATATAAACAAGTCATCCTAATTGTCTTAGGGCTCTACCCACGGTCCGAGAGTTAAACTATGCTTAAGCAATCTAAGCTCTGATACCATTCTAGTTCTAAGGTGTCACGCCCCAACCTGGCCTATAAGGTTAGACTAGGGTGTGATCTAAACGTTCAGGACATGTCACATACTTAACCATTTATGAAGATTTAACACCTATCGTTTGAGTCTAGACTCCAAAGTTTTCTGGAAAATCGGCAGCGTGACAGTTGTAATTAGACTCTTTGGTTTGGCCTAATTCTCTAAACGCCTCAAATTTTTCTAATCTCAAGTTCCTTTCCAAATAAGATTGCTATTTATCATCAATTGAAACGCCTATTGGTTATCTCGATGTCTCATTTGATTTATAACCTAGCATGATACTATGTCTCGTTCGTTTGTTTATCCTCGTTACAAAGTACATGTTGATCTTAGCTTAATAGCGAGTACCTGTTTAAGATTGGATAAGTTCATTTACTTAGTCCTTAACTAATACGTCATGACCTATGATAGATACTAGCGGTAATAATAGCAAAAACGATCATAGTAGTGTCTAGCGTCAGTCTACTTAATATCAGTACAAACTAAAATTAGACCCCAAATTACAACGGGGGTCTTTTTACATTACAAATAGCAAGCAACGTAAAAGAAATAGTCTTCAAGTAGCATAAAGTTCACAAGTAGCCGCAAACACGCAAAGCACACAAGACAGGCAATCACTCCAAGGATTCATCATTAGGCACACCGTCCTCGGGTACCTGTTCTGGATCTTCTTCACCTGAGATGATAAAAGAGGGTGAGTCCTTATGAACTTAGCGAGGGGGAACGAGAAATAGGTTTTGAAACTCATTTTCCGGTTCAACTTATGAAATCCTTTTGCAAGCATGAATATAACAATAATATAAGTACAGGAACAGAAATACCGGTCTTTCCTCCCCGAGGTTCTCTAGGAACCAAGCGAGAGTACTTATACACATAGTAAAAAGGATACAGTGAGCTTTTGCTCTCAGATCAGTTCCAGAATCAGTTGTTGCGGCCGACTTCAAATCATCCCCCAAACACGCCAGGTGGGTGTACTCCGGATGTACCCCGAAATCCTACGACCCAACTCTCCGAGGAAGTCTAGTCCCCAAGTGAGAGAGGGAATGGGACCATGGTAGTCACGGGTGCACCGACAAGCCTGATGCCGCCCGGTGTGAGTGATCGCTACCATGCCAACAGGAAAGGTTGCAACCTTGTATGCATACATTTATGACATTAACATATCACGTTAGGAGGACAACAAAGTAGGTTGCCTCCGGACAGTCATGAGATTGCACATTGACAAGTAAACAGGCAGGGCACGATAAAACAGGTAATTTCGCTTGAAAGGCATATAGAGTTATATGAACATTAAATGGGCAGTCATGTAACACATGTAAATCAAGCCATATAACTCATTACGAAGTCCACGTGATCAAGTAATAAGATCATTCAACATGCAATAACATCTACGTGGGTTCGGATGCAAGAAAAGCCTATTTGTCAACATGCAATGGTCAAAATTACATTTAAGGTTATAAGGGCAACTACGGGCAGCCTACCAAGCATATAATTCCACACAATATTCAATTGATCAATACTTAGCAAGCCTATCTAGTCATTAGGGTTTCCATTTCATGCATATCCGTGCAATTTGAGCCTCAAACCAACTCAAAGTCAATCTCAAGCCATACATCATTTAATTCAACATCCTCAAACATTCAAAACAGTCCACACAACATCCCGAAGCTACAATCTCAAGCATTTAATTCAACAAGAGGAGTCACAACAATTTTTCAAAGCATAACACTAAGTGAAACCCTTACTGCAATAGGCTGTTTTCTTACAATCATTAAGATAAGAAAACAATCTCCAATTCCAGTGAATAAGATTTCAAATTAAATCTTAAGAAGTGAACTAAAATCAGGAACAAACCTTGCATCAATCGGAGTTCAGGATCATTAGATATAGCTGAAACAGTGGGATAGCACAAAACTGTCCAGATTTGCACACATTTCGATAATTGACGTTTGTGAGGTCCTTAGGGTCAGATTTAGCCTTAGTCCATTTCTGACAAAAATGTCCAGAACTGAAAACTATGGCAGTACACCAAATTTCATGCATTTTGGATACAATTTACTAAGTCAAATCTGGTTTGTTCTACAAGGTCAGTGCATTTGTCAAAACCTGCTTCATTTTTCCAGATTTCCAGATTTGGACACATTTTAAAGATTTTCCATTTTGAGGACAATAGAGTCAAAATTAGCTTTGGCCTATTTCTGTGAAAAGTGTTCAAAATTGGCAAAACGAGTCACCTACCAATTTTCATGCGTTTTTAACATCATTCGCCTAGCAAAACATACCTCGAAACAAACTGGTCAGAGAGCTGTCAACAATCCGACTTTACCTATCATCACTTTCAAGCCAAGATCTTGCCATGCATGGTTGCAAAAGCTTATGAACGAACATATAACTCAAGTACAGAAGCAAAGACATACTTTTATGAGCATGCATGTGGATTTTTGTAGGATTTTCAAAAGGTTTTAACCCTCACCTTAGCAATCAACCAAGAGGATGCACAAAAACTTGTTGAAACAAACTTTTCTTCTTCTCCTTTGCCTAGCCGAGATTCCAACTAGAGTTTCTCTATTTTTCCTAGCTTAGTGACCAAGTTCTTAGTACATGCATGAGGTTAGAACAAGAAGAAAAGAAATGGAAGTTTAGTAACTCACCTAGGGACGAAATGGAGACTCAAGGAGCATGCATGTGTGATTTTCGAACTCTAGCTAGTTTGGTTGAGCCTCTTGCTTGTTGCTTGCCTTGATCAACTAAGGTGTGATGAAGATAAGCTATGGAGGCAATAATTTTCAGCTAGGGCCGAGAAAGAGAGAGAATATGAGAGGGAGAGAAAGAAAATGTGAGAGGAAAAAATGAGAGAATGAAAAGAAACAAAGTCCTTTGCAACTTTGATGAGCATGTCGGCCTTGAGCTTGGTGATTCTGATTTTTGTGTCTACAAGGTGTGATTTTAAAATGCTACCATGGGCAATGGTGGTTTGGTCGAACAATGAGAGGAAATTGAGGTGGTTTTGGGCAATTTTTTTATGCATTGATAAGTGTTTTTGTCATAACTTGTCTAAGCATGCATAGTTAAAAGAATGATTATTCAAACCTTGTGCAAAAGCCTTGGTATGGCCGGCCAAAGCATGTGCCAAATCTGAATTTTTTTCATGTTTTGGATGTTTTTTAATTGAGTGTTGGAAGTGCAAAAAGAATAAGGAATAAAGTATGAAAATTGTTTAGTGTTTAGTGAATTTTTGTCTTTTAGTGAGTTGAATTAGGATTATAATATTGATAGTGGATTTTGTAGGATTGTTTAATAGTCTAGTGCTTTGTGTAAGATTCTTTCTTGACTAGCGTGAGGGCACGCTTTCTTAGGTCTAGGGCACGCACTACGAGGTAGGACACGAACTACGAGACGAATGTATGTTTTTCAAGTAAATGCACGCAACCCTAAATGAATGCACGTAATTCAATGCATGGCACATAAAATGAACGCAATTATTAAACCTAGGTCAAGGCACGCAAATCTAGATTAGGGCACACGAAACGAGGTATCGTACTCAAATCGGGGTCGGGCCTCACATTTGAGTTCGAGATCAATAGTTATAGCCAAAACAGTGGGATTGCACAAAACTGTCCAGATTTGCATACATTTCAATAATTGTCGTTTTTGAGGTCCTTAGTGTCAGATTTAGCCTTAGTCCATTTCTAAAAAAAAATGTCCAGAACTGAAAAATCTAGTAGAACACCAAACTTCATGCATTTTGGACATCATTTACTAAGTCAAAACTAGTTCGTTCCACAAGGTCAGTGCATATACCAAAACCTGCTTCATTTTTCCTGACTTCCAAATTTGGACACATTTTAATGATTTGCCATTTTGAGGACCTTAGATTCAAAATTAACTTTGGCCTATTTCTGCAAAAAAATGTTCAAAACTGGAAAAACTAGTTTTCTACCAATTTTCATGCATTTTCAACATCATTTGCCTAGCCAAACTCACCTCGAAACAACAAGTCAGAGAGCTGTCAACAAACCCGATTTCATCTATCATCAATTTCAAGCCAAAATCTTGCCATGCATGGTTGTAAAAGCTTATGAACACACATATAACTCAAGTACAGAAGCAAAGACATACATTTAAAAGCATGCATGTGGATTTTTGAAGGATTTTCAAAAGGTTTTAGCCCTCACCTTAGCAAATCAACAAGAAGATGCACAAAACTTGATGAAGCACAATTTTCTTCTTCTTCCTTGCTTAACCAAGACACCACCCGATTTCTCTCTATTTTTCCTAGCTTAGTGGCCAAGTTCTTAGTATATGCATGTGGTTAGAACAAGAAGAAAAGAAATGGAAGCTAGTAAACTCACCAAGGCCGAAATGGTGACTCAAAGAGCATGCATGTGTGATTCTTGCATCTTAGCTAGCTTGATTGAGTCTTCTTGCTTGTTGCTTGTCTTGATTAACTATGTTGTGATGTAGATGAGCTATGAAGGGAAGAAAATCAGCCAAGGCCGAGAGAGAGAGAGAAGAATGAGAGGGAGAGAGAGAAATGTGAGGAGAATGAAAGAATGAAGTGAAAAATGAAATGCTTGAAGGAATAGATGCAAATGTCGGCCTTGGGCAGCAAAAATTCAGATTTTGTGTTGTCTTTTGAGTGTTATTTGAATTGTTGGTGGACAAGGGTGATGTGGCCGAGATGGGTGGCTTGGTTGTTAGCAAAATGTGGCTTTGGTGCAAGCAAAAGGTATGACAATGTGAAGACTTTGTCTTGAGCATGCTAGATTAAAATAATTTTGTTCAAACTTTGCTCAATGCCTTGGGTTTTGGCCGACCCATTGTGTATCAAGGTCTGAATTTTTGTCATCCTTTGAGCATTATTAAATTGTGTGTTGAAATGCAAAAAGAATAAGGAATAAAGAATAAGGAATGTCTAGCTTTTTGTGAGATTTTGTCTTCTAGTGGGTTGAATTAGTAATTTAATAATAGTTAGTGGATTTTGTAGGATTAATAAATGACCTAGTGCTTCGTGCAAGATGCTTTCTTGATTAGCGTGAAGGCACGCTTTCCTAGGTCTAGGGCACGTACTACAAGGTAGAACATGAACTACGAGACAAATGCACGTTTTTCTAGTAAATGCACGCAACCCTAAATGAATGCACGTAATTCAATGCATGGCACATAAAACGAACACAATTCTTAAACCTAGGTCAAGGCACGCAAATCTAGGTCAAGCCACGCAAATCTAGGTCAGGGCATACGAAATGAGGTATCGCACACAAATCGAGGTCTCGCACGTAATTCAAGGTCAGGACACGTATATCTAGGTATGCAATACATCGAGGATTAGGGCACACAATTCTAAGTCAAGGCACGTATGACGAAGCGTGCACGAAAACCAAGACAGGGCACGCAATCCAAGATCATTCATATACTTCTAGGTCTAAGGCACATAAATCGAGGTAACATACGTTATTCGGGGTCGGGCCTCACATTTGGAGTTCGGGTTCAAGAGTTATAGCCAAAACAGTGAGACTACACAAAACTATCCAGATTTGAACACATTTTAATACTTGTCATTTTTGAGGGCCTTAGAGTCAGATTTAGCCTTAGTCCATTTCTGACAAAAATGTCCAGAACTGAAAAATATAGCTGCATACCAAATTCCATGCATTTTGGATATCATTTACTAAGTCAAAACGGGTTCGTTGTACAAGGTCAATGAATCTGCCAAAACCTGCTTCATTTTTCCAGACTTTCCAGATTTGGACACATTTTGATAATTAGTAATTTTGAGGTCCTTAGAGTCAAAATTAGCTTTGGCCTTTTTCTTTGAAAAGTGTTCAGAACTGGCAAAACTAGTTACCTACCAATTTTCACGCATTTACAACATTCTTTACCTAGTCAAAATCACCTCGCACCAACAAGGCAAAAGGTTGTCACATACCCAATTTCATCTATCATCACATTCTAGCCAAATATCTTGCCATGCATGTTTATAAAAGCTCATGAACACACATATATCTCAAGTACATAAGTAAAGATAGACATTTAAGGGCATGCATGTGGTTTTTTGAAAAATTTTCAAGAAGTTTTAGCCCTCACCTTAGCAAAACAACAAGAAGATGCACACGACTCGTGATGGTTGCACAAGATTGACTCTTTTCCTTGCTTAGCCGAGACACCACTCGATTTTCTCTAATTTCCTAGCTTAGTAACCAAGTTCTTAGTAGGTGCATGTGGTTAGAACAAGAAGAAAAGAAATGGAAGCTAGCAAACTCACCTAAGCCGAAATGGATATGCTAAAGGCTTGCATGTGTGCTTCTTTGCTCCTAGTTTTGTTTGGTCGAGCTTCTTAAGCTTCTTGCATGTCTTGATGAACCGTTGAGTGATGAAGATAAGCTATGGAGTGTAGAAACTCAGCCAAGGCTGAGAGAGAGAGAGAGAGAAGAATGAGAGAGAGAGAGAGAGAGAGAAAAGAATGAGAGGAAATGAGAGAAAATAAAGGAAAAATAAAAGCTTTGCAAAGTTTGAAGCATATGTCGGCCTTGAGCTTGTAAATTTCAGATTTGTGTCTTCAAGAAGCACAATTTGAATCACCTAGCATGGGCAAGGAGCTTGTGTCGAGATTTTGAGTGCATTGGGTAGGGTTTTGGGTTATTTTTTTTATTGCTTTGAGTCATAGATTTGTCATAGAATGTTTGAGGAACAAATTTTGAAATTGGATTACATGCTCAAAGCTCCTAGTGGTCGGCCAAAGATGGGTTCAAATCTGAATTTTTTGTCTTGTTCAAGGCTTATTTTATTGTGTGTTTGGGATATGCAAAGAATAAAGAATAAAGAATAAAGAATGTCTAGATTTTTGTGAGATTTTGTCTTCTAGTGGGTTGAATTAGTAATTTAATATTAGTTAGTGGGATTTGTAGGTTAATTAATGACCTAGTGCTTCGTGTAAGATGCTTTCTTGAATAGCACGAGGGCACGCTTTCCTAGGTTTTGGGCACGCACTAACAGGTAGGGCACAAACTACGAGATGAATGCACATTTCCCAAGTAAATGCACGTAACCCTAAATGAATGCACTTAATTCAATGCAAGGCACACAAAATGAAACACGATTCTTAAACCTAGGTCAAGGCACGCAAATCTAGGTTAGGACACACAAAACGAGGTATCGCATGCAAATCGAGGTCGGGCCTCAAACTACGCCCTTGGTTTATGGGCCTAGCCTCTACGTGAAGCGAAGTTGTCTTGCCCAAGGTGCCGTGGAATTCGGTAAAAGATATGCGGTGGATAAAGTATCTTGGCGACCCTAATCGGGGCAAAAAAAATTGAAAAAGAGGGTACAACACAAGGACTTCCCAGGGGGTCACCCATCCTAGTACTACACTAGCCCAAGCACGCTTAACTTCGGAGTTCTGATGGAATCCGGAGCATTAGTGCTTGTATGATCGCACTCATCATGTTGTGGGCACAAATCCTTTATGTGTTGACGGTTCACAGTCCCAGCCCAGAGAGATGGCCTAATGGGCTTAACGACAACCCATCCGCTTAAACAACGCAGCATCTTTGCAAGACGTGATATCGACGCGTTGTAGGGCCCTCTAATTTCCAGCGAGTTAGGTTGTCGTCCTTTTAACAACTCACGACGTACGATCCGGGTCGAAAAAATAGAGCAAAAGAAGAAAAGTGGCCCGAAACTGATGAAAACGTTCAATTTTGGGCTCCAAAAATAGGCGCAGCCGAGCAGGCATGCAGCCCCTGTCGTAGAGAGAGCTTTCCAACGGTATGCAGTGCGTCGCGTCACTCCTTACGGATTAACAGTTATGGGCACCAGATCGACGGAGACTTGGTCACAAGCCCCACGCCCTCGGTTTGCGGGCCCAGCCTCTACGTGAAGCGAAGTTGTCTTACCCAAGGTACCGTGGGATTCGGTAATAGAAATGTGGTGGATAAAGTTTCTTGGCAACCCTAACCGGGGCAAATAAAATTGAAAATAGGGGGTGCAACATGAGGACTTCCCAGGGGGTCACCCATCCTAGTATTACTCTCGCCCAAGCACGCTTAACTTCAGAGTTCTGGTGGGATCCGGTACATTAGTACTGGTATGATCGCATCCGTCATGTTGTGGGCACAAATCCTTTATGTGTTGACGGTTTACAGTCCCAGCCCAGAGAGATAGCCCATTCAAAAGGCCCAATGGGCTTAACGAGAACCCATCTGCTTCAACAATGCAGCATCCTCGAAAGACGTGATATCGACGCGTTGTAGCGCCCTCTAATGTTTCGCGAGTTAAGTTGTCGTCCTTTTAACAGCTCACGACGTACGATCCGGGACGAAAAAATAGAGTAAAAGAAGAAAGTGGCCTAAAACTGATGAAAACGTCCAATTTTGGGCTCCAACTATAGGAGCAATCGAGCAAGCTTGCTGCCCCCGTCGTAGAGCTCTTAGAGAGCTTTCCAACGGTATACTGTACGTCGCATCACTCCTTACGGATTAAAAGTTATTGGCACCGGAGCGATGAAGACTTGGTCACAAGCCCTACGCCCTCGGTTTGCGGGCCCAGCCTCTACGTGAAGCGAAGTTGTCTTGCCCAAGGTCCCGTGGGATTCAGTAATAGAAATGTGGTGGATAAAGTATCTTGGCAACCATAACCGGGGCAAAAAGAAATGAAAATGAGGGGTGCAACACGAGGACTTCCTAGGGGGTCACCCATCCTAGTACTACTCTCGCCCAAGCACGCTTAACTTCGGAGTTCTGATGGGATCCGGTGCATTAGTGCTGGTATGACCACACCCGTCATGTTGTGGGCACAAATCCTTTATGTGTTGACGGTTCACAGTCCAAGCCCAAAGAGATGGCCCATTCAAAAGGCCCAAAGGGCTTAACGACAACCCATCTGCTTTAACAACGCAGCATCCATGCAAGATGTGATATTGATGAGTTGTAGGGCCCTTTAATGTCCCGCAAGTTACGTTGTAGTCCTTTTAACAGCTCACGACGTATGATCCGGGATTGAAAAACAGAGCAAAAGAAGAAAAATGGTCCGAAACAGATGAAAATGTTCAATTTTGGTCTCCGAAAATAGGTGCAGCTTAGCATGCTTACTACACCCGTCGTAGAGCTCTCGGAGAGCTTTCCAACGGTATGTTGTGCATCACGTAACTCCTTACGGATTAAAAGTTATGGGCACCGGAGCGACGGAGACCTGGTCACAAGCCCCATGCCCTCGGTTTGGGGGCCCAGCCTCTACGTGAAATGAAGTTGTCTTGCCCAAGGTGCCGTGGGATTCAGTAATAGAAATGTGGTGGATAAAGTATCTTGGCAACCCTAACTGAGGGAAAAAAAATTGAAAAGCGGGGGTGCAACACGAGGACTTCCTAGGGGTCACCCATCCTAGTACTAGTCTCACCCAAACACGCTTAACTTCGGAGTTCTGATGGGATCTGGTGCATTAGTGCTAGTATGATCGCACTCGTCATGTTGTGGGCACAAATCCTTTATGTGTTGCTGGTTCACAGTCCCAGCCCAAAGAGATGGCCCATTCAAAAGGCGCAATGGGTTTAACGACAACATATCTGCTTCAACAACACTACATCCTCGTAAGACGTGATATCGACATGTTGTAGGACCCTATAATATCCCGCGAGTTAGGTTGTCGTCCTTTTAACAAATCACGACGTACGATCCGAGATGGAAAAACAGAGCAAAAGAAGAAAAGTGGCCTGAATTTGATGAAAACATTCGATTTTGGGCTCTCAAAACAGGCAGCTGAGCAAGCTTGTTGTCCCCATCGTAGAGCTCTCGGAGAACTTTCCAATGGTATGCTATGCGTCATGTAACTCCTTACGGATTAAAAGTTATAGGCACCGGAGCGACGGAGACTTGGTCACAAGCCCCACGCCCTCGGTTTGCGGGCCCAGCCTCTGCGTGAAGTGAAGTTGTCTTGCCCAAGGTGCCGTGGGATTCGGTAATAGAAATGTGCTGGATAAAGTATCTTGGCAACCCTAGCCGGGGAAAAAAAATTGAAAAGGGGGGGTGCAACACGAGGACTTACTAGGAGGTCACCCATCCTAGTACCACTCTCTCCCAAGCACGCTTAAGTTCAGAGTTCTGATGGGATTCGGTACATTAGTGCTGGTATGATTGCACTCGTCATGTTGTGGGTACAAATCCTCTAATGTCCCGCGAGTTAGGTTGTCGCCCTTTTAACTTCTAACGACGTACGATCCGGGATGAAAAAACAGAGCAAAAGAAGAAAAGTGGGCCAAAACTGATGAAACTGTTCGATTTTGGGCTCCAATAATAGGCACAGCCGAGCAGGCTTACTGCCCTCATCGTGGAGCTCTCGGAGTGCTTCCGAACGGTATGCTGTGCACCTCGTAACTCCTTACGGATTAAAAGATATGGGCACTGGAGCGATAGATACCTGGTCACAAACCCCACGCCTTCGATTTGCGGGCCCAGCCTCTGCGTGAAGTGAAGTTGTCTTGCCCAAGGTGTCGTGGGATTCGGTTATAGAAATGTGGTGGATAATGTATCTTGGCAACCCTAACCAGGGCAAAAAAAATTGAAAAGCAGGGGTGCAACACAAGGACTTCCCAGGGGGTCATCCATCCTAGTACTACTCTCACCCAAGCACGCCTAACTTCAGAGTTTTGATGGGATCTAGTGTATTAGTGCTAGTATGATCGCACCCGTCATGTTGTAGGGCCCTCTAATATCCTGCGAGTTAGGTTGTCGTCCTTTTAACAGCTCACGACGTACAATATGGGATGGAAAAACAGAGCAAAAGAAGAAAAGTGGCTCGAAACTGATGAAAACATTCAATTTTGAGCTCCAAAAATTGGTGCAGCCTAGCAAGCTGGCTGCCTCTGTCGTAGAGCTCTCGGAGAGCTTTTCAACAACATGCTGTGCGCCGCGTAACTCCTTACGGATCAAAAGTTATGGGCACTAGAGGGATGAAGACCTGGTCACAAGCCCTACGCCCTCGGTTTGCGGGCCCAGCCTTTACGTGAAGCGAAGTTGTCTTGCCCAAGGTGCCGTGGGATTCGGTAATAGAAATGTGGTGGATAAAGTATATTGGCAACCTTAACCGGGGCAAAAAAAATTGAAAAGGAGGGTGCAACACGAGGACTTTCTAGGGGGTCACCCATTCTAGTACTACTCTCGCCCAAGCATACTTAACTTCGGTGTTCTGATGGGATCCGGTGCATTAGTGCTGGTATGATCGCACCCGTCATGTTGAGGGCACAAATCCTTTATGTGTTGACGGTTCATAGTCCCAGCCCAGAGAGATGGCCCATTTAAAAGGCCCAATGGGCTTAACGACAACCCATCTGCTTCAACAACGCAACATTCTCGTAAGACGTGGTGTGGATAGGTTGTAGGACCCTATAATATCCCGCGAGTTAGGTTGTTGTCCTTTTAGCAGCTAACGACATACGATCTAGGATGGAAAAATAGAGCAAAAGAAGAAAAGTGGCACGAAACTGATGAAAACGTTCGATTTTGGGCTCCGAAAATAGGCACAACTGGGAAAGCTTGTTGCCCTCGTCTTAGAGCTCTCGGAGAGCTTTCCAACGGTATGTTGTGCACCGCGTAACTCCTTACGGATTAAAAGTTATGGGCACCGGAGCGACGGAGACCTGGTCACAAGCCCCACGCCCTCGGTTTACGGGCCCAGGTTTTACGTGAAGCGAAGTTGTCTTGCCCAAGGTCCCGTGGGATTCGGTAATAGAAATGTGGTGGATAATGTATCTTGGCAACCCTAACCGGGGCAAAAAAAATTGAAAAGCGGGGGTACAACAAGAGGACTTCCCACGGGGTCACCCATCCTAGTACTATTCTCGTCCAAGCACGCTTAACTTCGAAGTTCTGATGGAATTCGGTGCATTAGTGCTAGTATGATCGCACCCGTCATGTTGTGGGCACAAATCCTTTATGTGTTGACCGTTCACAGTCCCAGCCCAGAGAGATGGCCCATTCAAAAGGCCAAATGGGCTAAACGACAACCCATCCGCTTCAACAACGAAGCATCCTCGCAAGATGTGATATCGACGCATTGTATGGCCCTCTAATGTCCCACGAGTTAGGTTGTTGTCCTTTTAACAGCTCACGACGTATGATCCTAATTGAAAAACAGAGCAAAAGAAGAAAAGTGGCCCGAAATTGATGAAAACATTCAATTTTGAGCTCTAAAAACTAGAGCAGCCGAGCAAGCTTGCTACCCCTGTCGTAGAGGTATTAGAGAGCTTTCCAATGGTATGTTGTGCGCCACGTAACTCCTTACGGATCAAAAGTTATGGGCACCGGAGCGATGGAGACCTGGTCTCAAGCCCTACGCTCTCGGTTTGCGGGCCCAGCCTCTACGTGTAGCAAAGTTGTCTTGCCCAAGGTGCCATGGGATTCGGTAATAGAAATGTAGTGGATAAAGTATCTTGGCAACCTTAACCGGGGCAAAAAAAATTGAAAACGGGGGTGCAACACGAGGACTTCCCAGGGGGTCACCCATCTTAGTACTACTCTCGCCGAAGCACGCTTAACTTCGGAGTTCTGATGCGATCTAGTGCATTAGTGCTGGTATGATCGTATCCGTTATGTTGAGGTCACAAATCCTTTATGTGTTGACGGTTCACAGTCCCAACTCAAAGAGATGGCCCATTCAGAAGGTCCAATGGGCTTAACGACAACCCATCTGCTTCAACAATGCATCAACCTCGTAAGACGTGATACTAATGCGTTGTAAGGCCCTATAATATCCCTCGAGTTAGGTTGTCGTCCTTTTAACAGCTCACGACGTACGATCCGGGACCCAAAAACAGAGAAAAAGAAGAAAAGTTGCCCGAAACTGATAAATACGTTTGATTTTGGGCTCTGAAAATAGGCGCAGCCGAGCAGGCTTGCTGCCCCCGTTGTAGAGCTCTCGGAGAGCTTTCCAACGGTATGCTGTGTGTAGCGTACCTCCTTACGAATTAAAAGTTATGGGCACTGGAGCGACGGAGACTTGGTCACAAGCCCTAAGGCCTCGGTTTGCGGGCCCAGCCTCTACGTGAAGTGAAGTTGTCTTGCCCAAGTGCCGTGGGATTCAGTAATAGAAATGTGGTGGATAAAGTATCTTGGCAACCCTAACCGGGGCAAAAAAATTTGAAAAGGGGAGGTGCAACACGAGGACTTCCCAAGGGGTCACCCATCCTAGTACTACTCTCACCCAAGCACGCTTAACTTCGGAGTTCTGATGGGATCCAATGCATTAATACAGGTATGATCGCACCCGTCATGTTGTGGGCACAAATCCTTTATGTGTTTACGGTTCACAGTCCCAGCCCAGAGAGATGGCTCATTCAAAAGGCCCAATGGGCTTAACGACAACCCATCCCCTTCAACAATGCAGCATCCTCGCAAGACGTGATATCGACATGTTGTAAGGCCCTCTAATGTCCCGCGCATTAGGTTGTCGTCCTTTTAACAGCTCACAAGGTACGATTCGGGACGAAAATACCGAGCACAAGACGAAAAGTGGCCCAAAACTGATGAAAACGTTCGATTTTGGGCTCCAAAAATAGGCGCAGCCGAGCAAGCTTGAAGCCTCGGTCGTAGAGCTCTCGGAGTGCTTTCCAACAGTATGTTATGCGTCGCGTAACACCTTACGGATTAAAAGTTATGGGCACCGGAGCGACGAAGACCTGGTCACATGCCCCACGCCCTTGGTTTGCGGGCTCAACCTCTACGTGAGGGCAAAAAAAATTGATAAGGGGGTCACCCATCCTAGCACTACTCTCGCCCAAGCACGTTTAACTTCGTAGTTCTGATGGAATCCGGTGCATTAGTGCTTGTATAATTGCATCCACCATGTTGTGGGCACAAATCCTTTTTGTGTTGACGGTTCATAGTCCCAACCCAGAGAGATGGCCCATTCAAAAGACCCAATGGGCTTAATGACAACCCACCTGCTTCAATAACGTAGCATCCTCGCAAGACGTGATATCGACATGTTGTAGGGCCCTCTAATGTCCAGCGAGTAAGGTTGTCGTCCTTTTAACAGCACACAATGTATGATCCGGGGCAGAACAATAGTGCAAAAGAAGAAAAGTGGCTTGAAACTGGAGAAAAAGTACGATTTTAGGCTCCAAAAACGGGCGCAGCTGAGCATGCTTGCTACCCTCGTCCTAGAGCTCTCGGATAGCTTTCCAACGGTATGCGTTGTGCCACGCAACTTCTTACGGATCAAAAGTTATGATAACCAGAGCGACGGAGACCTTGTCACAAGCCCTACGCCCTCGATTTGCGGGCTCGGCCTCTACGTGAAGCGAAGTTGCCTTGCCCAACGTGTCGTGGGATTCGGTTAAAGAAATGTGGTGGATAAAGTATCTTGGAAACCCTAACCGGGGCAAATAAATTGAAAAAGGGGGGTACAACATGAGGACCTCCCAGGGGGTCACCCATCCAAGTGCTACTCTCGCCCAAGCACGCTTAACATCGTAGTTCTGATAGGATCCGGTGCATTAGTGCTGGCATGATCGGACCCGTCATGTTTAAGGCACAAATCCTTTATGTGTTGACGGTTCACAGTCCCAGCCCAGAGAGATGGCCCATTCAAAAGGCCCAATGGGATTAACGATATCACATCCGCTTCAATAATGCAGCATCATCGTAAAACGTGATATCGACGTATTGTAAGGCCCTATAATATCCCGCGAGTTAGGTTGTCGTCTTTTTAACAGCTCACGACGTACGATCCGGGACGGAAAAACAGAGCAAAAGAAGAAAAGTGGACCGAACTTATAAATACGTTCGATTTTGGACTCTGAAAATATGCGCAGCCGAGCAGTCTTGTTGCCCTGGTCTTAGAGCTCTCGGCGAGCTTTCCAATTGTGTGCTATGCGTCGCGTCACTCCTTACGAATTAAAAGTTATGGGCACCGGAGCGACGGAGACCTGGTCACAAGCCCCACGCCCTTAGTTTGTGGGCCTAGCCTATACGTGAAGCAAAGTTGTATTGCCCAAGGTGCCGTGGGATTTGGTAATAGAAATATGGTGGATAAAGTATCTTGACAACCCTAACCGGGGCAAAAAAAAATTGAAAAGGCGGGGTGCAACACGAGGACTTCCCAGGGGGTCACTTATCCTAGTTCTACTCTCGCCCAAGCATGCTTAACTTCGGAGTTCTGAAGGGATGCGGTGCATTAGTGTTGGTATGATGGCACCCGTCATGTTGTGGGCACAAATCCTTTATCTGTTGATGGTTCACAGTCCCAGCCCAGAAAGATGGCCCATTCAAAAGGCCCAATGGGCTTAACGACAATCCATCCAATTCAACAACGCAGCATCCTCGCAAGACTTGATATCGACGCGTTGTAGGGCCCTCTAATGTCATGCGAGTTAGGTTGTTGTCCTTTAAATAGTCACGACATACGATCCGGGACAGAAAAATAGAAAAAAAGAAGAAAAATGGCCAAAAATTGATGAAAATGTTCGATTTTGGTCTCCAAAAATAGGCGCAGCCAAGCAGGCTTGCTGCCCCCGTCGTAGAGCTCTCGGAGAGCTTTACAACGATATGTTTTGCGTCGCATAACTCCATACGAATTAAAAGTTATGGGCACTAGAGCGACGAAGACCTGGTCAGAAGTCGCACGGCCTCGGTTTACGGTCCCAGCCTCTAGGTGAAGTGAAGTTGTCTTTCCCAAGGTGCCGTGGGATTCGGTAATAGAAATGTGGTGGATAAATAATCTTGGCAACCTTAACCGGGGCAAAAAAAATTGAAAAGGGGGGTGCAACACGAGGACTTCCCAAGGGGTCACCCATTCTAGTACTACTCTTGCCTAAGCACGCTTAACTTCGGAGTTCTTATAGGATTCGGTGCATTAGTGCTGGTATGATCGCACATGTTATGTTCTGGCACAAATCCTTTATGTGTCGGCGGTTCATAGTCCCAGCCCAAAGAAATGGCCCATTCAAAAGGCCCAATGCGCTTAACGACAACCCATTCGCTTCAACAACGCAGCATCCTTGCAAGATGTGATAACGACGCGTTGTAGGGCCCTCTAATGTCCCACGAGTTAGGTTATCGTTCTTTTAACAGCTCACGACGCACGATCCGAGACGAAAAAATAGAGCAAAAGATGAAAAGTGGCTCAAAACTGATGAAAACGTTCGATTTTGGGCCCAAAAATAGGCGCAACCGAGCAGGCTTGTGCCCCCGTCGTAGAGCTCTCATAGAGATTTCCAACGGTATGTTGTGCGTCGTGTCACTCCTTTACTAATTAAAAGTTATGGGCACCGGAGCGACGGAGACCTGGTCACAAGCCCCACGCCCTCAGTTTGCATGCCCAGCCTATGCGTGAAGCAAAGTTGTATTGCCCAAGGTGCCGTGGGTTTCGGTAATAGAAATGTAGTGGATAAAGTATCTTGACAACCCTAACCGGGGCAAAAAAAAATTGAAAAGGCGGGGTGCAACACGAGGACTTCCCACGGGGTCACTTATCCTAATACTACTCTCGCCCAATCATGCTTAACTTCGGAGTTCTGAAGGGATCCGGTGCATTAGGGTTGGTATGATGGCACCCGTCATGTTGTGGGCACAAATTCTTTATGTGTTGATGGTTCACAGTCCCAGCCCAGAGAGATGGCCCATTCAAAAGGCCGAATGAGCTTAACGACAACCCATCCGCTTCAACAACGCAGCATCCCCGCAAGACTTGATATCGACACGTTGTAGGGCCCTCTAATGTCAAGCGAGTTAGGTTGTCATTCTTTTAACAGCTCACGACGTAGGATCCGGGACAGAAAAACATAGCAAAAGAAGAAAAGTGGCCCGAAACTGATGAAAATGTTCGATTTTGGTCTCCAAAAATAGGCGCAGCCAAGCAGGCTTGCTGCCCCCGTCGTAGAGCTCTCGGAGAGTTTTACAACGATATATTGTGCGTCGCGTAACTCAATACGAATTAAAAGTTATGGGCACTGGAGCGACAGAGACCTGGTCACAAGCCGCACGGCCTCGGTTTGCGGTCCCAGCCTCTAGGTGAAGTGAAGTTGTCTTGCCCAAGGTGCCATGGGATTCGGTAATAGAAATGTGGAGGATAAATAATCTTGGCAACCCTAACCGGGGAAAAAAAAATTGAAAAAGGGGGTGCAACACGAGGACTTCCCAGGGGGTTACCCATTCTAGTACTACTCTTGCCCAAGCACGCTTAGCTTCGGAGTTCTTATAGGATTCGGTGCATTAGTGCTGGTATGATCGCACCTGTTATGTTGTGGCATAAATCCTTTATGTGTCGGCGGTTCACAGTCCCAGCCCGAAGAGATGGCCCATTCAAAAGGCCCAATGCGCTTAACGACAACCCATCCGCTTCAACAACGCAGCATCCTTGCAAGATGTGATATCGACGCGTTGTAGGGCCCTCTAATGTCTCACGAGTTAGGTTGTCGTTCTTTTAACAGCTCACGACGTACGATCCGAGACGAAAAAACAGAGCTAAAGATGAAAAGTGGCTCAAAACTGATGAAAACGTTCGATTTTGGGCCCCAAAAATAGGCACAGCCGAGCAGGCTTGTACCCCTGTCGTAGAGCTCTCATAGAGCTTTCCAACGGTATGCTGTACATCGCGTCACTCCTTACGGATTAAAAGTTATGGGCACCGGAGCGACGGAGACCTGGTCACAAGCCCTATGCCCCCGATTTGCGGGCCCAGCCTCTGCGTGAAGTGGAGTTGTCTTGCCCAAGGTGTCGTGGGATTCGATAATAGAAATGTGGTGGATAAAGTATCTTGGCAACCCTAACCGGGGAAAAAAAATTTGGAAAGGGGGGGTGCAACACGAGGACTTCCCAAGGGGTCACCCATTCTAGTACTACTCTCGCCCAAGCACGCTTAACTTTGGAGTTTTGATGGGATCCGGTGCATTAATGCTGGTATGATCGCACCCATCATGTTGTTGGCACAAATCCTTTATGTGTTGACGGTTCACAGTCGCAGCCCAGAGAGATGGCCCATTCAAAAGGGCCAATGGGCTTAACGACAACCCATCCGCTTTAACAACGCAGCATCCACGCAAGACGTGATAACGTTGCATTGTAGTGCCCTTTAATGTCCCGCTAGTTAGGTTGTCGTCCTTTTAACAGCTCACGACGTAGGATCAGGGACGGAAAAACAGAGCAAAAAAAGAAAAGTAGCCCAAAACTAATGAAAACATTCAATTTTGGGATCCAAAAATAGGTGCAGCCGAGAAGGCTTGCTACCCCCGTCGTAGAGCTCTCGGAGAGCTTTCCAATGGTATGCTGTGCGTCGCGTCATTTCTGACGGATTAAAAGTTAGGGGCACCAGAGGCAGGAAGACTTGGTCACAAGCCCTACGCCCTCGGTTTGCAGGCCCAGCCTCTACGTGAAGCGAAGTTGTCTTGCCCGAGGTGCCGTGGAATTTGGTAATAGAAATGTGGTGAATAAAGTATCTTGGCAACTCCAACCAGGGCAAAAAAAATTGAAAAGGGGGGGTGCATCACGAGCACTTCCCAGGGGGTCACACATCCTAGTACTACTCTCGCCCAAGCACGCTTAACTTCGGAGTTCGGATGGGATCTGGTGCATTAGTGCTAGTATGATCGCACCAGTCATGTTGTGGTCTCAAATCATTTATGTGTTGACGGTTCATAGTCCCAGCCCAGAGATATGGCCTATTCAAAAGGCCCAATGGGCTTAACGACAACCCATCCGCTTCAACAACGTAGCATCCTCGCAAGACGTTATATCGACGCGTTGTAGGGCTCTTTAATGTCCCGCGAGTTATGTTGTCGTCCTTTTAACATCTCACGATGTACGATCCAGGACTGAAAAACAAAGCAAAAGAAGAAAAGTGTCCCAAAACTGATGAAAATGTTCGATTTTGGGCTCCAAAAACGGGCGCAGCCGAGCAGGCTTGCTGTCCTTGTCGTAGAGCTCTCGGAGAGCTTTCGAACAGTATGCTGTGCACCGCGTAATTCCTTACTGATCAAAAGTTATGGGCACCGCAGCGACAGAGACCAGGTCACAAGCCCTACGCCCTCGGTTTGCGGGCCCAGCCTCTATGTGAAGCGAAGTTGTCTTGCCCAAGGTGCAGTGGGATTCGGTAAAAGAAATGTGGTGGATAAAGTATCTTGGCAACCCTAACCGGGGCAAAACAAATTGAAAAGGGCCGTAGAACAGCAGGACTTCGCAGGGTCCTAGTACAACTCTCGCCCAGGCACGCTTAACTTCGGAGTTCTAATGGGATCCAGTGTATTAGTGCTGGTATGATCGCACCCATCATGTTGAGGGCACAAATCCTTTATGTGTTGAAGGTTCACAATCCCAGCCCAGAGAGAAGGCCCATTCAAAAGGCCCAATGGGCTTAACGACAACCCATCCGCTTCAACAACGCAGCATCCTCATAAGACGTGATATTGACGCGTTGTAAGGCCATGTATTATCCCACGAGTTAGATTTTCATCCTATTAGCAGCTCACGACGTACGATCCAGGGTGAAAAAACATAGCAAAAGAAGAAAAGTGGCCCGAAACGGATAAATACGTTCGATTTTGGGCTCCCAAAACAGACGCAGCCGAGCAGGCTTGTTGCCCCCGTCGTAGAGCTCTCGGAGAGCTTTCCAACGGTAGGCTGTGTGTCGCGTACCTCTTTACAAATTAAGAGTTATGGGCACCGGAGCGACGGAGACCTGGTCACAAGCCCCACGCCCTCGGTTTGCGGGTACAGCCTTTACGTGAAGCAAAGTTGTCTAGCCCAAGGTGCCGTGGGATTCGGTAATAGAAATGTGGTGGATAAAGTATCTTGGAAACCCTAAATGGGGCAAAAAAATTGAAAAGGTGGGGTGCAACACGAGGACTTCCCAGGGGATCACCCATCCTAGTACTGCTCTCGTCCAGGCACGCTTAACTTCAGAGTTCTGATGGGATCCGGTGCATTAGTGCTGGTATGATTGCACCCGTCATGTTGTGGGCACAAATCCTTTATGTGTTGATGGTTCACAGTCCCAGTCCAGAGAGATGGCCCGTTCAAATGGCCCAATGGGCTTAACGACAACCCATCCTCTTCAACAACGTTGCATCCTCTCAAGATGTGATACCGACGTGTTGTAGGGACCTCTAATGTCCCGCGAGTTAGGTTGTCCTCCTTTTAACAGCTCACGATGTACGATCCGGGACTAAAAAAAAGAGCAAAAGAAGAAAAATGGCCCGAAACTGAAGAAAATGTTCGATTTTAGGCTCCAAAAAAGGGTGCAGCTGAGCATGCTTGCTGACCTCGTCGTAGAGCTCTCGAATAGCTTTCCAACGGTATGTTGTGCACCGCGTAATTCCTTACGGATCAAAAGTTTTGGGCATCGGAGCAACGGAGACCTTGTCACAGGCCTTACGCCCTAGGTTTTCGGGCCCGGAATCTACGTGAAGCGAAGTTGTCTTCCCCAATATGCCGTGGGATTCGGTAAAAGAAATGTCGTGGATAAAGTATCTTGGCAACCCTAACTGGGGCAAAAAAAATTGAAAATGAGGGTTCAACACGAGGACTTCCCAAGGGGTCACCCATCCTAGTACTACTCTCACCCAAGAACGTTTAACTTTGTAGTTCTGATGGGATCCGGTGCATTAGTGCTGGTATGATCGCACCCTCCATGTTGCGGGCACAAATCCTTTATGTGTTGAAGGTTCACAGCCCCAGCCCAGAGAGATGGCCAATTCAAAAGGCCCAATGGGCTTAACGACAACCCATCTGCTTCAACAACGCAGTATCCTCGTAAGATGTGATATTGATGCATTGTAGGGCCTTGTAATATGCCGCGAGTTAGGTTGTCATCCTTTTAATAGCTCACGATGTACGATTCGGGACAAAAAAATAGAGCAAAATAAGAAAAGTAGCCTGAAACAGATAAATACGTTCGATTTTGGGCTCCAAAAATAGGCGCAACAGAGCAGGCTTGTTGCCCCTATCATAGAGCTCTCGGAGAGCTTTCCAACGATATGTTGTGCGTCGCGTAACTCCTTACGAATTAAAAGTTACGGGCACCGGAGCGACAGAGACCTTGTCACAAGTCCCACTCCCTCGGTTTGCGGGCCCAGCCTCTACGTGAAGCGAAGTTATCTTGCCCAAGGTGCCGTGGGATTCGGTAATAGAAATATGGTGTATAAAGTATCTTGGCAACCCTAATCGGGGAAAAAAAAATTGAAAAGGGGGGGTGCAACAAGAGGACTTCCCAGGGGGTCATCCATCCTAGTACTACTCTCACCTAAGCACGCTTAACTTCGGAGTTCTATTAGGATCCGGTGCATTAGTGCTGGTATGATCGCACCAGTCATGTTTTGGGCACAAATACTTTATGTGTTGATGGTTCACAGTCCCAGCCCAGAGAGATGGCCCTTTCAAAAGGCCCAATGGGCTTAACGCCAACTCATCCGCGTCAACAACGTAGCATCCTTGCAAGACGTGATATTGATGCGTTGTAGGTCCCTCTAATATCCCACGAGTTAGGTTGTCGTCCTTTTCGCAGTTCACGACGTATGATCCGGGACGGAAAAATAGCACAAAAAGAAGAAAAGTGGCCCGAAGCTAAACAAAATGTTTGATTTTGGTCTCCACAAATAGGCGTAGCTGTGTAGGCTTGCTTCCCCCATCGTTGAGCTCTCGGAGAGCTTTCCAACAGTATGTTGTGCGTCGCGTCACTCCTTACGGATTAAAAGTTATGCGCACTGGAACGACGGAGACTTGGTTACAAGCCCGATAACCTCGGTTCTACATGAAGCGAAGTTGTTTTGCCCAAGGTGCTGTGGGATTCGGTAATAGAAATGTGGCAGATAAAGTATCTTGGCAACCCTAATCGGGGCAAAAAGAATTGAAAAGGGGGGTGCAACACGAGGACTTCCCAGTGGGTCACTCATCCTAGTACTACTCTCGCCCAAGCACGCTTAACTTCGGAGTTCTGATGGGATCCGGTGCATTAATGTTGGTATAATCGCACCCATCACATTGTGGGCACAAATCCTTTATGTGTTGATGGTCCACAGTCCCAGCCCATAGAGATGGCCAATTCAAAAGGCCCAATGGACTTAACGACAACCCATCCGCTTCAACAACACAGCATCCTTGCAAGACGTAATATCGACGCATTGTAAGGCTCTCTAATGTGCCGAGAGTTAGGTTGTCGTCCTTTTAACAGATCACGACGTACGATTCGGGACGGAAAAACAGAGCAAAAGAAGAAAAGTGTCCCGAAACTGATGAAAACATTCAATTTTGGGCTCCAAAGATAGGCGCAGCCAAGGAGGCTTGCAGCCCCAGTCGTAGAGCTCTCGGAGAGCTTTCCAACGGTATATTGTGCGTCGCGTCACTCCTTACGGATTAAAAGTTATGTGCACCGGAGCGACGGAGACCTGGTCACAAGCCCCATGCCCTCGGTTTGCAGGCCCAGCCTCTACGTGAGGTGAAGTTTTCTTGCCCAAGGTGCTGTGAGATTTGGTAATAGCAATTTGGTGGATAAAGTATCTTGGCAACCCTAACCGGGGCAAAAAAAATTGAAAATGGGGGGTGCAACACAAGGACTTCCCAGGGGGTCTCACATCCTAGTACTACTCTGTCTCAAGCACTCTTAACTTCGGAGTTCTGATAGGATCCGATGCATTATTGCAGGTATGATTGCACCGGTCATGTTGATGGAACAAATCCATTATGTGTTGACGGATCACAGTCCTACCCCAGTGTGATGGCCCATTCAAAAGGCCTAATGGGCTTAACAACAACCCATCCACTTCAACAACGTAGGATCCTCGCAAGACGTGATATCGACATGTTGTAGGGCCCTCTAATGTTCAGCGAGTTAGGTTGTCATCCTTTTAATAGCTCACGACGAACGATCCAGGACGGAAAAATAGAGGAAATGAAGAAAAGTAGCCCGAAACTAATGAAAACGTTCGATTTTAGGCTCCAACAATAGCCGCAGCCTAGCAGGCTTGCTGCCCCTGTCGTAGAGCTCTCGGAGAGCTTTACAATGGTATGGTGTGCGTCACGTCACTTCTGACGGATTAAAAGTTATAGGCACCAGAGCGACGAAGACTTGGTCACAAGCCCCACGCCCTCGGTTTGCTGGCCCAGCCTCTACGTGAAGCAAAGTTGTCTTGCCCAAGCTGCCGTGGGATTCGGTAATAGAAATGTGGTGAATAAAGTATCTTGGCAACCCTAACCGGGGTAAAAAAAATTGAAAAGTGGGGGTGCAACACAAGGGCTTCCCAAGGGGTCACCCATCCTAGTACTACTCTCGCCCAAGCACGCTTAACTTCGGAGTTCTGATGGTATCCAGTGCATTAGTGCTGGTATGATCGTACCCGTCATGTTGTGGGCACAAATCGTTTATGTGTTGACGGTTCATAGTCCCAGCCCAGAGAGATGGCTCATTCAAAAGGCCCATTGGGATTAACGACAACCCATCCGCTTCAACAATGCGGCATCCTCGTAAGACGTGATATCGACGCATTGTAGGCCCCTGTAATGTCGAGCGAGTTAGGTTGTCGTCCTTTTAACAGCTCATGACGTACGATTCGAGACGAAAAAACAGAGCAAAACAAGAAAAGTTGCCCGAAACAGATGAAAACGTTCAATTTTGGGCTACGAAAATAGACGCAGCCGAGCAAGCTAGCTGCACCCTTCGGAAAGCTCTCGGAGAGCTTTCCAACGTTATGTTGTGCGTCGCGTAACTCCTTACGGATTAAAAGTTATGGTCACCGGAGCGATAGAGACCTGGCCACAAGCCGTACGCCCTCAGTTTGTGGGTCTAGGCTCTAAGTGATGCAAAGTTTTCTTGCCCAAGGTGCCGTGGGATTCGGTAATAGAAATGTGGTGGATAAAGTATCTTGGCAACCCTAACCGTGGCAAAAAAATTTGAAAAGGGGGGTGCAACATGCCGACTTCCCAAGGGCTCTCCCATCCTAGTACTACTCTCTCCCAAGCACGCTTAACATCGGAGTTCTGATAGTATCAGGTGCAATGGTGCTGGTATGATCGCACCCGTCATGTTGTGGGCACAAATTTTTTATGTGTAGACGGTTCACAGTCCCAGCCCAGAGAGATAGCCCATTCAAAAGGCCCAATGGGCTTAATGATAACCCATCTGCTTCAACAACACAGTTTGCTCGCAAGACGCGATATCGACGCGTTGTAGGGCCTTCTAATGTCCTGCGATTTAGGTTGTCATCCTTTTAACCACTCACGATGTTCGATCCAGGATGGAAAAACTGATGAAAACGTTCGATTTTGTGCTATAAAAACCGGCACAGCCGACCAGGCTTGCTGCTTTGTCGTAGAGCTCTCGGAGAGCTTTCCAATGGTATGTTGTGCGTCACGTAACTCCTTACGGATCAAAAGTTATGGCACTGGAGCGACGGAGACCTGGTCACAACCCCTACGCCCTCGATTTGTGGGCCCAGTCTCTACATGAAGCGAAGTTGTCTTGCCCAAGTTGCCGTGGGATTCGGTAATAGAAATGTGGTGGATAATGTATCTTGGCAACCCTAACCGAGGCAAAAAAAATTGAAAAGCGGGGGTGCAACACGAGGACATCCCAGGGGGTCACCCATCTAGTACTACTCTCGCCCAAGCATGTTTAACTTCGGAGTTCTGATAGGAACCGGTACATTAGTACTAATATGATCGCACCTGTCATGTTGTGGGCACAAATCCTTTATGTGTTGATGGTTCACAATTCCAGCCCAGTGAGATGGCCCTTTCAAAAGGCCGAATGGGCTTAACGACAACCCATCCGCTTCAACAACGCAGCAACCTAGCAAGACATGATATCGACGTGTTGTAGGGCCCTCTAATGTCCTACAAGTTAGGTTGTCGTCCTTTTAACAACTCACGATGTACAATACGAGACAGAAAAATAGAGCAAAAGAAGAAAAGTGGCCCAAAACTGATGAATATGTTCGATTTTGGGCTACGAAAACAAGTGCCGCAGAGCAGGCTTGCTGCCCCCATCGTAGAGCTCTCGGAGAGCTTTCCAACGGTATGTTGTGCGTCGCGTAACTTCTTAAGAATTAAAAGTTATGGGTACTGGATCGACGGAGACCTGGTCACAAGCCCCACGCCCTCGATTTGCAGGCCCAGCCTCTACGTGAAGCGAAGTTGTCTTGCCCAAGGTGCCATGGGATTCGGTAATAGAAATGTGGTGGATAAAGTATCTTGGCAACCCTAACCGACGCAAAAAAAATTGAAAAAGGGGGGTGCAACACGAGGACTACCCAGGGGGTCACCCATCCTAGTACTACTCTCGCCCAAGCACACTTAACTTCAGAGTTATGATGGGATGCGGTGTATTAGTGCTGGTATGATCGCACCCGTCATGTTGTGGGCACAAATCCTTTATGTGTTGACGGTTCACAGTCCCTGCCCAGAGAGATGGCCATTCAAAAGGACCAATAGGCTTAACGACAACCCATACACTTCAACAACGCAGCATCCTCGTAAGACGTGATATCGATGCGTTCTAGGGCCCTGTAATATCCCGTTAGTTAGGTTGTCGTCCTTTTAACAGCTCACGACGTTCGATCTAGGATTGTAAAACAATGCAAAAGAAGGAAAGTGGCTCGAAATGGATGAAAACATTTGATTTTGGGCTTCGAAAAGAAGTGCAGCCGAGCAGGCTAGCGGCCCTAGTCGTAGGGCTCTCGGAGAGCTTTCCAACGGTATGCTGTGCGTCGTGTCACTCTTTACTGATTAAAAGTTATGGGCACCGGAGCGACGGAGACCTTGTCACAAGGCACACGCCCTCGGTTTGCGGGCCCAGCCTCTATGTGAAGCAAAGTTGTCTTGTCCATGGTGCCGTGGGATTCGGTAATAGAAATGTGGTGAATAAAGTGTCTTGGCAACCCAAAGTAGGGCAAAAAAAATTGAAAAAGTGGGGTGCAACACGAGGACTTCCTTGTGGGTCACCCATCCTAGTGCTAGTCTCGCCCAAACACCCTTAACTTTGGAGTTCTGATGCGATCCACTGCATTAGTGCTGGTATGATCGCACCCGTCATGTTGTGGGCACAAATCATTTATGTGTTGACGGTTCATAGTCCCAGCCTAGAGAGATGGCCCATTCAAAAGGCCCAATGGGCTTAACGACAAACCATCCGCTTCAACGACGTAGCATCCTCGCAAGACGCGATATCGACGCATTGTAGGGCCCTCTAATGTCCTGCGTGTTAGGTTGTCGTCCTTTTAACAGCTCAGGACGAAAGATCTGGGACGGAAAAATAGAGCAAAAGAAGAAAAGTAGCCTGAAACTGATGAAAACGTTTGATTTTGGGCTCCAAAAACAGGCGCAACCATGCAGGCTTGCTGCCTCTGTCGTAGAGATCTCGGAGAGCTTTCCAACGGTATGCTGTGTGTCGCATCACTCTTTACAGATTAAAAGTTATGGTCACCGGAGCGATGGAGACTTGGCCACAAGCCGCACGCCCTCAGTTTGCGGGCCCAGCCTCAATGTGAAGCGAAGTTGTCTTGCCTAAGGTGCCATGGGATTCGGTAATAGAAATGTGGTGGATAAAGTATTTTGGCAACCCTAGCCGAGGCAAAAAAAATTGAAAAGGGGGGTGCAACACGATGACTTCCCAAGGGCTCACCCATCCTAGTACTACTCTCGCCCAACCACGCTTAACTTCGGAGTTCTGATACTATCAGGTGCATTTGTGCTGGTATGATCGCACCCGTCATGTTGTGGGCACAAATTTTTTATGTGTAGACGGTTCACAGTCCCAGCCCAGAGAGACGGCCCATTCAAAAGGCCCAATGGGCTTAATGACAACCCATCTGCTTCAACAACAGAGTATGCCCGCAAGATGCGATATCGACGCATTGTAGGGCCTTCTAATGTCCTGCAAGTTAGGTTATCGTCCTTTTAACAGCTCACGATGTACGATCCGGGTTGGAAAAATAGAGCAAAAGAAGAAAAGTGGCCCAAAACTGATAAAAACGTTTGATTTTGTGCTATAAAAATAGGCGCAGCCGACCAGGCTTGCTACCCTCGTCGTAGAGCTCTCGGAGAGCTTTCCAACGGTATGCTGTGCGTCACGTAACTCCTTACGAATCAAAAGTTATAGGCACCGGAGCGACGGAGACCTGGTCACAAGCCCTACGCCCTCGATTTGTGGGCCCAGCCTCTACGTGAAGCGAAGTTGTCTTGCCCAAGTTGCCATGGGATTCGGTAATAGAAATGTGGTGAATAATGTATCTTGGCAACCCTAACCGGGGAAAAAAATTGAAAAGCGGGGGTGCAACACGAGGACATCCCAAGGGGTCACCCATTCTAGTACTACTCTCACCCAAGCATGTTTAACTTCAAAGTTCTGATAGGAACCGGTGCATTAGTACTAGTATGATCGCACCCGTCATGTTGTGGGCACAAATCCTTTATGTGTTGATGGTTCACAATCCCAGCCCAGAGAGATGGCCCTTTCAAAAAGCCGAAAGGGCTTAACGACAACCCATCCGCTTTAACAACATAGCAACCTCGCAAGACATGATATCGACGCATTGTAGGGCCCTCTAATGTCCTGTGAGTTAGGTTGTCGTCCTTTTAACAACTCACGACGTACGATTCGGGACAGAAAAACAGAGCAAAAGAAGAAAAGTGGCCTGAAACTGATGAATACGTTTGATTTTGGGCTACAGAAACAGGCACCGCTGACTGCTGGCCCCATCGTAGAGCTCTCAGAGAGCTTTCCAAGGGTATGTTGTGCGGCGCGTAACTCCTTACGAATTAAAAGTTATGGGCACCAAAGCGAAGGAGACCTGGTCTCAAGCCCTATGCCCTCAGTTTGCGAGCCCAGCCTCTACGTGAAACAAAGTTGTCTTGCCTACAGTGCCGTGGGATTCGATAAAAGAAATGTGGTGGATAAAGTATCTTGGCAACCCTAACCGGGGCAAAAAAAATTGAAAAATGGGGGTGCAAGACGAGGACTTCTCAGGGGGTCACCCATCCTAGTACTACTCTCGCCCAAGCACTCTTAACTTCGGAGTTCTGATGGGATCCGGAGCATTAGTGCTGGTATGATCGCACCCATCATGTTGAGGGCACAAATCCTTTATGTGTTGACGGTTCACAGTCCCAGCCCAGAGAGATGGCCATTCAAAAGGCCCAATGGGCTTAACGACAACCCATACGCTTCAACAACGCAGCATCCTCGTAAGACGTGATATTTACGCATTGTAGGGCCCTGTAATATCCTGCGAGTTAGGTTGTCATCATTTTTACAGCTCAAGACGTTCGATCCAGGATTGTAAAATAGACACTCCAAAAAAAACGGCTTTAGGCGACCACCAAAGTCGTCTCCATGCCGTCGTCAAATTGATATTGGCGATGGTTGGCAACGGCGTGGAGATAAATATTGGTTGTCGCCAAAAGTAGCATCACCAAGTTGTCTCCTCATCGCCATATCGTCGCATTAGGCGACGGCATTTTAGTCGTCTCCATATTCGTCTCCGAATCGTGTCCCAAAAATATCATCTCCACACCGTTGCCAAAAGCTCTTTGTCTCCACTCCATCTCCATCTCGTCTCCAAAAAATAGTGTCTCCATTCCGTCTCCATGTCGTCTCTAAAAACTATTGTCGTCTCCTATCTGTCTCGACGTCGTCTCCAAAAAATTGTGTCACCATTCCATCTCCACGTCGTCTCCAAAAACTAGTGTCGTCTCTCATCCGTCTCGCCGTCGTCTCCAAAAAATTGTGTCGTCATTCCGTCTCCACGTCGTCTCCAAAAAATAGTGTCTCCATTCCGTATCCACGTCGTCTCCAAAAAATAGTATCTCCAATCCGTCACCACGTCGTCTCCAACAAATAGTGTCTCTAATCCGTCTCCAAATAGTCGCCAAAAATATAGTGTCTCCACACTCCATAACATAAACTTTACATTCCGTCTCGAAGCCGTCGCCAAAATTGCAACTCTCGAAATTTAATTTAATTTTTTGTTTTTCAACTAAAACCTTTAAATCTCCAGTTTTTATTAATTATTTGATTATTAAATGAAGATATAATACACATTCATATAATATAAATTATATTTAATTTATATTGAAAACTATATTGTACCACACCATTAATAAAGTAAACAAATCATAAACATAATTTAACACACTCGTTGCACATATTAACATAACAAAAAAACATGAAACTATTCTTCATTTCCATCATCGAGCTGAGGCGGATCCTGATGAGCAGGTAGCTTCATCATCATCTTTGTCAGCAGTGCTATCTGTGCACGCAGTTCTCGAAGTTCAGCATTGTGTTCTTCTTGAAGTCGTTCAATCCGCTCAGTGTGTTCTTGTTGCGCTTTACGCAATTCCTCATTCTTTGAGATGTGTAGATCGAGCTTATCATTCAATGTTGTCGTCGCCCGAGCAACAGCCTGATGTATCTCTATCTCTGTGATCTGGCGTCTGCCTAGTGGGTTGTGGTGTGCAGAAGACACTGAACCAGTTGACTCGACCCCATATATGCGCCCTCGGTTTGGTTTGCCCACAACCTGCAAGAAGAGTGCATCATAGTCTATCGGTGTCGCTGCTGAATCGGACTCCGAAGAAACAGTTGCCTGCTGCACCAATTCCTCATAATCAGCCTGTACGACAGAGCATCTGACTTAATCATTTTAGACATTTCGTTGGTAAATATATATATATATATATATATATCCCTAATTTTTTTCCTATTAGCATTAACTTGCACATACCATGGTCTGTCCTGCCCTAGGGTCTGTGAATGGACCGTCTGGTCCCTTGCGATGAGCCCTTGCAAATACATCAACCCTAGTCACTGGTGCCCCCCGTTCTTCTGCCTACAAATTTTTTAAAAAGGAAAACATAACTTCAAAAGCATTTATGATATGTTATATAATTCAATATAATTACGACATTTTGTTCATTACATACCAATCTCCTTGCAGCCTCTTCATAGGGGATAGATCCTAAATGATGTGGAGATGGCCAATGCAGTGGGTTATTCGAATTTCGCTGTGAAATTGCCTTGCATTCAGGGGTTTCCCACTTTTCTTTTAACTGATCCCACGCGCCATCGCCCACACACCTCGGCTTCTTATTACGTGTCCGTCCTTTATTAAGGAGGTCACGTATACGAGATCCAGCTTTCGAATCAAACATTCGGAGAAGCGCTGCTTCCTCACTTGGGTACCACTTGTAGACCCTCTGCAGCCATAAATTAATGCATATAACATATTATTTTAACAGTATTCAACCCATTGATTATAACAAATATCATTACATAAAATATATAAACACTTATTTATCATACCTAAAAATTAGTGAACCACCTATCCCTAACATCATCGGGGACCTCAGTCCAACTCCCCCAAGGCTGAGAATACCTGGCGTTCATTGCTCTAGTGACTTCTCTTGTTGTTGCGTACGGTATCCAACTACACATGAAGAAAACAAATAAATAGGATATTAAACAGCCATAACATAGGGATAGTATTGGGATAGGGTTAACCATGGAAAAAATACAAAATCAAATACTTACCCACCACCGTCGAATGTCAAATGTGTCCGTCTGTCAACCTGCCACGCGATGTAGGCATCGTGCGACGAGAACCCATAATATTGCCATGGCTCTGTCCCAGCAGGTCGTTCTTGAGCTGCTGTAGATGACTCAAGTTGTTCAGGAATCGGTGTGGATTGAGGCATAGGGTCGGGCGCAGTCACGCCATCAACGTTTAGGTGTAAATCCTCTAAACCTTGTCTTAAAACGGACGATGAAGTAGAAGGTGTAGACCTCTCATGTGGTGGTAATAGAACGTGCAAAGGCACCTGGCCTGATGTAGCGTCAATGGGCCCTCCAAACGTGCTAGTATGAGTATGTACCCTTTGTTGTGAGGGATATGAACTGTGTGGAATCCCGTGCTCCAATCCTACTGATGATGACGATGAGCCACGACCCGTCGATGGTTGACCGATAGAAGACCCATGACCAACCGATTGCGGTGCTCCTATGGACCCATGACCAACTGAATGCGGTGCTCCTGTCGAACCCCGACCTACTGAGTTCGGTGCTCCTGTCAACCCACGACCAGTCGATTGATATCCACCAGTGGACGTATTGGATGTACGCCCACGACCTGTACTTCCACGACCTATCCCCGTCCTGAGGAATTGTCTAATTCCTCCTGAAGAGTTATCTTTGCCTACAACCATCTCTATTCCCCTACAAATACACTTAAGGAATTAACTGTCAGTGCTACACACATTAATACACACATACACATGTTCCGTTAATTGAATTATAATTTTTAAATGTCATCCGTAAAAAAGTTGAATATATCAACATGATTGTTACATTTTTTTTCCAAACTAAGTATCATCTTCTTCGTCATCATGAATGTCATTATCATCACCGTCATCATCATCATCATCATCATCATCATCTTCTTCATCTTCGTCTTCTGAATTATCATCATCATCATCATCATAATCTTCTTCTTCTTCGTCAATCTCCTCGTCCTCTTCTTGAGCATCATGTTGAGCATGTAAATCATTAATATCTTCGTATGATATTTCTATGTTGTCACCCGATGCATGACAAAGTGGAGGTAAACTAACATCAATCGGCTCTACTTCGGCCACATTCATGTCATCTGACTGAAAAGCTATTTCTTCTTCTCCTACACTTTGTTGTCTTGATAGGTCATACAAATTTCTTGGACGGATTTTAACCACAGCCCACCAATCCATTCGATCCCTTTTCGCTCCTGGGTATTTACAGTAGTACACTTGTTGTGCTTGTTCAGCCAAAACAAACGGTTCATATTTTTGATACTTTCTCTTAATGTTCACTTCAATCTGTCTGGTCTTCAGATGATGCTTCACCCCTCTGTCCTTTGTGGAATCATACCAGTCACACTTGAAAAGAACGACCCTTGTATATTGCAATGTTGGATTATGATATTCAAGTTCAATAATGTCGTTCAAAACTCCATAGTATCCAACATCCTCAGTATTACTATCATTTATCCCTTTAACAAACACTCCACTATTGTATGTTGATTTTATCTTCCCAAAATTTAATGCATGAAACCGATAACCGTTGACCAAGTATCTTGACCAACTGCGAACCCGTCTACTAGGCCACATTGAAAGACATTTTACACGATCATCAATGCCATTAGTGCCTATCAACTGCAAATCGCATAATAAGGTGATTATGCAAAGTTAAATGAACTCGTTAATTTAACAACAATTACACTTCTTAACATATACTTACATGGTGATATAACCACATCGGAAAATTATTGTACACTTCATATTGAATTTCCGTCGAACACAATTCGGGATAGTTTTGGCGAAGATATTCCTCAAACATGCTGTGGAAAAAAAATAAAATTTGTCGGCTAAATCATGTAGTTAAGTGTATGAGGAACAGTGAGTTCCAATTTTCAAATAATATACTTATTCGTACCAGATATAGGGGGAAACTTCTCGGCAATTGGTCAAAACATAAATGTGTGCCGCATGCAGTTCTTGATCATTTAAGTTTCGTTCTGTTTCCTTCCCAATTGGACATCCCGGGTAAGTAAATATAGATAAACAACCATCAGGGTATGTCACCTCGTTGTATTGGTTATTCCGTGGAATACTTCTTGTTCTAGTACCCACGTGTGGTTCAAAATAATAAGAACAAAATGTTGATGTCTCCAGAATGTGATAAGCTTCACAAATTGATCCTTCAACGTGTGCTTTATTCTTAACTTTCCGTTTCAATCTTTGCAAAAACCTCTCGAACGGATACATCCAGCGATATTGTACCGGACCACCACAAATGGCTTCATATACCAAGTGAATTGTCAAATGCTCCATCGAATCGAAGAAACTAGGGGGTAACATCTTCTCCAAATTGCAAAGTGTGACGACAATATTTTCTTGCATCCTTTCCAAATCGGTCATTTGAAGAGTTGTGCAACATAGATTGGTAAAGAATAAACTTAGTTGGGCAAAAACTTGCCAAACATGTTTCGGTAGTAGCTCACGTAAAGCAATCGGAAGCAATCTCTCCATAAATACATGACAATCGTGACTCTTCATGTGTGACATCTTCAATTCTTTCATGTCCACACATCGAGATAAATTGGAAGCATATCCATCAGGGAGTTGTAGGTCTCTAACCCATTCAAGCAATGCTTTCCTTTTATCAACAGGAAGTGTGTAAACACCCATCTTCAATTCATGCTCACCGCATAATTCTGGACGGTCACAAAAGGTTGATACATCAACTCTAGCTTTGAGGTTGTCTTTTGTCTTACCCTTGACCGCCATCACCGTGTTGAAAACATTATCAAACACATTTTTTTCAATATGCATCACATCCAAATTGTGTCTGACAAGATGTGTCTTCCAATAAGGCAAGTCCCAGAAAATACTTCTCTTCGTCCAATTGTGCCAATCCCCAAAACCGGATAGTTTGCTTTCTCTCATGTCGTTTATGTTTGGGTAATCTTTCACTAGTTCCCACAACTGCATACCATCTAATCTTGGCGGTGGTGGATCAGTTTCAACTCTACCTTTGATAAAATTCTTTTTGTCACGCCTTAATGCACTATTCAATGGTAAGAACTGACGATGACAATCAAAGAAAGAATTTTTTCTACCTGCTGGTAATCGAAATGCTTTAGACTTATCCATACAATACGGGCATGACAGCTTTCCATGTGTGCTCCATCCAGACAACATACCATATGCTGGGAAATCATTTATTGTCCACATCAAAACAGCCCTTAACATAAAATTTTTTTTTTGTGGCAACATCATAACAAGGTGCACCTTCGAACCATAAATTTTGCAATTCTTCGATTAAAGGCTCTAGGTACACATCAATATTCTTCCCAGGATTCTTGGGACCTGGGATAAGCAGGGTTAAAAACATGAAAGGATCTTTCATGCACATCCATGATGGCAAATTGTATGGTGTTAAAATGACCGGCCAACAAGAATAAGGTTTCGCATTTGAACTGAACGTAGTAAAACCATTTGTGCACAAACCAAGCCGAACATTTCTGGGTTCACATGCAAATTCAGGATATACACTATCGAAATATTTTCATCCCTCAGCGTCTGAGGGATGACAAATTTTTCCTTCCTCAACCTGGTGATTCTTGTGCCACTGCATGTGCTCAACTATCACCTTTGACATGTATAGCCTTTTCAACCTTGGAGTCAATGGGAAAAAACGTAATTGTTGATATGGTTTCAACTTAATCCGTTTTGAACCACGTGTTGTTGGTTTGAAACGTCGGTGATGACAACGCGGACAACAATCTAGGTGTTTTCTGTCATTGTAGAATAAGGTACAACCGTTTACACAAACATCAATCTTCACATATCCTAGTCCCAAGGGTCTAATTAATTGCTTACACCTGTAAAAGTTTTCAGGCATCGTATGCGTATTCGGCAACGAATCCCTAACTGTTTCAATCATTGTGTTAAAGCATAGTTCGCTCATGTTATGCTCGGCCTTGACATTCATGTAACGAGACACAGCAGATAACTGCGTTAAGTTTTCACAACCTTCATACAGTGGTAAATCAGCAGCCTTCAACAACTGAAAAAACTGTTGTGCTTCAATGTTAGGATCTTCTGTATAAAAGTTTTCATCACCATACCATTCTGGACCAACAGCGTCAAATACCATTGTCCTATAGTTATTTATTTCTTCTACCATCTCGTTGTAATCATTATTTTGAAAATTGGACGTACGTATATTACAATTATTTGACATGTCTTCCCCGTGTTCAGTCCATTTATAGTAGTTTACCATGAAACCTTTCCTGTAAAGATGAAGTATGAGCTCCTCGGATTTTTCAAAACTGCGATTTTTGCATTTGGCACACGGGCATCTTATTTTTTCACCATCCATGTAATATCTTTGGCCACGTGTGAAATCTACGAATTCGTGTACACCAATAACAAATGCCTCGTTAAGATGCTCGTCAGGATCGTGACGATGATACATCCATTCACGACTTGTATCGATATCGAACAAAAATTTCCTATGTAATATATAACATATTCAATAAATGACTTATTGATGTTTTGTTACATTTAGAGCATAATATTGGGACCATAATAGTTACACGGACCTTTTTCTATGTAACATTATGTGTAATAAATGCATTTATGCTTAATATATGTAAAATAGTTTATTTCACCAAGATCCATGTAGATAAAGATCTTAATTACAACAAATTAACTACTTACTTCTTAAGCTAACTTCCTAACTTAGCTTAAGTACCTATGGTTTAACCAAAATTTTTATTTTCTTCTATTGTTTAAAATGTCTCATTTTAGTCACAACATATAATTCAAAAAGTAAATATGTCGCCCCTATTATTTTTAATTAGTGTCAATGTTGTCCAAATGGTTTTCTTAAAATTTTAAATTCGTCTATATTATATAAGGAGAAAACTGACATTTTGTTAGGAATAATCAAAACAATAGGGACGCAATTGATAACTTTAAACATTACAGAATAAAATGAAACTTTTCAGCCAACAATAGGTACTATATTTAGACATTTTCAACAATATGGAATACACTAAATTTTTTTGCAAACAATATGGACTAAATTTGAGATTTTCCATACTTATCTTACCACTCTAATCTAATCTATGTTACTTTCTTGTATTTAAAGTCCACCATCAAAAATTCATTAACAAAACCAAGCATTGAAGATAATTAAAACACATGGTATATAATTAGAGTAATTACAACACGTACTACGACCTAACAAGCCATACAATATATAAATTCAAAATACAATTCTTAAACCAACACATATACATGCAAGACTTATACTTCTTAAGTGAAACAACATCAAAATGAACTACGTAACCTATACTTCTTACATACTAAACTACTTATCTTACTTATCTGAGTGTGTTAACATAACATATTAATTTGTCTTGCTAAACTTATGAAATTAAATTATATATATTTATTACTTATTAATTATCTAAGTTTATTAAGCTAACTTATTTAATTACTTAGTCTATTATCTTAAATTTAATTACTTATTAAATTAGTCAACATATCATACTATCATGGAAACCGTCTAACCTAATTTAACTGACTTAATTGTCAAGACACACACGGAAGATGAAATCGGTATTCTTACTTGTTAATCACCTTAAATTTCTCACTCGAATTAACTTAACTTTACTTAAACATCTTAATACAACTGCAAAAATCTAATTCTCCACCAACAACAAAATACCAATTCATCCATTTACACAAACATCATATTCACAATACACTTTCAACTAAATTATCATAATATACAAAATCAAATACATAACAAATAATCACAATAACTTTAATTTAATTAAACGGATTTACATTTACTAATAAATTTATTTTAAAACTTCCAACTTGTACAATCATCAAACTCACCTGAGCCGATTAAAACTAGATAAGTCACATCCAAATATCTAAAGTCCCAAACCTTGCAAAATAAAGTCAAACACATTGTATTAATCAAAAAAATAAATGTATAATCAAAAAATATTTATTACATTAACACTATGTATTTTTGGCAAAAAAAAAATTTAAATAAAATAAATCCGAAAAAAAAATCAGAAATATATTAAGAAAATATTGTTCAACCAAATTTTTGGTTAATTAAAAAACAATTTTATTATATAAAACAAAGAAAAAAACTGAAAAATGAAAAAAAAATTATAAAACTAGGAAAAAAACAGAAAATTATACAAAAAAATACATAAATAAAATTATATATATAACAAAATAATCAAACACATTATATAAATGTTTATATACACATATATATACATACATATACATAAAGTACATAAATATATATATGTATATATACATACATTGAAAAAGAAAAAAATAGGGAGTATATTTTCGGATTTTACCTAATCGTCAAGGTAAAAGAGGGTGTTGAGGGGTGGGGATGGGGGTAGGGGTGGTATGAGGTAGGGGACACGAGGGGGGTGGGGGGTGAGGGAGGGGGGGAGGGGGGTGTTGCTAAGTTTGTTTTTTCGCTGGAGGTGGGGGGCTTCTGTTTTTTTTTTTTTTGAATTAAAAGAGGGCAGCAGCTCTATAAGCGTCTTCATTTATGGGAACCAGCTATGCTGGTTCCCCATGGTGAGGGCCCAGTGACTAACTGGGCCGTCACCAAAGTTTGGGGACCCGATTTGACGTGTCCCCATAGAGACGGGCTGGTCCGTGGAGACGGACCAGGCCGTCTCTGAAGGGTCTTCAATAGGAGACGGCCTTGCCCGTCTCCAAAATGGAGACTGGGCTCTCCATTATGGAGACAGCCCAGGCCGTCTCCAAAATAGAGACGGACCAGGCCGTCTCCAAAATGGAGACTGGCCTGGTCCAATTCCAGTCTCCATTGAGGAGACGGCGTGGGCCGTCTCCTCAATGGAGACCGGGCTCTCCATTATGGAGACGGCTCAGGCCGTCTCCAAAATGGAGACGGACCAGGCCGTCTCCAAAATGGAGACTGGCCTGGTCCAGTTCCAGTCTCCATTGAGGAGACGGCGTGGGCCGTCTCCTCAATGGAGACCGGGCTCTCCATTATGGAGACGGCTCAAGCCGTCTCCAAAATGGAGATGGACCAGGCCGTCTCCAAAATGGAGACTGGCCTGGTCCAGTTCCAGTCTCCATTGAGGAGACAGCGTGGGCCGTCTCCTCAATGGAGACCGGGCTCTCCATTATGGAGACGGCTCAGGCCGTCTCCAAAATGGAGACGGACCAGGCCGTCTCCAAAATGGAGACTGGCCTGGTCCAGTTCCAGTCTCCATTGAGGAGACGGCGTGGGCCGTCTCCTCAATGAAAACCGGGCTCTCCATTTTGGAGACGGCTTAGGCCGTCTCCAAAATGGAGCCGGACCAGCCCGTCTCCAAAATGGAGACTGGCCTGGTCCAGTTCCAGTCTCCATTGAGGAGACGGCGTGGGCCGTCTCCTCAATGGAGACCGGGCTTTCCATTATGGAGATGGCTTAGGCCGTCTCCAAAATGGAGACGGACCAGGCCGTCTCCAAAATGGAGACTGGCCTGGTCCAGTTCTAGTATCCATTGAGGAGACGGCGTGGGCCATCTCCTCAATGGAGACGAGGCTCTCCATTATGGAGACGGCTCAGGCCATCTCCAAAATGGAGACTGGCCTGGTCCAGTTCCAGTCTCCATTGAGGAGACGCCGTGGGCCGTCTCCTCAATGGAGACGGGGCTCTCCAAAATGGAGACGGACCAGGCCGTCTCCAAAATGGAGACGGACCAGGCCGTCTCCAAAATGGAGACTGGCCTGGTCCAGTTCCAATTTCCATTGAGAAGACGTCGTGGGCCGTCTCCTCAATGGAGACCGGGCTCTCCATTATGGAGACGGCCCGACCGTCTCCAAAATATAGACGGCCTGGGCCGTCTACAATTTCTAGAGATGGATTAAGCCATCGCCAATTGTTTAATTTTCCTTGTCTTTCAATTTTTAGTTATAATGATTTAATATTTGATAGTTTATAATATATTGGTATAAATTATAAAATAAATGTTAATATTCATATTTAATTTCAATTGTGTATCTCAATTTATCAAACTAATATGTTGTTGAATTAGTAATTAAAATTTTTTTAAAACAAATATTTATAAAAAAATTTTAAAATATAAAGTAGATGAAGGTAATTCATTAATAATTGAAATGCTTTTACGTCATTATGTAGTAATTGGGAACGTTATGTCGCCATTTATTTGACCTATGGAAGACGAATGGTACGCAGCCATGTGGTCGCGAATCATACATACGATAGGCACATGGTGAACTCTGCCACGCGGCATACGGAAATTGAATTGGCAGGGCTCCCGTTCGTAAGGTAGATGGATTCAATAACTTTTCAACATCGAAAATATCGTGCACGCCATGTCCCTTATTATTTGACCAATTGCAGACGAATGGTACGCAGCCACGTGACCGCGAATCATGCGTAGGATAAGAACATGGTGTACTATACCAAGGGGCAGCAGGAAATTGAATTGGCATGGCCCCGGTTTGCAAGGTATATGGAGTCAACAACTTTTCATTGTCAAAATTAGCGTGCACGCCAGGTCCCAAATAATTTGACCCATGGAAGACGAATGGTACGTAGCCACGTGACTACGAAACATTCGTGCATACATTACCATATTATAAAATGCTGGGGTGTCTCGCTACTGTCATCAAGTTGTCTCTACATAAATCAATTACTTGTTTGCTATATATAGCAGTCGAAATTGTGCTTTCTCACACCGTCTAAAATTTTAAAAAAATAGATTGTAGTTAAATTGTTTCAAGGATGAGCAAGGATCAACAACACCACTCAGTTTCTCTTCCAAGACCAACAAAAGATGAAGAGGTGGATACGATGAAACCGTATCCAAATTACAACAAATACGTTAAACCCCAACTTGATCTAAATTCTCTGCCAAAATACGACGGATACATATCTAATGCCCAAGTAGTCCAAAAAGTCCAAGACGACATGCTACGGATCTATTGCCCAGACGTATTTAAATATATTTATATTTTTTTATCATATTGGAAACATCGGCATTAGTACTATTTGTTACAATCCGTAACAATGTTATTGCGTTGTTCTGCATGATGTGTAGTGTATGGTTGTTATGTTTTAGTGATCACAATGTACTATGTGAGGTATTAAGTTGGTGTGTTTATGTATTTCGAGCATATAATTTGTAACATGTTAATTATGTTTCCTATTTTGTCTTTTTGTTGCTGTATTAATAAATGATTATATGTAATCCTTTATTAATTATGAATGTAAAATTAAGTTTGTGTTTGTAATGATTTAACTCTTATAATAAAAAATCTTAAGTTGTTTCCTATTTAATCATTTTGTTGATTTAGAAGAAATAATAGAAATAGTGATGCATTACGTTAAATATTAACCATATATATAAATTGTTCTTCACGGAGACAATAATGCGTCCCATTAACTTTTCGAAGATTATAAATATGTTTTATTTATAATAATAAAAGACATATTTTGTTTTGTAAGTAATGATGAATAACTTATCGTTACAATCAAAGCCTCAAATGTGGATGACTTACTTATGTAGACGCCAATTCATGACATTATAAGACGAAAATTAGTAGTCACTACTTATATGTATAATTATTACATTAAAATAATTCATCAATATATAATTATAATTTTTTGGCAACGACAGGGTGACTAAATTATGACTTGTTTTATGGATCATCTTGAACAATGAGCCACTTGGCGACGGCATGGAGACAACATGTTATTATCTGTCACCAAGTTGTCACCATATGGTCACTTTTGGAGACCGCATATGATGTTGTCACCATATTCTCGCCAATTGGCGACGGCATGGGGACGGTATGGAGACAACATGTCATTAGCTGTCACCAATTAGTCACCATATGGTCACTTTTGGAGACCGCATCCGATGTTGTCACCAAATTGTCGCCAGTTGGCGACGACATGGGGACGGCATATGTAGGTCGTCTCCAAAACGTAACAAAATGATCACTAAATTATCACTAAAGTTGCGCCATCTTACCCCGTCTCTAAACCCTCGCCAAGTTGGTGACAAAATAGCGACAACCTGTCGCAAAAATGCATTTTTTTTGTAGTGAGAGCAAAAGAAGGAAAGTGGCTCGAAACTCATCAAAACGTTTGATTTTGGGCTCCGAAAATAAGCGCAGCTGAGCAGGATAGCGGTCCCTGTCGTAGGGCACTCAGAGAGCTTTCCAACGGTATGCTGTGCGTCACGTCACTCTTTACTGATTAAAAGTTATGGGCACCGGAGCGACGGAGACCTTGTCATATGCCCCACGCCCTTGGTTTGTAGGCCCAGCCTCTACGTGAAGCGAAGTTGTCTTGCCCATGGTACCGTGGGATTCAGTAATAGAAATGTGGTGAATAAAGTGTCTTGGAAACCCTAACTGGGGCAAAAAAAATTGAAAATGGGGGGTGCAACACAAGGACTTCCTAGGGGGTCACCCATCCTAGTACTATTTTTGCCCAAGCACGCTTAACTTCAGAGTTCTGTTGGGATCCGATGCATTAGTGCTAGTATAATAGCACACGTCATGTTTTGGGCACAAATCATTTATGTGTTGACGGTTCATAGTCCCAGCCCAGAGAGATGGCCCATTCAAAAGGCCCAATATGCTTAACGACAACCCATCTGCTTCAACGACGCAACATCCTCGCAAGTCGTGATAACGACGCATTGTAGGGCCCTCTAATGTCCCGCGTGTTAGGTTATCATCCTTTTAGCAGCTCAGGACGTATGATCCGAGATGAAAAAACAGAACAAAAAAAGAAAAGTGGCTTGAAACTGATGAAAACGTTTGATTTTAGGCTCCAAAAATAGGCACAACCAAGCAGGCTTGCTGCCCCCATCGTAGAGATCTCGGAGAGCTTTCCAACGGTATGTTGTGCATTGCGTCACTCTGTACTGATTAAAATTTATGGACACCAGAGTGACGGAGACCTTGTCACAAGCCCTACGCCTGCGCTTTGCAGGCCCAGCCTCTACGTGAAGCGAAGTTGTCTTGCCCAATGTGCCGTGGGATTCGGCAATAGAAATATGGTGGATAAAGTATCTTGGCAACCCTAATAGGGGCAAAAAAAATTGAAAAGGGGGGGTGCAACACGAGGGCTTCCCAGGGGGTCACATTTCTTAGTACTACTCTCACCCAAGCACGCTTAACTTCGGAGTTCTGATGGGATCTGGTGCATTAGTGCTGGTATGATCGCACCCGTCATGTTGTGGGCACAAGTTTTTTATGTGTACATGGTTCACAGTCCCAGCCCAATGAGATGGACCATTCAAATGGCCCAATGGGCTTAACGACAACCTATTCGCTTCAACGACGCAGCATCATCGCAAGACGTGATATCAACGCATTGCAGGGCCCTCTAATGTCCCCCGTGTTAGGTTGTTGTCCTTTTAACAGCTCAGGACGTAAGATCTGGGACGGAAAAACAGAGCAAAGGAAGAAAAGTCGCCATAAACTGATGAAAACATTTCATTTTGGGCTCCGAAAACGGGCGCAGCCGAGCAGGTTTGTTTCCCCCGTCATAGAACTCTCGGAGAGCTTTCCAAAGGTATGCTATGCGTCACGTAACTCCTTCCAGATTAAAAGTTATGGGAACTGGAGCGACGAAGACCTGGTCACAAGCCCTACGCCCTCGGTTTGCGGGCCCAGCCTCTACGTGAAGCGAAGTTGTCTTGCCTATGGTGCCGTGGTATTTGGTAATAGAAATGTGGTGGATAAAGTATCTTGGCAACCCTAACCGGGGCAAAAAAAATTTGAAAACGGGGGTGCAACACGAGGACTTCCCAAGGGGTCACCCATCCTAATACTACTCTCACCCAAGCACGCTTAACTTCGGAGTTCTTATGGGATCTGGTGCATTAGTGCTGGTATAATCGCACTCGTCATGTTGTGGTTATAAATCCTTTATGTGTTGACGGTTCACAGTCCCAACCCAGAGAGGTGGCCCATTCAAAAGGCCTAATGGGCTTAACGACAACTCATCCGCTTCAACAACGCATCATCATCACAAGACGTGATATAGACGCGCTGTAGGGCCCTCTAATGTCCCGCGAGTTAGGTTGTCGTCCTTTTAATAGCTCACGACGTACGATCCAGGACAGAAAAATAGAGCAAAAGAAGAAAAGTGGCCCAAAATTGATGAAAACGTTCAATTTTGGGCCCCAAAAATAGGCGCAGCCGAGCAGGCTTGCTGCCCCGATCGTAGAGCTCTCGGAGAGCTTTCCAACGGTATGTTGTGCATCACGTAACTCCTTACGGATTAAAAGTTATGGTCACTGGAGCAACGGAGATCTAGTCAAAAGCCGCACGCCCTCAGTTTGCGGGTACAGCCTCTACGTGATGCGAAGTTGTCTTGCCCAAGGTGCCGTGGGATTTGGTAATAGAAATGTGGTGGATAAAGTATCTTGGCAACCCTAGCCGGGGTAAAAAAAATTGAAAAGGGGGGTGCAACACGACTTCCCTGGGGGTCACCAATCCTAGTACTACTCTCGCCCCAGCATTCTTAACTTCGGAGTTCTGTTGGAATCCGGTGCATTAGTGCTGGTATAATCGCACCCGTCATGTTGTGGGCACAAATTTTTTTATGTGTAGACGGTTCACAGTCCCAGCCCAGAGAGATGGCTCATTCAAAAGGCCCAATGGGCTTAACAACAACCCATCCGCTTCAACAACGCAGTATCCTCGCAAGACGTGATATCGACGCGTTGTAGGGTCTTCTAATGTCCTGCGAGTTAGGTTGTCGTCCTTTTAACAGCTCACGATGTATGATCCGGGATGGAAAAATAGAGCAAAAGTAGAAAAGCGGTCTAAAACTGATGAAAACGTTCGATTTTGTGCCCCAAAAATGGGCGTAGCCGACCAGGCTTGTTGCCCTCATCGTAGAGCTCTCGGAGAGTCTTCCAACGGTAAGCTGTGCGTCGCGTAACTCCTTACGGATCAAAAGTTATGGGCACTGGAGTGACGGTGACCTAGTCATAAGCCCTACGCCATCGGTTTGCGGGCCCAGCCTCCACGTGAAGCGAAGTTGTCTTGCCCAAGCTGACGTGGGATTCGGTAATAGAAATGTGGTGGATAATGTATCTTGGCAACCCTAACCGGGGCAAAAAAAATTGAAAAGCCGGGGTGCAACACGACGACTTCCTAGGGGGTCACCCATCCTAGTATTACTCTATCCCAAGCACGCTTAACTTTGGAGTTCTGATGGGATCCGGTGTATTAGTGCTGGTATATTTGCACCCGTCGTGTTGAGGGCACAAATCCTTTATCTGTTGACGGTTCACAGTCCCAGCCCAAAGAGATAGCCCATTCAAAAGGCCCAATGGGCTTAATGACAACCCATCCGCTTCAACAACGTAGCATCCTCGTAAGACGTGATATCGACGCGTTGTAGGGCCTTGTAATATCCCGTGAGTTAGGTTGTCATCCTTTTAACAGCTCACGACGTACGATCTGGGACAGAAAAATAGAGAAAAAAGAAGAAAAGTGTACTGAAACTGATGAAAACGTTCAATTTTGGGCTCCAAAAATAGGCGCAGCCGAGCAAGCTTGCTACCCCCATTGTAGAGCTCTCGGAGAGCTTTCCAACGGTATAATGTGCGTCACGTAACTCCTTACGGATCAAAAGTTATGGGCACTGGAGCGACGGGGACCTGGTCACAAGTCTTACGCCCTCAGTTTGCGGGCCCATCCTCTACGTGAAGCGACGTTGTCTTGCCCAAGGTGCCGTGGGATTCGGTAATAGAAATTTAGTGGATAATGTATCTTGGCAACCCTAACCGGGGAAAAAAAATTGAAAAGGGGGGTGCAACACGAGGACTTCCCAGGGGGTCACCCATCCTAGTACTACACTCGCCCAAGCACACTTAACTTCGGAGTTCTGATTGGAACCGGTGAATTAGTACTATATGATCGCACCCGTCATGTTGTGGGCTCAAATCCTTTATGTGTTGACGGTTCACAGTCCCAGCCTAGAGAGATGGCCCATTCAAAAGGCCGAATGGGCTTAACGACAACACATCCGCTTCAACAACGCAGTATCCTCGCAAGTCGTGATATCGACGGGCTATAGGGCCTCTAATGTCCTGCGAGTTAGATTGTCTTCCTTTTAACAACTCACGACGTATGATCCCGGATGAAAAAACAGAGCAAAAGAAGAAAAGTGGCCCGAAACTGATGATTACGTTCGATTTTGGGCTCCGAAAATAGACGCAGCCGAGCAAGCTTGCTGCCCCCATCGTAGATCTCTCGGAGAGCTTTCCAATGGTATGTTGTGCATCGCGTAACTCCTTACGAATTAAAAATTATGGGCACTGGAGCGATGGAGACCTGGTCATAAGCCCCACGCCCTCAGTTTGAAGGCCCAGCCTCTACGTGAAGCGAAGTTGTCTTGACCAAGGTGCCTTGGGATTTGGAAATAGAAATGTGGAGGATAAAGTATCTTGGCAACCCTAACCAGGGCAAAAAAATTTAAAAGCGGGGTGCAACACGAGGACTTCCCAAGGGGTCACCCATCCTAGTACTACTCTCGCCCAAGCACACTTAACTTCAGAGTTCTGATGGGATCCGGTGTATTAGTGCTGTTATGATCGCACCAGTCATGTTGAGGGCACAAGTCCTTTATGTGTTGACAGTTCACAGTCGCAGCCGTGAGAGATGGCCCATTCAAAAGGCCCAATGGGCTTAACGACAACCCATACACTTCAACAACGCAGCATCCTCGTAATACGTGATATTGACACATTGTAGGGCCCTGTAATATCCCGCGTGTTAGGTTGTCGTCCTTTTAACAGCTTACAACGTTCGATCTGAGACTGAAAAACAGAGCAAAAGAAGAAAAGTGGCCCGAAACTGATGAAAACGTTTGATTTTGGGCTTTGAAAACAAGTGCAGCCGTGTAGGCTAGCTGCCCTCGTCGTAGAGCTCTCAGAGAGCTTTCCAACGATATGCTTTGCTTCGCGTAACTCCTTACGGATCAAAATTTATGGGCACCAGAGTGACGTAGACCTGGTCACAAGCCCTACGCCCTCGGTTTGCGGTCCCAGCCTCTACGTGAAGCGAAGTTTTCTTCCCCAAGGTGCAGTGGGATTTGGTAATAGAAATGTGGTGAATAAAGTATCTTGGCAACCCTAACCGGGGCAAAAGAATTTTAAAAGGGGGAGTGCAACACGAGGATTTCCCATGGGGTCACCCATCCAAGTACTACTCTCGCCCAAGCACGCTTAACTTCGGAGTTCTGATGGGATCCGGTGCATTAGTGCTGGTATGATCGCACCCGTCATGTTGTGGGCACAAATTGTTTATGTGTTGACGGTTCATAGTCCCAGCCCAGAGAGATGGCCCATTCAAAAGGCCCAATGGGCTTAATGATAACCCATCCGCTTGAACGACGCAGCATCCTTGCGAGACGTGATATCGATGCATTGTAGGGCCCTCTAGTGTCCCACGTGTTAGGTTGTCGTCCTTTTAACAGCTCAGGACGTACGATCCGGGATGGAAAAACAAAGCAAAAGAAGAAAAGTGGCTTGATACTGATGAAAACGTTTGATTTTGGGCTCCAAAAATAGGCGCAACCGAGTAGGCTTGCTACCCCCGTCGTAGATCTCTCGGAGAGCTTTCCATCGGTATGTTGTGCATCGCGTCACTCTTTACGGATTAAAAGTTATGGACACCAGAGTGACGGAGACCTAGTCACAAGCCCCACGCCCTTGGTTTGCGAGCCCAGTCTCTACGTGAAGCGAAGTTATCTTGCCCATGGGGCCTTGGGATTCGGTAATAGAAATGTGGGGGATAAAGTATCCTGGAAACCCTAACCTGGGAAAAAAAAATTGAAAACGGGGGTGCAACACGACGACTTCTGAGGGGGTCACCCATCCTAGTACTACTCTCACCCAAGCACGCTTAACTTCGGAATTCTGATGGGATCCGGTGCTTTAGTTCTGGTATGATCGCACTCGTCATGTTGTGAGCACACATCCTTTATGTGTTGACGGTTCACTGCCCCAACCCAGATAGATGGCCCATTCAAAAGTCCCAATGGGCTTAACGACAACCCATCCGATTCAACAACGCAGCATCCTCGCAAGACATGATATCGATGCGTTGTAGGGCCCTCTAATGTCCCACGAGCTAGGTTGTCGTCCTTTTAACAGCTCACGACGTACGATCCGGGACCCAAAAATTGAGCAAAAGAAGAAAAGTGGCCCGAAACTGATGAAAACGTTGGATTTTGGGCTCCGAAAATAGGCGCAGCTGAGCAGGCTTGCTGCCCCCGTCGAAGAGCTCTCGGAGAGCTTTCCAACGGTATGTTGTGCATCGTGTAACTTGTGAGGCCCGACCCCGAATAATGTGTCATACCTCGATTTACGTGCCATAGATCCCTAATTATATGACCGACCTTGGATTACGTGTCCTGTCTTGGCTTTCGTGCATACCTTGTCATATGTGCCTTGACCTAGAATAGTGAGCCATAATCCCCGACTGACGTGCGATACCTAGATATACGTGCCCCGACCTCGATGTACGTGCGTTACCTCATTTTGTGTGCCCTAACCTTGAACTATGTACCTTAACCTAGGTTTAAGAGTCGTACCTCGATTTACGTGCATTGCATTGAATTACGTGCATTCATTTAGGATTGCGTGCATTTACTTGAAAAATATGTGTTCGTCTCGTAGTTTGTGTCCTATCTCGTTGTATGCACCCTATACCTAGGAAAGCGTGCCCTCACGCTAATCAAGAAAGCATCTTACACGGAGCACTAGGCTATTAAACAGTCCTACAAAATCCACTATCAATATTATAATCTTAATTCAACTCGCTAGAAGACAAAAATTCACTAAAAACTAAACATTCTTCATTCTTTATTCCTTATTCTTTTTGCACTTTCAAGACACAATTAAAATAATGCTCAAGATGAAAAAAAATTCAGATTTTGTGTAGCCTTGGCCGACCACTAGGAGTTGTTTTGCATGCATGTTTAATTCAAAATGAATCTAGACAAGTCATGACACGAAAACACTTATCAATTCAAAAGAAAAATGATCAAAACCACCTCAAAATTCTACCTTGTTCGACCAAGCCACTTATGCCCATGCTAACATTTTAAAATCACATCTTGAAGACACAAAATCAGGAATTTTGGGCTGCCCAAGGCCGACCATAAGCATGAAAGAAAGTAAAGCTTTATTCTTTGTCATATTTTTGTCATTTCTTCATTTCTTCCTCAACTTCTCTCTCTCCCTCTCATTTTCTCTCTCTCTCTCGGCCTTGGCTGAGTTCTCACCATATCATAGCTCATCTTCTTCACACTTTCGTCAATCAAGACAAGCAACCATCGAAGAAGCTCAAGCAAACTAGCTAGAATTCGAAAATCATACATGCATGTCATTTGAAGTTTCTATTCGGCCCTAGGTAAGTTCTTGGCTTCCATTTCTTTTCTTCTTGTTCTAACCTCATGCATGTACTAAGAGATTGGCCACTAGGCTAGGAAAAATAGAGAAAACCAAGTTGGAATCTCGGCTAAGCAAGAAGAAAAAGAGATTTGAGCTTCAACAAGTTTTTGTGCATCTTTTGGGTTGATTGCTAAGGTGAGGGCTAAAACCTTTTGAAATTCCTTCAAAAATTCACATGCATGCTCATAAATGTATGTCTTTGCTTCTGTACTTGAGTTATATGTTCGTCCATGAGCCTAAACAACCATGCATGGCAAGATCTTGGCTTGAAAGTGGTGATAGGTGAAGTCGGATTGTTGACAGCTCTCTGACCAGTCTGTTTCGAGGTAATTTTAGCTACGAAAATGATGTTGAAAATGCTTGAACATTAGTAGGTGACTAGTTTGGACAGTTTTGAACATTTTTTACAGAAATAGGCCGAAGCTATTTTTGAATCTAAGGTCCTCAAAATGTAAAATCTTTAAAATGTGTCCAAATCTGGAAATCTGGAAAAATGAAGCAGGTTTTGGCAGATGCACTGACCTTGAAGAACGAACCATATTTGACTTAGTAAATGTTGTCCAAAATGCATGAAATTTAGGGTACTGCTATATTTTTCAGTTCCGGACATTTTTGTAAGAAATGGACTAAGGCTAAATCTGATCCTAAGGACCTCAAAAACGTCAATTACTAAAAAGTGTGCAAATCTGGACAGTTTTGTGCTATTCCACTGTTTCGGCTATATCTAATGATCCCGAACTCCAATTGATGCAAGGTTTGTTTCTAATTTTAGTTAAATTCTTAAGATTTAATTTGATATCTTATTCACTGGATTTGGAGATTGTTTTATTCTCACAGCCTATTGCAGTAAAGGTTTCACTTAGTTATATGCTTGGAAAATTGTTGTAACCTCTCTTGTGGTACTAATTGCTTGGAATTGTGGTGTTGGGATATTGTGTGAAAATTATATGCTTAGTGGGCTGCCCGTAAATGTCTTATAACTCCAAATGTGATTTTGACCATTGCATGTTGACAAATAAGCTTTTCTTGCACCGAAACACATGTTGATGTCATTGCATGTTGAATAATCTTATCACTAATCACGTGGGCTTCGTAATGAGTTATATGGCCTGTTTTACATGTGTTACATGGCTGCCTGTTTAATTTTCATATAACTCTATATACCTTTCTAGTGAAATTTCCTGTCTTATCGTGCCTTGCTTGTTTACCTGTCAATGTGCAATATTATGACTGTCCGGAGGCAACCTAATTTGTTGTCCTCCTACTGTGATATATTACCTGTCATAAATGTGCATTGCATACAAGGTTGCAACCTTTCCTGTCGGCATGGTAGCGATCACACACACCGGGCGGCATCGGGATTGCCGGTGCACCCGTGACTACCATGGTCCCATTTCCTCTCTCGCTTGGGTGATAGACTTCCTCGCAGAGTTCGATCGTAGGATTTCGGGGTACATCCGGAGTACACCCACATGGCGTGTTTTGGGGTTATTTGAAGTCGGCCGCAACATTTGATTCTGAAACTGATCTGGGAGCAAAAGCTCACTGTATCCTTTTTACTATGTGTATAAGTACTCTCGCTTGGTTCCTAGAGAACCTCGGGGAGGAAAGACCCGTATTCCTGTTCCTGTACTTGTATTATTGTTATATTCATGCTTGCAAAAGGATTTCATAAGTTGAACTAGAAAATGAGTTTCAAAACCTATTTCTCGTTCCCCCTCGCTAAGTTCATAAAGACTCACCCTCTTTTATCATCTCAGGTGAAGAGGATCCAGAACAGGTACCCGAGGACGGTGTGCCTAACGATAAATCCTTAGTGTGATTGCCTGCTTGTGTGCTTTGCGTGATTGTAGCTACTTGTGAACTCTATGCTACCTGAAGACTATTTCTTTTATATTTCCTACTATTTGAAATGTAAAAGACCCCCGTTGTAATTTGGGGTCTAATTTTGGGTTGTACTGATATCAAGTAGACCGACGCTAGACACTACTATGATTGTTTTTGCTATTATTTCCGCTAGTATCTATCATAGGTCATGACGTATTAGTTAAGGACTAACTAAATGAACTTATCCAATCTTAAACAAGTACTCGCTATTAAGCAAAGATCAACAGGTACTTTTGTAATGAGGATAAACAAACAAACGAGACATAGTATCATGCTAGGTTATAAATCAAACGAGACATCGAGATAACAAATAGGCATTTCAAATGGATGTTAAATAGAAATCCTAGTTGGAAATGAAATTGAGATTAGAGAAATTGAGGCGTTTAAAGAATTAAGCCAAACCAAAGAGTCCAATTACAACCGTTATGCTGCCGGTTTTCCGAAAAACTTTGGAGTTTAGACTAAAACGATAAGTGTTAAATCTTCATAACGGTTAAGAATGTGACATGTCCTGAACGTTTAGGTCACACCCTAGTCTAACCTTATAGGCCGGGTTGGGGCGTGACATAACTCCTTACGGATTAAAAGTTATGGTCACCAGAGCGACAGAGACCAGGTCACAAGCTGCACGCCCTCAGTTTGTGGGCCCAGCCTCTACGTGATGCGAAATTGTCTTGCCCAAGGTGCCGTGGGATTCGGTAATAGAAATATGGTGGATAAAGTATCTTGGCAACCATAGCCGGGCCAAAAAAAATTGAAAAATGGGGGTGCAACACGACGACTTCCCAGGGGGCCACCCATCCTAGTACTACTATCGCCCAAGCACACTTAACTTCGGAGTTCTGATGGTATCCGGTGCATTAGTGCTGGTATGATCGCACCCGTCATGTAGTGGGCACAAATTTTTTATGTGTAGACAGTTCACAGTCCCAGCCCAGAGAGATGGCCCATCCAAAAGGCCCAATGGGCTTAACGACAACACATCCGCTTCAACAATGCAGTATCCTCGCAAGACGTGATATCGATGCTTTGTAGGGCCTTCTAATGTCCTGCGAGTTAGGTTGTCATCCTTTTAACAGCTCACGATGTACGATCCTGGCTGGAAAAATAGAGCAAAAGAAGAAAAGTGGCCCAAAATTGATGAAAACGTTCGATTTTGTGCTCCAAAAATGGGTGCAGCCGACCAGGCTTGCTACCCTCATCGTAGAGCTCTCGGAGAGCTTTCCAACGGTATGCTGTGTATCGCGTAACACCTTACGGATCAAAAGTTATGGGCACTAGAGCGACGGTGACCTGGCCCCAAGCCCTACGCCCTCAGTTTACGGGCCCAGCCTCTACGTGAAGCGAAGTTGTCTTGCCCAAGGTGCCGTGGGATTCGGTAATAGAAATGTGGTGGATAATGTATCTTGGCAACCCTAACCAGGGCAAAAAAAATTGAAAAGCGGGGGTACAACACAAGGACTTCCCAGGGGGTCACCCATCCTAGTACTACTCTATCCCAAGCACGCTTAACTTCGGATTTCTGATGGGATCCGGTGCATTAGTGTTGGTATAATCGCACCCGTCGTGTTGAGGGCACAAATACTTTATGTGTTGACGGTTCACAGTCCCAGCCCAAAGAGATGGCCCATTCAAAAGGCCCAATGGGCTTAACGACAACCCATCCGATTCAACAACGCAGCATCCTCGCAAGACATGATATCGACGCGTTGTAGGGTCCTCTAATGTCCTGCAAAATAGGTTGTCGTCCTTTTAATAGCTCCCGACGTAAGATCCGGGATGGAAAATAGAGCAAACGAAGAAAAGTGGCCTGAAACTGATGAAATCATTTGATTTTAGGCTCTGAAAATAGGCGCAGCCGAGCAGGCTTGCTGCCCCCGTCATAGAGCTCTCGGAGAGCTTTCCAACGGTATGTTGTGCGCCGCGTAACTTGTGAGGCCCGACCCCGAATAACATGCCATACCTCAATTTGCGTGCCATAGACCCCTAATTATATGACCGACCTTGGATTACATGTCCTGTCTTGGTTTTTGTGCATACCTTGTCATACGTGCCTTGACCTAGAATAGTGAGCCTTAATCCCCGACTGACGTGCGATACCTAGATATACGTGCCCTGACCACGATGTACGTGCGTTACCTCGTTTCGTGTGTCCTAACCTTGAACTGCGTACCTTAACCTAGGTTTAAGAGTCGTACCTCAATTTACGTGCATTGCATTGAATTACGTGCATTCATTTAGGATTGCATGCATTTATTTGAAAAATGTGCGTTTGTCTCGTAGTTCGTGTCCTACCTCGTAGTGCGTGCCCTAGACCTAGGAAAGCGTGCCCTCACGCTAATCAAGAATGCATCTTACATGGAGCACTAGGCTATTAAACAATCCTACAAAATCCACTATCAATATTATAATCTTAATTCAACTCGCTAGAAGACAAAAATTCACTAAAAACTAAACATTCTTCATTCTTTATTCCTTATTCTTTTTGCACTTTCAAGACACAATTAAAATAATGCTTAAGATGACAAAAAATTCAGATTTTGTGCAGCCTTGGCCGACCACTAGGAGTTGTTTTGCATGCATGTTTAATTCAAAATGAATCTAGACAAGTTATGACACAAAAACACTTATCAATGCAAAAAACAAATACTCAAAACCACCTCAAAATTCTACCTTGTTCAACCAAACCACTATTGCCCATGCTAAACATTTTAAAATCACATCTTGAAGACACAAAATCAGGAATTTTGGGCCGCCCAAGGCCGACCATAAGCATGAAAGATTATAAAGCTTTATTCTTTGTCATATTTTTGTCATTTTTTCATTTCTTCCTCAACTTCTCTCTCTCCCTCTCATTTTCTCTCTCTCTCTCGGCCTTGGCTGAGTTCTCACCATACCATAGCTCATCTTCTTCACACTTTGGTCAATCAAGACAAGCAACCATCAAAGGAGCTCAAGCAAACTAGCTAGAATTCGAAAATCATACATGCATGTCCTTTGAAGTTTCTATTTGGCCCTAGGTAAGTTCTTGGCTTCCATTTCTTTTCTTCTTGTTCTAACCTCATGCATGTACTAAGAGATTGGTCACTAGGCTAGGAAAAATAGAGAAAACCAAGTTGGAATCTCGGCTAAGCAAGAAGAATAAGAGATTTGAGCTTCAACAAGTTTTTGTGCATCTTTTGGGTTGATTGCTAAGATGAGGGCTAAAACCTTTTGAAATTCCTTAAAAAATTCACATGCATGCTCATAAATGTATGTCTTTGCTTCTGTACTTGAGTTATATGTTCGTCCATGAGCTTAAACAACCATGCATGACAAGATCTTGGCTTGAAAGTGGTGATAGGTGAAGTCGGATTGTTGACAGCTCTCTGACCAGTCTGTTTCGAGGTAAGTTTAGCTAGGCAAATGATGTTGAAAATGCTTGAAAATTGGTAGGTGACTAGTTTGGACAGTTTTGAACATTTTTTTCGCAGAAATAGGCCGAAACTAGTTTTGACTCTAAGGTCGTCAAAATGGCAAATCTTTAAAATGTGTCCAAATCTGGAAATCTGGAAAAATGAAGCAGGTTTTGGCAGATGCACTGACCTTGTAGAACGAACCATATTTGACCTAGTACATGTTGTCCAAAATGCATGAAATTTGATATGCTGCTAGATTTTTCAGTTCGGGAATTTTTTGGCAGAAATGGGCTAAGGCTAAATCTGACCCTGAGGACCTCCCAAACGTCAATTCCTGAAAAGTGTGCAAATCTGGACAGTTTTGTGCTATTCCACTGTTTCGGCTATATCTAATGATCCTGAACTCCAATTGATGCAAGGTTTGTTTATGATTTTAGTTAACTTCTTAAGATTTAATTCGACATCTTATTCACTGGATTTGGAGATTTTTTGATTATCCTATTGATTGTGAGAAAACAGCCTATTGCAGTAAAGGTTTCACTTAGTTATATGCTTGGAAAATTGTTGTAACCTCTCTTGTGGTACTAATTGCTTGGAATTGTGGTGTTGGGATATTGTGTGGAAATTATATGCTTAGTGGGCTGCCCGTAAATGTCTTATAACTCCAAATGTGATTTTGACCATTGCATGTTGACAAATAAGCTTTTCTTGCACCGAAACCCATGTTGATGTCATTGCATGTTGAATAATCTTATCATTGATCACGTGGGCTTCGTAATGAGTTATATGGCCTATTTTACATGTGTTACATGGCTGCCCGTTTAATTTTCATATAACTCTATATGCCTTTCTAGTGAAATTTCCTGTCTTATCGTGCCCTGCTTGTTTACCTGTCAATGTGCAATCTTATGACTGTCTGGAAGCAACCTACTTTGTTGTCCTCCTACTGTGATATATTACCTGTCATAAATGTGCATTGCATACAAGGTTGCAACCTTTCCTATCGGCATGGTAGCGATCACGCACACCGGGCGGCATCGGGCTTGCTGGTGCACCTGTGGCTACCATGGTCCCATTCCCTCTCTCGCTTGGGAGCTAGACTTCCTCGGAGAGTTGGGTTGTAAGATTTTGGGATACATCCGGAGTACACCTACCTGGCGTGTTTTGGGGTTATTTGAAGTCGGTTGCAACATTTGATTCTGAAACTGATCTGAGAGCAAAAGCTCACTGTATGATTTTTACTATGTGTATAAGTACTCTCGCTTGGTTCCTAGAGAACCTCGGGGAGGAAAGACCGGTATTCCTGTTCCTGTACTTGTATTATTGTTATATTCGTGCTTGCAAAAGGATTTCATAAGTTGAACCGAAAAATGCATTTCAAAACCTATATCTCGTTCCCCCTCGCTAAGTTCATAAGGACTCACCCTCTTTTATCATCTCAGGTAAAGAGGATCCAGAACAGGTACCCGAGGACGGTGTGCCTAATGATGAATCCTTGGAGTGATTGCCTACTTGTGTGCTTTGCGTGATTGTGGCTACTTGTGAACTCTATGCTACCTGAAGACTATTTCTTTTATAATGCTTGCTATTTGTAATGTATAAGACCCCCGTTGTAATTTGGGGTCTAATTTTGGGTTGTACTGATACCAAGTAGGCCGATGCTAGACACGACTATGATCGTTTTTGCTATTATTGCCGCTAGTATCTATCATAGGTCATGACGTATTAGTTAAGGACTAAGTAAATGAACTTATCCAATCTTAAATAGGTACTCGCTATTAAACAAAGATCAACATGTACTTTTGTAATGAGGATAAACAAACAAACGAGACATAGTATCACGCTAGGTTATAAATCAAACGAGACATCGAGATAACAAATAGGCATTTCAAATAGATGTTAAATAGAAATCCTAGTTTGAAATGAAATTGAGATTAGAGAAATTGAGGCGTTTAGAGAATTAGGCCAAACCAAAGAGCCCAATTACAGCCGTTATGCTACCGGTTTTTCAGAAAACTTTGGAGTTTAGACTAAAACGATAAGTGTTAAATCTTCATAACGGTTAAGAATGTGACATGTCCTGAACGTTTAGGTCACACCCTACTCTAATCTTATAGGCCGGGTTGGGGCGTGACACCTTATATTAGAATGGTATCAGAGCTTAGTTTAGTAACTAGGTGTTAGTCGGGTTCAACTCTCGGACCATGGGTAGAAGCCCTAAGGTAATTACGATGTCTTGTTTATATGTGTGAATGTGTGCTAATGTGCTTTAATTGCTTTGAATATTATGTGCCTTTGTGGACCATATGTATTATGTGTCATGCACACCGACACGTTAGTGACCTCGATAATGCATGCATGCTTTTATACTCCTTGCTTGATACATGTGCATGTTATATAACCGCGAATGACTGTTTATACACATAGATAGTTAGGATTAGGACTTTCAGGGAAGTGAATTTGTGCAGGACGAACGAAAAGGCTTGGTTAGAGATTTCTCGCATCTTGACAGGTACTCGATGGATTGTATGTATTATTGGATATACATATATATATAAAATGCGTAGCACAGGTATAATTGTTGAGGTAAAATTATCTCCTTATCTTTGGAATACATATGCCTATGATTAAGTTATCAATTTTATTGCTTGATTCTGTTAAATCGTTCTCCTAATTGTGGTTCAAGAATAAATGTTAAGGACATACAAGTTTCCTTAGATATAAGAATATACTATTGGACATGTGGAGTAGTATACATATGTTCATATGCTTATAATGGAAGTTTGACTTAGGAGTTGCTTTTGAATCAAATTCTTATATCTTGAAATGGTATAATAGACTATTTATATGATCGAATCCTTACTTGATTGGAATTAAGCATCGTTGAAGCTAATAAGGTGTATGTTAACGACTTTCAAGTTCACTCAATGGTAAGATTGTGACCTACAAATTAAGAGATGAACTCGTGGAAATTGACGATAGGGGTTTGATTATTAAGGCATGAATAGTTTGTTTAAGTAACTTAACAATGGATAACCTCAAGACATGTAGGCAACTATGGAGACCGAGTTTAACAAGGTTGATGATTCTTTGGTATAACAAGATACAGAGATGTTGGAATCGAGGAATTCACGTAGCTAGAACTTGTGTTCGGAAGACTACACCTAAATGTTAGGTCGAATAGAAGTGTAAGGTATTGAATTATGCATTAGATGACTAACGTTGCTAAGGTCCTAAGTTGAATATTGGTGATATTCATAATCATGGTATTAAATTGTTGCCCCTCGGATTTAGTTGTGATTATGCGAAGTAAGTCATTCTATGCACTCGTTGTTTGGATACCCTAGAAGATGCTAGAAAGCATATATCCTTAAGCAAGACCGATGGACTTAGTATATAAACCATGGAAATGAGATTAAAGCATTCGGTTACAAAGTGGAGTCATTAGGCTATGATTAGTAATTCTAAATAGCTAATAGTGAGTATGCATGATGATTCATGGTGAACCCTAGGGCCTAAGGTCGATGAGTCTTGATGCTCTTAGCTAGTTGAACAAGTAAATGGGAAGAATAAGGTTTCATGGAGTTAAGATAGAGATGAATTAGAGTCATAATGACCCAAGAGACTATTGTTAGACCACCGTATCTATGTGCACCGTTTCACACCTAGAAACTAGCGATTGGTAGACTTCGAATTGGGGTCGTTGAATAAGATGGGTAAATCTTGTAGTGATAGTTAAATAAGTGGTTGATTACTTTTGAAGTTCTATTAGGTTATGTTGAAGGATGCCTCGTGGTCATAATTCTTATATCGATACAACCTTGAAGTTATCTCGCGTAAGTATTTTATGAGCTCGGTCATTTCAGTACCCATTTATAGTCCTAGGATTGTTGTTGTTTGGCCGATAACCTAGTGGAGCATTGTTATCACTTACACGACTATGCCCGTAGCTGAGTAACATTAATGTTGAAGATATATTGGCGGGCATTAAGTGTTCGAATGAATGACTAGGTCCCTATATGAGTAGGACCATTTTCTTCTTAAGTATGACGTAACCTTAGATTGAGGTGAGTGAAATTTATCTGATATTGAAACTATTCGCCTTAGGAGTCTTGGTTAAGATTAAATAAATTTTGAAGCCTCATGACTTGAAGATAGGGATTTGAATAAGGAAATAAATTATGGATTACGAGTTGATGAATTTACTTGTAATAGTTGAACTAGTGCGACATGATCAGTTTATCCATGCAATTTCAATGGCATTTGTTGGTGATACTTAATATACCTTAGAATTCGCGTTTAATGAATCTCAACGGTCTTTCTTCTTGATTACGAGCTTGAAGGTTAACGAAGCTGGGGAAGAATGTTAATAAATAGGAGCCTGTAATCGGGAGACTAGTCATTAGAAGATTTGCTAATCTAATGTAACTACGAGATAAGAACTATGATACTATCGATAGATGACGACTTCAGATGAATTAGTTTGTTTGGTGAGTTCAACCTGAAAATAGGGTCGTATCGTGGGAATAATCCATAACATGTGTATGTCCTACGTGCTAACAATTTGAAGTGAATAAATAGGATATGTAAATCGGATCTAGACCTATCATCTTGAAATTAGCGTATGTCACCCTAGGATCATGGAATTATTGTGATATTCCTTTTGAGGTATGAATGCAAGATTGATACAACATGAGTCATGATTTTGGAGTTATAGTTATATTGTTAGAATACCGATGCAGCTTTGATGACTATGTTTGGAGATTCTAACCTTAGTTAATGAACTCGACCTTAAGATCAATTGGAGAAAATAGAGTTGTTCAAAGGAACGAACTGTAAATGTAGGGGTCATACCGAATTAAATGATTGGAGAGAGCTAGGAAGTGAATTCGTTATGGTAAGAGAGACCACAGAGCTAAGGATGACCCAGAGTTGGAAAATAACAATGGTCGGAATCCGTCTAAATGACCTCAATAGGCAAGAATGAATTTCGGGATGAAATTCTTTTAAGGAAGGGAGGATGTGAGGCCCGACCCCGAATAACGTGTCATATCTCGATTTGCGTGCCATAGACCCCTAATTATATGATTGACCTTGGATTACGTGTCATGTCTTGGTTTTCGTGCATACCTTGTCATACGTGCCTTGACCTAGAATAGTGAGCCCTAATCCCCGACTAATGTGCGATACCTAGATATACGTGCCCTGACCGCGATGTACATGCGTTACCTCGTTTCGTGTGTCCTAACCTTGAACTACGTACCTTAACCTAGGTTTAAGAGGCACACCTCGATTTACGTGCATTACATTGAATTACGTGCATTCGTTTAGGATTGTGTGCATTTACTTGAAAAACGTACGTTCGTCTCGTAGTTCGTGTCCTATCTCGTAGTGCATGCCCTAGACCTAGGAAAGTGTGCCCTCACGCTAATAAAGAAAAGCATCTTACATAGAGCACTAGGCTATTAAACAGTCCTACAAAATCCACTATCAATATTATAATCTTAATTCAACTCGCTAGAAGACAAAAATTCACTAAAAAACTAAACATTCTTCATTCTTTATTCCTTATTCTTTTTGCACTTTCAAGACACAATTAAAATAATGCTCAAGATGAAAAAAAATTCAGATTTTGTGTAGCCTTGGCCGACCACTAGGAATTGTTTTGTATGTATTTTTAATTCAATATGAATCTAGACAAGTCATGACACAAAAACCCTTATCAATGCAAAAAAAAAAATGATCAAACCCACCTCAAAATTCTACCTTGTTCGACCAAACCACTTATGCCCATGCTAACATTTTAAAATCACATCTTGAAGACACAAAATCAGGAATTTTGGGCTGCCCAAGGCCGACCATAAGCATGAAAGAATGTAAAGCTTTATTCTTTGTCATATTTTTGTCATTTCTTCATTTCTTCCTCAACTTCTCTCTCTCCCTCTCATTTTCTCTCTCTCTCTCGGCCTTGGCTGAGTTCTCACCATACCATAGCTCATCTTCTTCACACTTTGGTCAATCAAGACAAGCAACCATCGAAGAAGCTCAAGCAAACTAGCTAGAATTCGAAAATCATACATGCATGTCCTTTGAAGTTTCTATTCGGCCCTAGGTAAGTTCTTGGCTTCCATTTCTTTTCTTCTTGTTCTAACCTCATGCATGTTCTAAGAGATTGGTCACTAGGCTAGGAAAAATAGAGAAAACCAAGTTGGAATCTCGGCTAAGCAAGAAGAAGAAGAGATTTGAGCTTCCACAAGTTTTTGTGCATCTTTTGGGTTGATTGCTAAGGTGAGGGCTAAAACCTTTTGAAATTCTTCAAAAATTCACATGGATGCTCATAAATGTATGTCTTTGCTTCTGTACTTGAGTTATATGTTCGTCCATGAGCTTAAACAACCATGCATGGCAAGATCTTGGCTGGAAAGTGGTGATAGGTGAAGTCGGATTGTTGACAGCTCTCTGACCAGTCTGTTTCTAGGTAATTTTAGCTAGGCACATGATGTTTAAAATGCTTGAAAATTGGTAGGTGACTAGTTTGGACAGTTTTGAACATTTTTCACAGAAATAGGCCAAAGCTAGTTTTGAATCTAAGGTCCTCAAAATGGAAAATCTTTAAAATGTGTCCAAATCTAGAAATCTGGAAAAATGAAGGAGGTTTTGGCAGATGCACTGACCTTGTAGAACGAACCATATTTTACTTAGTAAATGTTGTCCAAAATTCATGAAATTTGGAGTTCTGCTATATTTTTCAGTTCTGGACATTTTTCTCAGAAATGGACTAAGGCTAAATCTGACGCTAAGAACCTCAAAAACGTCAATTTCTGAAAAGTGTGCAAATCTGGACAGTTTTGTGCTATTCCACTGTTTCGGCTATATCTAATGATCCCGAACTCCAATTAATGCAAGGTTTGTTTCTGATTTTTGTTAACTTCTTAAGATTTAATTTGACATCTTATTCACTGGATTTGGAGATTGTATGATTATCCTATTGATTGTGAGAATACAGCCTATTGCAGTAAAGGTTTCACTTAGTTATATGCTTGGAAAATTGTTGTAACCTCTCTTGTGGTACTAATTGCTTGGAATTGTGGTGTTGGGATACTGTGTGGAAATTATATGCTTAGTAGGCTGCCCGTAAATGTCTTATAACTCCAAATGTGATTTTGACCATTGCATGTTGACAAATAAGCTTTTCTTGCACCGAAACCCATGTTGATGTCATTGCATGTTGAATAATCTTATCACTGATCACGTGGGCTTCGTAATGAGTTATATGGCCTGTTTTACATGTGTTACATGGCTGACCGTTTAATTTTCATATAACTCTATATGCCTTTCAAGTGAAATTTCCTGTCTTATCGTGACCTGCTTGTTTACCTGTCAATGTGCAATCTTATGACTGTCCGGAGGCAACCTACTTTGTTGTCCTCCTACTGTTATATATTACCTGTCATAAATGTGCATTGCATACAAGGTTACAACCTTTACTGTCGGCATGGTAGCGATCACGCACACTGGGCGGCATCGGGCTTGCCGGTGCACCCGTGACTACCATGGTCCCATTTTCTCTCTCGCTTGGGGGCTAGACTTCATCGGAGAATTGGGTCGTAGGATTTCGGGGTACATCCGGAATACACCCACCTGGCGTGTTTTGGGGTTATTTGAAGTCGGCCGCAACATCTGATTCTGAAACTGATCTAAGAGCAAAAGCTCACTGTATCCTTTTTACTATGTGTATAAGTACTCTCGCTTGGTTCCTAGAGAACCTCGGGGAGGAAAGACCGGTATTCCTGTTCCTGTACTTGTATTATTGTTATATTCATGCTTGCCAAAGGATTTCATAAGTTGAACCAGAAAATGAGTTTCAAAACCTATTTCTCGTTCCCCCTCGCTGATTTCATAAGAACTCACCTCTTTTATCATCTCAAGTGAAGAGGATCCAGAACAGGTACCCGAGGACGGTGTGCCTAACGATGAATCCTTGGAGTGATTGCCTGCTTGTGTGCTTTGCGTGATTGTAGCTACTTGTGAACTCTATGCTACCTGAAGACTATTTCTTTTATATTGCCTGCTATTTGTAATGTAAAAGACCCCCGTTGTAATTTGGGATCTAATTTTGGGTTGTACTGATATCAAGTAGACCGACGCTAGACACTACTATGATCGTTTTTGCTATTATTGCCGCTAGTATCTATCATAGGTCATGACGTATTAGTTAAGGACTAAGTAAATAAACTTATCCAATCTTAAACAGGTACTCGCTATTAAGCAAAGATCAACAGGTACTTTTGTAATAAGGATAAACAAACAAACGAGATATAGTATCACGCTAGGTTATAAATTAAATGAGACATCGAGATAACCAATAGGCATTTCAAATGGATGTTAAATAGAAATCCTAGTTGGAAATAAAATTGAGATTAGAGAAATTGAGGCGTTTAAAGAATTAAGCCAAACCAAAGAGTCCAATTACAGCCGTTATGCTGCCGGTTTTCTGGAAAACTTTGGAGTTTAGATTAAAATGATAAGTGTTAAATCTTCATAACGGTTAAGAATGTGACATGTCCTGAATGTTTAGGTCACACCCTAGTCTAACCTTATAGGCCAGGTTGGGGCGTGACATAACTCCTTACGGATTAAAAGTTATGGTCACCGGAGCGACGGAGACCAGGTCACAAGCTGCACGCCCTCAGTTTGTGGGCCCAGCCTCTACGTGATGCGAAATTGTCTTGCCCAAGGTGCCGTGGGAATCGGTAATAGAAATATGGTGGATAAAGTATCTTGGCAACCATAGCCGGGGCAAAAAAAATTGAAAAGGGGGGATGTAACACGACGACTTCCCAGGGGGTCACCCATCCTAGTACTACTCTCACCCAAGCACACTTAACTTCGGAGTTCTGATGGTATCCGGTGCATTAGTGCTGGTATGATCGTACCCATCATGTTGTGGGCACAATTTTTCTATGTGTAGACGGTTCACAGTCCCAGCCTTGAGAGATAGCCCATTCAAAAGGCCCAATGGGCTTAATGACAAGCCATCCACTTCAACAATGCAGTATCCTCGCAAGACGTGATATCAACGCTTTGTACGGCCTTCTAATGTCCTGCGAGTTAGGTTGTCGTCCTTTTAACAGCTCACGATGTACGATCCGGGCTGGAAAAACAGAGCAAAAGAAGAAAAGTGGCCCAAAACTGATGAAAACGTTCGATTTTGTGCTCCAAAAATGAGCGCAGCCGACCAGGCTTGCTGCCTTCGTCGTAGAGCTCTAGGAGAACTTTCCAACGGTATGTTGTGCGTCGCATAACACCTTACGAATTAAAAGTTATGGGCACCGGAGCGACGGTGACCTGGTCACAAGCCATACGCCCTCGATTTACGAGCCTAGCCTCTACGTGAAGCGAAGTTGTCTTGCCCAAGGTGCAGTGGGATTCAGTAATAGAAATGTGTTGGATAATGTATCTTGACAACCCTAACCAGGGCAAAAAAAATTGAAAAGCAGGGGTACAACACGAGGACTTCCCAGGGGGTCACCCATCCTAATACTACTCTCGCCCAAGCACGCTTAACTTCGGAATTCTGATGGGATCCGGTGCATTAGTGCTAGTATAATCGCACCCGTCGTGTTGAGGGCACAAATCCTTTATGTGTTGGCGGTTCATAGTCCTAGCCCTAAGAGATGGCCCATTCAAAAGGCCCAATGTGTTTAACGACAACCTATTCACTTCAACAATGCATCATCCTCGTAAGACGAGATATCGACGCGTTGTAGGGCCTTGTAATATACAACGAGTTAGGTTGTTGTCCATTTAACACCTCACGACGTCTGATCCGGGACGAAAAAATAAAGCAAAAGAAGAAAAATGGCCTAAAACTGATGAAAATGTTCAATTTTGGGCTCCGAAAAAAGACGCAGCTGAGCAAGCTTGCTGCAACCGCCGTAGATCTCTCAGAGAACTTTCCAACGGTACGTTGTGCGCCGCGTAACTCCTTATGAATCAAAAGTTATAGGCACTAGAGCGACGGAGACCTGGTCACAAGCCCCACGCCCTCGGTTTGCAGGCCCATCCTCTACGTGAAGTGAAGTTGTCTTGCCCAAGGTGCAGTGGGATTCAGTAATAGAAATGTGGCGGATAATGTATCTTGGCAACCCTAACCGGGGCAAAAAAAGTTGAAAAGCGGGGGTGCAACATGAGGTCTTCTGAGGGGGTCATCCATCCTAGTACTACTCTCGACCAAGCACGCTTAACTTCGGAGTTCTGATTGGAATCGGTGCATTAGTACTAGTATGATTGCACCCGTCATGTTGTGGGCACAAATCCTTTATGTGTTGATGGTTCACAGTCCCAGCCCATAGAGATGGCCCATTCAAAAGGCCGAATGGGCTTAATGACAACCCCTACGCTTCAACAACGCATCATCCTCGCAAGACATGATATCGACGGGTTGTAGGGCCTCTAATGTCCTGCAAGTTCGGTTGTCGTCCTTTTAACAACTCACGATGTATAATCTGGGACGAAAAAATAGAGCTAAAGAAGAAAAGTGGCCCAAAACTGATGAATACGTTCGATTTTGGGCTCCGCAAACAGGCGCAGCCGATCAGGCTTGCTGCCCTGGTCGTAGAGCTCACGGAGAGCTTTCCAACGGTATGCTGTGCATCACGTAACTCCTTATGAATTAAAAGTTATGGGCACCGGAGCGACGGAGACCTGGTCACAAGCCCTACGCCCTCGGTTTGCGGGCCTAACCTCTACGTGAAGCAAAGTTGTCTTGCCCAAGGTGCCGTGGGATTCGGTAATAGAAATATGGTGGATAAAGTATCTTGGCAACCCTAACCGCGGCAAAAAAAATTTAAAATGGGGGGTACAACACGAGGATTTCCTATGGGGTCACCTATCCTAATACTACTCTCGCCCAACCACACTTAACTTTGGAGTTCTGATGGAATCCGGTTCATTAGTGCTGGTATGATCACACCCGTCATGTTGTGGGCATAAATCCTTTATGTGTTTACGGTTCATTGTCCCAGCCCAAAGAGATGGCCCTTTCGAAAGGCCCAATGGGCTTAACGACAACCCATCTGCTTCAACAACGCAGCATCCTCGTAAGACGTGATATCAACGCATTGTAGGGCCGTGTAATATCCCGCGAGTTAGGTTGTCATCCTTTTAATAGCTCACGACGTACGATCTGGGACTGAAAAATAGAGCAAAAGAAGGAAAGTGGCTCGAAACTGATGAAAACCTTCGATTTTGGGCTCTGAAAATAGGTGCAGCCGAGCAGAGTTGCTGCCCCCATCATAGAGCTCTCAGAGAGCTTTTCAACGGTATGCTGTGCGCCGCGTAACTCCTTACGGATCAAAAGTTATAGGCACCGGAACGACAGAGACTTGGTCACAAGCCCTACGCCCTCGGTTTGCAGGCCCAGCCTCTACGTGAAGTGAAGTTGTCTTGCCCAAGGTGCCGTGGGATTCGGCAATGGAAATGTGGTGGATAAAGTATCTTGGCAACTCTAACCGGGGTAAAAAAAATTTAAAAGGGGGGGTGCAACACGAGGACTTCTCCGAGTGTCACCCATCCTAGTACAACTCTCGCCCAAGTATGCTTAACTTCGGAGTTCTGATGGGATCCGGTGCATTAGTGCTGGTATGATCGCACCTATCATGTTATCGGCACAAATCCTTTATGTGTTGACGGTTCACAGTCCCAGCCTAGAGAGATGGCCCAATCAAAAGGCCCAATGGGTTTAACGACAACCCATCCGCTTCAACAACGCAGCATCCTCGTAAGACGTGATATCGATGCATTGTAGGGCACTGTAATATCCTGCAAGTTATGTTGTCATCCTTCCAACAGCTCACGAAGTACGATCCGGGACTGAAAAACAGAGCAAAAGAAGGAAAGTGGCTTGAAACTAATGAAAACCATCAATTTTGGGCTACGAAAACAGGCGCAGCCGAGCAGGGTTACTGCTTCCGTCGTAGAGCTCTCAGAGAGCTTTCCAACGGTATGATGTGCGCCGCGTAAGTCCTTACGGATCAATAGTTATGGGCACCGGAGCGACGGAGACCTGGTCACAAGCCCTAAGCCCTCTGTTTGCGGGCCCAGCCTCTACGTAAAGCGAAGTTGTCTTGCCCAAGGTGCCATGGGATTCGGTAATAGAAATGTGGTGGATAAAGTATCTTGGCAACCCTAACCGGGGCAAAAAAATTTAAAAGGGGGGCTGCAACACGAGGATTTCCCATGGGGTCACCCATCCTAATACTACTCTCGCCCAAGCACACTTAACTTCGAAGTTATGATGGGATCCGGATCATTAGTGCTTGTATGATCACACCCGTCATGTTGTGGGCATAAATCATTTATGTGTTTACAGTTCACAGTCCCAGCCTAGAGAGATGGCCCATTCAAAAGGCCCAATGGGCTTAACAACAACTCATCCACTTCAACAATGCAGCATCCTCGTAAGACGTGATATCGACGCATTGTAGGGCCGTGTAATATCCAGCGAGTTAGGTTGTCGTCCTTTTAATAGCTTACTATGTATGATCCGGGACTGAAAAATAGAGCAAAAGAAGAAAAGTGGCTCGAAACTGATGAAAACCTACGATTTTGGGCTCTTAAAATAGGCGCAGTCGAGCAGAGTTGCTGGCCCCATCGTAGAGCTCTTGGAGAGCTTTCTAACGGTATGTTGTGCGCCGCGTAACTCCTTGCGAATCAAAAGTTATGGGCACCGGAGCGACGGATACCTGGTCACAAGCCCTACACCCTCGGTTTGCAGGCCAGCCTCTACGTGAAGTGAAGTTGTCTTGCCCAAGGTGCCGTGGGATTCGAGAATTGAAATGTGGTGGATAAAGTAACTTGCCAACCCTAACCGGGCCAAAAAAAACTTAAAAAGGGGGGGTGCAACACGAGGACTTCCCAGGGGGTCACCCATCCTAGTACTACTCTCGCCCAAGCACGCTTAACTTCGGAGTTCTGATGGCGTTCGGTGCATTCGTGCTGGTATGATCGCACCCGTCATGTTGTTGGCACAAATCCTTTATGTGTTGACGATTCACAGTCCCAGCCTAGAGAGATGGCCTAATCAAAAGGCCCAATAGGTTTAATGATAACCCATCCGCTTCAACAACACAGCATCCTCGTAAGACGTGATATCGATGCATTGTAGAGCCCTGTAATATCCTGCAAGTTAGGTTGTCGTCCTTTTTGCAGCTCACGACGTCCGATCCAGGACGAAAAAACAGCGCAAAAGTAGGAAAATGCCCCGAAACTGATGAAAATCTTCAATTTTGGGCTCCAAAAAGAAGCACAGCCAAGCAGGCTTGCTGCCCCCATCGTAGAGCTCTCGGAGGGCTTTCCAACGGTATGATATGCGCCGCGTAACTCCATACGAATGAATTGTTATGGGCACCAAAGCGACGGAGACCTGGTCACAAGCCCTACACCCTCAGTTTATGGGCCCATCCTCTACGTAAAGTGAAGTTGTCTTGCCCAAGGTGCTGTGGGATTCGGTAATAGAAATGTGGTGGATAAAGTATCTTGGCAACCCTAACCGGGGCAAAAAAAAATTAAATGGGGGGGTGCAACACGAGGACTTCCCAGGGGGTTAACCATCCTAGTACTACTATCGCCCAAGCACGCTTAACTTCGGAGTTCTGATGGGATCTAGTGCATTAGTGCTGGTTTGATCGCACCCATCATATTGAGGGCATAAATCCTTTATGTGTTGATGGTTCACAGTCCTAGCCCAGAGAGATGGCCCATTCAAAAGGCCCAAGGGGCTTAACGACAACTCATCCGCTTCAACAACGCAGCATCCTTGTAAGACGTGATATCGACGCATTGTAGGGCCCTGTAATATCTCGCAAGTTCGGTTGTCGTCCTTTTAATAGCTCAAGACGTTCGATCCGGGACTGAAAAACAGAGCAAAAGAATGAAAGTGGCCTAAAACTGATGAAAACCTTCGATTTTGGGCATAAAAAATAGGCGCAACCGAGCAGGGTTGCTTCCCCCATCGCGGAGCTCTCGGAGAGCTTTCCAATGGTATGCTATGTGCCGCGTAACTCCTTACGGATCAAAAGTTATGGGCACTGGAGCGACGGAGTCCTGGTCACAAGCCCTACGCCCTCGGTTTGCCAGCTCGGCCTCTACGTGAAGTGAAGTTGTCTTGCCCAAGGTGCTGTAGGATACATCAATAGAAATGTGGTGGATAAAGTATATTGGCAACCCTAACCGGGGCAAAAAAAATTTAAAAGGGGGGTGGGGGGAGGGGGGGCAACACGAGGACTTCCCAGGGGGTCACCCATCCTAGTACTATTCTCGCCCAAGCACGCTTAACTTCGGAGTTCTGATGGGATCCGGTTCATTAGTGTTGGTATGATCACACCCGTCATGTTGTGGGCATAAATCCTTTATGTGTTTACGGTTCACAGTCCCAGCTTAGAGAGATGGCCCATTCAAAAGGCCCAATGGGCTTAACGACAACCCATCCGCTTCAACAATGCAGCATCCTCGTAAGATATGATATCGGCACGTTGTAGGGCCGTGTAATATTCCATGTGTTAGGTTGTCGTCCTTTTAATAGCTCACGACGTATGATCCGGGACTGAAAAACAGAGCAAAAGAAGGAAAGTGGCCCAAGACTGAAGAAAACCTTCGATTTTGTGCTCCAAAAACAGGCGCAGCCGAGCAGGGTTGTTACCCCCATCGTAGAGCTCTCGGAGAGCTTTCCAACGGTTTGATGTGGGTCACGTAACTCCTTACGGATTAAAAGTAATGGGCACTGGAGCGACGGAGACCTGGTCATAAGCATACGCCCTCGATTTGCAAGCCCAGCCTCTACGTGAAACAAAGTTGTCTTGTCCAAGGTGCCGTGGGATTCGGTAATAGAAATGTTGTCACACCCCAACCCGACCTATAAAGGTTAGACTAGGGTGTGATCTAAACATTCAAGTCATATCATGTACTTAATCGTTCATGAAAGTTTAACACTTAACATTTTAGCCTAAACTCCACAATTTCTCCGAAAAACCAGCTGCATGACGGCTGTAATTGGGCTCTTTAGTTTGACCTAATTCTCTAAATGCCTCAAAACTTCCAATCTCAATTTCATTTCTAACTAAGATTACTATTTATCACCAAGTGAAACGCCTACTAGTTATCTCGAAGTCTTGTTTGATTGATAACCTAGCACGATACTTGTCTCGTTTGTTTGTTAATCCTCGTTACAAAAGTACCTGTTGATCTTAGCTCATCAATGAGTACCTACTTAAGATTGGATAGGTTCATTTTACTTAATCCTTACCTGATACTTCATAATCCTATGATAGGTACTAGCCAATAACGATAGCAAAATGACCATAGTAGTGTCTATCTAGTTATTATCAGTACAAGCCAAAATTAGACCCCAAATTACAATGGGGGTCATTTACAATACAATAACAAGCACCATAAGAAATGAAATAGTCTTCAAGCAACATATTGTTCACAAAATGGCCATAGTCAAGCAAGGCACGTAGGGCAAGCAATCATTCCAAGGAATCATCATTAGGCACGTTGTCCTCGGGTACCTGTTCCTGATCTTCTTCACCTGAGATGATAAAAGAGGGTGAGTCCTTATGAACTCAGTGAGGGGGAACGAGAAATAAGTTTTGAAACTTATTTTCTGGTTCAACTTATGAAAAATCCTTTTTGCAAGCATGAATATATCACAAGTAAGTACATAACGTAATGTAAAAGTAAAGGAACACAATTACCCGTCTTTCCTCCCCGAGGTCCTCTAGGAACCGAGCAAGAGTACTTATACACATAGTGAAAAGGATACGGTGAGCTTTTTCTCTCAGTTCATTTCCAGTATCAGTTGTTGCGGCCGACCTCAAATCATCCCCTTATCACGCCAAATGGGTGTACTCCGGATGTACCCCGAAATCCTACGACCCAACTCTCCGAGGAAATCTAGCCCCCAAGCGAGAGAGGGAATTGGACAATTGTAGTCACGGTTGCACCGGCAAGCCCGATGCCGTCCGGTGTGCGTGAACGCTACCACGCCAGAATGAAAGGTTGCAACCTTGTATGCAATGCACATTTATGACATTTAATATATCACATTTGGAGGTCAACAAAGTAGGTTGCCTCCGAGCAGTCATAAGATTGCACATTGACAAGTGAACAAGCGAGGCACTATATGACAGGCAATTTCACTTGAAAAGCACATGGAGTTATATGAATATTAAACGGACATCCACGTAACGCATGTAAATCAAGTCATATAACTCATTTCGAAGTTCTCGTAATCAAATAATAAGATTATTCAACATGCAACGATATCTACGTGGGACCGGGTGCAAGAAAAGCCTACTTGTCAACATGTAATTGTCGGAATCATATTTAGGGCTATAAGGGCAACTACGGGAAGCCTACTAATTACATAATTAAACACGATATTCATAGGATCAACACTTAGCGAGTTTACCTAGTCATTAGGGTTTCAATTCACTCTCACCCGTGCGATTAAGCCCTAAGTCATCTCGTAATTAAACTCAAGCCATGCATTGATTAATTAAAACACCCTCAAGCATTCAAAATAGTCCCCACAATCCCAAGCATTTAATACAACAATAGATGCTACAATAATTTTTCTAAGCACATCACTAGGTGAAACCCTCACTGCAATGGACTGTTTTATCACAATCATTGAGACAAGCAAACAATCTCCAATTCTAGTTAACAAGATTTCAAATTAAAGCTTAAGGAGTGAACTAGATTCAGAAACAAGCCTTGCATCATTTGGAGTTCGGGTTCAAGAGTTATATTCAAAACCGTGAGACTACACAAAACTGTCCTGATTTGTACACATTTCAATACTTGTCATTTTTTAGGGCCTTCGGGTCAGATTTAGCCTTAGTCCATTTCGGACAAAAATGTCCAGAACTGAAAACTCTAGCATCAAACCAATTTTCAAGCATTTTTTATGTCATTTACTAAGCAAAAAATGGTTCGTTCTACAGGGTCAGTGAATCTGCCAAAACCTGCTTCATTTTTCCAAACTTCCCAGATTTGGACACATTTTGATATTTTGCCATTTTTAGGACCTTAGAGTCGAAATTAGCTTTGGCCTATTTCTATGAAAAATTCTAAGAACAGGGAAAACTAGTCACTTACCAATTTTCACGCATTTTCAACCTCATTTACCTGGTAAAAATTACCTCGTACCAACAAGGCAAAAGGCTGTCACATACCCGATTTCATCTATCATCACATTCTAGCCAAATATCTTGCCATGCATGTTTACAAAAGCTCATGAACACACATATATCACAAGTTCGGAAGTAAAGATAGACATTTAAGGGCATGCATGGTTTTTGAAAGATTTTCAAGAAGTTTTAGCCCTCACCTTAGCAAGACAACAAAGAAGATGCACACACTCTTGATGAAGCACAATGATGACTCTTCTCCTTGCTTAGCCGAGAGACAACTTGGCATTTCTCTAATTTCCTAGCTAAGTTACCATGTTCTTAGTAGGTCCATGTGGTTAGAACAAGAAGAAAATGAAATGGAAGCTAACAACTCACCTAAGCCGAAATGAAGGTTCAAAGAGCTTGCATGTGTGTCTTTTGCACTCTAGCTTTGCTTGGTCGAGTTCCTTGATAGCTTGGAAGTCTTGAAGAGCCTTAGGATGAAGAACTTAGCTATGGAGAGTATATTTTCAGCTAGGGTAGAGAGAGAGAGAAGAATGAGAGGAAATGATAGAAAATGGAATAAAAGGAAAGGTTGATGGGCATTGATGCGTGTGCCGGCCTTGAGCATGTAAATTTCAGATTTTTGTGTATTCAATAATCATTTTGAATTGTCTAGTATGGGCATGGAGGTTGTGTCGAGATGGTGGAGCTTTGGGGAGGGTTTTTGAGCCATTTTTTTATTGCTTTGTGTCATTAATTAGTTGTCATAGAATGTTTAGGTACAAATTTTGAAATTGAATTGCATGCACAAAAGCTCCTAGTGGTCGGCCAAGGATGTGTTCAAATCTGAATTTTTTGTCTTGTTTGAGCATTATTTAATTGAGTGCTTGGAATATGCAAAAGAATAAAGAATAGATAATAAGAATGTCTAGATTTTGGTGCAATTTCGTCTTCTAGTGCATTGACTTAGCATTTTAATATTAGTTAGTGGAGTTTGTAGGATTAATTGATGATCTAGTGCTTCGTGTAAGATGCTTTCTTGATTAGCGTGATGGCACGCTGTCTTAGGTTTAGGGAACGCACTACGAGATATGGCACGAACTGCGAGACGAATGCACATTTTCCAAGTAAATGCACACAACCCTAAATGAATGCACGTAATTCAATATAAGATACACAAAAAGAAACACGACTCTTAAACAATGGTCAAGGCACGCAAATCTAGGTTAGGGCACACGAAATGAGGTATCGCACACAAATCGAGGTCAGGCCTCACAAATGTGGTAGGTAAAGTATCTTGGCAACCCTAACAGGGGAAAAGAAAATTTAAAAGGGGGGGAGGGGGTGCAATACGAGGACTTCCCAGGGGGTCACCTATCCTAGTACTATTCTCGCCCAAGCACGCTTAGCTTCAGAGTTCTGATGGGATCCGGTGCATTAGTGCTAGTATGATCACACCCATCATGTTGAGGGCTCAAATCCTTTATGTGTTAAAGGTTCACAGTCTGAGCCCAGAGAGATGGCCTATTCAAAAGGCTCAATGGGCTTAACAACAACCCATCCGCTTCAACAACGCTGCATCCTCGTAAGACGTGATATCGACGCATTGTAGGGCCTTGTAATATACCGCGAGTTAGGTTGTCGTCCTTTTAACAGCTCACGACGTATGATCCAGGATGGAAAAACATAGCAAAAGAAGAAAAGTGGCCCGAATTTGATGAAAATGTTCAATTATAGGCTTTGAAAACTGGCGCAACCGAGCAAGCTTGCTGCCCCCGTCGTAGAGCTCTCAGAGAGCTTTCCAACGGTATGCTATGCATCCCGTAACTCCTTACGAATTAAAAGTAATGGGCACCGGAGTGACGGAGACCTGGTCCTAAGCCCCACGCCCTCGGTTTGCGGGCCCAGCCTCTACGTGAAGCGAAGTTGTCTTGCCCATGGTGCCGTGGGATTTAGTAATAGCAATGTGGTGGATAAAGTATCTTGGCAACCCTAACTGGGGCAAAAAAAAATTGAAAATGGGGGGTGCAGCACGAGGACTTCCCAGGGGGTTACCCATCCTAGTACTACTCTCGCCTAAGCACGCTTAACTGCGAAGTTCTGATGGGATCCGGTGTATTAGTGCTTGTATGATCGCACCCGTCATGTTGTGGGCACAAATCCTTCATGTGTTGACGGTTCACAGTCACAGCCCAGAGAGATGGCCTATTCAAAAGGCCTAATGGGTTAACGACAACCCATCCGCTTCAACAACGCAGCATCCTCTCAAGGCGTGATATCAACACGTTGTAGGGCCCTCTAATGTCCCGGTAGTTAGGTTGTCGTCCTTTTAACAGCTCACGACGTACGATCCGGGATAGAAAAACAGAGCAAAAGAAGAAAAGTGGCCCGAAACTGATGAAAACGTTCCATTTTTGGCTCCAAAAATAGGTGGTGCTAAGCAGGCTTACTGCCACTGTCGTAGAGCTCTCAAAGAGCTTTCCAAAGGTATGTTGTGCGTCGTGTAACTCCTTACAGATTAAAAGTTATGGTCACCGGAGCGACGGAGACCTGGTCACAAGCCCCACGCCCTCAGTTTGTGGGCCCAGCCTCTATGTGAAGCGAAGTTGTCTTGCCCAAGGTGCCGTGGGATTCGGTAACAGAAATGTGGTGGATAAAGTATCTTGGCAACCCTAGCCGGGGCAAAAAAAATTGAAAAGGAGGGGTGCAACACGACGACTTCCCAGGGGGTTACCCATCCTTGTACTACACTCGCCCAAGCACGCTTAACTTCGGAGTTCTGATGGGATCCGGTGCATTAGTGCTGGTATGATCGCACCCGTCATGTTGTGGGCACAAATCCTTTATGTGTAGACGGTTCACAATCGCAGCCCAGAGAGATGGCCCATTCAAAAGGCCCAATAGGCTTAACGAAAACCCATCCGCTTCAACAACGCAGCATCCTCACAAGAAGTGATATTCACGCGTTGTAGGGCCCTCTAATGTCCTACGAGTTAGGTTGTCGTCCTTTTAACAGCTCACGATGTACGATCCATAATGGAAAAACAGAGCAAAAGAAGAAAAGTGGCCCAAAACTGGTAAAAACGTTTGATTTTGTGCTCCAAAAATGGGCACAGCCGAGCAGGCTTGTTTCGCTCGTCGTAGAGATCTCAGAGAGCTTTCCAATGGTATGCTGTGCGCCGCGTAACTCCTTACAGATCAAAAGGTATGGGCACAGGGGAAACGGAGACCTGGTCACAAGCGTTACGCCCTCGGTTTACGGGCCCAACCTCAACGTGAAGCGAAGTTGTCACGCCCCAACCCGGCCTATAAAGGTTAGACTAGGGTGTGATCTAAACAATCAAGTCCTTTCACATTCTTAATCATTCTAGGAGGTTTAACACTTAACGTTTTATTCTAGACTCCAAAACTTTCCGGAAATTCGGCAGCATGACGGCTGTAATTGAGCTCTTTGTTTTGACCTAAATTTTCTAACAGCCTCAAAATTTACCATTTCAAATTCAATTCCAGCTAAGATTACTATTATTCCATCAATTGAGTTGCCTATTGGTTAATTCGACGTCCCGTTTGATTTATAACCTAACATGATACTATGTCTCGTTTGTTCATTTATCCTCATTTCAAAATATACCTGTTGATCTTAACTTATTAGCGAGTACCTGCTAAGATTGGATATGTTTATTAACCTATTTCTTAACTAAGCATCATAACCTGTGATAGATACTAGCGGTAGTAAAAGCAAAACGATCATAGTAGTGTCATGTCTAGTATCAGTCTACTTAAATTACGTACAACCCAAAATTAGACCCCAAATTACAGCGGGGGTCTTTTACATCACAAGCAACAACAACATAAGGGAAATAGTCTTTAAGTAACAAAAGTTCACAAGAAGTCACGTTCAAGCAAAACAACGATAACAAGCAATCATTCCAGAGGTTCATCATTAGGTACATTGAGCTCGGGTTCCTGTGCCTGTTCTTCTTCACCTGAAATGATGAAAGAGGGTGAGTCCTTATGAACTCAGCGAGGGGGAACGAGAAATAAGTTTGAAACTCATTTTCCGGTTAAACTTATGAAAATCCCTTTTTCAAACATGAATACAACAGAAGTACAAGTACAGAAATACAAATACAGAAACAGGAATACCAGTCTTTCCTCCCCGAGGTTCTCTAGGATCCAAGCGGGAGTACTTACACATATAATAAAAAGGATACGGTGAGCTTTTGCTCTCAGATCAGATCCAGGATCAACTGTTGCGGCCGACTTCAAATCATTCCCCAAACACACCAGGTGGGTGTACTCCGGATGTACCCCAAAATCCTACGACCCAACTCTCCGAGGAAGTCTAGCCCCCAAGCGAGAGAGGGAATGGGACCATGGTGGTCACGGTATCACCGGCAAGCCCGATGCCGCCCGGCGTACGTGATCACTACCATGCCAACAGGAAAGGTTGCAACCTTGTATGCAATGCACATTTATGACAGGTAATATATATCACAGAAGGAGGACAACAAAGTAGGTTGCCTCCGGACAGTCATAAGATTGCACATTGACAGATAAACAGGCAGGACAAGATAGGACAGGAAATTTCACTTGAAAGGCATATAGAGTTATATGGAAATTAAACGGGCAGCCATGTAACACATGTAAAACAGGCCATATAACTCATTAAAAGTCCACGCAATCAAGTGATAAGATTACTCAACATGTAGTGATATCAACAAGGGTTCAAATGCGAGAAAAGCTTATTTGTCAACATGTAATGGTCAAGATCACTTTTAAAGTTATAAAACATTTACGGGCAGCCCACGCAACGTACAGTTTCCTCACAATATCCAATGGTTAACACTTAGCAAGAATATTTAATCATTAGGGTTTCCATTTCATGCATAATCGTGCGATCAAACCCTAAGTCAACTTAACATCATTCCCAAGTCATACATCATTCAATTCATACATCCTCAAGTGCTTAAAACAGTCCACATAATATTCCAACACCACAATTCCAAGCAACTAGTGCCACAAAAGAGGTTACAATAGTTTTCCAAGCACATAGCTAAGTGGAACACTTACTGCAATAGGCTGTTTTCTCATGATCAATGGGATAATCAAACAATCTCCAAATTCAGTGAATAAGATGTCAAATTAAAGCTTAAGAAGTTATCTAAAATCAGAAACAAGCCTTGCATCAATTGGAGTTCAGAATCATTAGTTATAACCGAAACAGTGAGGTAACACAAAACTGTCCAGATTTGCACACTTTTCAGAAAATGACGTTTTTGAGGTCCTTAGAGTCATTTTTAGCTTTGGTCTATTTCTGACAAAGTTGTCCAGAAATGAAAAATCTAGCAGAACACCAATTTTCATGCATTTTGGACAACATTTACTAAGTCAAATATGGTTCGTTCCACAAGGTCAGTGCATCTGCCAAAACCTGATTCATTTTTCCAGATTTCCAGATTTGGTCACATTTTAATGATTTGCCATTTTGAGGACCTTAGAGTCAAAATTTGCTTCGACCTATTTCTGGGAAAAATGTTCAAAACTGCCCAAACTAGTCACCTACCAATTTTGAAGCATTTTCAACACCATTTGCTTAGCTAAACTTACCTCGAACAGACTGGTCAGAGAGCTGTCACATAAATTCGACTTCACCTAGCATCATTTTCAAGCCAAGTTCTTGCCATGCATGGTTGTTTAAGCTCATGGACGACCACATAACTCAAGTACAGAAGCAAATATACTCATTTGTGAACATGCATGTGAAATTTCAAAGAGTTTTCAAAAGCTTTTAACCCTCACCTTAGCAATCAACCACAAAATGCTCAAGACCCTTTGTTGAAGCTCAAACCTTCTCCTTTCCCTTGCTTAGCCGAGAACCTCACTAGTTTTTCTCTATTTTTCCTAGCTTAATGTTCAAACTCTTAGCACAAGCATGATGTTAAACTATGAAGAAAAGAAATGGGTGCTTAGTAACTCACCTAGGCCGAAATGAAGCTTCAAATGCACATGCAAGAGAAATTTTCGAACTCTAGCTTGATTGCTTGGTTTTCTTGATGGTTTGCTTGCCTTGTTCGACCAAGGTGTGATGAAGATGAACAAAGATGATGAGATTTCAGCCAAGGACCGAAATGGAGAGAGAAGAATGAGAGGAGAGAGAGTTTGTGAGAGGAAATGAAAGAAATGACAAAGAAATGAAGGTCTTGGCAATTTTGAGGAGTATGTCGGCATTGGGCAGCCCATTTTCAGCTTTGTGTCTTCAAAATTCTTTAATTTGAAATGTTAAGCATGGGCAAAATGCTATGGTCGAGAATGGTGAAGAAATTGGGTGCAATTTGAGCAATTTTTTAATGCATCATGCTAAGTGTTTGACTAAGACTATGAATAAAATATGCAATTGTTAGACAAATGCTCTTGGTGGTCGGCCAAAGCTAATGAATTGGCTGAATTTTTGTCATCTTAAGCATTATTTAATTGTATCTTGGAAGTGCAAAAAAAAGAATAATGCAAAAAGAATAAAGAATGTTTGCTTTTGGTGCATTTTTGTCTTCTAGTGAAAGGAATTTGGATTATTATATTGTTAGTGGATTTTGTAGGATTGTTTAATAGTCTAGTGCTTCGTGAAAGATGCTTTCTTGATTAGCGTGAAGACACGCTTTCCTAGGTTTAGGGCACGCACTTCGAGGTAGGACACGAACTACGAGACGAATGCACGTTTTTCAAGTAAACGCACGTAACCCTATATGAATGCACGAATCAATGCAAGGCACACAAAACTAAATACAATTCTCAAGCCTAGGTCATGGCACGCATATCTAGGTTAGGGCACGCAAAAACGAGGTATCGCACGCAATTCGGGGTCGGGCCTCACATCCTCCCCTCCTTAAAAGAATTTCGTCCCGAAATTCCATATTTACCTTGAAATAAAGCTGGATATTGCTGCTCCATCTGGTCTCGCCTTTCCCACGTTGCTTCTTCAACTCCATGATGATCCCACAGCACTTTCACCATAGGTATGGTTCTGTTGCGCATCTCCCGATCCTGTTGGTCTAAGATCCGAATGGGCTTTTCCTCGTAGGACAAGTTCTCCCGAAGCTGCAACGGCTCTGGCTCCAAGATATGCGACGGGTCAGGATGATACTTCCGCAGCATCGACACATGAAAGACGTCATGAATATTGGAGAGGTTCTGGGGTAGTGCTAGTCGATACGCCAACTTGCCAATCTTCTCAACTATCTCAAACGGTCCTACAAATCTCGGGCTCAACTTTCCACCCTTGCCATGTTTAATCAGTCCCCTCCGGGGTGATATCTTCAAGAACACCTTGTCACCAACCTCAAACTCGAGACTCCGTCTCCGTCGGTCCGCATAACTCTTCTGCCTGCTCTGGGCGGTAAGCATCCGTTTCCGGATGAGATGGATGTTATCAACAGTCTTCATCAGTTCAGGTAAAAGGGTCGGGTCAAAAGTCTTCGCCTCACCTACTTCATCCCAGTAAATTGGTGATCGACATTTCCGTCCATACAGCGCCTCAAATGGGGCCATCCCGATCGTGGCCTGATAACTATTGTTGTAGGCGAACTCTGCTAGAGATAGATATTTCTCCCAACCTTTCCCGAAGTCTAGAATACATGCCCTCAGCATATCCTCCAAAATCTGAATGGTTCTCTCCGATTGACCGTCCGTCTGAGGGTGATAAGCCGTGCTAAAACTCAATTTCGTCCCCAAAGCTTCCTGCAATCTCTTCCAAAATCGGGAAGTAAAACGAGGATCTCTATCCGATACAATACTCACAGGCATCCCATGCAATCTTACAATCTCCGCCACATACATATCTCCCAGTTTCTCAGGATTATCCTCCTTGTTTATTGGTAAAAAGTGTGCCGACTTAGTCAATCTATCTACTATAACCCAAGCGGCGTCACGACCCTTCTGTGATCTAGGCAGGTCCATAACAAAATCCATAGTGATATGTTCCCATTTCCATTGAGGAATCTCCAACAGCTGAAGTAAACCTGCGGGTCGTTGATGTTCTGCTTTGACTCTCTGGCAGGTTAAACACCGTGCTACAAACTCCGCAATTTCTCTTTTCATGTTATTCCACCAATAGTGTTGCTTCAAATCCCGATACATCTTGGTTCCACCGGGGTGGATAGTATATCTTGAATTATGTGCTTCCTCAAGAATCTTCTTTTTCAGCTCTGGCTTATTGGGAACACAAACCCGGTTCCTAAACCTCCAAACACCATCGTCGTGAAACTTGAAATCTGCATTGCTTTCCTTAATCTTTTGAAATTGTTGGTCCTTCTGTTGAGTCTCTCGTAACTTAGATAACAAAGTCGATTGAACTTGAGTAGTGGAAAAAAGTAACCCCTTCTGAGTTAATTGTGGTTTCCATAGAAACGCTTCCTCCAACAACTCCTGCACTTTGACTTCCAGTTTCGCCATGCTTGCTTTTCTGCTTAACGCATCTGCGCCTACGTTCGCCTTACCCGGCACATAATTAATTGAGCAGTTATAATCATCCAAAAGCTCCATCCACCGCCTTTGCCTCATATTCAATTCCTTTTGAGAAAACAAGTATTTCAAGCTCTTATGATCGGTAAATACCTCAAACTTGTTACCCCACAGATAATGCCTCCATTTCTTGAGTGCAAACACAATAGCCGCTAACTCCAAGTCATGCGTCGGGTAATTCGTCTCATACGGTTTTGGTTTCCTAGAAGCATATGCAATAACTCTTCCATTTTGCATCAATACACACCCTAATCCTTCTTTCGATGCATCGCTATAGATTACGAAACCTTGACTCCCTTCAGGCAATGCAAGAACTGGTGCAGTAGTCAATCTCTTCTTCAACTCTTGGAAGCTGTTCTCACACTTATCATCCCACACGAACTTGGTTTTCTTTTGAGTGAGCTTTGTAAGCGGTCCTGCAATCTTAGAGAAATCCTTCACGAACCTCCGATAATAGCCGGCTAGACCAAGAAAACTCCGGACTTCCGTAACATTTTCCGGCTTCTTCCAAGACATCACTGCATCGATCTTTGCTGGATCTACCGCTATTCCCTCTTGGGATATGATATGCCCCAAAAATGCAATCTGCTGCAACCAAAATTCACATTTGCTAAACTTTGCATACAATCGATGCTCTCGAAGTTTCTGCAGTACCAACCGCAGATGTTGCTCATGCTCCGCCTCCGATTTCGAGTATACCAAAATATCATCAATGAAGATCACCACAAATTGGTCCAAGTAGGGCTGAAACACCCTATGCATCAAATCCATAAAGGCTGCAGGGGCATTAGTTAGTCCAAAAGGCATCACTACATATTCATAGTGCCCATATCTCGTCCTGAAAGCCGTTTTAGGCACATCTTCCTTCTTGATCCGCAATTGATAATACCCTTGCCTCAAGTCGAGTTTCGAATACACTTTGGCTCCTTGCAGTTGATCAAACAACTCGTCAATCAGGGGAAGTGGGTATTTATTCTTGACAGTCACTTGGTTCAAACCTCGATAGTCAATGCATAGCCTTAATGTTCCGTCTTTCTTCTTAACAAATAACACGGGCGCACCCCACGGTGAAGAGCTCGGTTGTACAAATCCCTTCTTCAGCAATCCTTGCAATTGGTCCTTCAATTCTTGTAGCTCGGCCGGTGCCATACGATAGGGAGCTCTCGATATCGGCTGGGCATCAGGTAGCAACTCTATAACAAACTCGATCTCCCGATTTGGGGGTAAACCGGGTAACTCTTCAGGGAAGACATCTGCATAATCTTTGATTACAGGCATCTCCTCCAACTTAGCTTTATCCGACGGCTTGTTGATAAGGTAAGCCAAGTATCCGCTGCATCCTTTCCTCAAGGACTTCACTGCTTTTGTAGATGATATGATGGAACTCCCGGTGAAATCTCTTCGACCCATAATCTCCAGTATCGGTTGATCAGGTACCCGGAACGTTATAATCTTCGCCCGGCAATCCAATTGGACATGATGTTTTGCCAGCCAATCCATCCCTAAAATGACCTCGTAGTCTCGAAAAGGTAATACAATAAGATTGGTTGAGAATTCCCTATCCTTAATTTGGATTCTACATGCTTTACAAGCTGAACTAGTTACAAGCTTGGAACCCATTGGAGTACCAACTTCTACTTCAAATGGCAAACATACAACTTTCAATTTCACACGTTCCATACATAATGGAGTAATAAATGAATGAGTAGCACCCGGATCAATTAACACCTTAACAGGTTGATTCAGTATGAAGAATGTACCTTCACCAACAGCGGTCTCATCTGGGATCTCCTCGCACTCACTAGCATAGGCTCGGGCCTGGACCCTGGGAACTGGAGTCTTACCTCTACCGGCTGGTTTACCCTGATTATGCCCTGCCTGACGTTTAGGGCAATCCTTGATCTGGTGCTGATCACTGTCGCACCTCATACATCGTCCCAACTTTCTCCAACACTGGGCCTCGGCATGCCCCTTCCTGTCACAATATGAGCAGCTGATGGACTGAGTAGCAGGTGAACTACCTGTGGATCCACGGGCGGAAGAGGCTGATGGCGCTTTCGTCGGGCCACGGTTATTCCCTGACCTGCTCTGGCTCTGGCCCTGGTTACGATCCTGATTATGGAATTTCCTCTGCTGACTTGGAGGCTGGTATGGTTTCTTGCTCGGCTGACTCGAATCAGCTCCATCTAGTTTCCTCTTCTCAACTCGAGAGGCAGCAGCAAAGAGAGCAGAATAAGTATCGAAGTCGTGAGAAGCTAACTGGTCCTGAATCTCTGGCCTCAAACCAATAGTAAATTTCCACATTTTTGCCTCCGGAGTACAAACCATATACTGAGCATAACGGGACAGTCGATCAAAACGAGCCTCGTACTGGGCCACCGTCATATTACCCTGGGTCAAGTGCATGAACTCCTCGATCCGCCTCTGCCTAGAAACTGCAGGTACATATTTTTCCTTAAATGCCTTAACAAAATTACCCCACAAGCGAGGTGTCCGATCAGTCTCCCATAGTGCCTCTACAGTGTGCCACCAATGCTCGGCATCCCCGTGCAACAGAAATACAGCAAACTCCAATTTCTCTTCATCTGTATAATCAAGTGGCCTAAAAATCTTCTCGATCTCGGACAGCCAAGCCTCTGCTTTCTCATCATCAGCTTCCCCGTAGAATTTAGACGGGCGAAAGTCAAGGAATTCCCTCATTCTGCTGTGTCTCCCATGGTTACCCTCATTCCTGTTGTTGATGTTGTTGTTGGCCTCACGAGCATCCTGACGCTCCATCACACGTGACACACGATCCATGGCAGTTGCCATCATGTTAAACATAGCTATACCGGGATTAGTCTGATAAGCATCCCCGGTCTCTTGAGGTTCACCACTCCTATTAGTAGTACGGGTACTAGGGCCAGCCATCTATAGGCACAATTTATTGAAATATGATAATTAAGAATCTAATGCATAAGATATGCAACATATTATAGATACAATTCTAAAAACATTTAAGGCATATAAGTCACTTAAGCACATAAAGCATAGAAGGTACATTTAACACATAAACAAGTCATCCTAATTATCTTAGGGCTCAACCCATGGTCCGAGAGTTAAACCCGGCTTAAGCAATCTAAGCTCTGATACCATTCTTCTAAGGTGTCACGCCCCAACCCGGCCTATAAAGGTTAGACTAGGGTGTGGTCTAAACAATCAAGTCCTTTCACATTCTTAATCATTCTAGGAGGTTTAACACTTAACGTTTTATTCTAGACTCCAAAACTTTCCGGAAATTCGGCAGCATGACGGCTGTAATTGAGCTCTTTGTTTTGACCTAAATTTTCTAACAGCCTCAAAATTTACCATTTCAAATTCAATTCCAGCTAAGATTACTATTATTCCATCAATTGAGTTGCCTATTGGTTAATTCGACGTCCCGTTTGATTTATAACCTAACATGATACTATGTCTCGTTTGTTCATTTATCCTCATTTCAAAATATACCTGTTGATCTTAACTTATTAGCGAGTACCTGCTAAGATTGGATATGTTTATTAACCTATTTCTTAACTAAGCATCATAACCTGTGATAGATACTAGCGGTAGTAAAAGCAAAACGATCATAGTAGTGTCATGTCTAGTATCAGTCTACTTAAATTACGTACAACCCAAAATTAGACCCCAAATTACAGCGGGGGTCTTTTACATCACAAGCAACAACAACATAAGGGAAATAGTCTTTAAGTAACAAAAGTTCACAAGAAGTCACGTTCAAGCAAAACAACGATAACAAGCAATCATTCCAGAGGTTCATCATTAGGTACATTGAGCTCGGGTTCCTGTGCCTGTTCTTCTTCACCTGAAATGATGAAAGAGGGTGAGTCCTTATGAACTCAGCGAGGGGGAACGAGAAATAAGTTTGAAACTCATTTTCCGGTTAAACTTATGAAAATCCCTTTTTCAAACATGAATACAACAGAAGTACAAGTACAGAAATACAAATACAGAAACAGGAATACCAGTCTTTCCTCCCCGAGGTTCTCTAGGATCCAAGCGGGAGTACTTACACATATAATAAAAAGGATACGGTGAGCTTTTGCTCTCAGATCAGATCCAGGATCAACTGTTGCGGCCGACTTCAAATCATTCCCCAAACACACCAGGTGGGTGTACTCCGGATGTACCCCAAAATCCTACGACCCAACTCTCCGAGGAAGTCTAGCCCCCAAGCGAGAGAGGGAATGGGACCATGGTGGTCACGGTATCACCGGCAAGCCCGATGCCGCCCGGCGTACGTGATCACTACCATGCCAACAGGAAAGGTTGCAACCTTGTATGCAATGCACATTTATGACAGGTAATATATATCACAGAAGGAGGACAACAAAGTAGGTTGCCTCCGGACAGTCATAAGATTGCACATTGACAGATAAACAGGCAGGACAAGATAGGACAGGAAATTTCACTTGAAAGGCATATAGAGTTATATGGAAATTAAACGGGCAGCCATGTAACACATGTAAAACAGGCCATATAACTCATTAAAAGTCCACGCAATCAAGTGATAAGATTACTCAACATGTAGTGATATCAACAAGGGTTCAAATGCGAGACAACCTTATTTCTCAACATGCCATGGTCAACACCGCTTTTAAAGTTATAAACCATTTACGGGCACCCCACGCAATGTACAGTTTCCTCACAATATCCAATGGTTAACACTTAGCAAGAATATTTAATCATTAGGGTTTCCATTTCATGCATAATCGTGCGATCAAACCCTAAGTCAACTTAACATCATTCCCAAGTCATACATCATTCAATTCATACATCCTCAAGTGCTTAAAACAGTCCACATAATATTCCAACACCACAATTCCAAGCAACTAGTGCCACAAAAGAGGTTACAATAGTTTTCCAAGCACATAGCTAAGTGGAACACTTACTGCAATAGGCTGTTTTCTCATGATCAATGGGATAATCAAACAATCTCCAAATTCAGTGAATAAGATGTCAAATTAAAGATTAAGAAGTTATCTAAAATCAGAAACAAGCCTTGCATCAATTGGAGTTCAGAATCATTAGTTATAACCGAAACAGTGAGGTAACACAAAACTGTCCAGATTTGCACACTTTTCAGAAAATGACGTTTTTGAGGTCCTTAGAGTCGTTTTTAGCTTTGGTCTATTTCTGACAAAGTTGTCCAGAACTGAAAATTCTAGTAGCACACCAATTTTCATGCATTTTAGACAACATTTACTAATTCAAATATGGTTCGTTCCACAAGGTCAGTGCATCTGCCAAAACCTGATTCATTTTTCCAGATTTCCAGATTTGGTCACATTTTAATGATTTGCCATTTTGAGGACCTTAGAGTCAAAATTTGCTTCGACCTATTTCTGGGAAAAATGTTCAAAACTGCCCAAACTAGTCACCTACCAATTTTGAAGCATTTTCAACACCATTTGCTTAGCTAAACTTACCTCGAACAGACTGGTCAGAGAGCTGTCACATAAATTCGACTTCACCTAGCATCATTTTCAAGCCAAGTTCTTGCCATGCATGGTTGTTTAAGCTCATGGACGACCACATAACTCAAGTACAGAAGCAAATATACTCATTTGTGAACATGCATGTGAAATTTCAAAGAGTTTTCAAAAGCTTTTAACCCTCACCTTAGCAATCAACCACAAAATGCTCAAGACCCTTTGTTGAAGCTCAAACCTTCTCCTTTCCCTTGCTTAGCCGAGAACCTCACTAGTTTTTCTCTATTTTTCCTAGCTTAATGTTCAAACTCTTAGCACAAGCATGATGTTAAACTATGAAGAAAAGAAATGGGTGCTTAGTAACTCACCTAGGCCGAAATGAAGCTTCAAATGCACATGCAAGAGAAATTTTCGAACTCTAGCTTGATTGCTTGGTTTTCTTGATGGTTTGCTTGCCTTGTTCGACCAAGGTGTGATGAAGATGAACAAAGATGATGAGATTTCAGCCAAGGACCGAAATGGAGAGAGAAGAATGAGAGGAGAGAGAGTTTGTGAGAGGAAATGAAAGAAATGACAAAGAAATGAAGGTCTTGGCAATTTTGAGGAGTATGTCGTCATTGGGCAGCCCATTTTCAGCTTTGTGTCTTCAAAATTCTTTAATTTGAAATGTTAAGCATGGGCAAAATGCTATGGTCGAGAATGGTGAAGAAATTGGGTGCAATTTGAGCAATTTTTTAATGCATCATGCTAAGTGTTTGACTAAGACTATGAATAAAATATGCAATTGTTAGACAAATGCTCTTGGTGGTCGGCCAAAGCTAATGAATTGGCTGAATTTTTGTCATCTTAAGCATTATTTAATTGTATCTTGGAAGTGCAAAAAAAAGAATAATGCAAAAAGAATAAAGAATGTTTGTTTTTGGTGCATTTTTGTCTTCTAGTGAAAGGAATTTGGATTATTATATTGTTAGTGGATTTTGTAGGATTGTTTAATAGTCTAGTGTTTCGTGAAAGATGCTTTCTTGATTAGCGTGAAGACACGCTTTCCTAGGTTTAGGACACGGACTTCGAGGTAGGACACGAACTACGAGACGAATGCACGTTTTTCAAGTAAACGCACGTAACCCTATATGAATGCACGAAATTCAATGCAAGGCACACAAACTAAATACAATTCTCAAACCTAGGTCATGGCACGCACATCTAGGTTAGGGTACGCAAAAAGAGGTATCGCACGCAATTCGGGGTCGGGCCTCACAGAAGTTGTCTTGCCCAAGGTGCCATGGGATTCGATAATAGAAATGTGGTGGATAAATTATCTTGGCAACCCTAACCGGGGCAAAAAAAATTGAAAACGGGGGGTGCAACACGAGGACTTCCCAGGGCGTCACCCATCCTAGTACTATTCTCGCCCAAGCACGCTTCACTTCGGAGTTCTGATAGGATCCGGTGCATTAGTGCTGGTATGATCGCACTCGCCATGTTGAGGGCATAAATCCTTTATATGTTGAAGGATCACTGTCCCAGCCCAAAGAGATGGCCCATTCAAAAGGCCCAATGGGCTTAACGACAACCCATCCGCTTCAACAACGCAACATCCTCATAAGACGTGATATCGACACGTTGTAGGGCCCTGTAATATCCCACGAGTTAGGTTGTCGTCCTTTTAGTAGCTCACTACGTACGATCCAGGATGGAAAAACGTAGCAAAAGAAGAAAAGTGGCCCGAAACTGATGAAACCATTCAATTTTGGGCTCCGAAGATATATGCAGCTGAGCAAGCTTGCTACCCCCATCGTAGAGTTCTCGAAGAGCTTTCCAACGGTAAGCTGTGCGTCGCGTAACTCCTTACGGATTAAAAGTTATGGGCACCGAAGCGACGGAGACCTGGTCACAAGCCCCACACCCTCGGTTTGTGGGCCCAACCTCTACGTGAAGCGAAGTTGTCTTGCCCTAGGTGCCGTGGGATTCGGTAATAGAAATATGGTGGATAATGTATCTTAGCAACCCTAACCGGGGCAAAAAAAATTGAAACGCGGGGCTGTAACACGAGGACTTCCCAGGGGGTCACCCATCCTGCTACAATTCTCGCCCAAGCATGCTTAGCTTCGGAGTTCTGATGCGATCCGGTGAATTAGTGCTGGTATGATCACACCCGTCATTTTGAGGGCACAAATCCTTTATGTGTTGAAGGTTCACAGTCCCAGCTCAAAGAGAGGGCCCATTCAAAAGGCCCAATGGGCTTAACGATAACCCATCCGCTTCAACAGCGTAGCATCCTCATAAGACGTGATATCGATGGGTTGTAGGGCCTTGTAATATCTCGCGAGTTAGGTTTTCATCCTTTTAATAGCTCACGACGTATGATCCAGGACAGAAAAACAGAGCAAAAGAAGAAAAGTGGCCCGAAACTGATGAAAACATTCAATTTTGGGCTCCGAAAATAGGTGCAGCCATGCAAGTTTGCTGCCTTCGTCGTAGAGCTATCGGAGAGCTTTCCAACGGTAAGCTGTGCATCGCGTAACTCCTTACGGATTAAAAGTTATGGGCAACGGAGCGACGGAGACCTGGTCACAAGCCCCACGCCCTCGGTTTGCTGGCCCAGCCTCTACGTGAAGCGATGTTGTCTTGCCCAAGGTGCCGTGGGATTCGGTAATAGAAATATGGTGGATAATGTATCTTGGCAACCCTAACCGGGGCAAAAAAAATTGAAAAGTCGGGATGCAACACGAGGACTTCCCGGGGGGTCACCCATCTTAGTACTACTCTCGCCCAAGCACGCTTAACTTCAGAGTTCTGATGGGAACCGGTGCATTAGTGCTAGTGTGATCGCACCCGTCATGTTGTGGACACAAATCCTTTATGTGTTGACGGTTCACCGTCCCGGCTCAGAGAGATAGCCCATTCAAAAGGCCCAATGGGCTTAACGACAACCCATCCACTTTAACAACAAAGCATCCTCGTAAGACATGATATCGACCCGTTGTAGGGCCCTCTAATGTCCCGGGAGTTAGGTTGTTGTCATTTTAATAGCTCAAGACGTACGATCCGGGACGAAAAAACAGAGCAAAAGATGAAAAGTGGCCCGAAACTGATGAATACGTTCCATTTTGGGCTCCGAAAACAGTCGTAGCCTAGCAGACTTGCTGCCCTCATCGTAGAGCTCTCGGAGAGCTTTCCAACAGTATGCTGTGCATCGCGGAACTCCTTACGAATTAAAAGTTATGGGCACTGGAGCGACGGAGACCTGGTCACAAGCCCCACGCCTCGGTTTGCGGGCCCAGCCTCTATGTGAAGCGAAGTTGTCTTGCCCAAGGTGCTGTGGGATTCGGTAATAGAAATGTGATGGATAAAGTATCTTGGCAACACTAACCCGGGCAAAAAAAATTGAAAAAGGGGGAGGGCGGAGGGGGGAGGGAGGGGCAACACGAGGACTTCCAGGGGGTCACCCATCCTAGTATTACTCTCGCCCAAGCACGCTTAACTTCGGAGTTCTGATGGAATCCGGTGCATTAGTGCTGGTATGATCGCTCCTGTCATGTTGTGGGCACCAATCCTTTATGTGTTGACGGTTCACAGAACCAGTCCAAAGAGATGGCCCATTCAAAAGGCCCAATGGGCTTAACGACAACCCATCCGCTTCAACAGCGCAGCATCCTCGTAAGACGTGATATCGACGCGTTGTAGGGCTCTGTAATATCCCGCGAGTTAGGTTGTTATCCTTTTAACAACTCACGACGTACGATCCGGGATTAAAAAACATAGCAAAAGAAGAAAAGTGGCTCGAAACTGATGATAACGTTCGATTTTGGGCTCCGAAAATGGGCGCAGCTGAGTAGGCTTGCTGCCCCTGTCGTAGAGCTCTCGGAGAGCTTTCCAACGGTATGTTGTGCGCTGCATAACTCCTTACAGATTAAAAGTTATGGGCACCGGAGCGAAGGAGACCTAGTCACAAGCCCCACGCCCTCGGTTTGCATGCCTAGCCTCTATGTGAAGCGAAGTTGTCTTGCCCAAGGTGCCGTGGGGTTCAGTAATAGAAATGTGGTGGATAAAGTATCTTGGCAACCCAAACCGGGGCAAAAAATATTGAAAATAGGGTGGGCAACATGAGGACTTCCTAGGGGGTCACACATCCTAGTACTACTCTTGCCCAAGCATGCTTAACTTCGGAGTTCTGATGGGATCCGGTCCATTAGTGCTGGTATGATCGCACCTGTCATGTTGTGGGCACAAATCCTTTATGTGTTGACGGTTCACAGTCCCAGCCCAGAGAGATGGCCCATTCAAAAGGCCTAATGGGCTTAACAACAACCCATTCGCTTCAACAAAGCAGCATCCTCGCAAGACGTGATATCGACGCATTGTAGGGCCTTGTAATATCCCGAGAGTTAGGTTGTCGTCCTTTTAACAGCTCACGACGTACGATCCGAGACAAAAAAACAGAGCAAAACAAGAAAAGTGGCCAGAAACTAATGAAAACGTTCTATTTTGGGCTTGAAAAATAGACACAGCCGAGCAGGCTTGCTGTCCCCGTCGTAGAGTTCTCGGAGAGCTTTGCAACGGTATGCTGTGCGCAGCGTACCTCTTTACGGATCAAAAGTTATGGGCATCGGAGGGGCGGAGACCTGGTCACAAGCCCTACGCCCTCGGTTTGCTAGCCCAGCCTCTACGTGAAGCGAAGCAGTCTTGCCCATGGTGCCGTGGGATTCGATAAAAGAAATGTGGTGGATAAAGTATTTTGGCAACCCTAACCGAGGAAAAAAATTTGAAAAGGGGGGTGCAACACGAGGACTTCCCAAGAGGTCACCCATCATAATACTACTCTCGCCCAAGCACGCGTAACTTTGGAGTTCTGATGGGATCCGGTGCATTAGTACTACTATGATTGCACCCATCATGTTGAGGGCACAAATCCTTTATGTGTTGACGGTTCACAGTCCCAGCCTAGACAGATGGCCCATTCAAAAGGCCCAATGGGCTTAACGACGACCCATCCAATTCAACAACGCAGCATCCTCGTAAGACATGATATCGACGCATTGTAGGGCCCTGTAATATCCCGCGAGTTAGGTTGTCTTCCTTTTAACAGCTCACGACGTACGATCCGGGACGAAAAAACAGAGCAAAAGAAGAAAAGTGGCCCGAAACTGATGAAAATGATCGATTTTGGGCTCCAAAAATGGATGCATCTGAGTAGGCTTGCTGCCCCTGTCGTTGAGCTCTCGGAGAGCATTCCAACGGTATATTGTGCGCAGTGTACCTCTTTACGGATCAAAAGTTATGGGCACCAGAGCGACGGAGACCTGGTCACAAACCCTAGCCCTCGGTTTGCAGGCCCAGCCTCTACATGGAGCGAAGTTGTCTTGCCAAAGGTGCCGTAGGATTTGTTAATAGAAATATGGTGGATAATGTATCTTGGCAACCCTAACGGGGGCAAAAAAAATTGAAAAGGGAGGTGCAATACGAGGACTTCCCAAGGGGTCACCCATCCTAGTACTACTCTCACCCAAGCACGCTTAACTTCAGAGTTCTAATGGGATCCGGTGCATTAGTGCTGGTATTATCACACTCGTCATGTTGACGGTTCACAGTCCCAGCCTAGAGAGATGGCCCATTCAAAAGGCCCAATGGGCTTAACGACAACCCATCCGCTTCAACAACGCAGCAACCTCGTAAGACGTGATATCAACGCGTTGTGGGGCCTTGTAATATCCCGCGAGTTAGGTTGTCGTCCTTTTAACAGCTCACGACGTACGATCCAGGACTGAAAAACATAGCAAAAGAAGGAATGTTGCCCCAAACTAATGAAAACCTTCAATTTTGGGCTCCAAAAACAAGCACAGCCGAGCAGGGTTGCTGCCCCCATCGTAATGCTCTCGGAGAGCTTTCCAACGGTATGTTGTGTGCCGCGTAACTCCTTACGGGTCAAAAGTTTTGGGCACTAGAGCGACGGAGACCTGGCCACAAGCCCTTCGCCCTCGGTTTAAGGGACGAGCCTCTACGTGAAGCGAAGTTGTCTTGCCCAAAGTGCCGTGGGATTCGGTAATAGAAATGTGGTGGATAAAGTATCTTGGCAACCCTAACCGGGGCAAACAAAATTTAAAAGGGGGGTGCAACACGAGGACTTCCCAGGGGGTTACCCATCCTAGTACTACTCTCACCCAAGCACGCTTAACTTCGGAGTTCTGATGGGATCCGGTGCATTAGTGCTAGTATGATCACACCCGTCAAGTTGTGGGCACAAATCCTCTATGTGTTGACCGTTCATGGTCCCAGCCCAGATAGATGGCCCATTCAAAAGGCCCAATGGGATTAACGACAACACTTCCGCTTGAACAACATAGAATTCTCGCAAGACATGATATTGACGCGTTGTAGGGCCCTGTAATATCCCGCGAGTTAGGTTGTCATCCTTTTAACAGCTCATGATGTACGATTCGTGACTGAAAAACAGAGCAAAAGAAGAAAAATGGCCTGAAACTGATGAAAATATTCAATTTTTGTCTCCGAAAATAGGCGCCATTGAGCAGGCTTGCTACACCCGACGTAGAGCTCTCAGAGAGCTTTCCAACGGTATGCTGTGCGCCGCGTAACTCCTTACGGATCAAAAGTTATGGGCACTGGAGCGACGGAGACCTGGTCATAAGCCCTACGACCTCGGTTTGCGGGCCCAGCCTCTACGTGAAGTGAAGTTGCCTTGCCCAAGGTGCCGTGGGATTCGGTAATAGAATGTGGTGGATAAAGTATCTTGGCAACCCTAACTGGGGCAAAAAAAATTGAAAAGGGGGGTGCAACACAAGGACTTCCCAAGGGGTCGCCCATCCTAGTACTGCTCTCGTCCAAGGACGCTTAACTTCGGAGTGCTGATGGGATCTGGTACATTAGTGCTGGTATGATCGCACCCGTAATGTTGAGGGCACAAATCATTTATGTGTTGACGGTTCACAGTCCCAGCCCAGAACGATGGCCCATTCAATAGGCCCAATGGGCTTAACAACAACCCATCCACTTCAACAACGTAGCATCCTCATAAGACATGATATCGACGCGTTGTAGGGCCCTCTAATATCCCTTGAGTTAGGTTGTCGTCCTTTTAATTGCTCACGACGTACGAACCGGTACTGAAAAATAGGGCAAAGGAAGGAAAGTGGCCCAAAACTGATGAAAACGATCAATTTTGGGCTCCGAAAACAAGCGCAGCCGAGCAGTCTTGCTGCTGCTGTCTTAGAACTCTCAGAGAGCTATCCAACGGTATGCTGTGCGCCACGTAACACCTTACATATTAAAAGTTATGGGCACCGGAGCGACGGATACTTGGTCACATGCCCCACGCTCTCGGTTTGCGGGCCCAACCTCTACGTGAAGCGAAGTTGTCATGCCCAAGGTGCCGTGGGATTCGGTAAAAGAAATGTGGTGGATAAAGTATCTTAGCAACGCTAACCGGGGCAACAAAAATTGAAAAGGGGAGGGGGGAGAGAGAGGGGTGCAACACGAGGACTTCCCAGGGGGCCACCCATCCTAGTACTACTCTTGCCCATGCACGCTTAACTTCGAAGTTCTGATGGGATCCGGTGCATTAGAGCTGGTATGATCGAACCCGTCATGTTATGGGCACAAATCCTTTATGTGTTGATGGTTCACAATCCCAACCCAGAGAGATGGCCCGTTCAAAAGGCCCAATGGGCTTAACGACAACCTATGCGCTTCAACAATGCAGCATCCTCGCAAGACATGATATTGACGCGTTGTAGGGCCCTGTAATATCCCGCGAGTTAGGTTGTTGTCCTTTTAACACCTCACGATGTACGATACGGGACGAAAAAACATAGCAAAAAAAGAAAAGTTGCCCGAAACTAATGAAAACGTTCGATTTTGGGCTCCAAAAATAGGCGAAGGCGAGCAGGCTTTCTGCCCCCGTCGTGGAGCTCTTGGAGATCTTTTCAACAGTATGCTGTGTGTCGCGTACCTCCTTATGGATTAAATGCTATGGGCCACGGAGCAACGGAGACCTGGTCACAAGCCCCTCGCCCTCGGTTTGCGGGCCCAGCCTCTACGTGAAGTGAATTTGTCTTACCCAAGGTGCCGTGGGATTCGGTAATAGAAATATGGTGGATAGAGTATCTTGGCAACCCTAACCGGGGCAAAAGAAAATTTAAGACGAGGGTGCAACACGAGGACTTCCTAAGGGGTCACCCATCCTAGTGCTACTCTCGCCAAGCACGCTTAACTTTGGAGTTCTGATGGGAACTAGGGCATTAGTGCTGGTATGATCGCACTCATCATGTTGAGGGCACAAATCCTTTACGTGTTGACGGTTCACAGTCTCAGCCTAGAGAGATGGCCTATTCAAAATGTCCAATGGGCTTAACGACAACCTATCCGCTTCAACAACGCAGCATTCTAGCAAGACGTGATATCGATGCGTTGTAGGGCCCTGTAATATCCAGTGAGTTAGGTTGGCGTCCATTTAACAGCTAACGACGTACGATCTAGGACAAAAAAACAGAGCAAAAGTAGAAAAATGGCCCAAAACTTTTGAAAACATTCAATTTTAGGCTCCAAAAACAGGCACAGCTAAGCAGGCTTGTTGCCCCCGTCGTAGAGCTCTTGGAGAGCTTTCCAACGGTTTGCTGTGCGCCGCATAACTCTTTACGGATCAAAAGTTATGGGTATCGGAACGACGGAGACCTAGTCACAGGGCCCACGCCCTCGGTTTGCAGGCCCAGCCTCTACGTGAAGCAATGTTGTCTTGCCAAAGGTGTTGTGGGATTCGGTAATAGAAATATGGTGGATAAAGCATCTTGGAAAGCCTAGCCGGGGAAAAAAAATTGAAAAGGGGGGTGCAACACTAGGACTTCCCAAAGGGTCACCCATCCTAGTACTACTCTCGCCCAAGCATGCTTAACTTCGGAGTTCTGATGGGATCCGGTGCGTTAGTATTGGTATGATCGCACCCGTCATGTTGTGGGCACAAATCCTTTATGTGTTGACCGTTCACAGTCCCAGCCCAGAGTGATGGCCCATTCAAAAGGCCCAATGGGCTTAACGACAACTCATCCGCTTCAACAACGCAGCATCCTTGCAAGACATGATATCGACGCGTTGTAGGGCCCTCTAATGTCCCGCGAGTTAGGTTGTCATCTTTTTTAACAACTTACGACGGACGATCCAAGGCGGAAAAAGAGAGGAAAAGAAGAAAAATGGCTCGAAACTGATGAAAATGTTCGATTTTGGGCTCCAAAAGCGGGCGCAGTAGAGCAGGCTTGCTGCCCCAGTCGTAGAGCTCTCGAAGAGGTTTCCAACTGTATGCTGTGTGCTGCGTAACTCCTTACAAATCAAAAGTTATAGGCACCAGAGCGACGGAGACCTGGTCACAAGCCCTACGCCCTCGGTTTGCGGGCCCAGCCTCTACGTGAAGTGAAGTTGTCTTTCCCAAGGTGCTGTGGGATTCGGTAATAGAAATGTGGTGTATAAAGTATTTTGGCAACCCTAACCAGGGCAAAAAAAATTGAAATAGGGGGTGCAAGACGAGGACTTCCCAGGGGGTCACCAATCCTAGTATAACTATCACCCAAGAACGCTTAACTTCGGGGTTCTAATGGGATCTGGTACATTTGTGCTTGTATTATCGCACCCGTCATGTTGAGGGCACAAATCCTTTATGTGTTGACGGTTCACAGTCCCAGCCCAGATAGATGGCCGATTCAAAAGGCCCAATAGGCTTAACGACAACCCATCTGCTTCAACAACGCAGCATCCTCACAAGACGTGATATCGACGCATTGTAGGGTCCTCTAATGTCTCGTGAGTTAGGTTGTTGTCCTTGTAACAGCTCATGACGTACGATCCAAGACGAAAAAACAAAGGAAATGAAGAAAAATGGTCTAAAATTGATGAAACCATTTGATTTTGGGCTCTGAAAAAGGCACAGCCGTCCAGGCTTATTTTCCCTGTCGTAGAGCTCTCGGAGAGCTTTCCAACGGTATGCTGTGCGCCACGTAACTCCTTACGGATCAAAAGTTATGGGCACCGGAGCGACGAAGACCTGGTCACATGTGAGGCCCGACCTCGATTGGCATGCGATACCTCATTTCGTATGCCCTAACCTAGATTTGCATGCCTTGACCTAGGTTTAAGAGTTGTGTTTCATTTCGTGTGCCCTAACCTAGGTTTACGTGCCTTGACCTAGGTTTAAGAGTTGTGTTTCGTTTTGTGTGCCTTGCATTGAATTACGTGCATTCATTTATGGTTGCGTACATTTGCTTGGGAAACGTGCATTCATCTCGTAGTGTATGCTTTACCTCGTAGTGCGTGCCCTAAACTTAGAAAAGCATGCCCTCACGCTAATCAAGAAAGCATCTTACACGAAGCACACTAGATCATTAATTAATTCTGCAAACTCCACTAACTAATATTAAAATGCTAAGTCAACTCACTAGAAGGCGAAATCTCACAAAAAGCTAGACATTCTTATTCTTTATTCTTTATTATTTTGCATATTCCAAGCACCCAATTAAATAATGCTCAACCAAGACAAAAAATTCAGATTCTTGCACAAGCTTGGCCGACCACTATTTGCATATTGAACTAGCATTGCATAATTTATTAACATTCCTAGACATTCTATGACAAGTTATGACACAAAGCAAAAAAAATAAATGACTCAATGCACCCCAATCTCGACACAATCAAATGCCCATGCTAGGATGATTCAAATTATGCTCCTTGAAGAAACAAATTCGGAATTTTGCAAGCCCTAGGCCGACACATGCATCAACTCCTCAAGCTTTTCATTCTTTCTCTCATTTTCTCTTTTTCTCTCATTTTTTCTCTCATCTCTTCTCTCTCTCTCTCGTCCTTGGCTGAAATTCTACTCTCCATAGCTTGAGTTCATCATCCTAAGGTTCTTCAAAAGACATGCAAGTTGCTAAGGAGCTCGACCAAGCAAGCTAGATTGCAAAAAACACACATGCAAGTTCATTTCGGCTTAGGTAAGTTTAATAGCTCCTATTTCTTTTTCTTTTTGTTCTAGCCACTTGCACATACTAAGAAAATGGTTACTAAGCTAGGAAATTAGAGAATCTCAAGTTGTCTCTCGGCTAAGCAAGGAAAAAGGTCGACATTGTGCTTCATCAAGAGTTTGTGTATCTTCTTTGTTGTCTTGCTAAGGTGAGGGCTAAAACTCTTTTGAAAAGCTTTCAAAAACAACATGCATGCCCTTAAATGTCTATTTTTACCTCTGTACTTGTGATATATGTGTGTACATGAGCTTTGGTAAACATGCATGGCAAGATATTTGGCTAGAATGTGAAGATAGGTGAAATCGCGTATTTGGTAGCTTTCTGTTCTGTTGGAGTGAAGTGATTTTGACAAGGGAAATGATGTTTAAAATGTGTGAAAATTGATAGGTGACTAGTTTTGCCAGTTTTGAGAATTTTTTGTAGAAATAGGCCAAAGCTAATTTTGACTCCAATGTCCCAAAAATGGAAAAACATTGAAGGGTGTCCAAATTTGGAAAATCTGGGAAAATGAAGCAGGTTTTGGCAGATTCACTGTCCTTGTAGAACGAACCAGTTTTGACTTAGTAAATGATATCCAAAATGCATAAAATTTGGTGTGCTGCTATATTTTTCCGTTCTGGACATGTTTGTCAGAAATAAACTAAGGCTAAATCGGACCGTAAGGTCCTCAAAAACGACAAGTATTGAAATGTATGCAAATCTGGACAGTTTTGCGTAGTCTCACGGTTTTAGCTATAACTCTTAAACCCGAACTCCAAATGATGCAAGGTTTGTTTCTAAATTTAGTTCACTCCTTAAGATTTAATTTGACATCTTGTTCACTGGAATTGGAGATTGTTTGCTTATCTCAATGATTGTGAGAAAACAGTCCATTGAGTGAGGGTTTTCCTCTAGTGATATGCTTTGAAAATTATTGTAACTTCTCTTATTGTATCAAATGCTTGGGATTGTGGCACTTGGATGTTGTGTGGACTGTTTTGAAAGCTTGAGGGTGTTTTAATCAATAGATGTGTGGCTTGAGTTTATTTACGTGACAACTTAGGTTTTAATCGCACGGGTGAGCATGAATTGAAACCCTAATGGCTAGGAAACTCGCTAAGTGTTGATCCTATGGATATCGTGTTTAATTGTGTGATTAGTAGGCTGCCCGTAGTTGCCCTTATAGCCCTAAATATGATTCCGATGATTACATGTTGACAAGTAGGCCATTCTTGCACCTGGTCCCACGTAGATGTCGTTGCACGTTGTATGACCTTATTATTTGATTACATGAACTTCGAAATGAGTTATATGACTTGGTCTATATGCGTTACATGGCTGCCAGTTTAATATTCTTATAACTCCATGTGCTTTATAAGTGAAATTACCTGTCATATCGTGCCTCGCGTGTTTACTTGCCAATGTGCAATCTTATGACTGTTCGGAGGTAACCTACTTTGTTGTCCTCCTAATGTGATATATTAAATGTCGTAAATGTGCATTGCTTACAAGGTTGCAACCTTTCATTCTGGCGTGGTAGTATTCACGCACACCGAGCGGCATCGGGCTTGCTAGTGTAACCGTGACTACCATTGTCCAATTACATCTCTCGCTTGGGGGCTAGACTTCCTCGGAGAGTTGGGTCGTAGGATTTTGGGGTACATCTGGAGTACACCCATTTGGCGTGATAAGGGGACGATTTGAAGTCGGCCGCAACAACTGATACTGGAATTGAGCTGAGAGCAAAAGCTCACTGTATCCTTTTCACTATGTGTATAAGTACTCTCGCTTGGTTCCTAGAGGACCTCGGGGAGAAAAGACGGGTAATTGTGTTCCTTTACCTTTATATTACATGATGTACTTACTTGTGATATATGTCATGCTTGCAAAAAGGGTTTTCATAAGTTGAACCGGAAAATGAGTTTCAAAACTTATTTCTCGTTCCCTCTCGTTGAGTTCATAATGACTCACCCTCTTTTATCATCTCAAGTGAAGAAGACCAGGAACAAGTACCCGAGGACAACATGCCTAACGATGATTCCTTGGAATGATTGCTTGCCCTACGTGCCTTACTTGACTATGGCCATTTTGTGAACGATATGTTGCTTGAAGACTATTTCTTGTGTTGCTTGTTGTTGTATTGTAAATGACCCCCATTGTAATTTGGGGTCTAATTTTGGCTTGTATTGATCATAACTAGTTAGACACTTTTGTGGTTGTTTTTGCTATCGCTACTGGTTAGTATCTATCGTAGGCTTAAGAAGTATCAGGTAAGGATTAAGTAAAATGAATCTATCCAATCTTAAGCAGGTACTCATTGGTAAGCCAAGATCAACAGGTACTTTTGTAACAAGTATTGACAAACAAACGAGACATAGTATGTATCATGCTAGGTTGTTAATCAAACGAGACTTCGAGTTAACTAGTAGACGTTTCGACTGGTGATAAATAGTAATCTTAGTTGGAAATGAATTTGAGATTGAAAGTTGTAGGCCTTTAGAAAATTAGATCAAACTAAAGAGCCTAATTATAGCCGTTATGCTACCGATTTTCTGGAGAATTTGTGGAGTTTAGGCTAAACGTTAAGTGTTAAACTTTTATGAATGATTAAGTATGTGATATGACTTGAATGTTTAGATCACACCCTAGTCTAACCTTATAGGTCGAGTTGGGGCGTGACACCTTATCTTAATGGTATCAGAGCTTAGATTGCTTAAGCCGGGTTTAACTCTCGGACCATGGGTAGAAGCCCTAAGATTATCGGGATGACTTGTTTATGTGTGATAAGGTGTGATAATGTTAATTGTGCCTTCTCTGTCTCTATGTGTTTATGTGATTAACATGTCTTAACTATTTTTAGAACTGTGTGTTTATGTAAAATTGTATGTTGCATACCTTATACATTAAATTCTTGTCTTGTCGTATTCCAATAAATTGTGCATTGTAATCTGTGCCCATAGATGGCTGACCCTAGTACCCGCACTACTAATAGGAGCGGTGAGCCCCAAGAGACCGAAGATGCTTATCAAACTAATCTCGGCATGGCTAGGTTTAACATGATGGCAAATGCCATGGACCGCGTGTTGCGAGTGATGGAACATCAAGATGCACGTGAAGTAAACAACAACAACAGCAGGAATGATAGTAACCATGGGAGAAATAGCAGAATGCGGGAGTTTCTTGACTTTCGCCCGTCCAAATTCCATGGGGAAGCTGATGATGAAAAGGCAGAGGCTTGGTTGTCTGAGATTGAGAGAATTTTCAAGCCACTTGACTATACTGATGAAGAAAATGTAGAGTTTGTTGTGTTTCTGTTGCACGGGGATGCTGAGCATTGGTGGCACACTGTGGAGGCACTTTGGGAAACTGATCATACACCTCGCTTGTGGGGTAATTTCGTTAAGTCATTCAAGGAGAAATACGTACCTACAGTTTCCAAGCAGAGACAGATTGAGGAATTCATGCACCTGAACTAGGGTAACATGACGGTGGCCCAGTACGAGGCTTGTTTTGACCGACTGTCCCGTTATGCTCAATACATGGTCAGTACCCCTAAGGCGAAGATGTTGAAATTTACGAATGGGTTGAGGCCAGAAATTCAGGACCAGTTGGCTTCGCACGACTTCGATACCTATTCTGCTCTCCTTGCTGTTACTTCCCGGGTTGAGAAGAGGAAACTTGATAGAGCCGGTTTGAGCCAGCCGAACAAGAAACCATATCAGCCTCCAGGGCAACAGAGGAAATTCCAGAGTCAGAGTCACAGTCAGGGCCAGAGCCAGAACAGACCAGTTAATAACCGTGGCCCGACTAAAGCACCATCAGCCCCTTCCACCCGCAGATCCACAAGTAGTTCGCCTGTTACTCAGTCTATCAATTGTTCTTACTGTGACAAGAAGTCAGGATGATGTGTGCGGTGTGGCAGTGATCAGCATCAAATCAAGGATTGCCCTAGATGGCAAGGAGGACAAAATCAAGTTAAACCAGCTGGTAGAGGCAAGGCTCCAGTTCCTAGAGTTCAGGCTCGAGCTTATGCTATTGAGTGTGAGGAGCTTCCAAAGGAGACCGCTGTTGTTGAAGGTACATTCTTGATACTGAATCAACCTGTTAGGGTACTAATTGATCCAGGTGCTACTCATTCATTTATTACTCCCTTATATGTGCAACGTGTGAAACTGATAGTTGTATGTTTGCCTTATGAAGTAGAGGTTGGTACTCCAATGGGTTCTAAACTTGTCACTCGTTCAGCTTGTAAAGCATGTAAAATCCAAATTAAAGATAGGGAATTCTCAGCCTATCTTATTGTATTACCTTTTTGAGACTATGAAGTCATATTAGGGATGAACTGGTTGGCAAAGCATCATGCCCAGCTAGATTGCTGGATGAAGATTGTAACATTCCAGGTACCTGGTCAACCAATACTAGAGGTAATGGGTCGAAGAGATTTCACCGGGAGTTCCATCATTTCATCTACGAAAGCAGTGAAGTCCTTGAGAAAAGGGTGTAGTGGATACTTAGCTTACCTCATCAACAAGCCCTCGGACAAAGCTAAGTTGGAGGAGATGCTAATGCTTAAAGATTATGCGGATGTGTTTCCAGAAGAATTGCTTGGTTTACCCCCAAATAGGGAGATCGAGTTCATTATAGAATTATTTCCTGGCACCCAGCCCATATCTAAAGCTCCCTATCGTACGGCACCGGCCGAGCTACAAGAATTGAAGGACCAATTGCAAGGATTGTTGAAGAGGGGGTTTATTCAACCAAGCTCTTCTCCGTGGGGTGCGACAGTCCTATTTGTAAAGAAGAAAAACAGAACATTGAGGCTATGCATCGATTACCGAGGATTGAACCAAATGACCGTCAAGAAAATACCCACTTCCACTGATCGACGAGTTGTTTGATCAACTTCAAGGAGCCAAAGTGTATTCGAAGCTCGACTTGAGGCAAGGGTACTATCAGTTGCGGATCAAAAAGGAGGATGTGCCTAAAACGGCTTTCAGGACGAGATATGGGCATTATGAATATGTGGTGATGCCATTTGGACTAACTAATGCCCCTGCAGCTTTTATGGACTTGATGCACAGGGTGTTTCAACCCTACTTGGACCAATTTGTGGTGATCTTCATTGATAATATTTTGGTATACTCGAAATTCGAGGCTGAGCATGAACAACATCTGCGATTGGTACTGTAGAAACTTCGAGAGCATCAATTGTATGCAAAGTTTAGCAAATGCGAATTTTGGTTGCAGCAGATTTCATTTTTGGGGCACATCATATCCCAAGAGGGAATAGCAGTGGATCCAGCAAAGATAGAAGCGGTGATGTCTTGGAAAAAGCCGGAAAACGTTACGGAGGTTAGGAGTTTTCTTGGTCTAGCTGGCTATTATCGGAGGTTCGTGAAGGATTTCTCAAAGATTGCAGGACCGCTTACAAAGCTCACTCAAAAGAAAACAAAGTTCATGTGGGATGAGAAGTGTGAGAACAGTTTCCATGAATTGAAGAGAAGATTGACTACTGCACCCGTTCTTGCATTGCCTGAAGGGAGTCAAGGTTTTGTAATCTATAGCGATGCTTCGAAGGAAGGACTGGGTTGTGTGTTGATGCAAAATGGTAGGGTGATTGCGTATGCTTCTAGGAATCCAAAGCCGTATGAATTGACCTGCCCGTCGCATGATTTAGAGTTAGCGGCTATTGTGTTTGTACTCAAGAAATGGAGGCACTATCTGTTGGGTAACAAGTTCGAGGTATTTACTAATCACAAGAGCTTGAAATACTTGTTCTCACAAAAAAGAGTTGAATATGAGGCAAAGACGGTGGATGGAGCTTTTGGATGATTATAATTGCACAATCAATTATGTGCCCGATAAAGCAAATGTAGTTGCAGATGCCTTAAGTCGGAAAGCGAGCATGGGAAAACTGGAATTTAAGGTATAGGAGTTGTTAGAGGAAGCATTTTTGTGGAAACCACAATTGACTCAAAAAGGGTTACTTTTTGCCACTACACAAGTTCAATCGACCTTGTTGTCTGAATTACGAGAGACTCAACAGGATGACCAACAGTTTCAGAAGATTAAAGAAAGCAACACAGATTTCAAATTTCATGACGATGGTATTTGGAGGTTTAAGAATCGGATTTGTGTTCCTAATGAGCCAGAGCTGAAAAAGAAGATTCTTGAAGAAGCCCATAATTCAAGATATACTATTCACCCCAGCGGAACAAAGATATACCGGAATTTGAAGCAACACTATTGGTGGAATAACATGAAGAGAGAGATTGCGGAGTTTGTGGCATGGTGTTTGACTTGCCAGAGAGTCAAAGCAGAACATCAACGACCGACATGTTTACTTCAACCATTGGAGATTCCTCAATGGAAATGGGAACATATAACTATGGACTTTGTCATGGACTTGCCCAGGTCACAAAAGGGTCATGACGCCGTTTGGGTCATAGTGGATAGATTGACTAAGTCACCGCACTTCTTACCGATGAACAAGGAGGATAGTCTTGAGAAATTGGGAGATATGTATGTGGCGGATATTGTAAGGTTGCACGGGATGCCTGTGAGTATTGTATTAGATAGGGATCCTCGTTTTACTTCCCGATTTTGGAAGAGATTGCAAGAAGCTTTGGGAACGAAGTTGAGTTTCAGCACGGCTTATCACCCTCAGACTGATGGACAATCTGAGAGAACTATTCAGATTCTGGAGGATATGCTGAGGGCGTGTGTTTTAGACTTCGAACAAGGTTAAGAGAAATATCTGTCTCTAGCGGAGTTCGCTTATAACAACAGTTATCAGGCCACTATCGGGATGGCCCCATTTGAGGCATTGTATGGACGTAAGTGTCGATCCCCAATTTACTGGGATAAAGTAGGTGAGACGAAGACTTTTGACCCGACCCTTCTTCATAAACTTATGAAGACTGTTGATAATGTCTACCTCATCCGAAAACGGATGCTTACCAGCCAGAGCAGGCAGAAAAGTTATGCAGACCGACGGAGACGGAGTCTAGAGTTTGAGGTCGGCGACAAGGTGTTCTTGAAGATATCACCTCGGAGGGGACTGATTAAACACGACAAGGGTGGAAAGTTAAGCCCGAGGTTTGTAGGACCATTTGAGATAATTGAGAAGGTTGGAAAATTGGCGTATCCCCTGGAACTACCCCAAAACCTCTCCAATATCCACGACCTATTTCATGTTTCAATGCTACGGAAGTATCACCCTGATCCATCGCATATCTTGGAGCCAGAGCCGTTGCAGCTTGGGGAGAACTTGTTTTATGAAGAGAAGCCCATTCGGATCCTAGACCAGCCAGATCGGGAGTTGCACAACAAATCTATACCGATGGTGAAAGTGTTGTGGGATCATCATGGAGTTGAAGAAGCAACGTGGGAAAGGCGAGACCAGATGGAGCAACAGTATCTGGCATTATTTCAAGGTAATATTGAATTTCAGGACGAAATTCTTTTAAGGAGGGGAGGATGTGAGGCCTGACCTCGATTGGCGTGCGATACCTCATTTCATGTGCCCTAACCTAGATTTGCATGCCTTGACCTAGGTTTAAGAGTTTTGTTTTATTTTGTGTGCCCTAACCTAGATTTGCGTGCCTTGACCTAGGTTTAGGAGTCGTGTTTTGTTTTGTGTGCCTTGCATTGAATTACGTGCATTCATTTAGGGTTGCGTGCATTTGCTTGGAAAATATGTATTCGTCTCGTAGTTCGTGCCTTATCTCGTAGTACATGCCCTAAACCTAGGAAAGCGTACCCGCACGCTAATCAAGAAAGCATCTTACACGAAGCACTAGATCATTAATTAATCCTACAAACTCCACTAACTAATATTAAAATGCTAAGTCAACTCACTAGAAGACGAAATCTCACAAAAAGCTAGACATTCTTATTCTTTATTCTTTATTCTTTTGCATATTCCAAGCACCCATTTAAATAATGCTCAACCAAGACAAAAAATTTAGATTCTTGCACAAGCTTGACCGACCACTATTTTCATATTGAACTAGCATTGCATAATTTATTAACATTCCTAGACATTCTATGACAAGTTAGGACACAAAGCAAAAAAAAAAATGACTCAAAACCCTACCCAATGCACCCCAATCTCGACACAATCAAACGCCCATGCTAGGATGATTCAAATTATGCTCTTTGAAGACACAAATTCTGAATTTTGCAAGCCCTAGGCCGACACATGCATCAACTCCTCAAGCTTTTCATTCTTTCTCTCATTTTCTCTCTTTCCCTCATTCTTTCTCTCATCTCTTCTCTCTCTCTCTCTCGGCCTTGGCTGAAATTATACTCTCCATAGCTTGAGTTCATCATCCTAAGGTTCTTCAAGACATGCAAGTTGCTAAGGAGCTCGACCAAGCAAGCTAGATTGCAAAAAACACACATGCAAGTTCATTTTGGCTTAGGTAAGTTTAATAGCTCCTATTTGTTTTTCTTTTTGTTCTAGCCACTTGCACATACTAAGAACATGGTTACTAAGCTAGGAAATTAGAGAATCTCAAGTTGTGTCTCAGCTAAGCAAGGAAAAAAGTCGACATTGTGCTTCATCAAGAGTTTGTGCATCTTCTTTGTTGTCTTTCTAAGGTGATGGCTAAAACTCTTTTGAAAAGCTTTCAAAAACCACATGCATGCCTTTAAATGTCTATTTTTACCTCTGTACTTGTGATATATGTGTGTACATGAGCTTTTGTGAACATGCATGGCAAGATACTTGGCTAGAATGTGAAGATAGGTGAAATCGCGTATTTGGCAGCTTTCTATTCTGTTGGAGCGAAGTGATTTTGACCAGGTAAATGATGTGGAAAATGCATGAAAATTGGTAGTGACTATTTTTTCCAGTTCTTAGAATTTTTCATAGAAATAGGCCAAAGCTAATTTTGACTCTAATGTCCGCAAAATGGAAAAACATTGAAGGGTGACCAAATCTGGAAAATCCGGGAAAATGAAGCAGGTTTTGGCAGATTCACTGTCCTTGTAGAACGAACCCGTTTTGACTAAGAAAATGACATCCAAAATTCATGAAATTTGGTATGCTGCTATATTTTTCCGTTATGGACATTTTTGTCACAAATAGACTAAGGCTAAATCGGACCCTAAAGTCCTCAAAAATGACAAGTATTGAAATGTATGCAAATTTGGACAGTTTTGCGTAGTCTCACGGTTTTGGCTATAACTCTTGAACCCGAACTCCAAATGATGCGAGGTTTGTTTCTGAATTTAGTTCACTCCTTAAGATTTAATTTGACATCTTGTTCACTGGAATTGGAGATTGTTTGCTTGTCTCAATGATTGTGAGAATACAGTCCATTGCAGTGAGGGTTTTCGTCTAGTGATATGCTTTGAAAATTATTGTAACTTCTCTTGTTGTATCAAATGCTTGGGATTGTGTCACTTGGATGTTGTGTGGACTGTTTTGAATGCTTGAGGTTGTTTTAATTAATAGATGCGTGGCTTGAGTTTATTTACGTGACAACTTAGGGCTTAATCGCACGGGTGAGCATGAATTGAAACCCTAATGGCTAAGAAACTCGCTAAGTGTTGATCCTATGGATATTGTGTTTAATTGTGTGATTAGTAGGCTGCCCGTAGTTGCCCTTATAGCCCTAAATATGATTCCGATGATTACATGTTGACAAGTAGGCCATTCTTGCACCCGGTCCCACGTAGATGTCGTTGCATGTTGCATGACCTTATTATTTGATTACGTGAACTTCGTAATGAGTTATATGACTTGGTTTACATGTGTTACATGGCTGTCCGTTTAATATTCATATAACTCCATGTGATTTATAAGTGAAATTTCTTGTCATATTGTGCCTCGGGTGTTTACTTGTCATTGTGCAATCTTATGACTGCTCGGAGGCAACCTACTTTGTTATCCTCCTAATGTGATATATTAAATGTCATAAATGTGCATTGCATACAAGGTTGCAACCTTTTATTCTGGCGTGGTAGCGTTCACGCACACCGGGCGGCATCGGGCTTGCCGGTGCAACCGTGACTACCATTGTCCAATTCCCTCTCTTGCTTGGGGGCTAGAGTTCCTCGGAGAGTTGGGTCGTAGGATTTTGGGGTACATCCAGAGTACACCCATTTGGCGTGATAAAAGGATGATTTGAAGTCAGCCACAACAACTGCCACTGGAACTGAACTAAGAGCAAAAGCCCACCGTATCCTTTTCACTATGTGTATAAGTACTCTCGCTTCGTTCCTAGAGGACCTCTGGGAGGAAAGATAGGTAGTTGTGTTCATTTACATTTATATTACATGATGTACTTACTTGTGATATATGTCATGCTTGCAAAAAGGGTTTTCATAAGTTGAACTGAAAAATGAGTTTTAAAACTTATTTCTCATTCCCCCTCGCTGAGTTCATAAGGACTCACACTCTTTTATCATCTCAAGTAAAGAAGACCAGGAACAGGTACCCGAGGACAACGTGCCTAATGATGATTCCTTTGAATGATTGCTTGCCCTATATGCGTTACTTGACTATGGCCATTTTGTGAACGATATGTTGCTTGAAGACTATTTCTTGTGTTGCTTCTTGTTGTATTGTAAATGACCCTCGTTGTAATTTGGGGTCTAATTTTGCCTTGTACTGACCATAACTAGATAGACACTAATATGGTCATTTTTGTTATCGCTACTGGTTAGTATCTATCGCAGGCTTCAGAAGTATCAGGTAAATGATTAAGTAAAATGAATCTATCCAATCTTAAGCAGGTACTCATTGGTAAGCCAAGATCAACAGGTACTTTTGTAACAAGTATTGACAAACAAACGAGACATAGTATGTATCATGCTAGGTTCTTAATCAAACGAGACTTTGAGTTAACTAGTAGACGTTTTGACTGGTGATAAATAGTAATCTTAGTTGGAAAGGAATTTGAGATTGAAAGTTAGAGGCCTTTAGAAAATTAGGTCAAACTAATGAGCCCAATTACAACCGTTATGCTGCCGATTTTTCGGAGAATTTGTGGAGTTTAGGCTAAATGTTAAGTGTTAAACTTTCATGAACGATTAAGTATGTAATACGACTTGAATGTTTAGATCACATCCTAGTCTAACCTTAAAGGTCGGGTTAGGGCATGACATCACAAGCCCTATGCCCTCGCCCAGCCTCTACGTGAAGCGAAATTGTCTTGCCCAAGGTGCAGTGGGATTCGGTAATAGAAATATGGTGGATAAAGTATGTAGGCAACCCTAACCGGGGCAAAAAAAATTGAAAAGGGGCGGTGCAACACGAGGACTTCCCAGGGGGTCGCCCATCCTAGTACTATACTCGCCCAAGCATGCTTAACTTCGGAGTTCTGATGGGATCTGATGCATTAGTGCTGGTATGATCGCACCCGTCATGTTGTGGGCACAAATCCATTATGTGTTGACCGTTCACCGTGCCAGCCTAGATAGATGGCCTATTCAAAAGGCCCAATGGGCTTAACGACAACCCATCCGCTTCTACAACGCAGCATCCTCGCAAGATATGTATCGATGCATTGTAAGGCCATCTAATGTCCCGCGAGTTAGGTTGTCGTCCTTTTAACAGCTCACGATGTACGATCCAGGATGAAAAAATAGAGGAAAAGAAGAAAAGTATTTTGAAACTTATGAAAACGTTCTATTTTGGGCTCCAAAAACAGACGTAGCCGAGCAGGCTTGCTGCCCTCGTCGTAGAGCTCTCGGAGAGCTTTCCAAGGGTATGCTGTGCACTGCGTAACTCCTTACAATTCAAATGTTATGGGCACTGGAGCGACGTAGACCTGGTCACAATCCCTATGCCCTCGGTTTGCGGGCCCTGCCTCTACGTGAAGCGAAGTTGTCTTGCCCAAGGTGCCATGGGATTCGGTAATAGAAATGTCGTGGATAAAGCATCTTGGCAACCCTAACTGGGGCAAAAAAAATTGAAAAAGGGGGGTGCAACACGAGGACTTCTCTGGGGGTCACCCATCCTAGTACTACTCTCACCCAAGCACGCTTAACTTCGGAGTTTTGATGGGATCCGTTGCATTAGTACTGGTGCGATCGCACCCGCCATGTATTGGGCACAAATCCTTTATGTGTTGACGGTTCACAGTCTCAGCCCAGAGAGATGGCCCATTCAAAAGGCCCAATGGGCTTAACAACAACCCATCCGCTTCAACAACGTATCATACTAGTAAGACGTGATATCGTCGCATTGTAGGGCCCTGTAATATACCGCGAGTTTGGTTGTCGTCCTTTTAACAGCTCACGACGTATGATCTGGGAATGAAAAACTGAGCAAAAGAAGGAAAGTGGCCCGAAATTGATGAAAACCTTCGATTTTGGGCTCTGAAAATAAGCGTAGCTGAGATGGCTTGCTACCCCCGTCGTAGAGCTCACGGATAGCTTTCCAATGGTATGCTGTACACCGCGTAACTCCTTACGGATCAAAAGTTGTGGGCATCGGAGCAACGGAGACCTAATCACAAGCCCATGCTCTCGGTTTGAGGGCCCAGCCTCTACGTGAATCACAGTTGTCTTGCCCATGGTACCGTGGGATTCAGTAATAGAAATGTGGTGGATAAAGTATCTTGGCAACCCTAACCGGGGCAAAAAAAACTAAAAATGGAGGTTACAACACGAGGACTTCCCAGGGGGTCACCCATCCTAGTACTACTCTCGCCCAAGCACGCTTAACTTCAGAGTTCTTATGGGATCCAGTGCATTAGTGCTTGTATGATCACCCCCGTCATGTTATGGGCACAAATCCTTTATGTGTACAAATCCTTTATGTGTTGATGGTTCACAGTCGCAGCCCAGATAGATGGCCCATTCAGAAGGCCTAATGGGCTTAACGATAACCTATCCGCTTCAACAACTCAGTATCCTCATAAGACGTGATATCAACGCGTTGTAGGGTCTTGCAATATCCCGCGAGTTAGGTTGTCATCCATTTAACAGCTCACGACGTACGATCCGGGATTGAAAAATAGTGTAAAAGAAGGAAAGTGGCCCGAAATTGATGAAAATGTTTAATTTTGGGCACCGAAAATAGGCGCAGTAGAGATGGCTTTCTGCCCCCGTTGTAGAGCTCTCGGATAGCTTTCGAATGGTATGCTGTGCGCCGCGTAACTCCTTACGGATCAAAAATTATGGGCACCAGAGTGACAGAGACCTAGTCGCATGCCCCACGCCCTCGGTTTGCGGGCCCAGTCTCTACGTGAAGCGAAGTTGTCTTGCCCAAGGTGCCGTGGGATTCGGTAATAGAAATGTGGTGGATAAAGCATCTTGGCAAGCCTAACCGGGAAAAAAAATTGAAAAGGGGGTATAACACGAGGACTTCCAAGGGGGTCACCAATCCAAGTACTACTCTCGCCCAAGTACGCTTAAGTTCGGAGTTCTAATGGGATCCGGTGCATTAGTGCTGGTATGATCGCACCCGTCATGTTGTGGGCACAAATACTTTATGTGTTGACGGTTCACAGTCCCAGCCTAGAGATAAGGCCCATTCAAAAGGCCCAATGGGCTTAATGACAACCCATTTGTTTCAACAATGCAGCTTCCTCGCAAGACGTGATATCGACGCATTATAGGGCCCTGTAATATCCCGCGAGTTAGGTTGTTGTCATTTTAACAGCTCCCGACGTACGATCTGGGATGGAAAAAACAGAGCAAAAGTAGAAAATTTGCTTGAAAATGATGAAAACATTCGATTTTGGTCTCCAAAAACAGGTGCAGCTGAGCAGGCTTGTTGCCTTCGTCTTAGAGCTCTCGGAGAGCTTTCCAACGGTATATTGTGCGTCGCGTAACTTCTTACAGATCAAAAGTTATGGGCACTAGAGCGACGGAGACCTGGTCACAAGCCCTACGCCCTCGGGTTGCGGGCCTAGCCTCTACATTAAGCGAAGTTGTCTTGCCCAAGGTGCCGTGGGATTCGATAATAAAAATGTGGTGGATTAAGTATCTTGACAACCCCAACCGGGGCAAAAAAAAAATGATAAGGAGGTGCAACACGAGGACTTCCCAGGGGGTCACCCATCCTAGTACTACTCTCGCCCAAGTAGGCTTAACTTCGGAGTTCTGATGGGATCCGGTGCATTAGTGCTGTATGATCATACCCGTCATGTTGTGGGCACAAATCCTTTATATGTTGACCGTTCACAGTCCCAGCCCAGAGAGATGTCCCATTCAAAAGGCCCAATGGGCTTAACGATAACTCATTCGCTTCAACAACGCAGCGTCCTCGCAAGACGTGTTATCGACGCGTTGTAGGGCCCTGTAATATCCTGCAAGTTAGGTTGTCGTCCTTTTAACAGCTCACGACGTACGATACGAGACATAAAAATAGAGAAAAAGAAAAAAAGTGGTCTGAAACTAATGAAAACATTCGATTTTGGGCTCCAAGAATAGGCGCAGCCCAGCAGGCTTGTAGCCCCAGTCGTAGAGCTCTCGGAGAGCTTTCCAACGATATGATGTGCGCCGCATAACTCCTGGCGGATCAAAATTTATAGGCACTGGAGCGACGGAGACTTGGTCACAAGCCCTACGCCCTCGGTTCGCGGGCCCAGCCTCTACGAGAAGCGAAGTAGTCTTGCCCAAGGTCCCGTGGGATTCGATAATAGAAATGTGGTGGATAAAGTATCTTGGCAACCCTAACCGGGGCAAAAACATTTGAAAAGGGGAGGTGCAACACGTGGACTTCCCAAGGGCTCACCCATCCTAGTACTACTCTCGCCCAAGCACGCTTAACTTCGGAGTTCTGATGGGATCTGGGGCATTAGTGCTGGTATGATCGCATCCATCATGTTGAGGGCACAAATCCTTTATGTGTTGACGGTTCACAGTCCCAGCCCCGAGAGATGGCCCATTCAAAAGGCCCAATGGGCTTTACCACAACCTATCCGCTTCAACAACGCAGCATCCTCGTATGACGTGATATCGACGCGTTGCAGGACCCAGTAATATAGCGCGAGTTAGGTTGTTGTCCTTTTAATAGCTCACGACGTGATATCGATGTGATGTAGGGCCCTCTAATCTCCCGCAAGTTACGTTGTCATCCTTTTAACAGCTCACGACGTACGATCCAGGACGAAAAAATAGAGGAATGGAAGAAAAGTGATTTGAAACTGATAAAAATTTATGATTTTGGACTCCGAAAATAGGCGCAGCCGGGCAGGCTTGCTGCCTCAGTGGTAGAGCTCTCGGAGAGCTTTCCAACGGTATGTTGTGCGCCGCGTAACTCCTTACGGATTAAAAGTTATGGACACCGGAGCGACGGAGTCCTGGTCACAAGCCCAACGCCCTCGGTTTTATTGCCCAGCCACTACGTGAAGCAAAGTTGTCTTGCCCAAGGTGCCGTGGGAATCGGTAATAGAAATGTGGTGGGTAAAGTATCTTGGCAACCCTAACCGGGGCAAAAAAAATTGAAAAGTGGCGGTGCAACATGAGGACTTCCCAGGGGGTCACCCATTCTAGTACTACTCTCCCCCAAGTACGCTTAACTTCGGAGTTCTGATGGGATTCGGTGCATTAGTGCTAGTATGATCGTACCCATCATGTTGAGGGCACAAATCCTTTATGTGTTGACGGTTCACAGTCTCAGCCCAGTTAGATGGCCCATTCAAATGGCCCAATGGGCTTAACGATAACCCATTTGCTTTAACAACGCAGCATCCTCGCAAGACGTGATATCGACGCGTTGTAGGGCCTATAATATCCCGCGAGTTAGGTTGTCATCCTCTTAACAGCTCACGACGTACGATCCGAGATGAAAAAACAGAGAAACAAAAGAAAAGTGGCCAGAAACTGATGAAAACATTCGATTTAGGGCTCCGAAAATAGGGGCAGCCGAGCAGGCTTGTTGCCCCCGTCGTAGTGCTCTCGGAGAGCTTTTCAACTGTATGATGTGCGCCGTGTAACTCCTTACGGATCAAAAGTTATAGGCACAAGAGTGCCGGAGACCTGGTCACAAGCCCTACACCCTCGGTTTACGCGCCCAGCCTCCAAGTGAAATGAAGTTGTCTAGCCCAAGGTGCCGTGGGATTCGGTAATAGAAATGTGGTGGATAAAGTATCTCGGCAACCCTAACCGGGGCAAAAAAAATTGAAAAGGGTGGTGCAACACGAGGACTTCCCAGGGGGTCACCCATCCTAGTACTACTGCCGCCCAAGCACGTTTAACTTCAGAGTTCTGATGGGATCCGGTGCATTAGTGCTAGTTTGATCGCACCCGTCATGTTGTGGGCTCAAATCCTTTATGTGTGGACGGTTCACAGTCCCAGCCCCGAGAGATGGCCCATTCAAAAGGCCCAATGGGCTTAACCACAACCCATCCTCTTTAACAACGCAACAACCTTGCAAGACATGATATCGATGCGCTGTAGGGCCCTGTAATATCCAACGAATTAGGTTGTCGTCCTTTCAACAGCTCACGACGTACGATCCGGGATGAAAAAATAGAGCAAAAGAAGAAAAGTGGTCCAAAACTAATGAAAACATTTGATTTTGGGCTCCGAAAATAGCCCCGGCCAAGCAGGCTTGCTGCCCACGTCGTAGAGCTCTTGCAAAACTTTCCAACGGTATACTATTCATAGCGTAACTCCTTTCGGATCAAAAGTTATGGGCACCGGAGTGACAAAGACTTGGTAACAAGCCCTACGTCCTCGGTTTACGGGCCCAGCCGCTACATGAAGCGAAGTTGTCTTGCCCAAGGTGCCGTAGGATTCAGTAATAGAAATGTGGTGGATAAAGTATCTTGGTAACCCTAACCGGGGCAAAAAAAAATTGGAAATGGGGGGTGCAACAAGAGGACTTCCCAGGGGGTCACCCATCCTAGTACTACTCTCGTCCAAGCACGCTTAACTTCGGAGTTCTGATGGGATCCGGTGCATTAGTGCTGGTATGATAGCAACCGTCATGTTCTGAGCACAAATCCTTTATGTGTTGACCGTTCACAATCCCAGCTTAAAGAGATGGCCCATTCAAAATGCCCAATGGGCTTAACGACAACATATCTACTTCAACAACGCAACATCCTCACAGGACGTGATATCGATGTGATGTAGGGCCCTCTAATGTCCCGCAAGATACATTGTCATCCTTTTAACAGCTCACGACGTACGATCCAGGACGGAAAAATAGAGGAAAGGTAGAAAAGTGATTTAAAATTGATGAAAATGTTCGATTTTGGCCTCCGAAAATAGGCGCCGCCGGTCAGGCTTACTGCCTCAGTCGTAGAGCTCTAGGAGAGCTTTCCAATGGTATGCTGTGCGCCGCGTAACTCCATACGGATTAAAAGGTATGGGCACCAAAGCGACGGAGTCCTGGTCACAAGCCCCACGCCCTCGGTTTGCTTGCCCAGCCGCTACGTAAAGCAAAGTTGTCTTGCCCAAGGTGCCGTGGGAATCGATAATAGAAATGTGGTGGGTAAAGTATCTTGGCAACCCTAACCGGGGCAAAAAAAATGAAAAGGGGGGTGCAACACGAGGACTTCCCAGGGGGTCACCCATCCTAGTACTACTCTCGCCCAAGTACGCTTAACTTCGGAGTTCTTATGGGATCCGGTGCATTAGTGCTGGTATGATCGCACCCGTCATGCTGAGGGTACAATCCTTTATGTGTTAACGGTTCACAGTCCCAGCCTAGATATATGGCCCATTCAAAAGGCCCAATGGGCTTGACCAAAACCTATCCGCTTCAACAACGCAGCATCCTCGTAAGACGTGATATCGACGCGTTGTAGGACCCTGTAATATCGCGCGAGTTAGGTTGTTGTCCTTTTAACAGCTCACGACGTACGATCCAGGATGGAAAAACAGATGAAAGAAGAAAAGTGACCCGAAACAGATGAAAACAGTTGATTTTAGGTTTTGAAAACAGGCGCAGCCTAGCAGGCAGGCTGTCCCCATCGTAGAGCACTCGGAGAGCTTTCCAACGGTATGCTGTGCGCCGCGTAACTCCTTACAAATTAAAAGTTATGGGCGTCGGAGCGACAGATACCTGGTCACAAGCCCCACGCCCTCGGTTTACGAGCCCAACCGTTACGTGAAGCGAAGTTGTCTTGCCCAAGATGCCGTGGGAATCAGTAATAGAAATGTGGTGGATAAAGTATCTTGGCAACCCTAATCGAGGCAAAAAAAATTGAGAAATAGAGGTACAACACGAGGACTTCCCTGGGGGTCACCAATCCAAGTAGTACTCTCGCCCAAGCACGCTTAACTTCGGAGTTCTGTTGGGATCCGGTGCATTAGTGCTGGTATGATCGCACCCATCATGTTGTGGTCACAAATCCTTTATGTGTTGACGGTTCACAGTCCCAGTCCAGAGAGATGGCCCATTCAAAAGGCCCAATGGGCTTAACGATAACCTATCTGCTTTAACAATGCAGCATCCTCGCAAGACTTGATATCGACGAGTTGTAGGGCCCTATAATATCCCGTGAGTTATGTTGTCATCCTTTTAACAGCTCACGACGTACGATCCGAGATGAAAAAATAGAAAAACTGAAGAAAAGTGGCCAGAAACTGATGGAAACATTCAATTTGGGGCTCTGAAAACAAGCGCAGCCGAGTAGGCTTGTTGCCCCCGTCGTAGTGCTCTCGGAGAGCTTTTCAACAGTATGCTGTGTGCCGTGTAACTCATTACGGATCAAAAGTTATGGGCACAAGAGTGCCGGAGACCTGGTCACAAGCCTTGCGCCCTCGGTTTACGCGCCCAGCCTCTAAGTGAAATGAAGTTGTCTGGCCCAAGGTGCCGTGGGATTCGGTAATAGAAATGTAATGGATAAAGTATCTTGGCAACCCTAACCGGGGCAAAAAAAATTGAAAAGGGTGTTGCAACACGAGGACTTCCCAAGGGGTCACCCATCCTAGTACTACTGTCGCCCAATCACGCTTAACTTCGGAGTTATGATGGGATCCGGTGCATTAGTGCTAGTTTGATCACACCCGTCATGTTGTGGGCTCAAATCCTTTATGTGTTGATGGTTCACAGTCCCAGCCCCGAGAGATGGCCCATTCAAAAGGCCTAATGGGCTTAACCACAACCCATCCGCTTTAACAACGCAGCAACCATGCAAGACGTGATATCGATATGCTGTAGGGCCCTGTAATATCCCATGAATTAGGTTGTCGTCCTTTTAACAGCTCACGACGTACGATTCGGGATGAAAAAATAGAGAAAAAGCAAAAAAATGGCCCGAAACTGATGAAAACATTCGATTTTGAGCTCCGAAAATAGGCATGGCCAAGCAGGCTTGCTGCCCGCGTCGTAGCGCTCTTGAAGAGCTTTCCAACGGTATGCTGTGCAAAGCGTAACTCCTTACGGATCAAAAGTTGTGGGCACCGGAGCGACAGAGACCTGGTAACAAGTACTATGCCCTCGGTTTAAGGGCCCAACCTCTACGTGAAGCGAAATTGTCTTGCCCAAGGTGCCGTAGGATTCAGTAATAGAAATGATGTGGAAAAGTATCTTGTTAACCCTAACCGGGGAAAAAAAATTGAAAAAGGGGGTGCAACAGTAGGAGTTCCCAAGGGGTCACCCATCCTAGTACTACTCTCGCCAAAGCACGCATAACTTCGGAGTTCTGATGGGATCTGATGCATTAGTGCTGGTATGATCGCAACCGTCATGTTGTGAGCACAAATCCTTAATGTGTTGACCGTTCACAATCCCAGCCCAAAGAGATGGCCCATTCAAAAGGCCCAATGGGCTTAACGACAACCTATCTGCTTCAATAATGCAACATCCTCACAGGACGTGATATCGATGTGATGTAGGGCCCTCTAATGTCCCGCAAGTTATGTTGTTGTCCTTTTAACAGCTCGCAACGTACGATCCAGGGCAGAATAATAGAGGAAATGAAGAAAAGTGATTTGAAACTGATGAAAATGTTCGATTTTGGGCTCTGAAAATAGGCGCAGCCGGGCAGGTTTACTGCCTCAGTCGTAGAGCTCTCGGAGAGCTTTCCAACGGTATGCTGTGCGCCGCGTAACTCCTTACGAATTAAAACTTATAGGCACCGGAGCGACAGAGACCTGGTCACAAGCCCCACGCCCTCGGTTTGCCGGCCCAGCCTCTACGTGATGCGAGGTTGTCTTTCCCAAGGTGCCATAGGAATCGGTAATAGGAATGTGGTGGATAAAGCATCTTGGCACCCCTAACCGGGGTAAAAAAAACTGAAAAGGGGGGTGCAACACGAGGACTTCCCATGGGGTCACCCATCCTAGTACTACTCTCGCCCAAGTACGCTTAACTTAGGAGTTCTGATGGGATCCAGTGCATTAGTGCTGGTATGATCGCACCCGTCATGTTGAGGGCATAAATCTTTTATGTGTTGACGGTTCACAATCCCAACCTAGAGAGATAGCCCATTCAAAAGGCCCAATGGGCTTAACGTCAACCCATCCACTTCAACAACGCAGAATCCTCGCAAGACTTGATATCGATGCATTGTTGGGCCCTGTAATATCCCGCGAGTGAGGTTGTCGTCCTTTTAACAAGTCACGACGTGAGATCCGGGATCGAAAAATAGGGGAAAAGAAGAAAAGTGGCCCGAAATTGATGAAAACATTCCATTTTGGGCTCCGAAAACGGGCCTAGCTTAGCTGGCTGGCAGCCCCCGTCGTAGAGCTCTCGGAGTGCTTTCCAACGGTATGTTGTGCGCCACGTAACTCCTTACGGATTAAAAGTTTTGGGCAACGGAGCGACGGAGACCTTGTCACAAGCCCTATGCCCTCGGTTTTCAGGCCCAGCCTCCATGTGAAGTGAAGTTGTCTTGCATAAGGTGCCGTGGGATTCGGTAATAAAAATGTGGCGGATAAAGTATCTTAGTAACCCTAACCGGGGCAAAAACAATTGAAAAGGGGGGGTGCAACACGAGGACTTCCAAGGGGGTCACCTATCCTAGTACTACTCTCGGCCAAGCACGCTTAACTTCGGAGTTCTGATGGGATCCGGTGTATTAGTACAGGTATGATCGCACCCGTCATGTTGTGGGCACAAATCCTATATGTGTTGACCATTCACGGTCCCAGCCCAGAGAGATGGCTCATTCAAAAGGCCCATTGGGCTTAACGACAACCCATCCGCTTCAACAACGCGGCATCCTCGTAAGACGTGATATCGACGAGTTTTAGGGCCCTCTAATGTACCACAAGTTTGGTTGTCGTGCTTTTAACAGCTCACGATGTACGGTCTGCGACCAAAAAATAGAGGAAATAAAGAAAAGTGGCCCGAAACAGATGAAAACGTTAGATTTTGGGCTCCTAAGATAGGCGCAGCTATGCAGGCTTGCTGCCCTCGTCGTAAAGCTCTCGGAGAGCTTTCCAACGGTATGCTGTGCGCCGTGTAACTCTTTACGGATTAAAAGGTATGGGAACCGGAGTGACAGAAACCTGGTCACAAGCCAGCCGCGTAACTCTTTACGGATCAAAAGTTATTGGCACCGGAGCAACGGAGACCGGGTCACAAGCCCTACGCCCTCGGTTTGCGGGCCTAGCCTCTACTTGTAGCGAAGTTGTCTTGCCCAAGGTGCCATGGGTTTCGGTAACAGAAATGTGGTTGGTAAAGTATCTTGGGAACCCTATTCGGGGCAAAAAAAATTAAAAATGGGGGGTGCAACACGAGGACTTCCTAGGGGGTCACCCATCCTAGTACTACTCTCGCCCAAGCACGCTTAACTTCAGAGTTCTGATTGGATCCGGTGCATTAGTACGGGTATGAACACACCCGTCATGTTGTGGGCACGAATCCTTTATTTGTTGACCGTTCACAGTCCAAGCCCTGGGAGATGGCCTATTCAAAAGGCCCAATGAGCTTAACGAGAACCTATCTGCTTCAACAATGCAGTATCATCTCAAGACGTGATATCGACGCGTTGTAAGGCCCTCTAATGTCCAGCGAGTTAGGTTTTCGTCCTGTTAACAGCTCACGACGTACGATCCGGGACGGAAAAATAGAGCAAAAGAAGAAAAGTGGCCCGAAACTGATGAAAATGTTCGATTTTGGTCTTTGAAAATAGGGGCAGCCGAGAAGGCTTGCTGCCCCCGTCGTAGAACTCTTGGAGTGCTTTCCAACAGTATGCTGTGCGCTGTGTAACTCCTTACAGATCAAATGTTATGGGCATCGGAGCGACGGAGACCTGGTCATAAGCCCCATGCCCTCGGTTTGTGGGCCCAGCCTCTACGTGAAGCGAAGTTGTCTTGCCCAAGGTGCCATGGGATTCGGTAATAGAAATGTTGCGGATAAAGCATCTTGGCAAGCCTAACCGGGGCAAAATATATTGAAAATGGGGGGTGCAACGCGAGGACTTACAGGGGGTCACCTATCCTAGCACTACTCTCGCCCTAGCACGCTTAACGTCAGAGTTCTGATGGTATCTGGTGCATTGTTGCTGGTATGATCGCACCCGTCATGTTGTGGGCACAAATCCTTTATGTGTTGACGGTTCACAATCCTAGCCCAGAGAGATGGCCCATTCAAAAGGCCCAATAGGCTTAACGACAACCCATCCGCTTCAACAATGCAGCATCCTCACAAGTCGTGATATCGATGCGTTGTAGGGCCCTCTAATGTCTTGCGAGTAAGGTTGTAATCTTTTTAACAGCTCACGACGTACGATCCGGGATGAAAAAATAGCGCAAAAGAAGTAAAGTGGCCCGAAAGTCATGAAAACATTCGATTTTAGGCTCCGAAAACAGGCGCAGATGAGCAAGCTGGCTTCACCCGTCGTAGAGCTCTCGGAGAGCTTTCCAACGGTATGCTGTGCGCCATGTAAATCCTTACAGATCAAAAGTGATGGGCACCGGAGTGACGGAGACCTGGTCATAAGCCCTACTCCCTCGGTTTGTGGGCCCAGCCTCTATGTGAAGAGAAGTTGTCTTGCCTAATGTGACGTGGGATTCGTTAATAGAAATGTGGTGGATAAAGTATCACGACAACCCTAACCGGGGAAAAAAAATTTGAAAAGGGGGGTGCAACACAAGGACTTCCCAGGGGGTCGCCCATCCTAGTACTACTATCACCCAAGCACGCTTAACTTCGGAGTTCTGATGGCATCCGGTGCATTGTTGCTGGTATGATCGCACCCGTGATGTTGTTGGCACAAATCCTTTATGTGTTAACCGTTCACAGTCCCAGCCCAGAGAGATGGCCCATTCAAAAGGCCTAATGGTCTTAACGACAACCCATCCGCTTCAACAATGCAACATTCTCGCAAGACGTGATATCGACACATTGTAGGGCCCTCTAATATCCCGCGAGTTAGGTTCTCATCCTTTTAACACCTCACGACGTACGATCCGGGATGAAAAAACAAAGCAAAAGAAGAAAGGTTGTCCGAAACAGATGAAAATGTTCAATTTTGGGCTCCGAAAACAGTCGCAGCCGAGCTTGCTTGCTACCCTCGTCGTAGAGCTCCCAGAGAGCTTTCCAATTGTAGTCTGTGTGCCGCGTAACTCCTTACAGGTCAAAAGTTAGGGGCACCGGAGCGACAGAGACCTGGTCTCGAGCCCTACGTCCTCGGTTTGCCGGCCCAACCTCTACATGAAGTGAAGCTGTCTTGCCCAAGGTGCGGTGGGACTCGGTAATGGAAATGTGGTGGATAAAGTATCTTGTTAACCCTAACCGGGGAAAAAAAATTGAAAAAGGGGGTGCAACAGTAGGAGTTCCCAAGGGGTCACCCATCCTAGTACTACTCTCGCCAAAGCACGCATAACTTCAAAGTTCTGATGGGATCTGGCGCATTAGTGTTTGTATGATTGCACCTGTCATGTTGAGGGCACAAATCCTTTATGTGTTGATGGTTCACAGCCACAACCGAGAGAGATGGCCCATTCAAATGGACCAATGGGCTTAACGACAACCCATCCAATTCAACAACACAGCATCCTCGTAAGACGTGATATCAACTCAATGTAGATCCATCTAAAGTCCGGCGAGTTAGGTGGTCGTCCTTTTAACAGCTCACGACGTGAGATCTGGGACTGAAAAACAATGCAAAAAAAGAATAGTGGCCCGAAATAGATTAAAACGTTCGATTTTGGGCTCCGAGAATAGGCGCAGCTGAGCAGGCTGGCTGTCCGCGTCGTAGAGCTCTCGGAGAGCTTTCCAACGGTATACTGTGCAACGCGTAACTCCTTAGGGATTAAAAGTTGTGTGCATCGAAGCGACAGAGACCTGGTCATTAGCCCTACGCCCTCGGTCTGTGAGCCCAGCCTCTACGTGAAGCGAAGTTGTCTTGCCCAAGGTTCCGAGGGATTCGGTAATAGAAAATGTGGTGGATAAAGTATCTCGGCAACCCTAACCGGGGCAAAAAAAAGAGAAAAGGGGGGGTGCAACATGAGGACTTCCTAGGGGGTCATCCATCCTAGTACTACTCTCACCCAAGCACGCTTAACTTCGGAGTTCTGATGGAATCTGGTGCATTAGTGCTGGTATGGTCGCACCCGTCATGCTGTGGGCACAAATCCTTTATGTGTTGACAGTTCACAATCCCAGCCCAGAGAGATGGCCCAGTCAAAAGGCCCAATGGGCTTAACGACAACCCATCCGCTTTAACAACGTAGCATCCTCGCAAGACGTGATATCGACGTGTTGTAAGGACCTTTAATATCCCGCAAGTTAGGTTGTCGTCCTTTTAATAGCTCACGACGTACGATCTGGGATGAAAAATCAGAGCAAAAGAAGAAAAGTGGCCCGAAACTGATGAAAACATTCGATTTTGGGTTCCGAAAACAAGCACAGCTGTGCAGGCTTGCTGCCCAGTTCGTAGAGCTCTCGGAAAGCTTTCCAACGGTATGCTGTACTCCACGTAACTATTTACAAATCCAAAGTTATGGGCACCGGAGCGACGGAGACCTGGTCACAAGCCCTACGCCCTCGGTTTGCGGGCCCAGCCTCTACGTTAAGCGAAGTTGTCTTGCCCACGGTGCCGTGGGATTCGGTAATAGAAATGTTGTGGATAGAGTATCTTGGCAACCCTATCTACGGAAAAAAAAAATTGAAAAAGGGGGGTGCGACACGAGGACTTCCCGAAGGTTCACCCATACTAGTACTACTCTCGCCCAAACACGCTTAACTTCGGAGTTCTGATGGGATCCGGTGCATTAGTGCTGGTATGATCGCACCCGTCATGTTGTGGGCACAAATCCTTTATGTATTGACCGTTCACAGTCCCAACCAGAGAGATGGCCCATTCAAAAGGCCCAATGAGCTTAACGATATCCCATGAGCTTCAACAACGCAGCATCCTCACAAGACATGATATAGACGTGTTGTAGGGCCCTCTAATGTAACACGAGTTAGGTTGTCATCCTTTTAACAGCTCACGACGTACGATTTGGGACTAAAAAACAGAGAAAAAAAGAAAAGTGGCCCAAACTGATGAAAACGTTCGATTTTGGGCTCCGAAAACAGGAGCAGCCAAGCAGGCTTGCTGCCCCCGTCGTAGAGCTCTCGAAGATCTTTCGAACGGTATGCTATGCACCACGTAACGCCTTACGGATCAAAAGTTATGGGCACCGAATAGACGGAGACTTGGCCATAAGCCCTACGTCCTCGGTTTGCGGGCCCAGCCTTTACGAGAAGCGAAGTTGTCTTGGCCAAGGTGCCGTGGGATTCGGTAATAGAAATGTGGTGGATAAAGCATCTTGTCAAGCCTAACCAGGGAAAAAATTTTTGAAAAGGGGGGTGCAACATGAGGACTTCTCAAGGGGTCACCCATCCTAGTACTACTCTTGCCCAAGCACGCTTAACTTCGGAGTTCTGATGGGATCCGGTGCATTAGTGCTGGTATGATCGAACCCGTTATGTTTTGGGCACAAATCCTTTATGTGTTGAAGGTTCACAGCCCCAGCCCAGACAGATGGCCTATTTAAAAGGCCCAATGGGCTTAACGACAACCCATCCACGTTAGCAACGTAGCATCCTCGCAAGACGTGATATCGACGCATTGTAAGGCCCTTTAATATCCTGCGAGTTTGGTTGTCGTGCTTTTAACAGCTCACGATGTAAGATCTGGAATGAAAAATCAGAGCAAAAGAAGAAAAGTGGCCAGAAACTGATGAAAACTTTTGATTTTGGGTTCCGAAAATAGGCACAGCCAAGCAGGCTTGCTACCCACGTCGTAGAGCTCTCCGAAAGCTTTCCAACGGTGTGCTGTGCACCGCGTAACTCCTTACGGATAAAAAGTTATGGGTACCGGAGCGATAGAGACTTGGTCACAAGCCCTACGCCCTCAGTTTTCGAGCCCAGCCTCTACGTGAATCGAAATTGTCTTGCCCAAGGTTCTGTGGGATTCGGTAATAGAAATGTTGTGGATAAAGTATCTTGGCAACCCTAACCGGCTCAAAAAAATTGAAAAGGTGGGGTGCAACACGAGGACTTCCCAGTGGGTCAACCATCCTAGTACTACTCTCGCCCAAGCACGCTTAACTTCGGAGTTCTGTTGGGATCCGGTGCATTAGTGCTTGTATGATCGCACCTATCATGTTGTGGGCACAAATCCTTTATGTGTTGACCGTTCACAGTCCCAACTAGAGGGATGGCCCATTCAAAAGGCCCAATGAGCTTAACGACATCCCATGAGCTTCAACAACGCATCATTCTCACAGGACGTGATATAGACTTGTTGTAGGGCCCTCTAATGTCCCACGAGTTAGGTTATCGTCTTTTTAACAGCTCACGACGTACGATCGGGGATGAAAATACAGAGGAAAAGAAGAAAAGTGGCCTGAAACTAATGAAAATGTTTAATTTTAGGCTCCGAAAATGGGCATAGTCAAGCAGGCTTGTTACCCTCGTCATAGAGCTCTCGGAGATCTTTCCAACGGTATGCTATGCATCGCATAACTCCTTACGGATCAAAAGTTATGGGCTTCGGAGCGACGGAGACCTGGTCACAAGCCCTGCGCCTTCGATTTGCAGGCTCGGTTTCTACATGAAGCGAAGTTGTCTTGCCTAAGGTGCCGTGGGATTCGGTAATTGAAATGTGGTGGATAAACTATCTTGGCAACACTAACCGGGGCAAAAAAAATTGAAAAGGGGGGTGCAACATCAGGACTTCTCAAGGGGTCACCCATCCTTCTACTGCTCTCACCCAAGCATGCTTAACTTTGGAGTTCTGATGGGATCCGGTGCATTAGTGCTAGTATGATCGTACCCGTCATGTTGAGGGCACAAATCCTCTATGTGTTGACTGTTCACAGTCCCAGCCCATAGAGACGGCCCATTCAAAAGGCCCAATGGGGTTAACGACAACTCATCCACTTCAACAATACAGCATCCTCGTAAGACTTGATATCGACGCGATGTAGGGCCTTGTAATATCCCACGAGTTAGGTTGTTGTCCTTTTAACAGCTCACGGCGTGAGATCCAGGACGGAAAAACAGAGCAAAAGAAGAATAGTGGCCCAAAACTGCTGAAAATGATCTATTTTGGGCTCAGAAAATAGGCGCAGCCGAGCAGGCTGGCTGCTCCCATCGTAGAGCTCTTGGGGACCTTTCCAATGGTATGCTGTACGCCACGTAACTCCTTGCAGATTAAAAGTTATGGGCACCGAAGCGTTGGAAACCTGGTCACAAGCCCCACGCCCTCGGTTTACGGGCCCAGCCTCTACATGAAGCGAAGTTGTTTTGCCCAAGGTGCCATGGGATTCGGTAATAGAAATGTGGTGGATAAAGTATCTTGGCAACCCTAACTGGGGCAAAAAAATTGAAAAGGGGGGGTGCAACACGAGCACTTCCCAGGGGGTCACCCGTCCTAGTACTATTTTCACCTAAGCACGCCTAATTTCAAAGTTTTGATGTGATCAGGTGCATTAATGTTGGTATGATCCCACCCATCATGTTGAGGACACAAATCCCTTATGTGTTGACGGTTCACAGTCCCATCCCAGAGAGATAGCCCATTCAAAAGGCCCAATGGGCTTAACGACAACCCATCTGCTTCAACAAGGCAGCATCCTTGTAAGACTTGATATCGACGCGTTGTAGGGCCCTGTAATATCCCGCGAGTAAGGTTATTGTCTTTTTAACAGCTCACGACGTACGATCTGGGATGTAAAGCAGAACAAAAGAAGAAAAGTGGCCCGAAACTAATGAAAACATTTGATTTTGGGCTCTGGAAACTGGCGCAGCCGAGCAAGCTTCCTGCCCTTGTCCTAGAGCTCTCGGTAAGCTTTTCAACGGTATGTTGTGCGCTGCGTAACTCCTTATAAATCAAAAGTAATGGGCACCGGAGCGACAAAGACCTAGTTACAAGCCCCACGCCCTCGTTTTGCGGGCCCAGCCTCTGTCTTGCCTAAGGTACCGTGGGATTCGGTAATAGAAATATTGTGGATAAAGTATCTTGGCAACCGTAACCAGGTCAAAAAAAATTGAAAAGGGGGGTGCAACACGAGGACTTCCCAAGTGGTCACCCATCTTAGTACTACTCTAGCCCAAGCATGCTTAACTTCAGAGTTCTGATGGGATCCGGTGTATTAGTGCTGGTATGATCGCATCCGTCAAGTTGTGGGCACAAATCCTTTATGTGTTGACCGTTCACAATCCCAACCCAGAGAGATGGCCCATTCAAAAGGCTCAATGAGCTTAACGACAACCCATCAGCTTCAACAACGCAGCATCCTCACAAGACGTGATTTAGACGTGTTGTAGGGCCCTCTAATGTCCCACGAGTTAGGTTATCGTCTTTTTAACAGCTCACGACGTACGATCTGGGATGGAAATACAGAGGAAAAGAAGAAATGTGGCCCGAAACTAATGAAAACGTTTAATTTTGGGCTCTGAAAATAGGCATAGTCAAGCAGGCTTGTTACCCCCGTCATAGAGCTCTCGAAGATCTTTCCAACGGTATGCTATGCACCGCGTAACTCCTTACGGATCAAAAGGTGCCATGGGATTCGGTAATAGACTTGCTGCCTCCGTCGTAGAGCTCCCGTCATGTGATGGTATGATCGCACCCGTCATGTTGAAGGAAGAAATTCTTTATGTGTTGATGGTTCACAGTCCCAGCCCAGATAGATGGCCCATTCAAAAGGCCCAATGGGCTTAACGACAACCCATCTGCTTCAACAATGCAACATCCTCATAAGACTTGATATCGACGCATTATAGGGCTCTGTAATATCCAGCGAGTTAGGTTGTCGTCCTTTTAACAGCTCACGACGTGAGATCCGGGACGGAAAAATAGAGCAAAAGAAGAATAGTGGCCTGAAACTGATGAAAATGTTCAATTTTTGGCTAAAAAAACTGGTGCAGCCTAGCAGGCTGGTTGCCCTTGTCGTAGAGCTCTCGGAATGCTTTCCAACGGCATGCTGTGTGGCGCGTAACTCCTTACGGAATAAAAGTTGTGGGCACTGAAGCAACAGAGACCTGGTCACAAGCCCCACGCCCTCGGTTTGTGGGCCCAGCCTCTACATGAAGCGAAGTTGTCTTGCCCAAGGTGCCGTGGGATTCGGTAATAGAAATATGGTGGATAAAGTATCTTGGCAACCCTAGCCGAGGCAAAAAAAATTGAAAATGGGGGGTGCGACACGAGGACTTCCCAGGGGGTCACCCATCCTAGTACTACTATCGCCCAAGCACGCTTAACCTCGGAGTTTTGATGGGATCCGGTGCATTAGTGCTGGTATGATTGCACACGTCATGTTGAGTGCGCAAATATATAATGTGTTGACAGTTCATAGTCCCAGCTCGGAGAGATGGCACATTCAAAAGGTTTATTGAGCTTAACGACAACCCATCTGCTTTAACAACGCAGCATCCTCGCAAGACGGGATATTGACGCTTTGTAGGGCCCTGTAATATCATGCGAGTTAGGTTGTCGTCCTTTTAACAGCTCACGACGTACGATCTGGGGTGAGAAAAGAAAGCAAAAGAAGAAAAGTGGCCCAAAACTGATGAAAACATTCGATTTTGGGCTCCGAAAATAGGTGCAGACGAGCAGGCTTGCTGCCCCTGTCGTAGAGCTCTCGTAAAGCTTTCCAACGGTATTCTGTGTGCCACGTAACACTTTACGGATCAAAAGTTATATGCATCGGATCGACGGAGACTTGGTCACAAGCCCTACGCCCTCGATTTGCGAGCCCAGCCTTTACATGAAGCGAAGTTGTTTTGCCCAAGGTACCATGGGATTAGGTAATAGAAATGTGGTGGATAAAGTATCTTGGCAACCCTAACCGGGGAAAAAAAATTGAAAAGGGGGGGTGCAACACGAGGACTTCTCTGGGGGTCATCAATCCTAGTATTTCTATCGCCCAAGCACGCTTAACTTCGGAGTTCTGATGGGATCCAGCACATTAGTGCTAGTATGATCACACCCGTCATGTTGTGGGCACAAATCCTTTATGTGTTGACCGTTCACAGTCCCAGCCCAGAGAGATGGCCCATTCAAAAGGCCCAAATGGCTGAATAACAACCCATCCGCTTTAACAACGCAATATCCTCGCAAGACATGATCTCGACGCAGTGTAGGGCCTTCTAATATCCTGCGAGTTAGGTTTTCATCCTTTTAACAGCTCACGACGTACGATCCGGGATGAAAAAACAGAGCAAAAGAAGAAAAGTCGCTCGAAACTTATGAAAACATTTGATTTTTGGAGAGCTTTCCAACGGTATGCTGTGTGCCGCGTAAGTCCTTACGGATCGAAAGTTATGGGCACCGGAGCGAAGGAGGCCAGGTCACAAGCCCTACGCCCTCGGTTTTCGGGCCAAGCCTCTACGTGAAGCGAAGTTGTCTTGCCCAAGGTGCCGTGGGATTCAGTAATTGAAATGTGGTGGATACAGTATCTTGGCAACCGTAACCGGGGCAAAAAAAATTGAAAAAGGGGGGTGCAACACGAGGACTTCCCAGGGGTTCACCCACCCTAGTACTCATCTCGCCCAAGCACGCTTAACATCGGAGTTCTAATTGGATCCGGTGCATTAGTACTGGTATGATCGAACCCGTCATGTTGAGGGCACAAATCCTTTATGTGTTGACGGTTAACAGTCCCAGCCCAGAGAGATGGCCATTCAAAAGGCCCAATGGGCTTAATAACAACCTATCTGCTTCAACAACGCATCATCCTCGTAAGACATGATATCGACGCGTTGTAGGGCCCTGTAATATCCGGCGAGTAAGGTTGTCATCCTTTTAACAGCTCACGACGTACGATCCGGGACGAAAAAATAGAGCAACAGAAGAAAAGTGGCCAAAAACTGATGAAAATGTTCGATTTTGGGCTCTGAAAATAGGCGCAGCCGAGCAAGCTTATTACCCCTGTCGTAGAACTCTCGGAGAGCTTTCCAACGGTATGTTGTGCGCCGCGTAACTCTTTACAGACTAAAACTTTTGGGCACCGGAGTGACGGAGACCTAGTCACAACCCCCACGCCCTCGGTTTGCGGGCCCAACCTCTACGTGAAGCGAAGTTGTCTTGCCCAAGGTGCTGTGGGATTTGGTAATAGAAATGTGGTGGATAAAGTATCGTGGCAACCCTAACCGGGGTAAAAAAATTGAAAATGGGGTGTGCAACAAGAGGACTTCCAAGGGGGTCACCAATCCTAGTACTACTCTCGCCCAAGCATGCTTAACTACGGAGTTCTGATGGGATCCGGTGCATTAGTACTGGTATGATCGCACCCATCATGTTGTGGGCATAAATCCTTGATGTGTTGACGGTTCACGGTCCCAGCGAAGAAAGATGGCCCATTCAAAAGGCCCAATGGGCTTAACGACAACCCATCTGCTTTAACAACACCGCATCCTCGCAAGACGTGATATCGACACGTTGTAGGGCCCTATAATATCCCGCGAGTTAGGTTGTTGTCCTTTTAACCACTCACGATGTATGATCTGTGATGAAAAAATAGAGCAAAAGAAGAAAAATGGCCCGAAACTGATGAAAACTTTCAATTTTGGGCTCCGAAAACAGGCGTAGTCGAGCAGGCTTGCGGCCCCTATTGTAGAGCTCTCGGAGATCTTTCCAATGGTAAGCTGTGCGCTGTGTAACTCCTTACGGATCAAAACTTATAGGCACTGGAGCGACGGAGACCTAGTCACAAGCTCTACGCCCTCGGTTTATGGGCCCAGATTCTACGTGAAGTGAAGTTGTCTTGCCCAAGGTGCTGTGGGATTCAGTAATAGAAATGTGGTGGATAAAGTATCTTGGCAACCCTAACCGGGGCAAAAAAAATTTAAAAGGGGGGGTGCAACATGAGGACTTCCCAGTGGGTCACCCGTCCTAGCACTACTCTCACCCCAGCACGTTGAACTTCGAAGTTCTAATGGGATCCGGTGCATTAGTGCTAGTATGATCGCACCCATCATGTTGTGGGCACAAATCCTTTATGTGTTGATCATTCATAGTCCCAGCCCAGAGAGATGGCCTATTCAAAAGGCCCAATGGGCTTAACGACAACCCAACCGCGTCAACAACGAAGAATCCTCGCAAGATGTGATATCGACGTGTTTTAAGGCCCTGTAATGTACCGCGAGTTCGGTTGTTGCCCTTTTAACTACTCACGACGTATGATCCGGGATAGAAAAATAGAAGAAAAGATGAAAAGTGGTTTGAAACTAATGAAAATGTTTGATTTTGGGCTCCGAAAATAGGTGCAGCCGAGCAGGCTTCTATCCCCCTCAGTAGAGCTCTCGGAGAGCTTTCCAACGGCTTGATGTACACCACGTAACTCCTTACGAATCAAAAGTTATGGGCACCGGAGCGACGGAGACCTGGTCACAAGCCCTACGCCCTCGGATTGCGGGTCCAGCCTCTACGTGAAATGAAGTTGTCTTGCCCAAGGTACAGAAGGATTCAGTAATAGAAATGTGGTGGATAAAGTATCTTGGCAACCCTAACCGGGGTAAAAAATTTAAAAGGGGGGTTGCAACACGAGGACTTCCCAGGGGGTCACCCATCCTAGTACTACTCTCGCCCAAGCACGCTTAACTTCAGAGTTCTGATTAGATCCGGTGCATTAGTGTTGTTATGATCGCACCCATCATGTTTTGTGCACAAATGCTTTATGTGTTGACCGTTCACAGTCCCACCCTAGAGAGATGGCCTATTCAAAAGGCCCAATGGGCTTAACAATAACCTATCTATTTCAACAACGCAGCATCCTCGTAAGACGTGATATAGACTCGTTGTAAGGCCCTGTAATATCTAGCGAGTTAGGTTGTCATCTTTTTAATAGCTCACAACGTACGATCCCGGATGGAAAAACAGAGCAAAAGAAGAAAAGTGGCCCGAAACTTATGAAAACATTCGATTTTGGACTCCAAAAATAGGCACTGCCGGGCAGGCTTGCTACCCACGTCGTAGAGCTCCCAGAGAGCTTTCCAATGGTATGCTGTGCGCCGCGTAACTCCTTAATAATTAAAAGTTATGAGCATGGGATCGATGGAGATCTGGTCACAAGCCCCACGCCCTCGATTTGCGGGCCCAGCCTCTACCTAAAGCGAAGTTGTCTTGCCCAAGGTGCTGTGGGATTCGGTAATAGAAATGTGGTGGATAAAGCATCTGGGCAAGGCTAACTGGGGCAAAAAAAATTGAAAAGGGGGGTGCAACAATAGGACTTCCCATGGGGTAACCCATCCTAGTACAACTCTCGCCCAAGCACACTTAACTTCGGAGTTCTGATGGGATCCGGAGCATTAGTGTTGGTATGATCGCACCCGTCATGTTGAGGGCACAAATCCCTTTTGTGTTGATGGTTCATAGTCACAGCCCAGAGAGATGGCCCATTCAAAAGGCCTAACTTAACGACAACCCATCCACTTCAACAACGCAACATCCTCGTAAGACGTTATATCAACGCGTTCTAGGGCCCTGTAATATCCCGTAAGTTAGGTTGTCATTCTTTTAACAGCTCACGACGTACGATCCGGGATAGAAAAATAGAGTAAAAGATAGAAAAGTGGCCCAAAACCGATGAAAATGTTCGATTTTGGGCTTTGAAAATAGGAGCAACCGAGATGGCTTGCTGCCCCCGTCGTAGAGCTCTCGAAGAGCTTTCCAACGATATGTTTTGCGCCGCATAACTCCTTACGGATCAACAGTTATGGGCACCGGAGCGATGGAGACCTGGTCACAAGCCCCACGCCCTCGGTTTGCTGGCCCAGCCTGTACGTGAAGCAAAGTTGTCTTGTCCAAGGTGCTGTGGGATTCGGTAATAGAAATGTGGTGGATAAAGTATCTTGGCAACCCTAAACGGGAAAAAAAAATTGAAAAAGGGGTGCAACACGAGGACTTCCCAAGGGGTCACTCATCCTTCTACTACTCTCGCCCAAGCACGCTTAACTTTGGAGTTCTGATGGGAACTAGGGCATTAGTGCTGGTATGATCACACTCATCATGTTGAGGGCACAAATCCTTTACGTGTTGACGGTTCACAGTCTCAGCCCACAGAGATGGCCCATTCATAAGGCCCAATGGGCTTAACGACAACCCATTCGCATTAACAATGCAGCATCCTCGCAAGACGTGATATCGACGCATTGTAGGGCCCTGTAATATCCTGCGAGTTAGTTTGTCATCCTTATAACAACTCGCGACGTACGATTCGGGATGAAAAAACCGAGCAAAAGATGAAAAGTAGCCCGGAACTGATGAAAACATTCAATTTTGGGCTTCAAAAATAGGCGCAGCCGAGCAGTATTGCTGCCCCCGTAGTAGATCTCTCGGAGAGCTTTCTAACGGTATATTGTGCGCCGCGTAACTTCTTACGGATCAAAAGTTATGGGCACCAGAGCGATAGAGACCTAGTCACAAGCCCTACGCCCTCGGTTTGCGAGCCTATCCTCAACGTGGAGTGAAGTGTTCTTGCCCAAGGTGCCTTGGGATTCGGTAATAGAAATGTGGTGGATAAAGTATCTTGGAAACCCTAACCGGGGAAAAAAAAATTGAGAAGGAGGGTGCAACACGAGGACTTCCCATGAGGTCACCCATCCTAGTACTACTCTCGCCCAAAAACGCTTAACTTCGGAGTTCTTATGGGATCCGGAGCATTAGTGCTGGTATGATCGCACCCATCATGTTGAGGTTACAAATCCTTTATGTGTTGACGCTTCACAGTCCCAGCCTAGAGAGATGGCCCATTCAAAAGGCCCAATGGGCTTAACAACAACCTATTCGCTTTAACAACACAGCATCCTCGCAAGACGTGTTATCGACGAGTTGTAGGGCCCTGTAATATCCCATGAGTTAGGTTGTCATCCTTTTAACAGCTCGCAACATACGATCCGCGAAGAAAAAATAGAGCAAAAGAGAAAAATTAGCCCGAAACTGATGAAAACATTCGATTTTGGGCTTTGAAAACAGGCGCAGCTGAGCAGTCATGCTACCCCCGTCGTACAACTCTCAGAGAGCTTTCCAACGGTGTGCTGTGCGCCGCGCAACTCCTTACGGATCAAAAGTTATGGGTACCAGAGCGACAGAGACCTAGTCATAAGCCCTACGCCCTCGGTTTGCGGGCCCAGCCTCAACGTGAAGCGAAGTTGTCTTGCCCAAGGTGCTGTGGGATTCAATAAAAGAAATGTTGTGGATAAAGTATCTTGGCAACCCAAATCGGGGCAAAAAAAATTGAAAAGGGGGGTGCAACACGAGGACTTCCCATGGGGTCACCCATCCTAATACTACTCTCGCCGAAGCACGCTTAACTTCAGAGTTTTGATGGGATCCGGTGCATTAGTGCTGGTATGATCGCACCCGTCATGTTGCGGGCACAAATCCTTTATGTGTTGACCATTCACAGTGCCAGCCAGAGAGATGGCCTATTCAAAAGGTCTATGGGCTTAACTACAACCCATCCCTTCAACATTGCAGCATCCTCGCAAGACGTGATATCGACGCATTGTAGGGCCCTCTAATGTCCTAAGAGTTAGGTTGTCATCCTTTTAACAGCTCACGACGTACGATCCGGGATGGAAAAACAGAGCAATAGAAGAAAAGTGGCCCAAAACTGATGAAATGTTTGATTTTGTGCTCCGAAAAGAGGTGCTGCCGAGCAGGATTGCTACCCCCATCGTAGAGCTCTCGGAGAGCTTTCGAACGGTATGCTGTGTGCCACGTGACTCCTTGCAGATCAAAAGTTATGGGCACCGGAGCGACGAAGACCTAGTCACAAGCCCTATTCCCTTGGTTTGCGGACCCTACCTCTACGTGATGCGAAGTTGTCTTGCCCACGGTGCTGTGGGATTCGATTATAGAAATGTGGTGGATAAAGTATCTTGGCAACCCTAACCGGGGCAAAAAAAATTGAAAAGGGGGGTGCAACACGAGGACTTCCCAGGGGGTCACCCATCCTAGTACTACTCTCTCCTAAGCACGCTTAACTTCGGAGTTCTGATGGGATCCGGTGCATTAGTGCTGGTATGATCGCACCCGTCATGTTGTGGGCACAAATCCTTTATGTGTTGACAGTTCACAGTCCCAGCCCAAAGAGATGGCCAATTCAAAAGGCTCAATGGGCTTAACGACAACCCATCTGCTTTAACAACGTCGCATCCTTGCGAGACGTGATATCGACATATTGTAGGGTCCTGTAATATCTGGTGAGTTAGGTTGTCGTCCTTTTAACTGCTCATGACGTACGATCCGTGACAAAAAAAATAGAGCAAAAGAAGAAAAGTGACCTGAAACTGATGAAAACATTCAATTTTGGACTCAAAAAACAGGCGCAGTCGAGTAGGCTTGCTGCGCCTGCAGTAGAGCTCTCGGAGACCTTTCCAACGGTATGCTGTGCGCCACGTAACTCCTTACGGATTAAAAGTTATGGGCATCGGAGCGACGGAGACTTGGTCACAAGCCCTACGCCCTCGGTTTGCTGGCCCAGCCTCTACATGAAGCGAAGTTGTCTTGCCTAATGTGCCGTGGGATTCGGTAATAGAAATGTGGTGGATAAAGTATCTTGGCAACCCTAACCGGGGTAAAAAAAATTGAAAAGGGGGGTGCAACACGAGGACGTTCCAGGGGGGTCACCCATCCTAGTACTACTCTCGCCCAAGCACGCTTGACTTCGGAGTTCTGATGGGATCCAGTGCATTAGTGCTAGTATGATTGCACCCATCATGTTGGGGGCACAAATCCTTTATGTGTTGCACCCGCCGTAGAGCTCTCGGAGGGCTTCCCAACGGTATGCGGTGCCCCGCGTAACTCTTTACGGATCAAAAGTTATGGGCACCGGAGCGACGGAGACCTAGTCACAAGCCCTACTCCATCGGTTTGCGGGCCCAGCCCCTACGCGAAGCGAACTTGTCTTGCCCAAGGTGCCGTGGGATTTGGTAATAGAAATGTGGTGGATAAAGTATCTTGGCAACCCTAACCGGGGCAAATAAAATTGAAAAGGGGTGGTACAACACGAGGACTTCCCAGGCGGTCACCCATCCTAGTGCTACTCTTGCCCAAGCACGCTTAACTTCGGAGTTCTGATGGGATCCAGTGCATTAGTGCTTGTATAATTGCACCCATCATTTTGTGGGCACAAATCCTTTATGTGTTGACCGTTCACAGTCCCAACCCAGAGAGATGGCCTATTCAAAAGGCCCAATAGGCTTAACAACAACCCATCCACTTCAAAACCGCAGCATCCTCGCAAGACGTGATATCGACGCGTTGTAGGGCCCTCTAATGTCCCGCGAGTTAGGTTGTTGTCCTTTTAACAGCTGACGACGTACGATCCGAGATGAAAAAACAAAGCAAAAGAAGAAAAGTGGCCCAAAACTAATGAAAACGCTCGATTTTGGGCACTAAAAACAAGCGCAGGTAAGCAGGCTTGCTACCGCTGTCGTAGAGCTCTCGAAGATCATTCTAACGGTATGCTGTGCACCGTGTAACTCCTTACATATGAAAAGTTATGGGCACCGAAGCAACGAAGACCTGGTCACAAGCCCTACTCCCTCGGTTTGCGGGCCCCGCCTCTACGTGAAGCGAAGTTGTCTTGCCCAAGGTGCCGTGGGATTTGGTAATAGAAATGTGGTGGATAAAGTATCTTGGCAACCCTAACCGGGGCAAAAAAAATTGAACAGGGGGTGCAAAACGAGGACTTCCCAGGGGGTCATCCATCCTAGTACTACTCTCGCCCAAGCACGCTTAACTTCGGAGTTCTTATGGGATCTGATGCATTAGTGCTGGCATGATCGCACCGGGCATGTTGTGGGCACAAATCCTTTATGTGTTGGTAGTTCACAGTCGCAGCCCAGAAAGATGGCCCATTCAAAAGGCCCAATGGGCTTAACGATAACCCATCCGCGTCAACAACGATGAATCCTCGCAAGACGTGATATTGACGCGTTGTAGGGCCCTCTAATGTCCCGCGACTTCGGTTGTCGTCCTTTTAACTGTTCATGACGTATGATCCGGGACGAAAAACAGAGGAAAAGATGAAAAGTGGTCTGAAACTGATGAAAACGTTCAATTTTGGGCTCCAAAAATAGTTGCAGCCGAGCAGGCTAATGCCCCCGTCGTAGAGCTCTGGGAGAGCTTTCCAACGTTATGCTGTACACCACGTAACTCCTTACGGATCAAAAGTTGTGGGCAACGGAGCGACGGAGACTTGGTCACAAGCCCTACGGCCTCGGTTTGCTGGCCAAGCCTCTACATGAAGCGAAGTTGTCTTGCCCAAGGTACTGTGGGATTCGGTAATAGAAATGTGGTGGATAAAGTATCTTGGCAACCCTAACCGGGGAAAAAAAATTGAAGAGTGGGGTGCAACACGAGGACTTCGCAGGGGGTCACCCATCCTAGTACTACTCTCGCTCAAGCACGCTTAACTTCGGAGTTCTGATTGGATCTGGTGCATTAGTGTTGTTATGATCGCACCCGTCATGTTTTGGGCACAAATCCTTTATGTGTTGACCGTTCACAGTCCCACCCTAGAGAGATGGCCTATTCAGAAGGCCCAATGGGCTTAATGATAACCTATCTATTTCAACAACGCCCTATAATATCTAGCGAGTTAGGTTGTCATCCTTTTAACAGCTCACGACGTACGATCCAGGACGAAAAAACAGCGCAAAAGAAAAAAAGTGTCCCAAAACTTATGAAAATGTTCGATTTTGGGCTCCTAAAATAGGCGCAGCCAAGCAAGCTTGCTTCCCCCGTCGTAGAGCTCCTGGAGAGCTTTCCAACGGTATATTGTATGCCACGTAACTCCTTAAGGATCAAAAGTTATAGGCACTAGAGCGACGGAGACCTGGTTACAAGCCCCACTCCCACGGTTTGTGGGCCTAGCCTCTACCTGAAGCGAAGTTGTCTTGCCCAAGGTGCGGTGGGATTCGATAATAGAAATGTGATGGATAAAGTAACCGGGGCAAAAAAAATTGAAAAGGGGGGTATAACACGAGGACTTCCAATGGGATCAACCATCCTAGTACTACTCTAGCCGAAGCACGCTTAACTTCGGAGTTCTGATGGGATCCGGTGCATTAGTGCTGGTATGATCGCACCCGTCTTGTTGAGGGCACAAATTCTTTATGTGTTGAAGGTTCACAGTCCCAGCCTAGAGAGATGGCCCATTCAAAAGGCCTAATGGTCTTAACAACAACCCATCCGCTTCAACAATGCAACATCCTCGTAAGACGTGATATCGACGCATTGTAGGGCCCTATAATGTCCCGCGAGTTAGGTTGTCATCCTTTTAACAGCTCACGACGTACGATCCGAGATCAAAAAAACAGAGCAAAAGATAGAAAAGTCGCCCGAAACCGATGAAAACATTCGATTTTCAACTCCGAAAATGGGAGCAACCGAAATGGCTTGCTGCCCTGGTTGTAGAGCTCTCGGAGAACTTTCCAACGATATGCTGTGCACCACATAACTCCTTACGGATCAAAAGTTATGGGCACCAGAGTGACGGAGACCTTGTCACAAGCCCTATGCCATCGGTTTGCGGGGCCAGCCGCTACGTGAAGCGAAGTTGTCTTGCCCAAGGTGCCATGGTATTTGGTAATAGAATTGTGGTGGATAAAGTATCTCAGAAACCCTAACCGGGGAAAAAAAAATTGAAAAGGAGGCTGCACCACGAGGACTTCCTATGGGGTCACCCATCCTAGTACTACTCTCGCTCAAGCACGCTTAACTTCGGAGTTCTGATGGGAACTGGGGCATTAGTGCTCATATGATCGCACTCGTCTTGTTGAGGGCACAAATCCTTTACGTGTTGACGGTTCACAGTCTCAGCCTAGAAAGATGGCCCATTCAAAAGACCCAATGGGCTTAACAACAACCCATCCGCTTCAACAATGCAGCATCCTCGCAAGACATGATATCGACGCGTTGTAGGGCCCTGTAATATCCCGCGAGTTAGTTTGTCGTCCTTTTAACAACTCGCGACGTACGATCCGGGATGAAAAAACCGATCAAAAGTTGAAAACTAGCCCAAAACTGATGAAAACATTCGATTTTGGGCTTCGAAAATAGGCGCAGCCTAGCAGTCTTGCTGCCCCCGTAGTAGAGCTCACGGAGAGCTTTCCAACGGTATTCTGTGTGCCGCGTAACTTCTTATGGATCAAAAGTTATGGGCACCGGAGCGACGGAGACCTAGTCATAAGCCCTACGCCCTCGGTTTGCGGGCCCAGCCTCAACGTGAAGTGAAGTTGTCTTGCCCTAGGTGCCGTGGGATTCGGTAATAGAAATGTGGTGGATAAAGTATCTTGGCAACCCTAATCGAGGAAAAAAAAATTGCAAAGGAGGGTGCAACACGAGGACTTCCCATGGGGTCACCCATCCTAGTACTACCCTCGCCTAAGCACGCTTAACTTCGGAGTTCTTATGGGATCTGGTGCATTAGTGCTGGTATGATCCCACCCGTCATGTTGAGGTTACAAATCCTTAATGTGTTGATGGTTCATAGTCCCAGCCTAGAGAGATGGCCCATTCAAAAGGCCCAATGGGCTTAACGACAACCAATTCGCTTTAACAACGCAGCATCCTCGCAAGACATGATATCGACGAGTTGTAGGGCCCTGCAATATCCCGTGAGTTAGGTTGTCATCCTTTTAACAGCTCGCAACATACGATCCGCGAAGAAAAAATAGAGCAAAAGAGGAAAATTAGCCCGAAACTGATGAAAACATTCGATTTTGGGCTTCGAAAATAGGCAGAGCCGAGCAGTCTTGCTACCCCCATCGTACAGCTCTCGTAGAGCTTTCCAACAGTATGCTGTGCGCCACGTAACTCCTTACGGATCAAAAGTTATGGGCACCACAGCGACGGAGACCTAGTCACAAGCCCTACGCCCTCGGTTTGCGGGCCCAGCCTCAATGTGAAGCAAAGTTGTCTTGCCCAAGGTGCCATGGGATTCAGTAAAAGAGATGTTGTGGATAAAGTATCTTGGCAACCCTAACCGGGGCAAAAAAAAATGAAAAAGGGGGTGCAATACGAGGACTTCCCATGGGGTCACCCATCCTAATACTACTCTCGCTGAAGCACGCTTAACTTCAGAGTTTTGATGGGATTCAGTGCATTAGTGCCGGTATAATCGCACCCGTCATGTTGTGGGCACAAATCCTTTATGTGTTGACCATTCACAGTCCCAGCCAGAGAGATGGCATATTCAAAAGGTCTAATGGGCTTAACGACAACCCATCCCTTCAACAATGCAGCATCCCCGCAAGACGTGATATCGACGCATTGTAGGGCCCTCTAATGCCCCGCGAGTTAGGTTTTCGTCCTTTTAACAGCTTACGACGTACGATCCGGGATAAAAAAACAGAGCAATAGTAGAAAAATGGACCAAAACTGTTGAAAACGTTTGATTTTGGGCTCTGAAAACAAGCGCAGCCGAGCAGGCTTACCTCCCCCATCGTAGAGATCTCGGAGAGCTTTCCAACGGTATGCTGTGGGCCGCGTAACTCCTTGCGGATCAAAAGTTATGGGCAACGGAGCGACGAAAACCTGGTCACAAGCCCTATTCCCTTGGTTTGCGGACCCTGCCTCTACGTGATGCAAAGTTGTCTTGCCCAAGGTGCCGTGGGATTCGATAATAGAAATGTGGTGGATAAAGTATCTTGGCAACCCTAATCAGGGCAAAAAAAATTGAAAAGGGGGGTGCAACACGAGGACTTCCCCGGGGGTCACCCATCCTAGTACTACTCTCTCCCAAGCACGCTTAACTTTGGAGTTCTGATGAGATCCGGTGCATTAGTGCTGTTATGATCGCACCCGTCTTGTTGTGGGCACAAATCCTTTATGTGTTGACAGTTCACAGTCCCAGCCCAGAGAGATGGCCCATTCAAAAGGCTCAATAGGCTTAACGATAACCCATCCGCTTTAACAACGTAGCATCCTTGCAAGACATGATATCGACACGTTGTAGGGCCTTGTAATATCTCGTGAGTTAGGTTGTTGTCCTTTTAACTGCTCATGACCTATGATCCGTGACGAAAAAACAGAGCAAAAGAATAAAAGTAACTTTAAACTGATGAAAACATTCAATTTTGGGCTCCAAAAATAGGCGCAGTCGAGTAGGCTTGCTGCGCCTGCAGTAGAGCTCTCGGAGAGCTTTCCAACGGTATGCTGTGCGCCGCGTAACTCCTTACGCATTAAAAGTTATGGGCATCAGAGCGACGGAGACTTGGTCATAAGCCCTACGCCCTCAGTTTTTAGGCCCAGCCTCTACGTGAAGCGAAGTTGTCTTGCCCATGGTGCCGTGGGATTCGGTAATAGAAATGTGGTGGATAAAGTATCTTTGCAACCCTAACCAGGGCAAAAAAAATTGAAAAGGGGGGTGCAACACGAGGACGTCCCAGGGGGGTGACCCATCCTAGTACTACTCTCGCCCAAGCACGCTTAACTACGGAGTTCTGATGGGATCCAGTGCATTAGTGCTGGTAGGATCGCACCCGTCATGTTCGGGGCACAAATCCTTTATGTGTTGAAGGTTCACTGTCCCAGCCCAGAGAGATGGCCCATTCAAAAGGCCTAATGGTCTTAACGACAACCCATCCACTTCAAAAACGCAGCATCCTCGTAAGACGTGATATCGATGCACTGTAGGGCCCAGTAATATCCCGCGAGTTAGGTTATCATCCTTTTAACAACTCACGACGTACGATCCGGGACTGAAAAACAGAGCAAAAGATAGAAAAGTGGCCCGAAACTTATAAAAACGTTTGATTTTGGACTCCGAAAATAGGCGCTGCCGGGAAGGCTTGCTACCCCCGTCGTAGAGCTCTCGGAGTGCTTTCCAACAGTATTCTGTGCGCCACGTAACTCTTTGCTAATTAAAAGTTATGGGCACGGAAGCGACGGAGATCTAATCACAAGCGCTCTCGGTTTGCGGGCCCAACCTCTACGTGAATCGAAGTTGTCTTGCCCAAGGTGCCGTGGGATTCGGTAATAGAAATGTGATGGATAAAGTATCTTGGCAACCATAGTAGAGGCAAAAAAAATTGAAAAGGGGGGTGCAACACGAGGACTTCCAATGGGGTCACCCATCCTAGTACTACTCTCTCCTAAGCACGCTTGACTTCGGAGTTCTGATGGTATCCGGTGCATTAATGCTTGTATGATAGCACCCGTCATGTTGTGGGCACAAATCTTTTATGTGTTGACTGTTCACAGTCACAGCCCAGAGAGATAGCCCATTCAAAAGGCCCAATGGGCTTAACGACAACCCATTCCTTCAACAACGCAGTGTCCTCACAAGACGTGATATCGACACAATGTAGAGCCATCTAGTGTCCCGCAAGTTAGGTTGTTGTCCTTTTAACAGCTCACGACGTACGATCCAGGATAGAAAAACAAAGCAATAGAAGAAAAGTGGCCCGAAACTGATGAAAACGTTTGATTTTGGGCTTCGAAAACAGGAGCAGCTAAGCAGGCTTTTTGCACCAGCCGTTGAACTCTCGGAGGGCTTTCCAACGGTATGCGGTGCCCTGTGTAACTCTTTGCATATCAAAAGTTATGGGCACCGGAGCGACGGAGACTTAGTCACAAGCCCTACTCCATCGGTATACGGGCCCAGCCACTACGTGAAGCAAAGTTGTCTTGCCCAAGGTGCCGTGGGATTTGGTAATAGAAATGTGGTGGATAAAGTATCTTGTCAACCCTAACCGGGGCAAATAAAATTGAAAATGAGAGGTACAACACGAGGACTTCACAGGCAGTCACCCATCCTAGTACTACTCTTGCCCAAGCACTCTTAACTTCGGAGTTCTGATGGGATCCGGTGCATTAGTGTTTGTATGATCGCACCCGTTATTTTGTGGGCACAAATCTTTTATGTGTTGACCGTTCACAGCCCCAGCCCAGATAGATGGCCCATTCAAAAGGCCCAATAGGCTTAACAACAACCCATCCACTTCAAAACTGCAGCATCCTCGTAAGACGTGATATCGACGCGTTGTAGGGCCCTCTAATGTCCCACGAGTTAGGTTGTTGTCCTTTTAACAGCTGACGACGTACGATCCGGGATGAAATAACCAAGCAAAAGAAGAAAAGAGGCCCAAAACTGATGAAAACGTTCGATTTTGGGCTCCGAAAACAAGCGCAGGGGAGCAGGCTTGCTGCCCCCGTCGTAGAGCTCTCAGAGACCTTTCTAACGGTATGATGTGCACCACGTAATTCCATACAGATCAAAAGTTATTGGCACAGGAGCGACAAAGACCTGGTCACAAGCCCCACGCCCTCGCTTTCCGGGCCCTGCCTCTACGTGAAGGAAAGTTGTCTTGCCCAAGGTGCCGTGGGATTCGGTAATAGAAATGTGGTGGATAAAGTATCTTGGCTACCCTAACCGGGGCAAAAAAAATTGAAAAGGGGGGGGGAAGGGGGGGGGGGTGCAACACGAGCACTTCACAAGGGGTTACCCATTCTAGTACTACTCTCGCCCAAGCACACTTAACTTCGAAGTTCTGATGGGAACTGGTGCATTAGTGTTGGTATGATCGCACCCGTCATGTTGTGGGCACGAATCCTTTATGTGTTTACAGTTGACAGTCCCAGCCCAGAGAGATGGCCAATTCAAAAGGCCCAATGGGCTTAACGACAACCCATTCGCTTTAAAAACGTAGCATCCTCACAAGATGTGATATCGACGCATTGTAGGTCCCTGTAATTTCCCGCGAGTTAGGTTGTCGTCCTTTTAACAACTCACGACGTACGATCCGGGATGAAAAAATAGTGCAAACGAAGAAAAGTGGCCTGAAACTGATGAAAACGTTTGATTTTGGGCTCCGAAAACAGGTGTAATTGAGCAAGCTCGCTGCCCCCATCATAGAGCTCTCGGAGAGATTTCCAACGGTATGTTGTGCGCCGCTTAAGTCCCTACAGATCAAAAGTTATAGGCACCAGAGTGACGGAGACTTGGTCACAAGTGCCACGCCCTCGGTTTGCGGGCCCTGCCTCGACGTGAAGCGAGGTTGTCTTGCCCAAGGTACCGTGGGATTCAATAATAGACATGTGGTGGATAAAGTATCTTGGAAAACCTAACCGAAGCAAAAAAAAATTGAAAAGGGGGGTGCAACATGAGGACTTCCCAAGGGGTCACCCATGCTAGGACTACTCTCGCCCAAGCACACTTAACTTTGGAGTTCTGATGGGATTCGGTGCATTAGTGCAGGTATAATCGCACTTGTCGTGTTGAGGGCACAAATCCTTTTTGTGTTGACGGTTCACAGTCCCAGCCCAGAGAGATGGCCCATTCAAAATGCCAATTGGGCTTAACGACAACCCATCCGCTTCAACAACGTAGCATCCTTGGAAGACATGATATCGTCGCGTTGTAGGGCCCTGTAATATCCCGTGAGTTAGGTTGTCATCCTTTTAACAGCTCACGACATACGATCCGTGATGAAAAAACAGAGCAAAAGAATAAAAGTAACTTGAAACTGATGAAAACATTCAATTTTAGGTTCCAAAAATAGGCGCAGTAGAGTAGGCTTGCTGCGCCCGCAGTAGAGTGCTCGGAGAGCTTTCCAACGGTATGCTGTGTGGCACGTAACTCCTTACAGATTAAAAGTATGGGCATCAGAGCGACGGAGACCTGGTCACAAGCCCTACGCCCTCGGTTTACTGGCCCGGCCTCTACGTGAAGCGAAGTTGTCTTGCCCAAGGTACCGTGGGATTCGGTAATAGAAATGTGGTGGATAAAGTATCTCGGCAACCCTAACCGGGGCAAAAAAAATTGAAAAGGAGGGTGCAACACGAGGACGTCCCAGGGGGGTAACCCATCCTAGTACTACTCTTGCCCAAGCACGCTTAACTTCGGAGTTCTGATGGGATCCAGTGCATTAGTGCTGGTATGATCGCATCTGTCATGTTCGGGGCACAAATCCTTTATGTGTTGAAGGTTCACAGTCCCAGCCCAGAAAGATGGCCCATTCAAAAGGCCTAATGGTCTTAACGACAACCCATCCACTTCAAAAATGCAGCATCCTCGTAAGACGTGATAATGACGCATTGTAGGGCCCAGTAATATCCCGCGAGTTAGGTTGTCGTCCTTTTAACAAGTCACGACGTACGATCCGGGACTGAAAAACAGAGCAAAAGATAGAAAAGTGGCCCGAAACATATAAAAACGTTCGATTTTGGACTCTGAAAATAGGCGCTGCTAGGCAGGCTTGTTACCCCCGTCGTAGAGTTATCGGAGAGCTTTCCAACAGTATGCTGTGCGCCGTATAACTCGTTACTAATTAAAAGTTATGGGCACGGGAGCGACGGAGATCTAATCACAAGCGCTCTCAGTTTGCTGGCCCAGCCTCTACGTGAATCGAAGTTGTCTTGCCCAAGGTGCCGTAGGATTCGGTAATAGAAATATGATGGATAAAGTATCTTGGCAACCCTAGCCGGGGCAAAAAAAATTAAAAAGGGGGGTGCAACACGAGGACTTCCAATGGGGTCACCCATCCTAATACTTGTCTCTCCCAAGCACGCTTGACTTCGGAGTTCTGATGGTATCCGGTGCATTAGTGCTTGTATGATCGCACCCGTCATGTTGTGGGCACAAATCTTTTCTGTGTTGACTGTTCACAGTCACAGCCCAGAGAGATAGCCCATTCAAAAGGCCCAATGGCCTTAACGACAACCCATTCCTTCAACAACGCAGCATCCTCACAAGACGTGATATCGACACAATGTAGAGCTCTCTAGTGTCCCGCAAGTTATGTTGTCGTCCTTTTAACAGCTCACGACGTACGATCTAGGACAAAAAAACAAAGCAATAGAAGAAAAGTGGCCCGAAACTGATGAAAACGTTTGATTTTGGGCTCCGAAAATAGAAGCAGCTAAGCAGGCTTTTTGCACCCGCCGTTGAGCTCTCGGAGGGCTTTCCAACGGTATGCGGTGCCCGTGTAACACCTTGCGGATCAAAAGTTATGGGCACCAGAGCGACGGTGACCTAGTCACAAGCCCTACTCCATCGGTATACGGGCCCAGCCACTACGTGAAGCGAAGTTGTCTTGCCCAAGGTGCCGTGGGATTTGGTAATAGAAATGTGGTGGAGAAAGTATCTTGGCAACCCTAACCGGGGTAAATAAAATTGAAAAGGGGAGGTACAACACGAGTACTTCACAAGCGGTCACCCATCCTAGTGCTACTCTTGCCCAAGCACTCTTAACTTCGGAGTTCTGATGGGATCCGGTGCATTAGTGCTTGTATGATCGCACCCGTTATTTTGTGGGCACAAATCCTTTATGTGTTGATCATTCACAGTCCCAGCCCAGATAGATGGCCCATTCAAAAGGCCCAATAGGCTTAACGACAACCCATCCACTTCAAAACTGTTGTATCCTCGCAAGAAGTGATATCAACGCGTTGCAGGGCCCTCTAATGTCCCCCGAGTTAGGTTGTTGTCCTTTTAACAGCTGACGACGTACGATCCGGGATGAAAAAACAAAGCAAAAGAAGAAAAGTGGCCCAAAACTGATGAAAACGTTCAATTTGAAGCTCCGAAAACAAGCGCAGGTGAGCAGGCTTGCTACCCCCATCGTAGAGCTCTCGGAGACCTTTCTAACGGTATGCTGTGCACCACGTAACTCCATACAGATCAAAAGTTATGGGCACCGGAGCGACAAAGACCTGGTCACAAGCCCTACGCCCTCGCTTTGCGGGCCCTGCCTCTACGTGAATGAAAGCTGTCTTGCCCAAGGTGCCGTGGGATTCGGTAATAGAAATGTGGTGGATAAAGTATCTTGGCTACCCTAACCGGGGCAAAAAAAATTGAAAAGGGGGGGGTGCAACACGAGCACTTCACAAGGGGTCACCCATTGAAGTACTACTTTTGCCCAAGCACGCTTAACTTCGAAGTTCTGATGGGATCTGGTGCATTAGTGTTGGTATGATCACACCTGTCATGTTGTGGGCACAAATCCTTTATGTGTTGACAGTTGACAGTCCCAGCCCAGAGAGATGGCCCATTCAAAAGGCCCAATGGGCTTAACGACAACCCATTCGCTTTAACAACGTAGCATCCTCACAAGACGTGATATCGACGCATTGTAGGTCCCTGTAATTTCTCGCGAGTTATGTTGTCGTCCTTTTAACAACTCACGACGTACGATCCGGGACGAAAAAATAGAGCAAATGAAGAAAAGTGGCCTGAAACTGATGAAAACATTTAATTTTAGGCTCCGAAAACAGATGTAGTCGAGCAAGCTCGCTGCCCCCATCGTAGAGCTCTCGGAGAGATTTCCAACGGTATGTTGTGCGCCGCTTAACTCCTTACGAATCAAAAGTTATGGGCACCAGAGCGACGGAAACTTGGTCACAAGCGCCACGCCCTCGGTTTGCGGGCCCTACCTCGACGTGAAGCGAGGTTGTCTTGCCCAAGGTACCGTGGGATTCAATAATAGAAATGTGGTGGATAAAGTATCTTGGAAAACCTAACCGGAGCAAAAAAAAATTGAATAGGGGGGTGCAACATGAGGACTTCCTAAGGGGTCACCCATCCTAGGACTACTCTCGCCCAACCACGCTTAACTTTGGAGTTCTGAAGGGATCCGATGCATTAGTACTGGGATGATTGCACCCGTCATGTTGAGTGCACAAATCCCTTATGTGTTGATAGTTCAAATTCCCAGCCCAGAGAGATGGCCCATTCAAAAGGCCGAATGGGCTTAACGACAACCCATTCACTTTAACAATGCAGCATCTTCGCAAGACATGATATCGACACGTTGTAGGGCCCTTTAATATACCGCGAGTTAGGTTGCTGTCCTTTTAACAGCTCATGACGTACAATTCAGGACCGAAAGACGTAGCAAAAGATAGAAAATTATCCCGAAACCAATGAAAACGTTCGATGTTGGGCTATGAAAATAGGAGCAGCCGAGATGGCTTGTTGCCCCCATCATAGAGCTCTCGAAGAGCTTTCCAATGGTATGCTGCGTGTCGCGTTATTCCTTACGGATTAAAAGTTATAGGCACCGGAGCGACGAAGACCTGGTCACAAGCCCCACGCCCTCGATTTACGGGCCCGGCCTCTACGTGAAACGAAGTTGTCTCGCCCAAGGTGCCGTGGGATTCGGTAATAGAAATGTGGTGGACAAAGTATCTTGGCAACCCTTATCGGGGCAAAAAAAATTGAAAAGTGGGGGTGCAACACGAGGACTTCCAAGGGGGTCACCCATCCTAGTACTACTCTCACCCAAACACGTTTAACTTCGGAGTTCTTATGGGATCCAGTGCATTAGTGCTGGTATGATCGCACACGTCAAGTTGTGGGCACAAATCCTTTATGTGTTGACCATTAACAGTCCCAGCCCAGAGAGATGGCCCATTCAAAAGGCCCAATGGGCTTAACGATAACCCATCAGCTTCAACAACGCAGCATCCTCGTAAGACATGATATAGGCACGTTGTAAGGCCCTATAATATCCAATGAGTTCGGTTGTTGTCCTTTTAACAGCTCATGACGTACGATCCTGGATAGAAAAAAAAAGCAAAAGAAGAAAAGTGGCTCGAAACTTATGAAAACGTTCGATTTTGGACTCCGAAAATAGGCGATGTCGGGCAGGCTTGCTACCCCCGTCATAGAGCTCTCGGAGAGCTTTCCAACAGTATGCTGTGCACCGCGTAACTCCTTACTAATTAAAAGTTATGGGCTCGGGAGCGACGGAGATCTAGTCACAAGCCCCACGCCCTCAGTTTGCAGGCCCAGCCTGTACGTGAAGCGAAGTTGTCTTGCCCAAGGTGCGGTGGGATTCGGTAATAGAAATATGATGGATAAAGTATCTTGGCAACCCTAACCGGGGCAAAAAAAAATTGGAAAGGGGGGCGAAACACGAGGACTTCCAATGGGGTCACCTATCCAAGTACTATTCTCGCCGAAGCACGCTTAACTTCGGAGTTCTGTTAGGATCCGGTGCATTAGTGCTGGTATGATCGCACCCGTCATGTTGTGGGCACAAATCCTTTATTTGTTGACCATTCAGAGTCACAGCCCAGAGAGATGGCCCATTCAAAAGGCCCAATGGGCTTAACGACAACCTGTCCCTTCAACAACATAGCATCCTCGCAAGACGTGATATCGATGCAATGTAGAGCCCTCTAGTGTCCCATGAGTTAGGTTGTTGTCCTTTTAACAGCTCACGACGTACGATCTTGGATGGAAAAATAGAGCAGTAGAAGAAAACTAGCCCGAAACTGATGAAAACATTTGATTTTGGGCTCCGAAAATAGGCACAGTCGAGCAGGCTTTTTGCCCCCACCGTAGAGCTCTCGGAGGGCTTTCCAACGGTATGCCATGCCCTACGTAGCTTCTTACGGATCAAAAGTTATGGGCACCGGAGCGACGGAGACCTAGTCACAAGCCCTACTGCAACGGTTTGCAGGCCCAGCCCCTACGTGAAGTGAAGTTTTTTTGCCCAAGGTGCCATGGGATTCGGTAATAGAAATGTAGTGGATAAAGTATCTTGGCAACCCTAACCGGGACAAATAAAATTGAAAAGGGGAGGTACAACATGAGGACTTCCCAGGCGGTCACCCATCCTATTACTACTCTCGCCCAGGCACGCTTAACTTCGGAGTTTTGATGGGATCCGGTGCATTAGTGCTTGTATGATCGCACCCGTCATTTTGTGGGCACAAATCCTTTATGTGTTGACCGTTCACAGTCCTAGCCCAAAAAGATGGCCCATTCAAAAGGCCCAATAGGCTTAACGACAACCCATCCACTTCAAAACCGCAGCATCCTTGCAAGACATGATATCGACGCATTGTAGGGCCCTCTAATGTCCTGCAAGTTAGGTTGTTGTCCTTTTAACAACTCACCATGTACGATCCGGGATGAAAAAAAAAGCAAAAGAAGAAAAGTGGCCCAAAACTAATAAAAACGTTCAATTTTGGGCACTGAAAACAAACGCAGGTGAGCAGGCTTGCTACCCCCGTCGTAGAGCTATCGGAGACCTTTCCAACAGTATGCTGTGCACCGCGTAACTCCTTACGTATCAAAAGTTATGGGCACCAGAGCGACGAATACATGGTCACAAGCCCTACTCCATCGGTTTGCGGGCCCTCCCTCTATGTGAAGGAAAGTTGTCTTGCCCAAGGTGCCGTGGGATTCGGTAATAGAAATGTGGTGGATAAAGCATCTTGGCAACCCTAACCGGAGCAAAAAAAATTGAAAAGGGGGGTGCAACACGAGGACCTCCCTGAGGGTCACACATCCTAGTACTACTCTCACCCAAGCACGCTTAACTTCGAAGTTCTGATGGAATCCAGTGCATTAGTGCTGGTATTATCGCACCCGTCATGTTGAGGTCACAAATCCTTTATGTGTTGACAGTTCACAGTCTCAGCCTACAGAGATGACACATTCAAAAGGCCGAATGGGCTTAACGACAACCCATTCGCTTTAACGACATAGCATACTGGCAAGACATGATATCGACGCATTGTAGGGCCCTGTAATATCCCACGAGTTAGGTTGTCATCCTTTTAACAGCTCGCAACATACGATCCGGGAAGAAAAAACATAGCAAAAGAGGAAAAGTAGCCCAAAACTGATAAAAACATTCAATTTTGGGATTCAAAAATAGGCACAGCCGAGCATTCTTGCTACCCCCGTCGTACAGCTCTCGGAGAGCTTTCCAACGGTATGCTGTGCGCCACGTAACTCCTTACAGATCAAATGTTATGGGCATCGGAGCGACGAAGACCTAGTCACAAGCCCTACGCCCTCGGTTTGCGGGCCTAGACTCAACGTGAATCGAAGTTGTCTTGCCCAAGGTGCCGTGGGATTCAGAAAAAAAATTGTTGTTGATAAAGTATCTTGGCAACCCTAACTGAGGCAAAAAGAATTGAAAAATGGGGTGCAACACGAGGACTTCCCATGGGGTCACCCATCCTAATACTACTCTCGCTGAAGCACGCTTAACTTCAAAGTCCTGATGTGATCCGGAGCATTAGTGCTGGTATGATCGCACCCGTCATGTTGTGGGCAAAAATCCTTTATGTGTTGGCCGGTCACAGTCCCAGCCCAGAGAGATGGCCCATTCAAAAGGTTTAATGGGTTAACGACAACCCATCCCTTCAACAATGCAGCATCTTCGCAAGACGTGATATCGACGGATTGTAGGGCCCTCTAATGTCCTGCGAGTTAGGTTGTCGTCCTTTTAACAGCTCACGACGTACGATCCGAGACAAAAAAATAGAGCAATAGAAGAAAAGTGGCCCGAAACTGATGAAAACGTTCAATTTTGGGCTCCGAAAACAAGCACAGCCTAGCCGGCTTGTTGACTCCGTCGTAGAGCTCTTGGAGAGCTTTCCAACAGTATGATGTGCGCTGCGTAACTCCCTACGGATCAAAAGTTATGGGCACCGGAGTGACGAAGACCTGGTCACAAGCCCTATTCCTTTGGTTTGCGGACCCAGCCTCTACGTGATGCGAAGTTGTCTTGCCCAAGGTGCCATGGGATTCGATCTTAGAAATGTGGTGGATAAATTATCTTGGCAACCCTAACCGGGCCAAAAAAAATTGAAAAGGGGGGTGCAACACGAGGACTCCCCAGGGGGTCACCCATCCTAGTACTACTCTCTCCCAAGCACGCTTAACTTCGGAGTTCTGATGAGATCTGGTGCATTAGTGCTGGTATGATCGCACCCGTCATGTTATGGGCACAAATCCTTTATGTGTTGATAGTTCACATTCCCAGCCCAGAGAGATGGCCCATTCAAATGGCCCAATGGGCTCAACAACAACCCATCCGCTTTAACAACGTAGCATCCTTCCAAAAGGTGATATCGACACGTTGTAGGGCCCTGCAATATCCGGCGAGTTAGGTTCTCGTCCTTTTAACTGCTCATGACGTACGATACGTGACGAAAAAATAGAGGAAAAGAAGAAAAGTGGCCTGAAACTAATGAAAACATTCAATTTTGGGCTCCAAAAACAGGCGTAGTCGAGCAGGCTTGTTGCGCCCGCAGTAAAGCTCTCGGAGTACCTTCCAACGGTATGCTGTACGCCACGTAACTCCTTACGGATTAAAAGTTATGGGCATCGGAGTGACAAAGACCTGGTCACAAGCCCTACGCCCTCGTTTTGCGGGCCCAACCTCTACGTGAAGCGAAGTTGTCTTGCCCAAGGTGCCGTGGGATTCGGTAATAGAAATATGGTGGATAAAGTATCTTGGCAACCCTAACCGAGGACGTCCCAAGGGGTCACCCATCTTAGTACTACTCTCGCCCAAGCACGCTTAACTTCGGAGTTCTGATCGGATCCGTCATGTTGAGGGCACAAATCCTTTATATGTTGAAGGTTCACAGTCCCAGCCCAGAGAGATGGCCCATTCAAAAGGCCTAATGGTCTTAACGACAACCCATCCACTTCAACAATGCAGCATCCTCGTAAGACATGATATCGACGCGTTGTAGGGCCCTGTAATATCCCGTGAGTTAGGTTGTCATCCTTTTAACAGCTCACGACGTACGATTCGGGACCGAAAGACAGAGCAAAAGATAGAAAAGTATCCCGAAACCAATGAAAACGTTCGATTTTGGGCTAAAAAAATAGAAGCAGCCGAGATGGCTTGTTGCCCCCTTCGTAGAGCTCTCATAGAGCTTTCTAACGGTATGCTGTGCGCCGCGTTACTCCTTACGGATTAAAAGTTATGGGCACCAGAGCGACGGAGACCTCGTCACAAGCCCCACGCCCTCAATTTGAGGGCCCGGCCTCTATGTGAAGCGAAGTTGTCTTGCTCAAGGTGCCGTGGGATTCGGTAATTGAAATATGGTGGACAAAGTATCTTGGCAACCCTAACTGTGGCAAAAAAAATTGAAAAGTGGGGGTGCAACATGAGGACTTCCGAGGGGGTCACCCATTCTAGTACTACTCTCACCCAAACACGCTTAACTTCGTAGTTCTGATGGGATCCGGTGCATTAGTGCTGGTATGATCGCACACGTCAAGTTGTGGGCACAAATCCTTTATGTGTTGACCGTTCACAGTCCCAACCCAGAGAGATGGCCCATTCAGAAAGCCCAATAGGCTTAACGATAACCCATCTTCTTCAACAACGCAGCATCCTCATAAAACATGATATAGACGCGTTATAAGGCCCTGTAATATCCATCGAGTTTGGTTGTCGTCCTTTTAACAGCTCACGACGTACGATCCCAGACAGAAAAAAGAGCAAAAGAAGAAAATGGCCCGAAAATTATGAAAACGTTCAATTTTGGACTCCGAAAATAGGCGATGTCAGGAAGGCTTGCTACCCCTGTCGTAGAGCTCTCGGAGAGCTTTCCAACAGTATGTTATGCGCCGCGTAACTCCTTACTAATTAAAAATTATTGGCTCGAGAGCGACGGAGATCTGGTCACAAGCCCCATGCCCTCGGTTTGCGGGCCCAGCCTCTACGTGAAGCGAAGTTGTCTTGCCCATGGTTCGGTGGGATTCGGTAATCGAAATGTGATGGATAAAGTATCTTGGCAACCCTAACCGGGGCAAAAAAAATTGAAAAGGGGGGTGCAACACGAGGACTTCTAATGGGGTCACCTAAGCTAGTACTACTCTCGCCAAAGCACGTTCAACTTCGAAGTTCTGTGGGGATCTGGTGCATTAGTGCTGGTATGATCGCACCCGTCATGTTGTGGGCACAAATCCTTTATGTGTTGACCGTTCACAGTCATAGCCCAAAGAGATGGCCCATTCAAAAGGCCCAATGGGCTTAACGACATCCCGTTCCTTCAACAACACAGCATCCTCGCAAGACGTGATATCGACGTAATGTAGAGTACTCTAGTGTCTCGCGAGTTAGGTTGTCGTCCTTTTAACAGCTCACGATGTACGATCCGGGATGAAAAAACAGAGCAACAGAGGAAGACTAGCCCAAAACTGATGAAAACATTTAATTTTGGGCTCCGAAAATAGGGGCAGCCGAGTAGGCTTTTTGCCCCCGCCGAAGAGCTCTCGAAGGGCTTTCCAACGGTATGCTGTGCCTCGCGTAGCTCCTTACGAATCAAAAGTTATGGGCACCGGAGCGACGGAGACCTAGTCACAGGCCCTACTCCATCGGTTTGCGGCCCTACTCCCTACGTGAAGTGAAGTTGTCTTGCCTAAAGTGCCATGGGATTCGGTAATAGAAATGTGGTAGATAAAGTATCTTGGCAACCCTAACTGGGGCAAATAAAATTGAAAAGGGGAGGTACAACACGAGGACTTACCAGGCGGTCACCCATCCTATTACTACTCTCGCCCTAGCACACTTAACTTCGGAGTTCTGATGGAATCCGGTGCATTAGTGCTTGTATGATCGCACCCGTCATTTTGTGGGCATAAATCCTTTTTGTGTTGACCGTTCACAGTCACTGCCCAGAGAGATGGCCTATTCAAAAGTCCCCATAGGCTTAATGACAACCCATTCACTTTAAAACCGTAGCATCCTCGCAAGACGTGATATCGACGCGTTGTAGGGCCCTCTAATGTCCCGCGAGTTAGGTTATTGTCTTTTTAACAGCTCACGACGTAATATCCAGTATGAAAAAACAAAGCAAAAGAAGAAAAATGGCCCAAAACTAATGAAAACGTTCAATTTTGGGCTCTGAAAACAAGCGCAAGTTAGTAGGCTTGCTACCCCCGTCATAGAGCTCTCGGAGACCTTTCCAAGGGTATATTGTGCACCGCGTAACTCTTTACGGATCAAAAGTTATGGGCACCGGAGCGACGAAGACCTGGTCACAAGCCCTACTCCCTCGGTTTGCGGGCCCTGCCTCTACATAAAGCAAAGTTGTCTTGCCCAAGGTGCCGTGGGATTCGGTAATAGAAATGTGATGGACAAAGCATCTTGGCAACCCTAACCGGGGCAAAAAAAATTGAAAAGGGGGGTGCAACACGAGGACTTCCCAGAGGGTCACACATCCTAGTACTACTCTCGCCCAAGCACACTTAACTTCGGAGTTTTGATGGGATCCGGTGCATTAGTGCTGGTATGATCGCACTCGTCATGTTGTTGGCACAAATCCTTTATGTGTTGACAGTTCACAATCCCAGCCTAGAGAGATAGCCCATTCAAAAGGCCCAATGGGCTTAACGACAACCCATCCGCTTTAACAACGCAACATCCTTGCCTGACGTGATTTCGACATGTTGTAGGGCCCTATAATATCCCGTGAGTTAGGTTGTCGTCCTTTTAACAGCTCATGATGTACGATCCGTGACAAAAAAAAAATGCAATAGAAGAAAGTGGCCCGAAACTGATGAATACATTAAATTTTGGGCTCCAAAAATAGGCGCAGTTGAGCGGGCTTTCTGCCCCCGTCGTAGAACTCTCGGTGAGCTTTCCAACGGTATGCTGTGCGCCGCGTAACTCCTTACGAATTAAAAGTTATGGGCACCGAAGCAACAGAGACTTGGTCACAAGCCCCACGCCCTCGGTTTGCGGGCCCAACCTCAACGTGAAGCGAAGTTGTCTTGCCTAAGGGGCCGTGGGATTCGGTAATAGAAATGTGGTGGATAAAGTATCTTGGCAACCCTAATCGGTGCAAAAAAAATTGAAAATGGGGGGTGCAACACGAGCACTTCATAGGCGGTCACCCATCCTAGTACTACTCTTGCCCAAGCACGCTTAACTTCGGAGTTCTGATGGGATCTGGTGCATTAGTGCTGGTATGATTGCACCCATCATGTTGTGGGCACAAATCCTTTATGTGTTGACAGTTCACAGTCCCAGCCGAGAGAGATGGCCCATTCAAAAGGCCGAATAGGCTTAACGACAACCCATCCGCTTTAACAACGCAGCATCCTCGCAAGACATGATATCGATGCATTGTAGGTCCCTGTAATATCCCACGAGTTAGGTTGTCGTCCTTTTAACAACTCACGACATATGATCCGGGATGAAAAAATAGAGCAAACGAAGAAAAGTTTTGTGAAACTGATGAAAACTTTTGATTTTGGGCTCTGAAACCAGGCGTAGTCAATCAAGCTTGCTACCCCCATCGTAGAGCTCTCAGAGAGATTTCCAACGGTATGTTTTGTGACGCTTAACGCCTTACGGATCAAAAGTTATGGGCACCGGAGCGACGGAGACTTGGTCACAAGCGCTACGCCCTCGGTTTGCGGGCCCTACCTCGACGTGAAGCGAGGTTGTCTTGCCGAAGGTATCGTGAGATTCGATAATAGAAATGTGGTGGATAAAGTATCGTGGCAAACCTAACCGGAGCAAAAAAAATTGAAAAGTGGGGTGCAACACGAGGACTTCCGAAAGGGTCACCCATCCTAGTACTACTCTCACCCAACCACGCTTAGCTTCGGAGTTCTGATGGGATCCAGTGCATTAGTGCTGGTATGATCGCACCCGTCATGTTGAGTGCACAAATCCCTTATTTGTTTTGACGGTTCAAATTCCCTGCCTAGAGAGATGGCCCATTCAAAAGGCCTAATGGACTTAACGACAACCCATCCGCTTTAACAACGAAGCATCCTCCCAAGACGTGATATCAACACGTTGTAGGGCCCTGTAATATCCAGCGAGTTAGGTTGTCTTCCTTTTAACAACTCATGACGTACGACCGTCACAAAAAAAGAGCAAAAGAAGAAAAATGGCCCGAAACTAATGAAAACATTCAATTTTGGGCTCGAAAAATAGGCGCACTTTAGCAGGCTTGCTGCCCCCGTCGTAGAGCTCTCAGAGAACTTTCCAACGGTAAGTTGTGCGCCACGTAACTCCTTGCGAATTAAAAGTTATGGGCACCGGAGCGACGGAGACCTGGTCACAAGCCCCACGCCCTCGATTTGCGATCCCAGCCTCTAAGTGAAGCGAAGTTGTCTTGCCCAAGGTGTCGTGGGATTCAGTATTAGAAATGTGGTGGATAAAGTATCTTGGCAACCCTAACCGGGGCAAAAAAAATTGAAAAATAAGGTGCAACACGAGGACTTCCCAGGGGGTCACCCATCTAACTACTACTCTCGCCCAAGCACACTTAACTTCGGAGTTCTAATGGGATCTAGTGTATTAGTGCTGGTATGATCGCACCCGTCATGTTGAGGGCACAAATCCTTTATGTGTTGACGGTTCACAGTCCCTGCCTAGAGAGATGGCCCATTCAAAAGTCCCAATGGGCTTAATGACAACCCATCCCTTCAACAACGCAGCATCCTCGCAAGACGTGATATTGACGCATTGTAGGGCCCTCTAATGTCCTGCGAGTAAGGTTGTCGTCCTTTTAACAGCTCATGACGTACAATCCGGGATGAAAAAACTGAGCAAAAGATGAAAAGTGACCTGAAACTGATGAAAACATTCAATTTTGGGATCTGAAAATAGGCGCAGCAAAGCAGGCTACCTGCCCCCATCGTAGAGCTCTCGGAGGGCTTTCCAACAGCATGCTGTGCGCCGCGTAACTCCTTACGAATTAAAAGTTATGGGCACCGGAGCGACGGAGACCTGGTCACAAGCACCGCGCCCTCGCAAGACGCTACGTGAAGCGAAGTTTCCTTGCCCAAGGTGCTGTGGGATTCGGTAATAGAAATGTGGTGCATAAAGTATCTTGGCAACCCTAACCGGGGCAAAAAAAATTGAAAAGGGAAATACAACACGAGGATTTCCCAGAGGGTCACCCATCCTAGTACTACTCTTGCCCAAGCATGCTTAACTTCGGAGTTCTGATGGGATCCGCTGCATTAGTGCTTGTATGACAGCGCCCGTCATGTTGTGGGCACATATCCTTTATGTGTCGACCGTTCACAGTCCTAGCCCAGAGAGATGGCCCTTTTAAAAGGCCCAATGGGTTTAACTACACCCCACCCGCCTCAGCACCGCAGCATCGTCGCAAGACGTGATATCGACACATTGTACGGCCCTCTAATGTCCCGTGAGTTAGGTTGTCATCCTTTTAACTGCTCACGACGTACGATCTGAGAAAAAAAAATAGAGCAACCGAAGCTGATGAAAATGTTAGATTTTGGGCTCTGAAAATAAGCGCAGGCGAGCAGGCTTGTTGCCCCCGTCGTAGAACTTACAGAGAGCTTTCCAAAGGTATGCTGTGCGCCACGTAACTCCTTACGGATCAAAAGTTATGGGCACCGGAGTGACGGAGACCTAGTCACAAGTCCTACGACCTCAGTTTGCTGGCTCTGCCTGTACATGAAGCGAAGTTGTCTTGCCCAAGGTGTCGTGGGATTCAGTAATAGAAATGTGGTGGATAAAGTATCTCGGCAACCTTAACCGAGGCAAAAAAATTGAAAAGTGAGGGTACAACACTAGGACTTCCCAGGGGGTCACCCATCCTAGTGCTACTCTCTCGCAAGAACACGCTTAACTTCGGAGTTCTGATGGGATCCGGTGCATTAGTGTTGATGGTCGCACCCGTCATGTTGTGGGCACAAATCCTTTATATGTCGACCGTTCACAGCCCCAGCCCTGAGAGATGGCCCATTCAAAAGGCTCAATGGGCTTAACGACAACCCATCTGCTTCAACAACGCAGCATCCCCACAAGACGTCATATCGATGCATTGTAGGGCCCTCTAATGTCCCGCAAGTTAGGTTTTCGTCCTTTTACCAACTCACGACGTACGATCCGGGATGGAAAAACAAAGCAAATGAAGAAAAGTGACCCGAAACCGAAGAAAACGTTCAATTTTGGGCTCTGAAAACTAGCGCAGACAAGCAGGCTTGCTGTCCTCGTTGTAGAGTTCCCGGAGAGCTTTCCAACGGTATGCTGTGCACCACATAACTCTTTACGGATCAAACGTTATGGGCACCAGAGCGATGGAGACCTGGTTACAAGCCCTCCGGCCTCTGTTTGCGGGCCCTGCCTCTACGTGTAGTGAAGTTTTCTTGTCCAAGGTGCCGTGGGATTCGGTAATAGAAATGTGGTGGATAAAGTATCTTGGCAACCCAAACCGGGGCAAAAAAAATTGAAAAAGGGGGTACAACACGAGGACTTCCCAGGGGGTCTCCCATCCTAATACTACTCTTGCCCAATCACGCTTAACTTCGGAGTTCTGATGGGATTCGGTGCATTAGTGCGGGTATGATCGCACCCGTCATGTTGTGGGCACAAATCCTTTATGTGTTGACCGTTCACAATCCCAGCTCAGAGAGACTACCCATTCAAAAGGCCCAATGGTCTTGATGACAACCCATCGGCTTTAACAACACAGCATCCTCGCAAGACGTGATATCAACACGATGTAAGGCCCTGTAATATCACGGGAGTTAGGTTGTCGTCCCTTTAATAGCTCACGACGTACGATCCGGGACCGAAAAACAGAGGAAAAGAAAAAAAGTGGTTTGAAACTGATAAAAATGTTTGATTTTGGGCTCTGAAAATAGGCGCAGCCGAGCAGGCTTGCTGCCCCTGTCGTAGAGCTCTCGGAGAGCTTTCCAATGGTATACTGTGCACCGCGTAACTCCTTACGGATCAAAACTTATGGGCACCTGAGCGACGGAGACCTGGTCACAAGCCCTACGCCCTCGGTTTGTGGGCCAGCCTCTACGTGAAGCGAAGTTGTCTTGCCCAAGATATCGTGGGATTCGGTAATAGAAATGTGGTGGATAAAGTATCTTGGCAACCCTAACCAGGGAAAAAAAATTGAAAAACGGGGTGCAACACGAGGGCTTCCCAGGGGGTCACCCATCCTAGTACTACTCTCGCCCAACCACGCTTAACTTCGGAGTTCTGATGGGATCCGATGCATTAGTGCTGGTATGATCGCACCAGTCATGTTGTGGGCACAAATCCTTTATGTGTTGTCCGTTCACAGTCCCAACCTAGAGAGATGGCCCATTCAAAAGCCCCAATGGGCTTAACGACAACCCATCCGCTTTAACAACACAGCATCCTCGCAAGACGTAATATCGACGCATTGTAGGGCCCAGTAATATCCCGCGTGTTAGGTTGTCATCCTTCTAACTGCTCACGACGTACGATCCGTGATGAAAAAAACAGAGCAAATGAAGAAAAGTGGCCCGAAACTGATGAAAACATTCGATTTAGTACTTTGAAAACAAGCACAGCCGAGCAGTCTTGCTGCCACCATCATAGAGCTCTCGGAGAGCTTTCCAACGGTATGCTGTGTGCCGCGTAACTCCTTACGGATCAAAAGTTATGGGCACTGGAGCGACGGAGACCTGATCACAAGCCCTACGCTCTCGGTTTGCGGGCCCAGCCTCTACGTGAAGCGAAGTTGTCTTGTCCAAGATGCCGTGGGATTCGGTAATAGAAATGTGGTAGATAAAGTATCTTGGAATCCCTAACCAGGGAAAAAAAATTGAAAAACGGGGTGCAACACGAAGACTTCCCAAGGGGTCACCCATCCTAGTATTACTCTCGCCCAAGCACGCTTAACGTCGAAGTTCTGATGGGATCCGGTTCATTAGTGCTGGTATGATCACACCTGCCAAGTTGTGGGCACAAATCCTTTATGTGTTGACCGTTCACAGTCACAGCCCATAGAGATGGCCCATTCAAAAGGCCTAATGGGCTTAACAACAACCCATTCGCTTAAACAATGCAGCATCCTCGCTAGATGTGATATCAATGCTTTGTACGGCCCTGTAATGTACCGCGAGTTAGGTTGTCGTCCTTTTAACAACTCACGACGTACGATCTGAGATGGAAAAACAGAGCGAAAGAAGAAAAATGGCCCTAAACTGATAAAAACGTTCAATTTTGGGCTCCAAAAACAGGCCCAGCCGAGCAGGCTTGCTGCCCCCGTCGTAGAGCTCTCGGACAGCTTTCCAACGGTATTCTATGCGCTGCGTAACTCCATGCGGAATAAAATTTATGGGCACCAGAGCGACGGAGACCTGGTCAAAAGCCCCACGCCCTCGGTTTACAGGCCCAGCCTCTACGTGAAGCGAAGTTGTCTTGCCCAAGGTGCCGTGGGATTCGGTAATAGAAATGTGGTGGATAAAGTATCTTTGTAACCCTAACCGGGGTAAAAAAATTGAAAATGAGGGATACAACACGAAGACTTCCCAGGGGGTCACCAATCCTAGTACTATTCTCGCCCAAGCACGCTTAACTTCGGAGTTCTGATGGGATCCGGTGCATTAGTACTGGTATGATCGCACACGTCATGTTGTGGACACAAATCCTTTATGTGTTGATAGTTCACAGTCCCAGCCCAGAGAGATGGCGCATTCAAAAGGCCCAATGGGCTTAATGACAACCCATCCGATTTAACAATGCAGCATCTTCACAAGACCTGATATCGACGCGTTATAGGGCCCTGTAATATCCCGCATGTTAGGTTTTCATCCTTTTAACAGGTCACGACGTACGATCCAGGATGAAAAAACATAGCAAAAGAAGAAAAGTGGCCCAAAATTGATGAAAATATTCGATTTTGGGCTCCAAAAATAGGCTTGCTACCCCCATCGTAGAGCTCTCCGAGAGCTTTCTGACGGTATGCTTTGCACCGTGTAACTCCTTACGGATCAAAAGTTAAGGGCACCGGCGCGACAGAGACCTAATCACAAGCCCTACGTGCTCGGTTTGCGCCTCTACGTGAAGCGAAGTTGTCTTGCCCAAGGTGTCGTGGGATTCGATAATAGAAATGTGGTGGATAAAGTATCTTGGCAACCCTAACCGGGACAAAAAAAATTGATAAGGGGGGTGCAACACGAGGACTTCCCAGGGGGTCACCCATCCTAGTACAACTCTCACCCAAGCATGCTTAACTTCGGAGTTCTGATGTGATCCGGTGTATTAGTGCTGGCATGATCACACCCGTCATGTTGTGGGCGCAAATCCTTTATGTGTTGGCCGTTCACAGTCCCAGCTCAGAGAGACTACCATTCAAAAGGCCCAATGGGCTTTATGACAACCCATCCGCTTTAACAACGCAGCATCCTCGCAAGACGTGATATCTACACGATGTAGGGCCCTGTAATATCACGAGAGTTTGGTTGTTGTCCTTTTAACAGCTCACGACGTACGATCCGGGACGAAAAAATAGAGGAAAAGAAGAAAACTGGTTTGAAACTGATAAAAAAGTATGATTTTGGGCTCCAAAAATAGGCGCAGCCTAGCAAGCTTGCTGCCCCCATCATAGAGCTTTCCAACGGTATGTTGTGCACCGCGTAACTCCTTACGGATCAAAAGTTATGGGCACCTGAGCGACGGAGACCTGGTCACAAGCCCTACGCCCTCGGTTTGCGGGCCAGCCTCTACGTGAAGCGAAGTAGTCTTGCCCAAGGTGCTGTAGGATTCGGTTATAGAAATATGGTGGATAAAGTATCTTGGCAACCCTAACCGGGGCAAAAAAAATTGAAAATATGGGTACAACACAAGGACTACCCAGGGGTCACCCATTCTAGTACTACTCTCGCCCAAGCATGCTTAACTTCGGAGTTCTGATGGGATCTGATGCATTACTGTTGGTATGATCGCACAAGTCATGTTGAGGGCACAAATCCTTTATGTGTTGACCGTTCACAGTCCCAGCCCAGAGAGATGGCCCATTCAAAAGGCCCAATGGGCTTAACGACAACCCATCCAATTTAACAATGCAGCATCCTCGCAAGACGTGATATCGATGCATTGTAGGGCCCTCTAGTGTCCCGCGAGCTAGGTTGTCGTCCTTTTAACAGCTCACGACAAACAATCCGGGATGAAAAAATAGAGCAAAAGATTAAAAGTGGCCCGAAACTGATGAAAGCATTCGATTTTGGGCTCCAAAAATAGGTGCAACTGAGCAGGGTTGCTGCCCCCGTCATTGATCTCTCAGAGATCTTTCCAACGGTATGGTGTGCGCTGCGTAACTCCTTACGGATCAAAAGTTATGGCCACCAGAGAGATGGAGGCCTGGTCACAAGCCCTACGCCCTCGGTTTGCGGGCCCAGCTTCTACGTGAAACGAAGTTGTCTTGCCCAAGGTTTCGTGGGATTCGGTAATAGAAATGTGGTGGATAAATTATCTTGTCAACCCTAATCGGGGTAAAAAAATTGAAAAGGGGGTGTGCAACACGAGGACTTCCCAAGGGGTCACCCATCCTAGTAGTACTCTCGCCCAAGCGCACTTAATTTCGGAGTTCTAATGAGATCCGGTTCAGTAGTACTGGTATGATCGCACCCGTCATGTTGTGGGCACAAATCCTTTATGTGTTGACCGTTCACAGTCCCAGCCTAGAGAGATGGCCCATTCAAAAGGCCCAATGGGCTTAATGACAACCCATCCGATTTAACAACACAGGATCCTCATAAGACGTGATATCGATGCATTGTAGGGCCCTGTAATATCCTGCGAGTTAGGTTGTCGTCCTTTGAACAGGTCACGACGTACGATCCGGGATGAAAAAAAGAGCAAAAGAAGAAAAGTGGCCCGAAACTGATGAAAAATTCAATTTTGGGCTCCAAAACTAGGCGCAGCCGAGCAGGCTTGCTGCCCCCATCGTAGAGCTCTTGGAGAGCTTTCTAACGGTATTTTGTGCGCCGTGTAACTCCTTACGGATGAAAAGTTAAGGGCACTGGAGCGACAGAGACTTAGTCACAAGCCCTACGCCCTCATTTTGCGTGCCCAGCCTCTACATGAAGCGAAGTTGTCTTGCCCAAGGTGTCATGGGATTTGATAATAGAACTGTGGTGGACAAAGTATCTTGGCAACCCTAACCGGGGCAAAAAAAATAGAAAAGGGGGGGTACAACACGAGGACTTCCCAAGGGGTCACCCATCCTAGTACTACTCTCGCCCAAGCACGCTTAACTTCGGAGTTCTGATGGGATCCGGTGCATTAGTGCTGGTATGATCGCACCCGTCATGTTGTTGGCACAAATCCTTTATGTGTTGACCGTTCACAGTCCCAGCCCGGAGAGATGACCCATTCAAAAGGCCCAATAGGCTTAACGACAACCCATCTGCTTCAACGATGCAGTATCCTCGCAAGATATGATATCGACACTTTGTACGGCCCTTTAATGTCCCGCGAGTTAGGTTGTCATCCTTTTAACAACTCACGATGTACGATCCGGGATGGAAAAATAGAGCAAAAGAAGAAAAGTTCCCCGAAACTGATAAAAATGTTGGATTTTGGGCTCCGAAAATCGGCCCAGCCGGGCAGGCTTGTTGCCTCCTTCGTAGAGCTCTCGGAGAGATTTCTAACGGTATGCTGTGCGCCGCGTAACTCTATGCGGATTAAAAGTTATGGGCACCGGAGTGACAGAGACCTGGTCACAAGCCCCACGCCATCGGTTTACGGGCCCAGACTCTACGTGAAGCGAAGTTGTCTTGCCCAAGGCGCCGTGGGATTCGGTAATAGAAATGTGGTGGATAAAGTATCTTTGCAACCCTAACCGGGGCAAAAAAAATTGAAAAGGAGTGGTGGAACACGAGGACTTCCTAGGGGGTCACCAATCCTAGTACTATTCTCGCCCAAGCACGCTTAACTTCCGAGTTCGGATGGGATCCGGTGCATTAGTGTTGGTATGATCGCACCCGTCATGTTGTGGGCACAAATCCTTTATGTGTTGATGGTTCATAGTCCTAGCCCAAGGAGATGGCCCATTCAAAAGGCCCAATGGGCTTAATGACAACCCATCCGATTTAACAATGCAGTATCCTCAAAAGACGTGATATCAATGCGTTGTTAGGCCCTGAAATATCCTGCGAGTTAGGTTGTCGTCCTTTTAACAGGTCACGACGTACGATCTGGGAAGAAAAAACAGACCAAAAGAAGAAAAGTGGCCCAAAACTGATAAAATCATTTGATTTTGGGCTCCAAAAATAGGCGCAGCCGAGCAGGCTTGCTGCCCCCATAGTAGAGATCTCGGAGAGCTTTCCAACGGTATGTTGTGTGCCGTGTAACTCCTTACGGATGAAAAGTTAAGGGCACCAGAGCGACAGAGACCTAGTCACAAGCCCTACGCCCTCGATTTGCGGTCCCAGCCTCTACGTGAAGCGAAGTTGTCTTTCCTAATGTGTCGTGGGATTCGGTAATAGAAATGTGGTGGATAAAGTATCTTGGAAACCCTAACCGGGGCAAAAAAAATTGAAAATGGGGGGTGCAACACGAGGACTTCCCAAGGGGTCACCCATCCTAGTACTACTCTCGCCCAAGCACGCTTAACTTCGGAGTTCTGATGGGATCTGGTGTATTAGTGCTGGTATAATCGCACCCGTCATGTTGTGGGCACAAATCCTTTATGTATTGACCGTTCACAATCCCAGCCCAGAGAGATGGCCCATTCAAAAGGCCCAATGGGCTTAACGATAACTCATCCGCTTCAACAACGCAGCATCCTCACAAGAAGTGATATCAACCCATTGTAGGGCCCTCTAATATCCTACGAGTAAGGTTGTCATCTTTTTAACAGCACATGACGTACGATCCGGGATGGAAAAACAGAGGAAAACAAGAAAAGTGGCCCAAAATTGATGTAAATGTTCGATTTTGGGCTCTGAAAACAGGCGCAGCCTAGTAGGCCAGCTACCTCCGTCGTAGAGCTCTCGGAGAGCTTTTTAACGGTATGTTCTGCACTGTGTAACTTTTTACAGATCAAAAGTTATGGGCACCGGACCGACGGAGCCCTGGCCACAAGCCCTACGCCCTCGGTTTGCAAGCCCAGCCTTTACGTGAAGCGAAGTCATCTTGCCCAAGGTGCCGTGGGATTCAGTAATAGAAATATGGTGAAAAAAGTATCGGGGCAACCCTAACCGGGGCAAAAAAAATTGAAAAGGGGCATACAACACGAGGACTTCCCAAGGGGTCCCCCATCCTAGTACTACTCTTGCCCAAGCACGCTTAACTTCGGAGTTCTGATGGGATCTGATGCATTAGTGCTGGTATGATTGCACCCGTCATGTTGAGGGCACAAATCCTTTATGTGTTGACCGTTCACAGTCCCAACCCAGAGAGATGGCCCTTTCAAAAGGCCCAATGGGCCTAACGATAATCCATCCTCTTCAACAACACAGCATCCTCGCAAGACGTGATATCGACGCATTGTAGGGCCCTTTAATGTCCTGCGAGTTAGGTTGTCATCTTTTTAACAGCTGACGACGTACGATCCGTGATGAAAAAATAGAGCAAATGAAGAAAAGTGGCCCGAAACTGATGAAAATGTTCGATTTTAGGCTCCGAAAATAGGCGCAGTTGATCAGGCTTGCTACCCCCGTCGTAGATCTCTCGGAGAGCTTCCAACGGTATGGTGTGCGTCGTATAACTCCTTACGGAACAAAAGTTATGGCTACCGGTGCGACGGAGACCTGGTCACAAGCCCTACGCCCTCGGTTTGCAGGCCCAGCCACTACGTGAAGCGAAGTTGTCTTGCCCAAGGTGTCGTGGGAATCGGTAATAGAAATGTGGTGGATAAAGTATCTTGTCAACCCAAACTGGGGCAAAAAAAATTGAAAAGGGGGGGGTGCAACACGAGGACTTCCCAGGGGGTCACCAATCCTAGTACTACTCTTGCCCAAGTGCGCTTAACTTTGGAGTTCTGATGGGATCCGGTTCATTAGTGTTGGTATGATCGCACCCGTCATGTTATGGGCATAAATCCTTTATGTGTTGACCGTTCATAGTCCCAGCCTAGAGAGATGGCCCATTTAAAAGGCCCAATGGGCTTAACGACAACCCATATGATTCTACAACACAGCATCCCTGTTAGACGTGATATCGACGTGTTGTAGGGCCCTGTCATATCCCGCCAGTTAGGTTGTCGTCCTTTTAACAGCTCACGACGTATGATCCGGAACAAAAAAATAGAGCAAAAGTAGAAATGTGACCCGAAACTGATGAAAATATTCAATTTTGGGCTCCGAAAACTGGCGCAACCAAGCAGGCTTACTGACCTCGTCGTAGAGTTCTCGGAGAGGATTCCAACGGTATGCTGTGCATCACGTAACTCCTTACGCATTAAATGTTATGGGCACCGTAGCGACGGAGACCAGGTCATAAGCCCCACGCCCTCGGTTTGCAGGCTAAGCCACTACGTGAAGGGAAGTTGTCTTGCCCAAGGTGCCGTGGGATTCGGTAATAGAAATGTGGTGGATAAAGTATCTTGGCAACCCTAACCGGAGCAAAAAAAATTGAAAGGGGGGGGGGGGGGCAACACGAGGACTTCCCAGGGGGTCATCAATCCTAGTACCATTCTCGCCCAAGCACGCTTAACTTCGGAGTTCTGATGGGATCCGGTGCTTTAGTGCTGATATGCTCGCCCCAGTCATGTTGTGGGCACAAATCCCTTATGTGCTGACTGTTCATAGTCCCAACCCTGAGAGATGGCCTATTCAAAAGGCCAATAGGCTTAACGACAACCCATCTACTTCAACAACGTAGCAGCCTCGTAAGATGTGATATCGACGTGTTGTAGGGCCCCCTAATGTCCCGCGAGTTAGGTTGTCGTCCTTTTAATAGCTCACGATGTACGATCACGGACTGAAAAACATAGTAAAAGAGGAAAAGTGGCCCGAAACAGATGAAAATGTTCGATTTTGGGCTCCAAAAATAGGCGCAACCGAGTAGGCTAGCTAGCCCTTTCGGAGAGCTTTCTAACGGTATGTTGTGCGCCGCGTAACTCCTTACGGATCAAAAGTTATGGAGACCGGAGCAACGGAGACTTGGTCACAAGCCCTATGCCCTCGGTTTGCGGGCCAAGCATCTACGTCAAGCGAAGTTGTCTCGCCCAAGGTGCTGTGGGATTAGGTAATAGAAATGTGGTGGATAAAGTATCTTGGCAACCCTAACCAGGGCAAAAAAAATTAAAAATGGTGGGTGCAACATGAGCAGGGGGTCACCCATCCTAGTACTACTCTCGCCAAAGCGTGCTTACCTTCGGAGTTCTGATGGGATCCAGTTCATTAGTGCTGGTATGATCATATCCGTCATGTTGTGGGCACAAATCCTTTATGTGTTGACCGTTCACAGTCCCAGCCCAGAGAGATGGCCCGTTCAAAAGGCCCAAAGGGCTTAACGACAACCCATCCACTTCAACAACGCAGCATCCTTGCAAGACGTGATATCAACGCGTTGTAGGGCCCTCTAATGTCCCTCGAGTTAGGTTGTCGTCCTTTTAACAGCTCACGACGTACGATCCGGGAGGGAAAAAGAGAGCAAAAGAAGAAAAGTGGCTCGAAACTGAAGAAAACGTTCGATTTTGGGCTCCCAGCCGAGCAAGCTGGGTTCCCCCATCGAAGAGCTCTCGGAGAGCTTTCCAACGGTAAGCTGTGCGCCGCGTAACTCCTTACAGATCAAAAGTTATGGGCACCGGAGCGACGGAGACCTGGTCACAAGCCCTATGCCCTCGGTTTGCGGGCCTAGCCTCTACATGAAGCGAAGTTGTCTTGCCCAAGGTGCCATGGGATTCGGTAATAGAAATGTGGTGGATAAAGTATCTTGGCAACCCCAACCGGGGCAAAAAAATCGAAAAAGGGGGGTACAACACAAGGACTTCCCAGGGGGTCACCCAACGTAGTACTAATCTCGCCCAAGCGTGCTTAACTTCGGAGTTCTGATGGGATCCCGTGCATTAGTGCAGGTATGATCGCACCCGTCATGTTGTGGGCACAAATCCTTTTTGTGTTGACCATTCACAGTCCCAGCCAAGAGAGATGGCCCATTCAAAAGGCCCAATGGGCTTAACGACAACCCATCCTCTTCAACAACGCAGAATCCTCATATGACGTGACATCAACGCGTTGTAGGGACCTGTAATATCCCGCGAGTTAGGTGGTCGTCCTTTTAGCAGCTTACGACGTACGATCCGGGACGAAAAAACTTAGCAAAAGAAGAAAAGTAGCCCAAAACTGATGAAAATGTTCGATTTTGGCTCCAAAAATAGGCATAGCCGTGTTGGTTGGCTGCCCCATCGTACAGCTCTCGGAGCGCTTTCCAACGGTATGCTGTACGCCGCGTACCTTCTTACGGATCAAAAGTTATTGACACCGGAGCGACGGAGACCTGGTCACAAGCCTACGCCCTCGGTTTGTGGGCCCAGCCTCTACGTGAAGCGAAGTTGTCTTGCCCAAGGTGCCGTGGGATTCGGTAATAGAAATGTGGTTGATAAAGTATATTGGCAACCCTAACCGGGGCAAAAGAAAATTGAAAATGGGGGGTGCAACACGAGGACTTCCCAAGGGGTTACCCTTTCTTAGTACTACTCTTGCCCAAGCACGCTTAACTTCGTAGTTCTGATGGGATCCGGTTCATTATTGCTGGTATGATCGCACCCGTCATGTTGTAGGCACAAATCCTTTATGTGTTGACGGTTCACAGTCCCTGCCCAGAGGGACGACCCATTCAAAAAGCCTAATGGGCTTAACGACAACCCATCCGCTTCCACAACGCAGCATCCTTGAAAGACGTGATATCGACGCGTTGTAGGGCCCTCTAATGTCCCGGGAGTTACGTTGTCGACCTTTGAACAGCTCACGACGTACGATCTCGGACGGAAAAATAGAACAAAAGAAGAAAAGTAGCTCGAAAATGATGAAAATGGGCGCAGCTGAGCACGATTGATGCCCCCATCGTAGAGCTCTCGGAGAGCTTTCCAACGGTATGCTTTGCGTCGCATAACTCTTTATGGATCAAAAGTTATGGGCATCGGAGCGACGGAGACCTAGTCACAAGCCCTACACCCTCGGTTTGTGGGCCCAGCCTCTACGTGAAGCGAAGTTGTCTTGGCTAAGGTGCCGTGGTATTCGGTAATAGAAATGTGGTGGATAAAGTATCTTGGCAACCCTAACCGTGGCAAAAAAAATTGAAAATGAGGGGTGCAGAACGAGGACTTCCCAGGGGGTCAACCATCCTAGTACTACTCGCGCCCAAGCGCGCTTAACTTTGGAGTTCTAATGGGATCCGGTGACTTAGTGCTGGTATGATCGCAACCGTCATGTTGTGGGCACAAATCCTTTATGTGTAGACGGTTCACAGTCATAGCCCAGAGAGATGGCCCATTCAAAAGGCCCAATGGGCTTAATGACAACCCATCCGCTTCAACAACGCAGCATCTTCGCTAGACGTGATATCGATGCATTGTAGGGCCCTCTAATGTCCCGCGAGTTAGGTTGTCATCGTTTTAACTACTCACGACGTACGATCCGAGATGGAAAAACAGAGGAAAAGAATAAAAGTGACCTGAAACTGATGAAAACATTCGATTTTGGACTCCAAAAACAGCTGCAGCCGAGCAGGTTCGCTGCCTTCGTCGTAGAGCTCTTGGAGAGCTTTCCAACGGTATGTTGTGCGCCGCGTAACTCCTTACGGATTAAAAGTTATGTGCACCGGAGCGACGGAGACCTGGCCACAAGCCCCACGCGCTCGGTTTGCCGGCCCAGCCTCTACGTGAAGCGAAGTTGTCTTGCCCAAGGTGCCGTGGGATTCGGTAATAGAGATTTGGTGGATAAAGTATCTTGGCAACCCTAACTGGGGCAAAAAAAATTGAAAAGGGGGAGGGGGGGTGCAACACAAGAACTTCCCAGGGGGTCACCCATCCTAGTACTACTCTCGCCTAAGCACACTTAACTTCGGAGTTTTGATGGGATCCGGTGCATTAGTGCTGGTATGATTGCACCCGTCATGTTGTGGGCACAAATCCTTTGTGTGTTGATCGTTCACAGTCTCAGCCCAGAGAGATGGCCCATTCAAAAGGCCCAATGGGCTTAACGACAACCCATCCGCTTCAACAACCCGATTTGCATGCAAAACCTAGCTTCGTGTGCCCTAACCTAGATTTATGTGCCATGACCTAGGTTTAAGAAATGAGTTCATTTTATGTGCCATGCATTGAATTACATGCATTCATTTAGGATTGAGTGCATTTACTTAAAAAACGTGCGTTCGTCTCGTAGTTCGTGTCCTACCTCGTAGTGCGTGCTCTAGACCTAGTAAAGCATGCCTTCACGCTAATCAAGAAAGCATCTTTCACGAAGCACTAGACTATTAAATAATCCTACAAAATCCACTAACAATATAATAATCCTAATTCAATTCACTAGAAGACAAAAAATGCACCAAACACTAAACATTCTTCATTCTTTATTCCTTTTCTTTTTCACTTCCAAACACATGCAATAAAATAAGATCAATGAAGACAAAATTTCAGAATTTTCTACATGTTTGGCCGACCACTAGGTAGAGTTTTGCATGCATGTTTTATTCAAATTCATTCCTAGACACATTATGACATTCTATGACACAAAGGCATTAAAAATTGCTCAAAAATCCTACCACTTGCATACTATTTTCGGCCACATCATCCTTGCCCATCCTAGGAAATTCAAAATAGCACATTGAAGACACAAAATGCTGAATCTGGAAGCCCAAGGCCGACATTCTCCTTAAACTTGCAAAACGCTTCATTGTTTGTCATTTTTCTTCATTTCTCTTGCAATCTTTCTCTCTCTCCTCTCATTTTCCTCTCTCATTCTCGGCCTTGCCTGAGTTCTTCATCTTCTTAACTTCTCTTCTTCACACCATAGCTAAGCATAGCAAGCTACAAGCATAGAACCACAACCGAGCTAGCTAAGGAGTAGAAATCATACTTGCATGTGCTTTAGAGTCTCCTATTCAGCCTAGGTGAGCTTCTTGACATCCATGTGTTTTCTTCATGTTTTAACCTCATGCATGTGCTAAGAGATTGATCATTAAGCTAGGAAAAATAGAGAAAAACTAGTGGGGTTTTCGGCTAAGCAAGGGAAAGGAGAAGATTTAAGCTTCAACAAAGGGTTTTGAGCAACTTGTGGTTGATTGCTAAGGTGAGGGTTAAAACCTTTTGAAAACTCTTCAAAATTTCACATGCATGCTCATAAATGTGTTTATTTGCTTCTGTACTTGAGCTATATGGTCGTTCATAAGCTTAAACAACCATGCATGGCAAGATCTTGGCTTGAAAATGATGCTAGGTGAAGTCGAAATTGTTGACAGCTCTCTGACCAGTCTGTTTGAGGTAAGTTTAGCTAAGGAAATGATGTTGAAAATGCTTGAAAATTGGTAGGTGACTATTTTGGACAGTTTTGAACATTATTCCCAGAAATAGGCCGAAGCTAATTTTGACTCTAAGGTCCCCAAAATGGCAAATCTTTAAAATGTGACCAAATCTGGAAATCTGGAAAAATGAAGCAGGTTTTGGCAGATGCACTGACCTTGTGGAACGAACCATATTTTACTTAGTAAATGATGTCAAAAATGCATGAAATTTGGTGTGCTGCTATATTTTTCAGTTCTGGACAATTTTTTCAGAAATGGACCAAAGCTAAAACTGACTCTAAAGACCTCAAAAACGTCAATTACTGAAAAGTGTGCAAATCTGGACAGTTTTGTGCTACCTCACTGTTTCGGCTATAACTAATGATTCTGAACTCCAATTGATTCAAGGTTTGTTTACGATTTTAGTTAACTTCTTAAGCTTTAATTTGACATCTTATTCACTAGATTTGGAGATTTTTTGGTTATCCTATTGATTGTGAGGATACAGCCTATTGCAGTAAGGGTTTCACTTAATGTTGTACTTAGAAAAATTGTTGTGACTCCTCTTGTTGAATTAAATGCTTGGGATTGTAGCTTTGGGATGTTGTGTAGACTTTTTTGAATGTTTGAAGATGATGAATTAAATTATACATGGTTTGAGATTGACTTGAGTTGGGTTGAGGCTCAAATTGCATGAATATATACGAAATGAAAACCCTAATGATTAGGTAGTTTTGCTAAGTATTGAGCATTTGTATATTGTGTGGAAATTATACGCTTAGAGAGCTGCCCGTAAATGTCTTATAACTTCAAATGTGATCTTGACCATTGCATGTTGACAAATAAGCTTTTCTTGCAATCGAACCCACGTAAATGTTGTTGCATGTTGAATAATCGTATCACTTGATTACGTGAACTTCGAAATGAGTTATATGGCTTAACTTGCATGCGTTACATAGCTGTCTGTTTAATGTTCATATGACTCTATATGCTTTTCAAGTGAAATTATTTGTCTTATCGTGCCTTGTTTGATTACTTGACAACGTGCGATCTTATAACTGCCCGGAGGTGACCTACTTTGTTGTCCTCCTAATGTGATATGTTAAATGTTGTAAATGTGCATTGCATACGAGGTTGCAACCTTTCATTGTGGCATGGTAGCATTTCACAAACGCCGGGCGGCATAGGGCTTGCCGGTGCTCCCGTGACTACCATGGTCCAATTCCCTCTCTCCCTTGGCATTCCACCCTCGGAGAGTTGAGTCGTAGGTTTTGGGGTACATCTGTAGTACACCCAATTGGGAGCGATAAGGGGATTATTGAAGTCGGCCGCAACAATTGTATCGAAATTGAAATTGGGAGCAACCGCTCACCGTATCCTTGAAATGATTGGTAAATGTATATGTTATTCAATTTGTTTCATATATTTGCGTACCTTGTTATTTGTAATACGTGACATGTTTTCTAAAAGGAGTTTTCATAATTGAATCAGAAAATGAGTTTCAAAACGTATTTCTCGTTTCCCCATCGCTGAGTTCATAAGGACTCACCCTCTTTTTCATCACAGGTGAAGAAGAACAGGTACAGGTACCTGAGGACAATGAGCCTAATGATGAACCCCTGGAGTGATTGCCTGTCATTGTTGTTTTGCTTGAACGTGACTACTTGTGAACTTTATGTTACTTGAAGACTATTTCCTTTTGTGTTACTCGATGTCATGATGTAAAAGACCCCCGTTGTAATTTGGGGTCTAATTTTGGTTTGTACTTATATTAAGTAGACTGATACTAGACATTACTATGATCGTTATGCTTTTATTACTGCTAGTATTATCATAGGTTATGATGCATTAGTAAGGACTAAGCAAATAAATTTATCCAATCTTAAACAGGTACATTTTGAATCGAGGTCAAACAAACAAACAAGACTTAGTATCATGCTAGGTTATAAATCAAACGGGATGTCGAAATAAACAATAGGCAATTCAATTGATGGTAAAATAGTAATCTTAGTTGGAAATGGAATTGAGCTGGTAAATTTTGAGGCTTTTAGAGAACTAGGTCAAACCAAAGAGCCCAATTACAGCCGTTATGCTTTCGGATTTCCGAAAAAAATTGGAGTGTAGGATAAAACATTAAGTGCTAAACCTTCTTGAACGATTAAGTACTTGAAAGGACTTGAATGTTTAGATCACACCCTAGTCTAACCTTCATAGGCCGGGTTGAGGTATGACACCTATGCCCTTGGTTTGCGAGCCCAGCCTCTACCTAAAGCGAAGTTGCCTTGCCCAAGTAGCCGTGGGATTCGGTAATAGAAATTTGGCGGATAAAGTATCTTGGCAACCCTAACCGGGGCAAAAAAATATAGAAAAGTGGAGGTGCAACACGAGGACTTCCCAAGGGGTCACCCATCCTAGTACTACTCTCGCCCAAGCATGCTTAACTTCGGAGTTCTGATGGGATCCGGTTCATTAGTATTGGTATGATCGCACCCATCACGTTGCGGGCACAAATTCTTTATGTGTTGAAGGTTCACAGTCCCTGCCCAAAGAGATGGCCCATTCAAAAGGCCCAATGGGCTTAACGACAACCCATCCGCTTCAACAACGCAGCAACCTCGCAAGACGTGATATAGATGCGATGTAGGGCCCTTTAATGTCCCGCGAGTTAGGTTGTCGTCCTTTTAACAGCTCACGACATACGATACCGAACGGAAAAAAAAGTGCAAAAGAAAAAAAGTGGACTAAAACAGATGAAAACATTTGATTTTGGGCTCCGAAAATAGGCGCAGCCAATCAAGCTGGCTGCCCCAGTCGTAGCGCTCTCGAAGCACTTTCCAACGGTATACTGTGCTCTGCGTAACTCCTTACAGATCAAAAGTTATGGGCACCAGAGCGACGGAGACCTGGACACAAGCCCTACGCCATCTATTTATGGGCCCAGCCTCTACGTGAAGCGAAGTTGTCTTGCCCAAGGTGCCGTGGGATTCAGTAATAGAAATGTGGTGTATAAAGTATATTGGCAACCCTAACCGGGGCAAAAAAAATTGAAAAGGGGGGGTGCAACACGAGGTCATCCCAAGGGGTTACCCATCGTAGTACTACTCTCGCCCAAGCACGCTTAACTTCGGAGTTCTGATGGGATCCGGTTCATTATTGCTGGTATGATCGCACTCGTCATATTGTTGGCACAAAGCCTCTATGTGTTGACGGTTCACATTCCCTGCCCAGAGAGACGTCCCATTCAAGAGGCCTAGTGGGCTTAACGACAACCCATCCGCTTCAACAACGCAGCATCCTCGAAAGATGTGATATCGACGTGTTGTAGGGCCCTCTAATGTCCCGGGAGTTACGTTGTCAACCTTTGAACAGCTCACGACCTACGATCCCGGACCGAACAATACAGCAAAATAAGAAAAGTAGCACAAAAATGTTGAAAATGTTCGAGTTTGGGCTCCGAAAACGGGTGCAGTCGAGCAAGATTGATGCCCTTGTCGTAGAGCTCTTGAAGAGCTTTTGAACGGTATGTTGTGTGCCACATAACTCCTTACGGATCAAAAGTTATGGGCACCGGAGCGACGGAGACCTAGTCACAAGCCCTACGCCCACGTTTTGCGGGCCCAGCCTCTCCATGAAGCGATGTTGTCTTGCCCAAGGTGTCGTGGGATTCGGTAATATAAATGTGGTGGATAAAGTATCTTGGCAACCCTAACCGGGGCAAAAAAAATTGAAAAGGGGGGGTGCAACACGAGGACTTCCAAGGGGGTCAACATTCCTAGTACTACTCGCGCCCAAGCGTGCTTAACTTCGGAGTTCTAATGGGATCAAGTTTATTAGTGCTGGTATGATCGCAACCGTCATGTTGTGGGCACAAATCCTTTATGTGTTGACAGTTCACAGTCTCAGCCCAGAGAGATGGCCCATTCAAAAGGCCCAATGGGCTTAACGACAACCCATCTGCTTCAACAACGTAGCATCTTCGCAAGATGTGATATCGACGCATTGTAGGGCCCTCTAATGTCCCGCGAGTTAGGTTGTCGTTCTTTTAACAACGCACGACGTATGATCCGGGATGGAAAAATAGAGGAAAAGAAGAAAAGTGGCCCGAAACTTATGAAAACATTCGATTTTGGACTCCAAAAATAGGCGCAGCCAAGCAGGTTTGATGCCCCCGTCGTAGAGCCCTCGGAGAGCTTTCCTACGGTACGCTGTGCACCGCGTAACTCCTTACGGATTAAAATTTATGTGCACCGGAGCGACGGAGACATGGCCACAAGCCCCACGCCCTCGGTTTGCGGGCCCAGCCTTTACGTGAAGCGAAGGTGTCTTGCCCAAGGTGCCGTGGGATTCGGTAATAAAAATGTGGTGGATAAAGTATCTTGGCAACCCTTACCGGGGCAAAAAAAATTGAAAAGGGGGGGGGGGGGGCGGGGGGGAGGGGTGCAACACGAGGACTTCCCAGGGGGTCACTCATCCTAGTGCTATTCTCGCCCAAGCACGCTTAACTTCAGAGTTCTGATGGGATCTGGTGCATTAGTGCTTGTATGATCGTACCCGTCATGTTGTGGGCACAAATCCTTTATGTGTTGACCGTTCACAGTCAGAGACTAGAGAGATGGCCCATTCAAAAGGCCCAATGGGCTTAACGACAACCAATCCACTTCAATAACGTAGCATCCTCGCAAGACGTGATATCGACGCATTGTAGGGCCCTCTAATGTCCCGCGAGTTAGGTTGTCCTCCATTTAACAGCTCACGACTTACAATCCGGGATGAAAAAACATAGCAAAAGAATAAAAGTGGCCCGAAACCGATGAAAATGTTCGATTTTGGGATCCGAAAATAGGTACAGGAGAGCAAGCTGGCTACCCCTGTTGTAGAACTCTCGGCGAGCTTTCCAATGGTATGATGTGCGCCACGTAACTCCTTACGGATCAAAAGTTATGGGCACCGAAGCGACGGAGACCTAGTCACAAGCCCTACGCCCTCGGTTTGCGGGCCCAGCCTCTACGTGAAGTGAAGTTGTCTTGCCCAAGTAGCCGTGGGATTCGGTAATAGAAATGTGGTGGATAAAGTATCTTGGCAACCCTAACCGGGGCAAAAAAAATTGAAAAGGGGAGGTGCAACACGAGGACTTTGCTAGGGGTCACCCATCCTAGTACTAGTCTCGCCTAAGCACGCTTAACTTCGGAGTTCTGATGGGATCCGGTTTATGAGTGCTGGTATGATCGCACCCATCATGTTGTGGGCGCAAATCCTTTATATGTTGAAGGTTCACAGTCCCTGCCCAAAGAGATGGCCCATTCAAAAGGCCCAATGGGCTTAACGACAACCCATCCGCTTAAAAACACAGCATCCTCGCAAGACGTGATATCGACGCGTTTTAGGGCCCTCTGTTAGGTTGTCGTCCTTTGAACAACTCACGACATACGATCCCTGATGGAAAAACAGAGCAAAATAAGAAAAGTGGCCCAAAACTGATGAAAACATTCAATTTTGGGCACCAAAAATAGGCGCAGCCGAGTAGGCTAACTGCCTCCATCGTAGAGCTCTCGAAGAGCTTTCCAACGGTATGTTGTGCGCCGCATAACTCCGTAAGGATCAAAATTTATGTGCACCGGAGCGACGGAGAGCTGGTCACAAGCCCTACGCCCTCGGTTTGCAGGCCCAGCCTCTACGTGAAGCGAAGTAGTCTTGCCCAAGGTGCCATTGGATTCGGTAATAGAAATATGGTGGATAAAGTATCTTCGCAACCCTTTTGGGGCAAAAAAAATTGAAAAGAGGGGTACAACACGAGGACTTCCCAGGGGGTCACCCATCCGAGTACTACTCTCGCCCAAGCACGCTTAACTTCGGAGTTCTGATGGGATCCGGTGCATTAGTGCTGGTATGATCGCACCCATCATGTTGTGGGCACAAATCCTTTATGTGTTGACCGTTCACAGTCGCAGCCCAGAGAGATGTCCTATTCAAAAGGCCTAGTGGGCTTAACAACAACCAATCCGTTTCAACAACACAACATACTTGCAAGACGTGACATCAACGCGTTGTAGGGCCTTCAAATGTCCCGCAAGTTAGGTTGTCGTCCTTTTAACAACTCACGACGTACGATCCGGGATGAAAAAATAGGGCAAAAGAAGAAAAGTGACCAAGAATTGATGGAAATGTTCGATTTTGGGCTCTGAAAATAGGCGCAACAGAGCAGGCCAGCAGCCCTTGCCTTAGAGTTCTTGGAGAGCATTCTAACGGTATGTTGTGCGCTGCGTAACTCCTTACGGATCAAAAGTTATGGGCACCGGAGTGACAGAGACCTGGTCATATGCCCTACACCCCCGGTTTGCGGGCCCAGCCTCTATGTGAAGCGAATTTGTCTTGCCCAAAGTGCCGTGGGATTCGGTAATAGAAATGTGGTGGATAAAATATCTTGGCAACCCTAACCGGGGCAAAAAAAATTGAAATGGGGGGTTGGAACACGAGGACTTCCCAGGGGGTCACCCATCCTAGTACTATTCTCGCCCAAGCATGCTTAACTTCGGAGTTCTAATGGGATCCGGTGCATTAGTGCTGGTATGATAGCACCCGTCATGTTGTGGGACCAAATCCTTGATGTGTTGATCGTTCACAGTCCCAGCCCAGAGAGATGGCCCATTCCTAAGGCCCAATGGGCTTAACGACAACCCATCTGCTCTAACAACGCAGCATCCTCGCAAGACGTGATTTTGACACGTTGTAGGGCCCTCTAATGTCCTGCGAGTTCGGTTGTCGTCCTTTTAACAGCTCACGATGTACGATCCCGGACGGAAAAACAGAGCAAAAGAAGAAAAATGGCCCGAAACTGATGAAAATATTCAATTTTGGGCTCCGAAAATAGGTGCAGCTGAGCCGGCTGGCAGCCCGCGTTGTAGAGCTCTCGGAGAGCTTTCCAACGGTATGCTATGCACTGTGTAACTCCTTACGGATCAAAAGTCATAGGCACTGGAGCGACGGAGACCTGGTCACAAGCCCTATGCCCTCGGTTTTCAGGCCCAGCATCTACCTGAAGCGAAGTTGTATTGCCCTAGGTGCCGTGGGATTCGGTAATAGAAATGTGGTAGATAAAGTATCTTGGCAACCCTAACCGGGGCAAATAAAATTGGAATGGCGGGGTGCAACACGAGGACTTCCCAGGGGGTCACCCATCCTTGTACTACTCTTGCCCAAGCGCGCTTAACTTCGGAGTTCTGATGGGATCCGGTTCATTAATACTGGTATGATTGCACCCGTCATGTTGTGGGCATAAATCCTTTATGTGTTGATAGTTCACAGTCCCAGCCCAGAGAGATGGCCCATTCAAAACGCCCAATGGGCTTAACAACAACCCATCCGCTTCAACAATGCAGCATCCTCGCAAGACATGATATCGACGCGTTGTCGGGCCCTCTAATGTCCTGCGAGTTAGGTTGTCGTCCTTTTAACAGCTCACGATATACGATTCGGGATGGAAAAATAGAGCAAAAGAAGAAAAGTGGCCCGAAACGGATGAAAACTTTTGATTTTGGGCTTCGAAAATAGGCGCTGCTGTGAGACCCGACCTCGATTTACATGCGATACCTCGTTTTGTGTGCCCTAACCTACATTTACGTGCCTTGACCTAGGTTTAAGAGTCGTGTTTCATTTTGTGTGCCTTGCATTGAATTACGTGCATACATTTAGGGTTGCGTGCATTTACTTGGAAAACGTGCATTCGTCTCGTGGTTCGTGCCTTACCTCATAGTGCGTGCCTTAAACCTAGGAAAGCATGCCGTCACGCTAATCAAGAAAGCATCTTACACGAAGCACAAGATCATTAATTAATCCTACAAACTCCACTAACTAATATTAAAATGCTAATTCAACTCATTAGAAGACGAAAATTGAACCAAAAGCTAAGCATTCTTTATTCTTTATTCCTTATTCTTTTGCACATCCCAAACACACAATATTATATTGCTCAACCAAGACAAAAATTCAGAATTTTGCATAAGTTTGGCCAACCACATGGAGCATTTAAACAAGCATTACAATTTCAAAATTTTTTCTTAGACATTCTATGACAAGTTTTGACACAAAGCAAAAAACAAAGACTCAAAACTCTACCCAAAGCTCCACCATTCTCAACACACTCCAATTGCCCATACTAGACAATTCAAATTATGCTCTTGAAGACACAAAATCTGAAATTTAGTGGCCCATAGCCGACACATGCATCAAAATCTCTCAAAGCTTTCATTTTCCTCTCATTTTCTCTCACTCTCTCATTTCTTCTCTCTCTCTCTCTCGGCCCTAGCTACAATTATCGACTCCATAGCTTAAGTTCATCATCCAAAGGTTCTTCAAGACATGCAAGATACTAAGGAACTCGACCAAGCAAGCTAGAATGCAAAAACACACACATGCAAGCTCATAGCACATTCATTTCGGCTTAGGTAAGTTTGTTAGCTTCCATTTCATTTTCTTTTTGTTCTAACCACATGCACCTACTAAGAGCATGGTTACTAAGCTAGGAAATTAGAGAATTTCAAGTTGTCTCTTGGCTAAGCAAGGAAAAAGGACGACCTTGTGCATCATCAAGAGTTTTATGCACCCTCATTGTTGTCTTGCTAAGGTGAGGGCTAAAACTCTTTTGAAAAGGTTTCAAAAACCACATGCATGCCTTTAAATGTCTATTTTTACCTCTGTACTTGTGATATATGTGTGTACATGAGCTTTTGTGAGCATGCATGGCAAGATATTTGGCTAGAATGTGAAGATAGGTGAAATTGCATATTTGGCAGCTTTCTGTTCTATTGGAGCAAAGTGAATTTTATTAGGTAAATGATGTTGAAAATGCGTAAAAATTGGTAGGTGACTATTGTTGCCAGTTCTGAGCATTTTGTACAGAAATAGGCCAAAGCTAAATTTGACTCTAAGGTCCCCAAAATGGCAAAACATCGAAAGGTGTTTAAATCTGGAAAATCTGGGAAAATGAAGCAGGTTTTGGCAGATTCACTGTCCTTGTAGAACGAACTAGTTTTGACTTAGTAAATGATATCCCAAATGCATGAAATTTGGTGTGCTGCTAGAGTTTTCAGTTCTGGACATTTTTGTCAGAAATAGACTAAGGTTAAATCTGACCCTAAGGTCCTTAAAAATAAGGTGTCACGCCCCAACCTGGCCTATAAAAGTTAGACTAGGGTGTGATATAAACATTCAAGTCACGTCTCGTATTTAACCATTCATGAAGATTTAACACTTAACGTTTTGGCCTAAACTCCAAAATTTTCCAGAAAACCGGCAGCATAACAGTTGTAATTGGGCTATTTGGTTTGACCTAATTCTCTAAACGCCTCAAAATTTACCATCTCAAATTCATTTCCATCTAAGATTACTATTTATCATCAATTGAAATGCCTACTGGTTGTCTCGATGTCTCATTTGATTAGTAACCTAGCATGATACTATGTCTCGTTTGTTTGTTAATCCTCGTTACAAAAGTACCTGTTGATCTTAGCTTAATAACGTGTACCTGCTTAAGATTTGGTTGGTTCATTTTACTTAGCCTTTACCTAATACTTCATAATCCTATTATAGATACTAGCAATAGTAATAGCACAACGATCATAGTAGTGTCTAGTGTCTGTCTAGTTAATATCAGTACAACCCAAAATTAGACCCCAAATTATAACGGGGGTCTTTTACATTACAACATTGAGCAACATAAAAGAAATAGTCTTCAAGTAGCATAGTTCACAAATAGCCATAATCACGCAAAGCACATAGGATAGGCAATCACTCAAAGGGATCATTGTTAGGCACATCGTTCTCAGGTACCTGTTCTTGATCTTCTTCACCTGAGATGATAAAAGAGGGTGAGTCCTTATGAACTCAGCGATGGGGAACGAGAAATAGGTTTTGAAACTCATTTTTCGGTTCAACTTATGAAAATCCTTTTGCAAGCACGAATATAACACAATTAAGTACATAACAATAATATAAAAGTAAAGGAATACAATTACCCGTCTTTCCTCCCCGAGGTCCTCTAGGAACCAACCGAGAGTACTTATACACATAGTAAAAAGGATACGGTGAGCTTTTGCTCTCAGATCATTTCCAGTGTCAATTGTTGCGGCCGACTTCAGATCATCCCCTTATCACGCCAAGTGGGTGTACTCCGAATGTACCCTGAAATCTTACGACCCAACTCTCCGAGGAAGTCTAGCCCCCAAGTGAGAGAGAGAATTGGACAATGGTAGTCACGGTTGTACCGGCAAGCCCGATGACGCCCGGTGTGTGTGAACGCTATCACACCAGAATGAAAGGTTGCAACCTTGTATGCAATGCACATTTATGACATTTAATATATCACATTAGGAAGACAACAAAGTAGGTTGCCTCTGGACAGTCATAAGATTGCACATTAACAAGTAAACAAGCGAGGCACGAATAGACAAGTAATTTCACTTGAAAAGCATATGGAGTTATATGAACATTAAACAGGAAGCCATGTAACGCACGTAAATCAGGTCATATAACTCATTTCAACGTCCACGTAATCAAATAATAAGGTTATTCAACATTCAACAACAATCTACGTTGTTCGGATGCAAGAAAGGCCTATTTGTCAACATGTAACGAATCAAAATCACATTTAGGGCTATAAGGCAACTACGGGCAGCCTACTAAACATATAATTACACTTAATATTCAAAGGATCAACACTTAGCAAATTCGCCTAGTCACTAGGGTTTCCATTTCGTGCTTACCCGTGCAATTAAGCCCCAAGTCAACTCAAAATCAATCTCAAGCCATGCATCAATTAATTCAACATCCCCAAGTACTCAAAACAGTCCACACAACATCTCAATGCCACAATCCCAAGCAATTAATACCACAAGAGAAGTTACAACAAATTTTCTAATCATATAACTAAATGAAACCCTCACTGCATTATGCTGTATTCTCACAATCATTAAGATAAGAAAACAATCTCCAATTCTAGTGAATAAGATGTCAAATTAAATCTTAAGAAGTGAAATAAATTCAAAAACAAACCTTGCATCATTTGAAGTTTGAGATCAATAGTTATAGCCAAAACAGTGGGATTGCACAAAACTTTTCAGATTTGCACACATTTTGATAATTGTCATTTTTGAGGTCCTTAGGGTCAGATTTAGCCTTAGTCCGTTTATGACAAAAATGTCCAGAACTGAAAAATATAGAAGTACACCAAATTTCATGCATTTTGGATATCATTTACTAAGTCAAAAATGGTTCATTCCACAAGGTCAGTGCATCTGCCAAAACCTGCTTCATTTTTTCAGACTTCCAGATTTGGACACATTTTAATGATTTGCCATTTTGAGGACCTTAGAGTCAAAATTAGCTTTGGCCTATTTCTGTGAAAAATGTTTAAAACTGGCAAAACTAGTTATCTAAAAATTTTCATGCATTTTAAACATCATATTCCTAGCCAAACTCACCTAGCAATAACAAGACGGAGAGTTGTCACCAAACCTGATTTCATCTATCATCATCTTCAAGCCAAAATCTTGCCATGCATGGTTGTAAAAGCTTATGAACAAACATATGACTCAAGTACAGAAGCAAATACATACATTTAAGAGCATGCATGTGGATTTTTGAAGGATTTTAAAGAAGTTTTAGCCCTCACTTTAGCAAATCAACACGAAGATGCACAAAACTTTGATGAAGCACAAATTTCTTCTTCTTCCTTGCTTAGCCGAGACTCCAACTCGATTTTCTCTATTTTTTCCTAGCTTAGTGGCCAGTTCTTAGTACATGCATGTGGTTAGAACAAGAAGAAAAGAAATGGAAGCTAGTAAACTCACCAAGGCCGAAATGGTGACTCAAGGAACATGCATGTGTGATTCTTGCATCCTAGCTAGCTTGGTCGAGTTCCTTTGCTTGTGGCTTGTCTTGATTAACTATGGTATGATGATGATGAGCTATGAAGGGAAGAAACTCAGCCAAGGCCGAGAGAGAGAGAGAAGAATGAGAGGGAGAGAGAGAAATGTGAGAGGAAAATGAGAGAAATGAAAAAAAAAATAGAAGCCTTGCAATTGATGAAGCATATTCGGCCTTGGGTAGCAAAACTTCAGCTTTTTGTGTCTTCAAGATGTATCTCACGGTTTTGGCTATAACTCTTGAACCCGAACTCCAAATGATGCGAGGTTTGTTTCTGAATTTAGTTCACTCCTTAAGCTTTAATTTGACATTTTGATCACTGGAATTGGAGATTGTTTGCTTGTCTCTATGATTGTGAGAAAACAGACCATTGCAGTGAGGTTTTCCTCTAGTGATATGCTTAGAAAAATTATTGTAACTTCTCTTATTGTATTAAATGCTTGGGATCATGGCACTTGGATGTTGTGTGGACTATTTTGAATGCTCGAGGGTGTTTTAATTAATCGATGCATGGCTTGAGTTTGATTACGAGACAACTTGGGGCTTAATCGCACGGGTGAGCATGAATTGAAACCCTAATGGCTAGGAAAACTCGCTAAGTGTTGTTCCTATTGATATAGTGTTTAATTATGTGATTAGTAGGCTGCCCGTAGTTGCCCTTGTAGCCCTAAATGTGAATCCGACAATTACATGTTAATAAGTAGAAATTTCTTGCACCCGATCCCACGTAAATGTCGTTGCATGTTGTATAACCTTGTTATTTGATTGCGTGAACCCTGAAATGAGTTATATGACTTGATTCACATGTGTTACATGGCTTTCCATTTAATATTCATATAACTCCATGTGCTTTACAAGTGAAATTACCTGCCATATCGTGCCTCGCTTGTTTACTTGTCAATGTGCAATCTTATGACTGCTCGGAGGCAACCTAATTTGTTGTCCTCCTAATGTGATATATTAAATGTCATAAATGTGCATTGCATACAAGGTTGCAACCTTTCATTTTGGCGTGGTAGTGTTCACTCACACCGGGCGACATCGGGCTTGCCGGTGCAACCGTGACTACCATTGTCCAATTCCCTCTCTTGCTTGGGGGTTAGACTTCCTCGGAGAGTTTGGTCGTAGGATTTTGGGGTACATCCGGAGTACACCCATTTGGCATGATAAGGGGATGATTTTATGATTCCTTTGAATGATTACCTGCCTTACGTGCCTTACGTGACTATGGCCATTTTGTGAACGATATGTTGCTTGAAGACATTTTCTTATTTTGCTTGTTATTGTACTGTAAATGACCCCCGTTGTAATTTGGGGTCTAATTTTGGGTTGTACTGATCGTAACTAGATAGACACTCTTGTGGTTGTTTTGCTATCGCTACTGGTTAGTATCTATCACAGGCTTATAAAGTATCAAGTAAAGGATTAAGTAAATGAATCTATCCAATCTTAAACAGGTACTTATTGTTAGGCTAAGATCAACAGGTACTTTTGTAACAAGGATTAACAAACAAATGAGACATAGTATCATGCTTGGCCGTTAATCAAATGAGACTTCGAGATAACTAGTAGGCGTTTCAATTGATGATAAATAGTAATCTTAGTTGGAAATGAATTTGAGATTGTAAGTTTGGAGGCCTTTAGAAAACTAGGTCAAACTAAAGAGCCCAATTACAGTCGTTATGTTGTCGATTTTTCAGAGAATTTGTGGAGTTTAGGCTAAACGTTAAGTGTTAAACCTTCTTGAACGATTAAGTACGTGAAAGGACTGGAATGTTTAGATCACTCCCTAGTCTAACCTTTATAGGTCGGGTTGGGGAATGACACCCTAGAGAAATGGTATCAGAGCTTAGATTGCTTAAGCCTTGTTTAACTCTGGGACCATGGGTAGAAGCCCTAAGGTAATTAAGATGACTTGTTTATATGTGTTATTGTGTGACAATATCAAGTGTGCCTTCTATGTTCTATGTGCTTTTGTGATTAACATGTCTTAACTGTTTCTAGAATTGTGTATCTATATAAAATTATATGTTGCATATCTTATGCATTAGATTCTTGTTTGTCGTATTCCAATAAATTGTGCATCGTAATATGTGCCTATAGATGGCTGGCCCTAGTACCCGCACTACTAATAGGAGCGGTAAGCCCCAAGAGACCGGAAATGCTTATCAAACTAATCCTGGCATGGCTATGTTTAACATGATGGCGAATGCCATGGATCGCGTGTCACGAGTGATGGAACGTCAAGATGCACGTGAAGCAAACAACAACAACAACAGGAATGATGGTAACCATGGGAGACATAGCAGAATGCGGGAGTTTCTTGACTTTCGCCCGTCCAAATTCCACGGGGAAGCTAATGATGAAAAGGCAGAGGCTTGGTTGTCTGAGATTGAAAGGATTTTCAGACCACTTGACTATACTGATGAAGAATAGGTGGAGTTCGCTGTGTTTCTGTTGCATGGGGATGTTGAGCTTTGGTGGCACACTGTGGAGGCACTTTGGGAAACTGATCATACACCTCGCTTGTGGGGTAATTTCGTTAAGGAATTCAAGGAGAAATACGTGCCAGCAATTTCTAGGCAGAGGCGGATTGAGGAATTCATGCACTTGAACCAGGGTAACATGACGATGGCCCAGTACGGGGCTCGTTTTGACCGACTGTCCCGTTATGCTTAATACATGGTCAGTACCCCTGAGGCGAAGATGTGAAAATTTATGAATGGGTTGAGGCCAGAAATTCAGGACCAGTTGGCTTCGCATGACTTCGATACCTATTCTGCTCTCCTTGCTGCTGCTTCCCGAGTTGAGAAGAGAAAACTTGATAGAGCCGGTTCAAGCCAGCCGAACAAGAAACCATATCAGCTCCAGGACAACAGAGGAAATTCTAGACTCAGAGTCGCAATCCGGGACAGAGCCAGAACATACCAATTAATAACCGTGGCCCGACTAAAGCACCATCAGCCTCTTCTACCCACGTATCCACAGGTAGTTCACTTGCTACTCAGTCTATCAACTGGTCTTACTGTGACAAGAAGGGTCATACCGAGGCCTAGTGCTGGAAGAAGTCAGGACGATGTGTGCGGTGTGGCAGTGATCAACATCAGATCAAGGATTGCCCTAAATGGCAAGGAGGACAAAATCAAGTTAAACCAGCTGGTAGAGGCAAGACTCCAATTCCTAGAGTTCAGGCCCGAACTTATGCTATTGAGTGCGAGGAGCTTCCAGAGGAGACCGCTATTGTTGAAGGTACATTCTTGATACTGAATCAACCTGTTAGGGTGCTAATTGATCCAGGTGCTACTCATTCATTTATTACTCCCTTATGTGTGCAACGTGTGAAACTGAAAGTTGTATGTTTGCCTTACGAAGTAGAAGTTGGTACTCCGATGGGTTCTAAACTTGTTACTAGCTTAGCTTGTAAAGCATGTAAAATCCAAATTAAAGATAGGGAATTCTCAGCCAATCTTATTGTATTACCCTTTCGAGACTACGAAGTCATCTTAGGGATGGACTGCTTGGCAAATCATCATGCCCAACTAGATTACCGGACGAAGATTGTAACGTTCCAGATACCTGGTCAACCAATATTGGAGGTAATGGGTCGAAGAGATTTCACCGGGAGTTCTATCATTTCATCTACAAAAGCAGTGAAGTCCTTGAGAAAATGATGTAGTGGATACTTAGCTTACCTCATCAACAAGCCATCAGACAAAGCTAAGTTGGAGGAGATGCTAGTGATTAAAGATTACGCGGATGTGTTTCCAGAGGAATTGCCCGGTTTACCCCCAAATCGGGAGATCGAGTTCATTATAGAATTACTGTCTGGCACCCAGCCGATATCTAAAGCTCCCTATCATATGGCACCAGTCGAGCTACAAGATCTGAAGGACCAATTGCGAGGATTGTTGAAGAAGGGGTTTGTTCAACCAAGTTCTTCTCCGTGGGGAGCGCCAGTCCTATTTGTAAAGAAGAAAGACAGAACGTTGAGGCTATGCATCGATTACCGAGGATTGAACCAAGTGACCGTCAAGAATAAATGCCCACTTCCACTGATCGACGAGTTGTTTGATCAACTTCAAGGAGCCAAAGTGTATTCAAAGCTCGACTTGAGGCAAGGGTACTATCAATTGCGGATCAAAAAGGAGGATGTGCCTAAAACGGGTTTTAGGACGAGATATGGGCATTATGATTATGTGGTGATGCCATTTGGGCTAACTAATGCCCCTGCATCTTTTATGGACTTGATGCACAGGGTGTTTCAACCCTACTTGGACTAATTTGTGGTGATCTTTATTGATGATATTTTGGTATACTCAAAATCTGAGGCTGAGCATGAACAACATATGCGATTGGTACTGCAGAAATTTTGAGAGCATCAATTGTATGCGAAGTTTAGCAAATGCGAATTTTGGTTGCAGCAGATTGCATTTTTGGGGCACATCATATCCCAAGAGGGAATAGCAGTGGATCCAGCAAAGATAGAAGTGTTGATGTCTTGGAAGAAGCCGGAAAATGTTACGGAGGTTCGGAGTTTTCTTGGTCTAGCCGGCTATTATCGGAGGTTCATGAAGGATTTCTCAAAGATTGCAGGACCGCTTACAATGCTCACTCAAAAGAAAACAAAGTTCGTGTGGGATGACAAGTGTGAGAACAGTTTCCAAGAATTGAAGAAAAGATTGACTACCGCACCCGTTCTTGCATTGCCTGAAGGGAGTCAAGGTTTTGTAATCTATAGCAATGCTTCGAAGGAAGGACTGGGTTGTGTGTTGATGCAAAATGGTAGATTGATTGCGTATGCTTCTAGGAAACTGAAGCCGTATGAATTGAACTACCCGACACATGATTTGGAGTTAGCGGCTATTGTGTTTGCACTCAAGAAATAGAGGCACTATCTGTGGGGTAACAAGTTCGAGGTGTTTACTGATCACAAGAGCTTGAAATACTTGTTCTCACAAAAGGAGTTGAACATGAGGCAAAGACGGTGGATGGAGCTTTTGGATGATTATAACTGCACAATCAATTATGTGCCCGGTAAAGCAAATGTAGTTGCAGATGCCTTAAGTTGGAAAGCGAGCATGGCAAAACTGGAAGTTAAGGTGCAGGAGTTGTTAGAGGAAGCATTTTTGTGGAAACCACAATTGACTCAAAAAGGGTTACTTTTTGCCACTACACAAGTTCAATCGACCTTGTTGTCTGAATTACGAGAGGCTCAACAGAAGGACCAATAGTTTCAGAAGATTAAAGAAAGCAACACAGATTTCAAGTTTCATGATGATGGTATTTGGAGGTTTAGGAATCGGATTTGTGTTCCTAATGAGCCAGAGCTGAAAAAGAAGATCCTTGAAGAAGCCTATAATTCAAGATATACTATTCACCCCGACGGAACAAAGATGTACCGGGATTTGAAGCAACACTATTGGTGGAATAACATGAAGAGAGAGATTGCAGAGTTTGTGGCACGGTGTTTGACTTGCCAGAGAGTCAAAGCAGAACATCAACGACCAGCAGGTTTACTTCAGCCGTTGGAAATTCCTCAATGGAAATGGGAACATATAACTATGGACTTTGTTATGGACCTGCCAGGTCACAAAAGGGTCATGACGCCGTTTGGGTCATAGTGTATAGATTGACCAAGTCAGCGCACTTCTTACCGATGAACAAGGAGGATAGTCCTAAGAAATTGGGAGATATGTATGTGGCGGATATTGTAAGGTTGCACGGGATGCCTGTGAGTATTGTATCGGATAGGGATCCTCATTTTACTTGTCACGCCCCAACCCGGCCTATGAAGGTTAGACTAGGGTGTGATCTAAACGTTCATATCATTTCACGTACTTAACCGTTCATGAAGATTTAACACTTAATGTTTTGGCCTAAACTCCAAAATTTTTCGGTAAACCGGCAGCATAACGGCTGTAATTGGGCTCTTTGGTTTGACCTAATTCTCAAAACGCCTCAATTATTCCAATCATTAATCCAATTCCATTAAGGACTCCTATTTGTCACCAACCGATTTGCCTACTAGTTTATCTTGAAAGTCTCGTTTGGTTAATAAGCCTAACATGACAACTATGTCCTGTTTATTTGTCAATTTCCTATCATGCAAGTACCTATTATCCTTTAGTTTGCAAATGAGCACCTAAGTGAAATTAGATAGAATTAACTTAGTTGATTGTTCATCTAGTGGTTTGAATGCCTATGATAACTACTAATGAAGAAAACGAAAGCAAACAACCAAATAAAAGTTCATCCGGTTATAGATAGTACAATCCCAGAATTAGACCCAAATTACAACGGGGTCATTTACATCAATAAAATAAGTAGTTTGCAATCAAACACAACATCCATATAGCAACCACTTTCAGGCAAAGTAAAAAAGCACGTAGGGACAGGCAATCACTCCAAGGAATCATCGTTAGGCACATCGTCCTCGGGTACCTATTCTTGATCTTCTTCACCTGAGATGATAAAAGAGGGTGAGTCCTTATGAACTCAGCAAGGGGGAACGAGAAATAGGTTTTGAAACTTATTTTCCGGTTCAACTTATGAAAATCCTTTTGCAAGCATGAATGTAACAATAATATAAGTACATGAACAGAAATACTAGTCTTTCCTCCCCAAGGTTCTCTAGGAACCAGGCGAGAGTACTTATACACACAGTAAAAGGATACGGTGAGCTTTTGCTCTCAGATCAGTTCCAGAATCAGTTGTTGCGACCGACTTCAAATCGTCCCCCAAACACGCCAGGTGGGTGTACTCCGGATGTACCCCGAAATCCTACGACCCAACTCTCCGAGGAAGTCTAGCCCCTAAGCGAGAGAGGGAATGGGACCATGGTAGTCACAGGTGCACCAGCAAGCCCGATGCCGCCCAGTGTGCGTGATCGCTACCATGCCAATAGGAAAGGTTGCAACCTTGTATGCAATGCACATTCATGATAGGTAATATATCACAGTAGGAGGACAACAAAGTAGGTTGCCTCCGGACAGTCATAAGATTGCACATTGACAGGTAGACAAGCAAGGCACGATAAGACAGGAAAATTTCACTTGAAAGCATATAGAGTTATATGAAAATTAAACGGGCAGTCATGTAACACATGTAAAACAGGCCATATAACTCATTAAGAAGTCCACGTGATCAAGTGATAAGATTATTCAACATGCAATGACATCAATCATGGGTTCGAGTGCAAGAAAAGCTTATTTGTCAACATGCAATGGTCAAAATCACATTTGAAGTTATAAGACATTAACGGGCAGCCCACTAAGCATATAATTCCCACACAATATCCAATTGATCAATACTTAGCAAAACTACCTAGTCATTAGGGTTTCCATTTCATGTATATTCGTGCAATTTGGGCCTCAACCCAACTCAAGGTCAATCTCAAACCATGCATCATTTAATTCAACATCCTCAAACATTCAAAAAAGTCCACACAACATCCCGTAGCTACAATCCCAACCGTCTAATTCAACAAGAGGAGTCACAACAATATTTCCAAGCACAACATTAAGTGAAACCCTTACTGCAATAGGCTGTCTACTCACAATCAATAGGATAAGAAAAAAATCTCCAAATTCAGTGAATAAGATGTCAAATTAAAGCTTAAGAAGTTAGCTAAAATTATAAATAAATCTTGCATCAATTGGAGTTCGGGATCATTAGATATAGCCGAAACAGTGGAATAGCACAAAACTGTCCAGATTTGCACACTTTTCAGAAATTGACGTTTTTGAGGTCCTTAGGGTCCGTTTTAGCCTTGGTCCATTTCTGACAAAATTGTCCAGAACTGAAAAATATAGTATTACACCAAATTTAATGCATTTTGGAAAACATTTACTAAGTCAAATATGGTTCGTTCCACAAGGTCAGTGCATCTGCCAAAACCTGCTTCATTTTTCCAGATTTCCAGATTTGGTCACATTTTAAAGATTTGCCATTTTGAAGACTTTAGAGTCAAAATTAGCTTCGGCCTATTTCTGGGAAAAATGTTCAAAACTGTCCAAACGAGTCACCTACCAATTTTCATGCATTTTTAACATCATTTTCCTAGCTAAACTTACCTCAAACAGACTAGTCAGAGAGCTGTCAACAATTTCGACTTCACCTAGCATCATTTTCAAGCCAAGATCTTGCCATGCATGGTTGTTTAAGCTTATGAACGACCATATAGCTCAAGTACAGAATCAAATACACACACTTATTAGCATGCATGTGGATTTTTGAAGAGTTTTCAAAAGGTTTTAGCCCTCACATTTGCAATCAACCCAAAAAATGCTCAAAACCTTGTTGAAGCTCAAATCTCTTCTTCTTCTTGCTTAGCCGAGATTCCAACTAGCTTTTCTCTATTTTTCCTAGCTTAGTGATCAATCTCTTAGCACATGCATGAGGTTAGAACAAGAAGAAAAGAAATGGAAGCTTAAAAACTCACCAAGGCCGAAAATGATGACTCAAAATGCTTGCATGTGTGTTTCTTGCATCCTAGCTTGCTTGGGTGAGTTTCTTTGCTTGTGGTTTGTCTTGATGCACCATAGGATGATGAAGATGAGCTAAGATGTGGAGAGAACTCAGCCAAAACCGAAATGGAGAGAGAGAGAGTGAGAGGGAGAGAGAGAAAATGTGAGGAAAGTGAGAGAAATGAGAGAAAAATGAGGCTTTTGCAAAAGTTGATGCATATGTTGGCCTTGGGCATGCAAAAATTCAGATTTGTGTCATCTTTTGAATTTTTTTTAACATGTGTGTAAGAGAATGTTGGGTATTTAGGGATTTTAGGTAGAATAGAATATAGGATATGTTTAGAGGTTTGTGAGATTTTGTCTTATAGTGAGTTTAAAATATAATATTTAGGTGTTAGTGAATTTTGTAGAGATTTGAATTAGGATTATAATAATAGTTAGAGGTATTTGTAGGATTATTTTATAGTCTAGTGTTTTGTGTAGGATTCTTTATTGATTAGCGTGCGGGCACGCTTTCCTAAGTCTAGGGCACGCACTACGAGACACACACAGAAATCAATACAGGGCACAAATCGCGAGGTAGACACGAACTACGAGGTAAGACACGGACTTCAAGACTAATGCATGCAATCCTAAGTGAATGCACGTAAACCAATGCAAGGCACATAATTCAATGTAATGCACGCAAATCGATGTATGACTCTTAAACCTAGGTTAAGGTCGCAATTCAAGGTTAGGGCACACGAAACGAGATAACACACGTACATCAAGGTCAGGGCACATATTTCTAGGTACCGTACGTGAGTCGAGGATTAGGGCACACTATTCTAGGTCAAGGCATGTATGATGAGGTATGCACGAAAACCAAGACTGGACACGTAATCCAAGGTCGGTCATATAATTAGGGGTCTATGGCATGCAAATCAAGGTAACACACGTTATTCGGGGTCGGGCCTCACATTACTTCCCGATTTTGGAGGAGATTGCAAGAAGCTTTGGGAACGAAGTTGAGTTTCAGCACGGCTTATCACCCTCAGACTGATGGACAATCTGAGAGAACTATTCAGATTCTAGAGAATATGCTGAGGGCGTGTGTTTTAGACTTCGGGAAAGGTTGGGAGAAATATCTGTCTTTAGCGGAGTTCACTTATAATAATAGTTATTAGGCCACTATCGGGATGGCCCCATTTGAGGCATTGTATGGACGTAAGTGTCGATCCCCAATTTACTGGGATAAAGTAGGTGAGATGAAGACTTTTGACCTGACCCTTCTACCTGAACTTATGAAGACTGTTGATAATGTCCACCTCATTCGAAAACGGATGCTTATCGCCCAAAGCAGGCAGAAAAGTTACGCAGACTGACGGAGATGGAGTCTAGAATTTGAGGTCGGCGACAACGTGTTCTTGAAGATATCACCTCGGAGAGGACTGATTAAACACGGCAAGGGTGGAAAGTTGAGCCCAAGGTTTGTAGAACCATTTGAGATAATTGAGAAGGTTGGCAAGTTGGTGTATCGCCTGGAACTACCCCCAAAACCTCTCCATTATTCACGATGTTTTTTCATGTTTCAATGCTACGGAAGTATTACCCTGATCCATCGCATATCTTGGAGCCAGAGCTGTTGTAGCTTCGGGAGAACTTGTCTTATGAAGAGAAGCCAATTCGGATCCTAGATTAGCAAGATCGGGAGTTGCGCAACAAATCTATACTAATGGTGAAAGTGTTGTGGGATCATCATGGAGTTGAAGAAGCAACGTGGGAAAGGCGAGACCAGATGGAGCAACAGTATCCAGCATTATTTCCAAGGTAATATTGAATTTCGAGACGAAATTCTTTTAAGGAGGGGAGGATGTGAGGCCCGATCTCGATTTGCGTGTGATACCTCGTTTCGTATGCCCTAACCTAGATTTGCGTGCCTTGACCTAGTTTTAAGAGTCTTGTTTCGTTTTGTGTGCCTTGCATTGAATTATGTGCATACATTTAGGGTTGCGTGCATTTACTTAGAAAACGTGAATTCGTCTCGTGGTTCGTGCCTTACCTCGTAGTGTGTGCCCTAAACCTAGGAAAGCGTGCCCTCACGCTAATCAAGAAAGCATCTTACACAAAGCACTAGATCATTAATTAATCCTACAAACTCCACTAACTAATATTAAAATGCTAATTCAACTCACTAGAAGACGAAAATTGCACCAAAAGCTAAGCATTCTTTATTCTTTAGTCCTTATTCTTTTGGACATCCCAAACACACAATATTATATTGCTCAACCAAGACAAAAATTCAGAATTTTGCATAAGTTTGGCCGACCACATGGAGCATTTAAACAAGCATTACAATTTCAAAATTTATTCTTAGACATTCTATGACAAGTTATGACACAAAGCAAAAAAAAAAATGACTCAAAACTCTACCCAAAGCTCCACCATTCTCGACACACTCCAATTTCCATTGCTAGACAATTCAAATTATGCTCTTGAAGACACAAAATCTGAAATTTAGTTGCCCATAGCCGACACATGCATCAAAATCCCTCAAAGCTTTCATTTTCTTCTCATTTTCTCTCACTCTCTCATTTCTTCTCTCTCTCTCTCTCGGCCCTAGCTGCAATTATGGACTCCATAGCTTAAGTTCATAATCCAAAGGTTCTTCAAGACATGCAAGATACTAAGGAACTCGACCAAGAAAGCTAGAATGCAAAATCACACACATGCAAGCTCATAGCACATTCATTTCGGCTTAGGTAAGTTTGTTAGCTTCCATTTCATTTTCTTTTTGTTCTAACCACATACACCTACTAAGAGCATGGTTACTAAGCTAGGAAATTAGAGAATTTCAAGTTGTCTCTCGGCTAAGCAAGGAAAAAGGACGACCTTGTGCATCATCAAGAGTTTTGTGCATCTTCATTGTTGCCTTGCTAAGGTGAGGGCTAAAACTCTTTTGAAAAGCTTTCAAAAACCACATGCATGCCTTTAAATTTCTATTTTTACCTATGTACTTGTGATATATGTGTGTACATGAGCTTTTGTGAGCATGCATGGCAAGATAGTTGGCTAGAATGTGAAGATAGGTGAAATCGCGTATTTGTCAGCTTTCTGTTCTATTGGAACGAAGTAAATTTGACTAGGTAAATGATGTTGAAAATGCGTGAAAATTGGTAGGTGACTAGTTTTACCAGTTCTGAGCAATTTTTTAAAGAAATAGGCCAAAGCTAATTTTGAATCTAACGTCCCCAAAATGGCAAAACATCGAAAGGTGTTCAAATCTGGAATGATTGTTATTGTAGGGCCCTGTAATATCCTGCGATTTTGGTTGTCGTTGTGATAACCGAAACCGGCATGCATTTAATTGCATTTGACTACATTTAATTAAATGTTTAATTAGTTAAATCATCTAATTTTCACTGTTCTGCTATTTCTTTTAGAAGAATTCAAAAAGATTTATATTAATTAATTAAATATTATTACCTATTTCTAATAATTATAGTAATTGAATTTATTCTCTTGTGATTAATTAAGTGTCATCTTAATTGTTAGTGTTTAATTGTATTTGACTACATGTTTATATTAACTTATTCATTTGTAACTTAATATTAACTTCATAATTCTTTTAAATATTCTAGAAATAGTTAAATTAATTATTTTAAATGAATATTTATTACTTTGATTGTTTTGATTATTTTAATAATTTGTTTTGGTTGTCTTGCATTAAAATTACTCGGTTTGCAATTAAATGAGAAAAGTAACTCCGAGCTGGGGTAAATTTTAAACGATTCTACTATTCTGCTTTTCAAAAATTATAGTTTTATGTTATTGCACATCATTTGATTAGCAATCATTTAATGACTGTTCGATCGTAGTATTTCGAAAATGAGAGTTAGAGAAATATTCTTCGGACTTAGTGGAAAATCTTTTTAGCTTAATTTAACTAGTTTTAGTTGTTTTTCATTTAATTGCATTGTTTTAACTTGAATTAGATTTAATGGCATTAAAATAAGCTTATTAGACCATTTTTAACTAAAGCTTGATTTTGCAAATGACCAAAATGCCATTGTCACCTTTTAAATAATAAAACAAGGCTAAAAAAAACAAAAAACAAAACCACAAATGCCATCCATGTCCTTGCCATGGCCGAATGGTCTCAAGGAGAAAAAGAAAAGATTTTTCTTACATTTTCTTCTACAATTGCGTGTGGAATTGCTCGGGGTCGTGGCTCGGGTCCTTGCGGGTCTTGGTCTTCAATCTCTGTGAGGGTTTTCACGCTTTTGTGCATATTATATGAAATTTTATTTTTGATTCAAATTTTTAAATTTGATATTTAATGCGTTATGATGCTTGAAATTGATTGGAAATGCTTCTTTAGGGTTCGTAGAGCATTGCTTGATAGCTATTTAGCAATTTTTACGGTTGAAACTGCGTATTTGAAATTGGGAAAGAATAATGAATAGTGAATTATGAATAGTAAACCTTAGAATTTTGGATTTCGATCCGAATTGCGATTGCTTGATTTGGATAGGTGCCATTAGTGATAGAAAGATAAAATGTGCGATAAAAATGGATCGGCCTTTGTTAAAATTGAAAATTAGACAAAGAAATGTAAAGGGGCCGTTTGACCAAAAGTTGACCGTGCTCGAATTGAGTTGGGGGTTTTGCAATTGAGGGTATGGAAGCACTTTTGGCGCTGTTGTGGCGTTGATTGAATGACCAGTTAGCATAGTTGTAGTTCAAACACAGTAGGTGGGCTTTCGGGCCTCGGGTGAGAAAGTGAAGTTTAGTGACATAGAAACGTGCCTTGTAGTGCCTGAGTGAATGTAGTGAAATCGGTTTCCTAATCCCGTAGCTCGTTTGCTCGTAATTGCCTTTGGAAGTTAGGGATTGAATAGTGATATTTGTTGTTTTCGTGTTTGAACTACTGTTACTTGTTTAATTGGTGTTATTGTTGCTATTAAAGATAGTTATGCTTTAGAAGTTAATTGAATGCTTAGTATTAGTTGTAAATGCTTGATATCTCGTTTATCTCCTTTAATTTGTATTGTTGTGCTATCGCTCGTTATTGCCTTGTGTTGTCTCTTGCATTGCATAGTGTCAGGCGCGTGAGTGATGGGCCTCTCTAGGTAGTCTCGGGTTGCCAGTGTTGGTTGCTCTAGCTCCGTGTCCTATTCCCTTTTCTCGCTTAGGTTGCCTCCTAGGGACATTTGGCTCGTAGAATTGATGGATACTTCCGGGGTTTTCCAAAGTGAAGTTGTAAGGTGGTTGCACGCTTATTGTCTTCATTGTCAGCATCAAGCTGGAGATTGATGTCTTGGTCGTGAAATGGTACATTGCTTGTATGAGTGAACCATAGCCTCCAGAGTGTGGTATAGCTTTGAATGGTTGTGTTAATGCTTTCAATAAATGCTTATTGTATTGATTGTTTGTCTTGATTGCTTATTTATCAGTTATATTGCTTAACTGTCTTATTTGCATTGCACGACTTTCTTTCTCTCCAATTCGATATCTGTCTCGCCCTCATTGAGTATACGGGTTGTGTATACTCACTCCTCACCACCACATTTCAAGAAATGCCATGTTAGTTGAAAAGTTCTTCATTACGTGAAAGTTCGTGCTTGAAGAGTTGTCTTGCGTGCTATGTGGCTTGAGTTGTCAAAGATGCAAAGATGTATGTTCATGTGTTGTTTGTATTTAATGTTAAAAAGGAATGTAATATAAGTTTTATTAGATTATTGAAGTGGTTTGATAAGTTAGATAATGTATCTAGTTAGTATAGCTTAACTTTAATGCATGTTTGTAATGTCCAAAGGAAAAGAGTTAGAATGGTATGATAGTCTATTTTATGTAATGGGTTAGTGTAGCTTAATTGCCTAGCATGAATGTTCTTGTCAAAGATGAAAAGAGATAGGTTAGCTTTTAAATTGGAAATGTATATTTGGTTGTGTTCGCTTGTTGAGAACAAAGACTCGGATGGCCTTCAGGTGTTTGTATGGTTGGACACGGTGCTGGTCCACTTATATGCTATTACAGGTTTTACATTTCACCTAGAAACAGGGAAGACTCCGTCCGTCTTTCTCTAAAATTTTGCCCGGGATTGGAAATGGGTTGTGATTAGATTGATTGATAGAACTCCCGGTCTCGAGAGGGTTTGGGGTGTTACAGTCGTCCTTTTAACATCTCATGACGTACTATCCGGGTCGGAAAAATATAGCAAAAGATGAAAAGTGTCCTGAAACTGATTAAAATGTTTGAATTTGGGATCAAAAAAGGGCGCAGCTTAGTAGGTTGGCTGCCCCCGTCGTAGAGCTCTTGGAGAGCTCTCCAACGGTATGCTGTACGCCGCGTAACTCCTTGCGGATCAAAAGTTATGGCCACCGAAGTGACGGAGACCAGGTTACAAGCCCTATGCCCTCGGTTTGCGGGCCCAACCTCTATGTGAAGCGAAGTTGTCTTGCCCAAGGTGCCATGGGATTCGGTAATAGAAATGTCGTTGATAATGTATCTTGGCAACCCTAACCGGGGCAAAAAATTTTGAAAAGAGGGGTTGAAACACGAGGAATTCCCAGGGGGTCACCTATCCTAGTACTACTCTCGCCCAAGCACGCTTAACTTCGGAGTTCTGATGGGATCCGGTGCATTAGTGCTGGTATAATCGCACCCGTCACATTGTGGGCACAAATCCTTTATGTGTTGACCATTCACAGTCCCAGCCCAGATAGATGGCCTATTCAAAAGGCCCAATAGGCTTAACAACAACCCATCGGCTTCAACAACGCAGCATTCTCACAAGACGTGATATCGACGTGTTGTAGGGCCCTATAATGTCCCGCGAGTTACGTTATCATCCTTTTAACAGCTCAACACGTACGATACGGGACAAAAAAACAGAGCAAAAGAAGAAAAATGGCCCAAAACTGATGAAAATGTTTGATTTTAGCTCCAAAAACGGGAGCAACCGAGCAAGGCCTTCTGCCCCCATCGTAGAGCTCTCGGAGAGATTTCCAACGGTATGTTGTGCATCGCGTAACTCCTTACAAATCAAAAGTTATGAGTACCGGTGCGACAGAGACCTGGTCCCAAGCCCTACGCCCTCGGTTTGCGGGCCCAGCCTCTATTTGAGGCGAAGTTGTCTTGTTCAAGGTGCCATGGGATTTGGTAATAGAAATGTGGCGGATAAAGTATCTTGGTAACCCTAACCTAGGCAAAAAAAATTGAAAATGGGGGGTGCAACACGAGGACTTCCAAGGGGGTCACCCATCATAGTACTACTCTCGGCCAAGCACGCTTAATGTCGGAGTTCTGATGGGATCTGGTGCATTAGTGCTAGTATGATCGCACCCGTCATGTTGTGGGCACAAATCCTTTATGTGTTGACGGTTCACAGTCCCAGCCCAAAGAGATGGCCCATTCAAAAGGCCCAATGGGCTTAACGACAACCAATTGGCTTCAAGAACTTAGCATCCTCTCAAGACATGATATCGACGCGTTCTAAGGCCATCTAATGTCCCGCGAGTTAGGTTGTCGTCCTTTTAACAGCTCATGACGTACGATCCGGGTCAAAAAAACAAAGCAAAAGAAGAATAGTTGCCCGAAACTGATGAAAACGTTCAATTTTGGGCTCCAAAAACAAGCGCAGCCAAGCCGGTTTGCTGCCTCTGTCGTAGAGCGCTCGAAGAGCTTTCCAACGGTATGCTGTGCACCGCGTAACTCCTTACAAATCAAAAGTTATGGGCACCGAAGCGATGGAGACCTGGTCACAAGCCCTACACCCTCGGTTTGCGGGCCCAGCCTCTACGTGAAGCGAAGTTGTCTTGCCCAAAGTGCTGTGGGATTCGATAATTGAAATGTGGTGGATAAAGTATCTTGGTAACCCTAACTGGGGCAAAATAAATTGAAAAGGGGGGGAGCAACAAGAGGACTTCCTAGGGGGTCACCCATCCTAGTACTACTCTTGCCCAAGCACGCTTAATTTTGGAGTTCTGATGGGATCCGGTGCATTAGTGCTGGTATGATCGCACATGTCTTGTTGTGGGCACAAATCCTTTATGTGTTGACGGTTCACAGTCCTAGCCTAGAGAGATGGCCCATTCAAAAGGCCCAATGGGCTTAATGACAACCCATTGGCTTCAAGAACTTAGCATCCTCGCAAGACGTGATATCGACGCGTTGTAGGGCCATCTAATGTCCCGCGAGTTAGGTTGTTGTCCTTTTAACAGCTCTTGATGTACGATCCGGGTCGGAAAAACATAGCAAAAAAAGAACAATTGCCCGAAACTTATGAAAATGTTCAATTTTGGGCTCCAAAAACAAGCGCAGCCAAGTCGGTTTGCTGCCTCCGTCGTAGAGCACTCGGAGAGCTTTCCAACAGTATGCTGTGCGCCGCATAACTCCTTACATATCAAAAGTTATGGGCACCGGAGCGACGAAGACCTAGTCACAAGCCCTACTCCCTCGGTTTGCGGGCCCTGCCTCTACGTGAAGGAAAGTTGTCTTGCCCAAGGTGCCGTGGGATTTGGTAATAGAAATGTGATGGATAAAGTATCTTGGCAACCCTAACTGGGGCAAAAAAAATGGAAAAGGGGGGGTGCAGCACGAGGACTTCCCAGGGGGTCACCCATTCTAGTACTACTCTTGCCCAAGCGCGTTTAACTTCGGAGTTCTGATGGGATCCAGTGCATTAGTACTGGTTTGATCGCACCCGTCATGTTTTGGGCACAAATCCTTTATGTTTTGACGGTTCACAGTCCCAGCCCCGAGAGATGGCCCATTCAAAAGAGCCAATGGGCTTAACAACAACCCATCCGTTTCAACAACGCAGCATCTTCACCAGATGTGATATCGATGCATTTTAGGGCCCTGTAATGTCCCGCGAGTTAGGTTGTCGTCCTTTTAGCATCTCACGACTTACGATCTTGCGCGAAAAAACAGAGCAAAAGAAGAAAAATGGCCCGAAACTGATGAAAACGTTCAATTTTGGGCTCTAAAAATAAGCGTTGTTTAGCAGGCTTGCTGCCCCCGTTGTAGAGCTCTCGGAGAGCTTTCCAACGGTATGCTGTGTGCCATGTAACTCCTTACGGATCAAAATTTATGGGCACCGGAGCAACGGAGACCTGGTCACAGAACCTACACCCTCGGTTTGCGGGCCCAGCCTCTACGTGAAGCAAAGTTGTCTTGCCCAAGGTGCCATGGAATTCGTTAACAGAAATATGGTGGATAAAGTATCTTGGCAACCCTAACTGGGACAAAAAAAATTGAAAAAGGGGTACAACACGAGGACTTCCCAAGGGGTCACCCATCCTAGTACTACTCTCGCCCAAGCACGCTTAACTTCGGAGTTCTGACGGGATTCAGTGCATTGGCGCTGGTATGATCGCACCCGTCATGTTGTGGCCATGAATCATTTATGTGTTGACCGTTCACAGTCACAGCCCAGAGAGATGTCCCATTCAAAAGGCCCAATGGGCTTAACGATAACCCATCCGCTTCAACAACGCCGCATCCTCGCAAGACGTGATATCAATGCGTTGTAGGACCCTGTAATATCCCGCGAGTTAGGTTTTTGTCCTTTTAACAGCTCACGGCATACGATCCGGGATGGAAAAACAGAGCAAAAGAAGAAAAGTGGCCCGAAACTGATTAAAATGTTCGATTTTGGGGTCAGAAAATAGGCACTGCTGAGTAGGCTTGCTACCCCCGTCGTAGAGCTCTCGGAGTGCTTTACAATGGTATGCTGTGTGCCACGTAACTACTTACGGATCAAAATTTATGGGCACCGGAGCGACAGAGACCTGGTCACAAGCCTTACACCCTCGGTTTGCGGGCCCAGCCTCTACGTGAAGCAAAGTTGTCTTGCCCAAGGTACCATAGAATTCGGTAATAGAAATATGGTGGATAAAGTATCTTGGCAACCCTAACCAGGGCAAAAAAAATTGGAAAGGGGGTGCAACACGAGAGCTTCCTAGGGGGCCACCCATCCTAGTACTACTCTCGCCAAAGCACGCCTAACTTCAGAGTTCTGATGGGATCTGGTGCATTAGTACTGGTATGATCACACCCGTCATGTTGTGGGCACAAATCCTTTATGTGTTTAACCGTTCTCAATCCCAGCCCAGAGAGATGTCCCATTCAAAAGTACCTATGGGCATAACCATTACCCATCCGATTCAACAAAGCAGCATCCTCGCAAGACGTGATATCGACGCGTTGTAGGGTAGTGTAATATCCCGCGAGTTAGGTTGTCGTCCTTTTAATAGCTCACGACGTACGATCCGGGACAGAAAAATAGAGCAAAAGAAGAAAAGTATCCCGAAACTGATGAAAATGTTTGTTTTATGCACCAAAAATAGGCGCAGTTGAGCTAGCTAGCTGCCCTTGTCGTAGAGCTCTCGGAGAGCTTTCCAATGGTATGTTGTGCGCCACGTAACTCCTTATAGATCAAAAGTTATGGGCACCGGTGTGACGGAGACCTGGTCACAAGCCCTACGCCCTCGGTTTGCGGGCCCAGCCTCTACGTGAAGCGAAGTTGTCTTGCCCAAGATGCCGTGGGATTCGGTAATAGAAATGTGATAGATAAAGTATCTTGGCAACCCTAACCGGGGCAAAAAAAATTGAAAAGGCGGGATGCAACACGAGGAATTCCCAAGGGTTCACCCATCCTAGTACTACTCTCGCCCAAGCGTGCTTAACTTCGGAGTTCTGATGGGATCCGGTGCATTAGTGCTAGTATGATCGCACCCGTCATGTTGTGGGCACAATTGCTTTCTGTGTTGACGGTTCATAGTTCCAGCCTAGAGAGATGGCCCATTCAAAAGACCCAATGGTCTGAACGACAACCCATCTGTTTCAACAACACAACATCCTCACAAGACGTGATATCGACGCGTTGTAGGGCCCTCTAATGTCCTGCGAGTTAGGTTGTCGCCCTTTTAACAACTCAAGACTTACGATCCGGGAAGGAAAAATAGAGCAAAAGAAGAAGAGTGGCCCGAAATGCATGAAAATATTTGTTTTTTTGCTCCAAAAACTGGCGCAACCGAGCCAGTTTGCTGCCACTGTCGTAGAGCTGTCGTAGAGCTTTCCTATGGTATGCTGTGCGCTGCGTAACTCCTTACGGATCAAAAGGAATGGGCACCGGAGCGACAGAGACCTAGTCACAACCCCTACTTCCTCGGTTTAGGGGCCCAACCTCTACGTGAAGAGAAGTTGTCTTGCCCATGGTGCCATGGGATTCGGTAATAGAAATGTAGTGGATAAAGTATCTTGGTAACCGTATCCGGGAAAAAAAATTGAAAGGAGGGGAGGAAGGGTGCAACAAGAGGATTTCCCAGGGGGTCACCCATCCTAGTACTACTCTCGCCCAAGCACGCTTAACTTCGGAGTTCTGATGGGATCCGGTGTATTAGTGCTGGTATGATCGCACCCATCATATTGTGGGCACAAATCATTCATGTGTTGACCGTTCACAGTCCCAGCCTAGAGAGATGGCTCATTCAAAAGGCCCAATGGGCTCAACGACAACCCATCCGCTTCAACAACACAGCATCTTTGCAAGACGTGATATCGACGGGTTGTAAGGCCCTCTAATGTCCCACGAGTTAGGTTGTCATCCTTTTAGCAGCTCATGATGTACGATCTGTGACAGAAAAAATAGAGCAAAAGAAGAAAAGTGGTCCGAAACTGATGAAAACGTTCGATTTTGGGCTCCGAAAATAGGCGAAGCCGAGCATGCTGGCTGCCCCCATCGTAAAGCTCTCGGAGAGCTTTCCAACGGTATGCTGTGCACCTTGTAACTCCTAACGGATCGAAATTTATGGGCACTAGAGCGACGGAGACCTGGTCACAAGCCCTACGCCCTCGGTCTGCGGGCCGAGCCTCTACGTGAAGTGAAGTTGTCTTGCCCAAGTTGCCGTGGGATTTGGTAACAAAAATGTGGTGGATAAAGTATCTTGGCAACCCTAACCGGGGCAAAGAAAATTGAAAATGGGGGTTGCAACACGAGCACTTCCCAGGAGGTCACCTATCCTAGTACTACTCTTGCCCAAGCACGCTTAACTTCGGAGTTCTGATGGGATCCGGTGCATTAGTGCTGGTATGATCGCAACCGTCATGTTATGGGCACAAATCCTTTATTTGTTGACGGTTCACAGTCCCACCCCTGAGAGATGGCCTATTCAAAAGGCCCAATGGGCTTACGACAACCCATCCGCTTCAACAACGCAACATCCTCTCAAGACGTGATATTGACGTATTTTTGGGCCATTTAATGTCTCGCGAGTTAGGTTGTCGTCCTTTTAACATCTCACGACGTACGATCCGGCACGGAAAAACAGTGCAAAAGAAGAAAAGTCGCTCGAAATTGATGAAAATGTTCGATTTTGGGCTTCAAAAACAGGCACTGCATAGCAGGCTTGCTGCCCCCATCGTAGAGCTCTCGGAGGGCTTTCCAACGGTATGCTGTGTGCCGCGTAACTCCTTACGGATCAAAATTTATGGGCATCAGAGCGACGGAGACCTAGTCACAAGCCCTACACCCTCGGTTTTGCGAGCCCAGCCTCTACGTGAAGCAAAGTTGTCTTGCCCAAGGTGCCATGAAATTCGGTAATAGAAATATAGAGGATAAAGTATCTTGGCAACCCTAATCGGGACAAAAAACATTGAAAATGGGGTGTAACATGAGGATTTCTCAAGGTGTCACCCATCCTAGTACTACTCTCTCCAAAGTGCGCTTAACTTCGGAGTTCTGATGGGATCCGGTGCATTAGTGCTGGTATAATCGTACCCATCATGTTGTGGGCAAAAATGCTTTATATGTTGACCGTTCACAGTCGCAGCCCAGAGAGATATCCCATTCAAAAGGCCCAATGGGCTTAACGACAACCCATCCGCTTCAACAATGCAGCATCCTCGCAAGATGTGATATCAACGAATTGTAGGGCCCTGTAATATCCCGTGAGTTAGGTTGTCGTCCTTTTAACAGCTCACGACGTACGATCCGGCACGGAAAAACAATGCAAAAGAAGAAAAGTGGCCCAAAACTGATGAAACCATTCGATTTTCGGCTCCGAAAATAGGCGCTGCCTAGCAGGCTTGCTGCCTTCGTTGTAGAGCTCTCGGAGAGCTTACCAACGGTATGTTGTGCGCCGCATAAGTCCTTATAGATCAAAAGTTATGGGCACCCGAGCGACGGAGATCTGGTCACAAGCCCTACGCCCTCGGTTTATGGGCCCAGCCTCTACGTGAAGCGAAGTTGTCTTGTCCGAGGTGCCGTGGGATTCAGTAATAGAAATGTGGTCAATAAAGTATCTTGGTAACCCTAACCTGGGCAAAAAAAATTGAAAAGCGGGGGTGCAACAAGAGGACTTCCCAAGGGTCACCCATCCTAGTACTACTCTCACACAAGAACGCTTAACTTCGGAATTCTAATGGGATCCGGTGCATTAGTGCAGGTATGATCGCACACGTCATGTTCTGGGCACAAATCCTTTATGTGTTGACCGTTCACAGTCCCAGCCTAGAGAGATGGCCCATTCAAAAGGCCCAAAGGGCTTAACGACAACCCATCCGCTTCAACAACGTAGCATCCTCACAAGATGTGATATCAACGCATTGTAGGTTCCTCTATTGTCCCGCGAGTTTGGTTGTCATCCTTTTAACAGCTAACGACGAACGTTCCGGAATGGAAAAACATAGCAAAGGAAGAAAAGTTGCCCAAAACTAATTAAAATGTTCAATTTTGGGCTCCGAAAACTGGCACAACCGAGCATACTGGCTGCCTCCATCGTAGAGCTCTCGGAGAGCTTTCCAACGGTATGCTATGTGCCACGTAAATTTTTTCGGATCAAAAGTTATGGGCACCGGAGCGACGAAGACCTGGCCCCAAGCCCCACGCCCTCGGTTTGTAGGCCCAGCCTCTACGTGAAACGAAGTTGTCTTGCCCAAGGTGCCGTGGGATTCGGTAATAGAAATGTGGTGGATAAAGTATCTTGGCAACCTTAACCGGGGCAAAAAAAATTGAAAAGGGGAGGTGCAACACAAGGACTTCCAAGGGGTCACCCATCCTAGTACTACTCTCGCCCAAGCGCGCTTAACTTCAGAGTTCTGATGGGATCCGGTGCATTAGTGCTGGTATGATCGCACCCATCATGTTGTGGGCACAAATCCTTTATGTGTTGACTGTTCACAGTCCCAGCCCAGAGAGATGGCCCATTCAAAAGGCCCAATGGGCTTAACGACAACCCATCGACTTCAACAACGCAGCATCCTCGCAAGACGTGATATCGACGCGTTTTAGGGCCGTCTAATGTCCCGCGATTTTGATGAAAACGTTCAATTTTGAGCTGCAAAAATGGGCGCAGCCGAGCCGGTTTGCTACCCCCGTCATAGAGCTCTCGGAGAGCTTTCCAACGGTATGCTGTGCGTCGCGTAACTTCTTACGTATCAAAAAATTGGTTACCGGAGCGACGGAGACCTGGTCACAAGCCCTACGCCCTCGGTTTGCGGGCCTAGCCTCTACGTGAAGCGAAGTTGTCTTACCCAAAGTGCTGTGGGATTCGGTAATAGAAATGTGGTCGATAAAGTATCTTGGTAACCCTAATCGGGGCAAAAAAAAATGAAAAGGCGGGGTGGAACAAGAGGACTTCCCAGGGGGTCACCATCATAGTACTACTTTCGCCCAAGCACGCTTAACTTCGGAGTTCTAATGGGATCCGGTGCATTAGTACTGGTATGATCGCACACGTCATGTTGTGGGCACAAATCCATTATGTGTTGACCATTCACAGTCCCAGCCTAGAGAGATGGCCCATTCAAAAGGCCCAAAGGGCTTAACGACAACCCATCCGCTTCAACAATGTAGCATCCTCGCAAGACGTGATATTGACGCATTGTAGGTCCCTCTATTGTCCCTCGAGTTAGGTTGTCGTCCTTTTAACAGCTCACGACGAACGATCCGGGATGAAAAAACAGAGCAAAGTAAGAAAAGTGGCCAGAAACTAATGAAAACGTTCAATTTTGGGCTCCGAAAATAGGCGTAGCCGAGCATGGTGGCTGCCCCCATCGTAGAGCTCTCAAAGAGCTTTCCAACGGTATGCTGTGCGCTGCGTAAATTTTTCCGGATCATAAGTTATGGGCACCAAAGCGACGGAGACCTGGTCACAAGCCCTACGCCCTCGGTTTGCAGGCCCAACCTCTACGTGAAGCGAAGTTGTCTTGCCCAAGGTGCCGTGGGATTCGGTAATAGAAATGTGGTGGATAAAGTATCTTGGCAACTCTAACCGGGGCAAAAAAAATTGAAAAGGGGGGGTCCAGCACGAGGACTTCCCAGGGGGTCACCCATCCTAGTAGTACTCTCGCCCAAGCGCGCTTAACTTCAGAGTTCTGATGGGATCCGGTGCATTAGTGCTGGTATGATCGCACCCGTCATGTTGTTCGCATAAATCCTTTATGTGTTGACGGTTCACAGTCCCAGCCCAGAGAGATGGCCCATTCAAAGGGCCCAATGGACTTAATGACAACCCATCCGCTTCAACAACGCAGTATCCTCGCAAGATGTGATATCGATGCGTTTTAGGGCCCTCTAATGTCCTGCGAGTTAGGTTGTCGTCCTTTTAACAACCCATGACGTACGATTCGGGACGGAAAAACATAGCAAAAGAAGAAAAGTAGCCCGAAACTGATGAAAAAGTTCAATTTTGGGCTCCGAAAACTAACACAGCTGAGCACGCTGGCTGCCCCTGTTGTAGAGCTCTCAGAGAGCTTTCAACGGTATGTTGTGCGCCGCGTAACTCTTTACAGATAAAAAGTTATGGCCATCGGAGCAACGGAGACCTGGTCACAAGCCCTACGCCCTCGATTTACGGGCCCAACCTCTACGTGAAGCAAAGTTGTCTTGCCCAAGGTGCCGTGCGATTCGGTAATGGAAATGTGGTGGATAAAGTATCTTGGCAACTCTAACCAGGGCAAAAAAAATTTAAAAGGAGGGGTGCAGCACGAGGTCTTCCCAGGGGGTCAACCATCCTAGTACTACTCTCGCCCAAGCGAGCTTAACTTCGGAGTTCTGATGGGATCCGGTGCATTAGTGCTAGTATGATCGCTCCCATCATGTTGTGGGCGTAAATCCTTTATGTGTTAACGGTTCACAGTCCCAGCCCAGAAAGATGGCCCATTCAAAAGGCCCAATGGGCTTAACGACAACCCATCGGCTTCAACAACGCAGCATCCTCGCAAGACGTGATATCGACGCGTTTTATGGCCCTCTAATGTCCCGCGAGTTAGGTTGTCGTCCTTTTAACAGCTCACAATGTACGATCGGGGATGGAAAAGCAGAGCGAAAGAAGAAAAGTGGCCCGAGTTTGAGGCCCGACCTCGATTTGCGTGCGATACCTCGTTTCATGTGCCTAACCTAGATTTTGTGTGCCTTGACCTAGGTTTAAGAATTGTGCTTCATTTTGTGTGCCTTGCATCGAATTACGTGCATTCATTTAGGGTTGCGTGCATTTACTTGGGTAACGTGCATTCATCTCGTAGTTCGTGCCTTGTCTCATAGTGCGTGCCCTAAACCTAAGAAAGTGTGCCCACACATTAATCAAGAAAGCATCTTACACGAAGCACTAGATCATCAATTAATCCTACAAACTCCACTAACTAATATTAAAATGCTAAGTCAATGCACTAGAAGACGAAATTGCACCAAAAGCTAGACATTCTTTATTCTTTGCATATCCCAAACACAATAAAATAAGCCTTGAACAAGACAAAAAATTCAGATTTGAACCCATCTTTGGCCGACCACTAGGAGCTTTGAGCATGCAATCTAATTTCAAAATTTATTCCTCAAACATTCTATGACAATTTAATGACTCAATGCATAAAAAATTTAACCCAAAACCCTACCCAATGCACCCAAAATCTCGACACATGCATATGCCCATGCTAGGATGATTCAAATTGTGCTTCTTGAAGACACAAATCTGAAATTTACAAGCTCAAGGTCGACATATGCTTCAAACTTTGCAAAACTTTTATTTTTTTTCTTCATTTTCTCTCATTTCCTCTCATTCTTCTCTCTCCATCTCATTATGCTCTCTCTCTCTCGGCCTTGGCTGAGTTTCTACACTCCATAGCTTATCTTCATCACTCCATGGTTCATCAAGGCATGCAAGAAGCTAGGGAGCTCGACTAAGCAAGCTAGGTTGCAAGAAACACACATACAAGCTCTTTGAACCTCCATTTCGGTTTAGGTGAGTTTGTTAGCTTCCATTTCTTTTCTTCTTGCTCTAAGCACATGCACCTACTAAGAACATGGTTACTAAGCTAGGAAATTAGAGAGAATCGAGTGGTTCTCGGCTAAGCAAGGAAAAGAGTCAATCTTGTGCAACCATCAAGAGTCTTGTGCATCTTCTTGTTATTTTGCTAAGGTGAGGGCTAAAACTTCTTGAAAATATTTCAAAAAACCACATGCATGCCCTTAAATGTCTATCTTTACTTCTGTACTTGAGATATGTGTGTGTTCATGAGCTTTTATAAACATGCATAGCAAGATTCTTGGCTAGAATGTAATGATAGATGAAATCGTGTATGTGACAGCCTTCTGTCTTGTTGGTGCGAGGTTATTTTGCCTAGGTAAATGATGTTGCAAATGATTGAAAATTGGTAGGTAACTCGTTTTGCCATTTCTGAACATTTTTTTCAGAAATAGGTCAAAGCTAATTGTGACTCTAAGGTCCTCAAAATGGCTAATTATCAAAATGTGTCCAGATCTGGAAAGTCTGGAAAAATGAAGCAGGTTTTGGCAGATTCACTGACCTTGTAGAACAAACCAGTTTTGACTTAGTAAATGATACCAAAAATGCATGAAATTTGGTGTGCTGCTATATTTTTCAGTTCTGGACATTTTTGTGAGAAATGGACTAAGGCTAAATCTGATCTTAAGGCCCTAAAAAACGACAAGTATTAAAATGTGTGCAAATCTGGACAGTTTTGTGTAGTCTCACTGTTTTGGCTATAACTCTTGAACCCGAACTCCAAATGATGCGATGTTTGTTTGCTTATCTTGATGATTGTGAGAAAACAGTCTATTGCAGTGAGGGTTTCACCTATTGATATGCTTAGAAAAATTAATGTAGCTTCCCTTGTTGTATTAAATGCTTGGGATTGTGGCATTTGGATGTTGTGTGGACTGTTTTGAATGTTTGAGGGTGTTTAATTTAATCAATGCATGGCTTGAGCTTAATTACGAGATGACTTGGGGCATAATCGCATAGGTAAACTCAAATTAAAACCCTAGTAACTAGGTAAACTCGCTAAGTGTTGATCCTATGGATATTGCGTTTGATTATGTGTTAGTAGGTTGCATGTAGTTGCTCTTGTAGCCCTAAATATGATTCTGATGATTACATGTTGATAAGTAGGCTTTTCTTGCGCCCGATCCCACGTAGATGTTGTTGCATGATGAATAATCTTATTATTTGATTATGTGAACTTTGAAATAAGTCATATGACTTGATTTACGTGCGTTACATGACTGCCCATTTAATGTTCATATAACTCAATGTGCTTTTCAAGTGAATTTACTTGTCATATCGTGCCTCGCGTGTTTAACTGTCAATGTGCAATCTTATGACTGCTCGGAGGCAACCTACTTTGTTGTCCTCCCAATGTGATATATTAAATGTCATAAATTTGCATTGCATACAAGGTTGCAACCTTTCATTCTGGCGTGGTAGCGTTCACATACACCGGGCGGCATCGGGCTTGCCGATGCAACCGTGACTACCATTGTCCAATTTCCTCTCTCTCTTGGGGGCTAGACTTCCTCCGAGAGTTGAGTCGTAGGATTTTGGGGTACATCCGGAGTACACCCATTTGGCGTGATAAGGGGATGATTTGAAGTCGGCCGCAACAACTGATACTGGAATTGAACTGAGAGCAAAAGCTCACCGTATCCTTTTACTATGTGTATAAGTACTCTCGCTTAGTTTCTAGAGAACCTCGGGGAAGAAAGACGGGTAATTGCGTTCTTTTACTATTATATTTCATTATGTACTTATTTGCGATATATGACATGCTAGCAAAAGAGTTTTCATAAGTTGAACCAGAAAACGAGTTTCAAAACTTAATTCTCGTTCCCCCTCGCTGAGTTCATAAGGACTCACCCTCTTTTATCATATCAGGTGAAGAAGACCAAGAACAGGTATCCGAGGATGACGTGTCTAATGATAATTCCTTTGAATGATTGCTTGCCCTATGTGCCTTACGTGACTATGGCCATTTTGTGAACAATATGTTGCTTGAAGACTATTTCATTTCTTATGATGCTTGCTATTGTAATGTAAAAGGCCCCCGTTGTAATTTGGGGTCTAATTTTGGCTTGTACTGATAATAACTAGATAGACACTACTATGGTCGTTTTGCTATCGTTATTAGCTAGTATCTATCATAGGATTATGAAGTATCATGTAAGGATTAAGTAAAATGAACCCATCCAATCTTAAGCAGGTACTCATTGACAAGCTAAGATCAACAGGTACATTTGTAACAAGGATTAACAAAAAAATAAGACATAGTATCATGCTAGGTTATTAATCAAACGAGACTTCGATATAATTGGTAGGCATTTCAATTGATGGTAAATAGTAATCTTAGTTGGAAATGGAATCGAGATTGGAAATTTTGAGGCGTTCAGAGAATTAGGTCAAACCAAAGAGCCCAATTACAACCGTTATGCTGCCGGTTTTCCGAAGAAAAGGTAGAGTTTAGGCCAAAATGTTAAGTGTTAAACTTTCATAAATGGTTAAGTATGTGATATGACTTGAATGTTTAGATCACACCCTAGTCTAACCTTTATAGGCCGGGTTGGGGGGTGACACCGAGACTGATGAAAACGTTCGATTTTGGGCTCCGAAAACAGGCGCTGCGGAGCAGGCTTGCTACCCCCATCGTAGAGCTCTCGGAGAGCTTTCCAACGGTATGCTGTGTGTCGCGTAACTCCTTACGGATCAAAATTTATGGGCACCGGAGCTACGGAGACATGGTCACAAGCCCTATACCCTCGGTTTGCGGGCCCAGCCTCTACGTGAAGTGAAGTTGTCTTGCCCAAGGTGCTGTGGGATTCGGTAATAGAAATGTGGTAGATAAAGTATCTTGGCAACCCTAACCGGGGAAAAAAAAATTGAAAAGAGGGGGTGCAACACGAGGAATTCCCAAGGGGTCACCCATCCTAGTACTACTCTCGCCCAAGCGCGCTTAACTTCGGAGTTCCGATGGGATCCAGTGCATTAGTGCTGGTATCATCACACCCATCATGTTGTGGGCACAAATCCTTTATGTGTTGACGGTTCACAGTCCCAGTCCAGAGAGATGGCCCATTCAAAAGGCCCAATGGGCTTAACGACAACCCATCGGCTTCAACAACGCAGCATCCGCGCAAGACATGATATAGACGCATTGTGGGGCCCTTTAATGTCCCGCAGGTTAGGTTGTCGTCCTTTTAACAACTCACGACGTACGATCTGGGATGAAAAAACGGAGCAAAAGAAGAACAATGGCAGGAAATTGATGAAAACGTTCGATTTTGAGATCCAAAAATGGACGCAGCTTAGCTGGTTTGCTGCCCCCGTCGTAGAGCTCCCGGAGAGCTTTCCAACAGTATGTTGTGCGCCGCGTAACTCCTTACAGATCAAAAGTTATGGGCACCAGAGCGACGGAGACTTGGTCACAAGCCCTACACCCTCGGTTTGCGGACCCAGCCTCTACGTGAAGTGAAGTTGTCTTGCCCAAGGTACCGTGGGATTCGGTAACAGAATTGTGGTCGATAAAGTATCTTGGTAACCCTAACCGGGGCAAAAAAAATTGAAAATGGGGGGTGCAACAAGCGGACTTCTCAGGGGGTCACCCATCCTAGTACTACTCTCGCCCAAGCACGCTTAACTTCGGAGTTCTGATGGGATCCGGTGCATTAGTGCTGGTATGATCGTACACGTCATATTGTGGGCACAAATCTTTTATGTGTTGACCTTTCACAGTCCCAGCCCAGAGAGATGGCCCATTCAAAAGGCCCAATGGGCTTAACGACAACCCATCTGCTTCAACAACGCAGCATCCTCGCAAGACGTGATATCGACGCGTTATAGGTCCCTCTGATGTCCTGCGGGTTAGGTTGTCGTCCTTTTAACAGCTCACGACATATGATCCGGGACCGAAAAACAGAGCAAATGAATAAAAGAGGCCCAAAACTGATGAAAACATTTGATTTTGGGCTCCGAAAATAAGCGCAGCCGAGCATGCTGGCTGCCCCCGACATAGAGCTCTCGGAGAGCTTTCCAACGGTATGTTGTGCGCTGCGTATGTAATACCTGAGCCCGAAATGTGGAATTTTCTTTTTTATTATTTTGAAAATTATATCTTCTTAAATTCTTTGAAATCAAATTGTTACTTCTTTACTGTCGCAAAGTGCATTGCATTTCGAGAGTGATAGTTAGAGGGTATTTTCTAGTCCTCAGCAAATAGTGAAAACTAGTGTTTAGTGTTTTAATTTTAGTGTTTTAGTTGTTGTTAGCTAGAATTAATATTGCACTAATTATTTTAGCTTTAAAATGCACAACATAGGCTAATTTGACCAATTTTAAGTTAGTTGACCAAGGGGTTTGACCATTTGACCGAGTTGTCATCTTTTAATAAGCAAATAACAAAGAAAAAAATAAAAACACAAAGCTAAAAACATAAAAGGGTGCTGGCCGAAACTTTGAAGAGAAAAAAAAAGATTTTCAACTTCCAAACTTCTAATCTTCGCGTGAGCTTGTGCGGGGTTGTTACCGAGGCATCCAGCGAGGTTTTCTTAGCGACTAGGAGTGTCCAAGGTGAGGGAAGCACGTTATTTGTGCATTTTAATGTTATATGTCTCAACTTTAATGTTTTTGGGTTTTATCTGTAGTTTGTTATTTTAATCATTTTAATGCTTAAAGAATGTTCCTTGACAATTGTAGAACATGTATTTATAGCTTTTTAACATTTTCTGCTGTTAAATCTTGAGATTGCAATTTAAATTGTTAGTTGAATAGTAAACTATGAATAGTAAAACCTCGTTTCGATAAAGTTGCGTTGTTATGCTTTCTGTTGATGTGAAAAGGTGCTAGGTATGCTAGAATGCCTAAATGCATGGTTTGTTTAGGTTGCGTAATGGAAAAAATGAGAAAAATGCATTGGTGAAAGTCGGGGTCGTTTAGGTCGAGTTTAGCGTTTTCTTGTTTTGCGTGATGGCATTGTCTCGAGAGGCCATGGAAGCACTTTTGGTGTGGTTATGGCGTTGGTTGGGTGTTTGGTTAGAGTAGTTGTATATCAAATGAGCAAAGGGGGAAATCGGGGCTTTGCGCGAATCCTAGGGTAAAGTAGGGTTTCAGGGTCTTTAGACGTGCCTTATGGTAACCTAGGAAGATTGGTGAAGTCGGTTTCCAAAACTCGTGGCTCGTTTGAAAGTAGTAGCGTTTGGTAAATTGGGGTCATTTTGTGTTTTTTGTTGGCTTTCATAGAATTTTGCTTGTAGAATGCTTGTTAATGCTTATTATGCTTGTTAGAGTTGATTCTGGTTGAAATGCTTATCAACTGTTGCTATTGCGTGCGAGAGTAACCTACTTTGTTATTCTCCCACGTGTGGCCTTATTGCTCGATTGTTGCATTGTATATTGTATTGCATTCATAGAGTCAGGGGCGAAGTGATGGGCCTCTCTGGGTAGCCTCGGGTTGCCAGTGTTGGTTGCCCTAGCTCCGTGTCCTATTCCCTTTCTCGCTGGGGTTGCATCCTAGGGAGATTTGTGTCGTAGAATTGATGGATACTTCCGGGGTATTCTAAACTGAAGTTATAAGGTGGTATGGGCCGGCGCGTCGTCATTGAATTCGTGATTGAAAGTTGCTCGTGGAAAGTGAATCGTATCCTTTGAATGAGTGTTTATAGTTTTAATGCTTGTCTTGTTTATTGTTGGCTTTGTTTGTATCTCTATATGATAATTGAATGAGTTGCTTGGCTATTTGCATTGCATTCTCCTCTCATCTCTGTCCTTGAGACCAATAACCCTCGCTGAGCAATAGTTTTTGCTCATTCCTTTCTGTACTACATTTTACAGGAGTAGTTGAAGCGGATCCTCTTGAGGTAATTGAGGAGGAGGAGCAAGTGGAGGTGTTTCCTTGATAGCACTTCTTTGCTTAGCTAGTGGTTGGTTGCCAGACTTTTGTGCGAGCCATGCTTGATGTGTTTAATGCTTGGTCGTCGCTTTATTTTGAGGCTTGTAGCCTTGTATGTAGTTCTATTTTGTGGCCTTTATGGTCTTTTGTTGTAAAGGTTTAAAGATTGTAAAGTTGTAAAGTTATACTCTTATGACTAGTAAAGAATTGCATATTAATGGTTTAATTGTTTAGTGGCACGAATACTTGTGTAGTATGCATGACATTTTTGGTTTGCAAAGTTGTTAATAAGAAGATGTATGTTTTAAAAGAAAGTGGCTTGTTTCAAATGTTTATTATGTTTCCGCAAGTATTATATTGAATGTAGGGTTTTCAGATCGTCCACGGTACAGAGGAGACTCCGTCCGTGTGTCGGGTCCGGGCTTGGCCTTTTGCGGGGTCGGGTCGGGGCGTGACATCTTTAGGTGGTATCAGAGCATGATAGTCTTGCATGAGCCGGGATATGTTTCTCGGTCTGTGGGGTAAAGGTCTAAAATGCTAAAGTGTTAATGTATGATTGTTAAGTGGAAAAGTGCTATAGCATGACTATGTGAACTTGAGTGCTTATGTGTTCAAGTGAAATGGTTGGCATGTCAATCTTGTGTTATGTGAATTGTGTGATAGGATATTTGATTGTTATTGACTTGAGTGTTATCTAATCTTATGTGCTATATTTTTGTCTATAAACTGCTTTTATATGTTGCCAGCTATTGTGAGTTGTTACTATGCTGCCACGTCGTGGTACTCAAGGTCAAGGGGCAGATGAAGAGGTAGCAGAACAGGGTCAGCAACCGTTGCCTGAACAGTTTATGGCTACTATGACCACAACAGTTGACCGGATTACACAGGTACTGCATGAGCAGAGGCAGGACAGGAATAATAATCCCCAGGGAAATCAAGCTAATCCTGGTGGACAGGGGTATAGGGTTGAGAATAATCAGTTGGAGAAATTCCTGAGGCACGAGCCGGGTGAGTTCTTTGGAGAGCCAGATGATGAGGTAGCCCAGAGATGGATTAACCGTGTTGAGAAAATTTTTGCTGCTTTGAGGTACACTGATGAGGCAAGAATGGATTGTGCGGCATTCCTGTTAGAGGGCGACGTAGAGCAGTGGTGGAACACTGTCAGGTTGAGGTAGGATTGTGAGGATGTTCCGCATTTATGGGATGATTTTGTGAGTGAGTTTCGGGACAAGTATATTCCCGAGATGGCTAGGGAAAGGCGGGAAGACGAGTTTGTGGCCCTGAAGTAGGGAAACATGACTGTTGCACAGTATGAGGCTAGGTTTGTCAGCCTGTCGAGGTATATGCCGAAGCTAGTACGACCAGCTAGGAGGATGATTCATAGGTTTTTTCGTGGGCTGAGGATGGATATACATCTACATTTGACTGGGCAGACTTATACTACTTTTCCCGAGGCATTCCAAGCATCCTCGAAGTTTGAGAAACAGAAGGTGGAGATGATAGCTGAGAGTAGTCAGCCGAGTAAGAAACAGTACCTGGGCTAGAGCAGCCAGAGTCAGCCGAGGCAGTATCAAACTTCTGCGCAGGTTCCTCAGCAACGTCCGTATCAGCCATAGTATCAGATTCAGGCTAGGCCAGCTGTGACTAGACCTCAGTAGGGAGGTACAGTTCCTACCACTGCCAGAGCCCCGCACCTACGGGAAACACTGTTGTAAGACAAAATTAGTAGTGTAACTTTTGTAATCGATCAGGGCACGTTGAGGCTAATTGCTGGAGGAAGAGTGGTAAATGCACCGGTTGTGGGAGTGATGATCATAGGGTGAAAGATTGCCCTAAGTATAAGAATGTTCCAGGCCGTACTAGAAGCCAAGGTGTGCAGAATAGGGCTGCAGGTGCAGGTCCAGCATAGAGGGTACATGCTAGGGTCTTTGCACTGGATGCAGAGGAGCTACCCGACACTACAACAATAGTGGAAGATACCTTTCTTCTCAATACTCAGCCAGTTAAAGTTTTGATTGATCCCGGAGCTACACATTCGTTTATAACTCCTGCATGTGCACGATCTGTGAATGTTTGCATTGATAAACTGCCGCATGAAGTTGAAGTTAGTACGCCTTTGGGTGCGAAATTTGTTACTGAGTTTATTTGCAAATCTTGTGATATATGCATTGAGAACCATAAATTTCCTGCTGATTTAATTATACTACCCTTCCATGACTTTGAAATCATTTTGGGAATGGACTGGTTGGGGAAATACTACGCTCAGTTGGATTGTAGAACAAAGATTGTTTATCTTCAGATTCCTGACCTACCAGTACTGGAGATTGTTGGGAACTGCAGGGCTGCCCGGATACCTCTTTTATCATCAATCAAGGCTTCTAAGATGTTGAATAAGGGTTGTGAAGCTTACTTAGCTTATCTGATCAATCAACCTACTGATAAGTTGAATTTGAATGAGGTTCCAATTGTTAAAGACTTCCCTGGTGTATTCCCCGAGGAATTACCGGGTTTACCACCGGATAGGGAGATTGAATTTGTTATTGATCTTATGCCAGGCACTGCGCCAATTTCTAAAAGTCCCTATAGAATGGCATCGGCTGAACTTCAAGAATTGAAAATTCAGCTTCAGAACTTGCTTGAGAAAGGGTTTATACAACCTAGTTCTTCGTCGTGGGGTGCGCCTGTGTTGTTTGTGAGAAAGAAAGACGGCACGCTACGGTTATGTATTGATTACAGGGGACTTAATCAAGTCACGATTAAAAACAAATACCCCTTTCCGTTGATTGAAGAATTGTTTGACCAGCTGCAGGGTGCGAGTGTTTACTCTAAATTTGACTTGAGGCAGGGTTACTATCAACTCAGAATTCGGAGTGACGATATACCAAAGACGGCATTCAGGACTAGATATGGCCACTATGAATTTGTTGTGTTACCGTTTGGTTTGACGAATGCACCAGCCGCATTCATGGACTTAATGCAGAGGGTTTTTCGACCTTATCTTGATCAATTTGTCGTAATCTTTATTGACGACATTTTAGTGTACTCTAAGAATGAGGCTGAACATGAACAACATTTGAAGATTGTGCTACAGACTTTGCAAGAAAACAAGCTTTTTGCAAAATTCAGCAAGTGTGAATTCTGGTTGAATCAAATATCTTTTCTAGGCCATATCATTTCAGATCAAGGAATTTCAGTAGACCCAGCTAAGATTGAAGTTGTTTCGTCTTGGAAGAGACCTGAAACGGTGTCAGAGATTCAGAGTTTTCTGGGTTTGGCAGGTTACTATCGAAGGTTTGTTAAATACTTTTCCAAAATCTCTAGACCTTTAAGCCAGTTAACTCGAAAGAAAGTTACTTACAATTGGGATGCTAAATGTGAATCCAGTTTCCAAGAATTGAAGAAGAGACTAACTACAGCTCCTATACTAGCTTTACCTGAGGGTACAGAAAACTTTGTTGTCTACAGTGATGCATCTAAAGAAGGTTTGGGCTGTGTTTTAATGCAGAGTGGTAAGGTGATTGCCTATGCTCCTAGGAAGTTGAAACCATATGAAGTCAATTACCCTGCACATGATCTAGAGTTAGCTGTAGTTGTGTTTGCTTTAAAGAAGTGGCGTCATTACTTGTGGGTAGCAGATTTGAAATTTTTACTGACCACAAGAGCCTCAAGTATTTATTTTCACAAAAAGATTTGAATATAAGGCAGCGAAGATGGCTTGAGTTATTAAGTGGCTACAATTGCTCTATAAACTATGTGCCAGGTAAGACAAATGTTGTTGTGGATGCTTTGAGCCGAAAGGCTACTGTTGCAAGTTTAATTATCAAGGATTGGGAGACTTTGGAGGAAATTTGTTCATGGAAGCCAGAAGCTACTGAGGTAGGGATTCGATTTGCTAGCTTACAAATTCAGTCGGGATTGTTAGCACAAATTAGAGAGGCTCAGAAGACTGATCCTCACATCTTGAAAATCCAAGAAAAAACAAAAAGGGGAGAGTCGGAGTTTAAACTACATGCAGATGGTATCTTTAAATTCAGGGACAGGGTGTGTGGTGTTGTAGGTCGAAGGTTGAAGAATGAGATTCTCAGCGAGGCACATAATTCAAGGTATATGATTCACCCGGGCAGTACTAAAATGTATAGAGATTTGAAACAACACTTCTGGTGGAACAATATGAAGAGGGAGATTGCTGGGTATGTATCCAGGTGTTTAACTTGTCAAAGGGTTAAAGTTGAGCATCAGAGGCCAGCTAGGCTTTTGCAACCGTTGTCGATTCCGCAATGGAAGTGGGTGCATATAACAATGGACCTTGTGACCGATCTTCCTAGATCTCCGAGAGGATGTGATTCTGTTTGGGTTGTTGTGGACCGATTGACTAAAGTTTCACACTTTATTCCTGTGAACAAACAGGATAGCCTTGATAAACTAGCTGAGCTCTATGTTACTAATATTGTGAGACTGCATGGTGTGCCACAGAGTATAGTGTCAGATAGAGATCCCATATTTAGATCTCGTTTTTGGCAGAAGTTGCAAGAGGCCATGGGAACTAAATTGAGCTTCAATACTGCATACCATCCACAAACTAATGGCCAGTCTGAGAGAACTATCAGGATCTTGGAAAACATGCTTCGGGCATGTGTGTTAGACTTTGGGAAGAATTGGGAGAAGTTTTGCCTTTAGCGGAGTTCGCCTACAATAATAGTTATCAATCTACTATAGGTATGGCTCCCTACGAGGCATTGTACGGTCGTAAATGCAGATCCCCATTGTGTTGGGAAGAGGTTAGAGAGACGAGAACAGTTGATCCGACTGTGTTACCTGAGATGATTAAGATGGTAGATAATGTTCACCTTATTCGCCAGCGTATACTTACAGCTCAGAGTCGTCAACAGAGTTATGCAGATAAGCACCATCGGGATCTTGAGTTCGATTTGGGAGATTGGGTGTTTCTTAAAATTTCTCCTCGAAAGGGATTGATTCGGCACGGTAAGAGCGGGAAACTTAGTTCCAGGTATGTGGGTCCGTATGAGATCACCGAAAAGGTAGGTCCTTTGGCTTATCGTTTAGCTTTACCTCCGAGCTTGTCGAGACTGTACGATGTTTTCCACATGTCAATGTTAAGGAAATATCATCCCGATCCTTCACATGTTCTTGAACCAAAGCCTTTGCAGATTGAGGAAAAGTTAACTTATGAAGAGAAACCGATTCGAATTGTGGATCAGAAAGTTCAGGAACTTTGCAGAAATAGTATTCCGTTAGTAAAGGTTCTGTGGAATCATCATGAGTTTGAGGAAGCGACTTGGGAAGGAGAGGACAAAGTTCGGAATCAGTATCCGGAGTTGTTTGTTGACCAGGTAAGAATTGCGTGGGCGCAATTGTTTTAAGGGAGAGAGGGTGTAATACCCGAGCCCAGAATGTGGAATTTTCTTGTTTATTATTTTGAAAATTATATCTTCTTAAATTCTTTGAAATCAAATTGTTACTTCTTTACTGTCGCAAAGTGCATTGCATTTCGAGAACGATAGTTAGAGGGTGTTTTCTAGTCCTCAACAAATAGTAAAAACTAGTGTTTAGTGTTTTAGTTGTTGTTAGATAGAATTAATATTGCACTAGTTATTTTAGCTTTAAAATGCACAAAATAGGCTAATTTGACCACTTTTAAGTTAGTTGACCAAGGGTTTGACCATTTGACCGAGTTGTCATCTTTTAATAAGCAAATAACAAACAAAAAATAAAAACACAAAGCTGAAAAAAGAAAAGGGAGCTGGCCGAAACTTTGAAGAGAAAAAAAAAAGATTTTCAACTTCCAAACTTCCAATCTTCGCGTAAGCTTGTGCGGGGTTGTTACCGAGGCATTCAGCGAGGTTTTCTTAGCGACTAGGAGTGTCGAAGGTGAGGGAAGCACGTTATTTGCGCATTTTAATGTTATATGTCTCAACTTTAATGTTTTTGGGTTTTATGCGTAGTTTGTTATTTTAATCATTTTAATGCTTAAAGAATGTTCCTTGACAATTGTAGAACATGTATTTATAGCTTTTTAACATTTTCTGTGGTTAAATGTTGAGATTGCAATTTAAATTGTTAGTTGAATAGTAAACTATGAATAGTAAAATCTCGTTTCGATAAAGTTGCACTGTTATCCTTTCTGTTGATGTGAAAAGGTGCTAGGTATGCTAGAATGCCTAAATGCATGGTTTGTTTAGGTTGCGTCATGGAAAAAATGACAAAAATGCATTGGTGAAAGTCGGGGTCGTTTAGGTCGAGTTTAGCATTTTCTCATTTTGCGTGATGGCATTGTCTCAGGAGGCCATGGAAGCACTTTTGGTGTAGTTATGGCGTTGGTTGGGGGTTTGGTTAGTATAGTTGTAGTTCAAACGAACAAAGGGGGAAATCAGGGCTTTGCGCAAATCCTAGGGTAAAGTAGGGTTTCAGGGTCTTTAGACATACCTTATGGTAACCTAGGAAGATTGGTGAAGTTGGTTTCCAAAACACGTGGCTCGTTTGAAAGTAGTGGCGTTTGGTAAGTTGAGGTCTTTTTGTGTTTTTTTTTGGTTTTCATAGAATTTTGCTTGTAGAATGCTTGATAATGCATGTTATGCTTGTTAGAGTTGATTCTAGTTGAAATGCTTATCAACTGTTGCTATTGCGTGCGAGAGTAACCTACTTTGTTATTCTCCCACGTGTGGCTTTATTGCTCGATTGTTGCATTGTATATTGTATTGCATTCATAGAGTTAGAGGCGGAGTGATGGGCCTCTCTGGGTAGCCTCGGGTTGCCAGTGTTGGTTGCCCTAGCTCCGCGTCCTATTCGCTTTCTCGCTTGGGTTGCCTCCCAGGAAGATTTGGGTCATAGAATTGATGGATACTTCCGGGGTATTCCAAACAGAAGTTATAAGGTGGTTTAGGCCGGCGCATCGTCATCGAATTCATGATTGAAAGTTGCTCGTGGAAAGTGAATCGTATCCTTTGAATGAGTGTTTATAGTTTTAATGCTTGTCTTGTTTATTGTTGGCTTTGTTTGTATCTCTATATGATAATTGAATGAGTTACTTGGCTATTCGCATTGCATTCTCCTCTCATCTCCGTGCTCGAGACCAATAACCCTCGTTGAGCAATAGTTTTTGCTCATTCCTTTCTGTACTACATTTTACAGGAGTAGTTGAAGCGGATCCTCTTGAGGTAATTGAGGAGGAGGAGCAAGTGGAGGTGTTTCCTTGATAGCACTTCTTTGCTTAGTTGGTGGTTGGTTGCCAGACTTTTGTGCGAGCCATGCTTGATGTGTTTAATGCTTGGTCGTCGCTTTATTTTGAGGCTTGTAGCCTTGTATGTAGTTCTATTTTGAGGCCTTTATGGTCTTTTGTTGTAAAGGTTTAAAGATTGTAAAGTTGTAAAGTTATACTCTTATGACTAGTAAAGAATTGCATACTAATGGTTTAACTGTTTAGTGGCACGAATACTTGTATAATATGCATGACATTTTTGTTGTGCAAAGTTGTTAATGAGAAGATGTATATTTTCTAAAAGAATGTTGTCTTGATTCAAATGTTTATTTTGGCTTTTGCAAGTATTATATTGAATGTAGGGTTTTCGGATCATCCACGGTACAAAGGAGACTCCGTCCGTGTGTCGGGTCCGGGCTTGGCCTCGTACGAGGTCGGGTCGGGGCGTGACAGCGTAACTCCTTACGGATCATAACTTATGGGCACCGGAGCGACGGAGACCTGGTCACAAGCCCTACGCCCACGATTTGCTGGCCCAGCCTCTACGTGAAGCGAAGTTGGCTTGGCCAAGGTGCCGTGAGATTCGGTAATAGAAATTTGGTGGCTAAAGTATCTTGGCAACCCTAACCGGGGCAAAAAAAATTAAAAAGAGGGGGTGCAACACGAGGAATTCCCAGGGGGTCACCCATCCTAGCACTACTCTCGCCCAAGCGCGCTTAACTTCGGAGTTCTGATGGGATCCGGTGCAGTAGTGCTGGGATGGTCACACCTGTCATGTTGTGGGCACAAATCCCTTATGTGTTTACGGTTCACAGTCTTATCCCAGAGAGATGGCCCATTCAAAAGGCCCAATGGGCTTAACGACAACCCATCCGCTTCAACAACGCAGTATCCATACCTGACGTGATATCGACCATTGTAGGGCCCTCTAATGTCTGGCGAGTTAGGTTGTCGTCCTTTTAACAACTCACGACGTTTGATCTAGGACGGAAAAAAAAAGAATAAGAAAAACAGGGGCTCGAAACTGATGAAAACGTTCGATTTTGGGCTCCAAAATCGGGCGCAGCCGAGTAGGCTTGCTGCCTTTGTCGTAGAGCTCTCGGAGATCTTTCCAACAGTATGTTGTGCGCCGCGTAACTCCTTACAGATCAAAATTTATGGGCACCGGAGCGACGGAGTCCTGGTCACAAGCCCTACACCCTTGGTTTGCAGGCCCATCCTCTACGTGAAGCGAAGTTGTCTTGCCCAAGGTGCCGTGGGATTCGGTAACAGAAATGTGGTGGATAAAGTATCTTGGTAACCCTAACCGGGGCAAAAACAATTGAAAAGGGGGGGTATAACACGAGGACTTCCAAGGGGGTCACCTATCCTAGTACTACTCTCGGCCAAGCACGCTTAACTTCAGACTTCTTATGGGATCCGGTGTATTAGTACTGGTATGATCGTACCTGTCATGTTGTGGCCCCAAATCCTATATGTGTTGACCGTTCACAGTCCCAACCCGGAGAGATGGCTCATTCAAAAGGCCCAATGGGCTTAACGACAACCCATATGCTTCAACAACGCAGCATCCTCGCAAGACATGATATCGACGCGTTATAGGGCCCTCTAATGTCCCACGAGTTAGGTTGTCGTCCTTTTAACAGCTCACGACGTACGATCCACGACAGAAAAATAGAGCAAAAGAAGAAAAGTGGACCAAAACTGATGAAAACATTAGATTTTAGGCTCCGAAAATAGGCGCAGCCGAGCATTCTGGCTGCCCCCATCGTAGAGCTCTCGGAGAGCTTTCCAACGGTATGTTGTGTGTCGCGTAACTCCTTACAGATCAAAAGTTATGGGCACTAGAGCGACGGAGACCTGGTCACAAGCCCTACGCCCTCGGTTGGCGAGCCCAGCCTCAACGTGAAGCGAAGTTGTCTTGCCCAAGGTGCCGTGGGATTCGGTAATAGAAATGTGGTAGATAAAGTATCTCGGCAACCCTAACCGGGGCAAAAAAAAAATTGAAAAGTGGGGGTGCAGCACGAGGACTTCCCAGCGGGCCACCCATCCTAGTACTACTCACGCCCAAGCGCGCTTAACTTCGGCGTTCTGATGGGATCCGGTTCATTAGTGCTGGTATGATCACACTCGTCATGTTGTGGGCACAAATCCTTTATGTGTTGACGGTTCACAGTCCCAGCCCAGGGAGATGGCTCACTCAAAAGGCCCAATGAGCTTAACGACAACCCATCCGCTTCAACAATGCAACATCTTCGCAAGACGTGATATCGACGCGTTGTAGGGCCCTCTAATGTCCCGCGAGTTAGGTTGTCGTCCTTTTAACAGCTCATGACGTACAATTCGGGATGAAAAAACAGAGGAAGCGAAGAAAAGTGGCCCAAAATTGATGAAAACGTTCGATTTTGGGCTCCGAAAATAGGCGCAGCCAAGCATGCTGGCTGCCCCCGTCGTAGTGCTCTCGGAGAGCTCTCCAACGGTATGCTGTGCATCGCGTAACTTCTAACGGATCAAAAGTTATGGGCACTGGAGCGACGTAGACCTGGTCACAAGCACTACGCCCTCGGTTTGTGGGCCCAGCCTCTACGTGAAGCGAAGGTTTCTTACCCAAGTTTTGTGGGATTTGGTAACAGAAATGTGGTGGATAAAGTATCTTGGTAACCCTAACCGGGGCAAAAAAAAATTGAAAATAAGGGATGCAACAAGAGAACGTCTTAGGGGGTCACCCATCCTAGTACTACTCTCATCCAAGCACGCTTAACTTCAGAGTTCTGATGGGATCCGGTGCATTAGTGCTGGTATAATCGCACACATCATGTTGTGGGCATGAATCCTTTTTGTGTTGACCGTTCACAGTCCCAGCCTAAAGAGATGGCCCATTCAAAAGGCCCAATGGGCTTAACGACAACCCATCCGCTTCTACAACGCAGCATCCTCGCAAGACATGATATCGACGTGTTGTAGGTCCCTCTAATGTCCCGCTAGTTAGGTTGTCATCCTTTTAACAGCTCACGACGTACGATCCGGGACAGAAAAACAGAGCAAAGGAAGAAAAGTGGCTCGAAACTGATGAAAACGTTCGATTTTGGGCTCCGAAAAAAGTTGTAGCTGAGCGTACTGGCTGCCCCCGTCGTAGAGCTCTCGGAGAGCTTTCCAACAGTATGTTGTGCGCCATGTAACTCCTTACGGATCATAAGTTATGGGTACCGGAGCGACGGAGACCTGGTCACAAGCCCTACGCCCCCGGTTTGCAGGCCCAGCATCTACGTGAAGTGAAGTTGTCTTGCCCAAGGTGCCGTGGGATTCGGTAATAGAAATGTGGTGGATAAAGCATCTTGGCAACCCTAACCGGGGCAAAAAAAATTGAAAATGGGGGGTGCAGCACGAGGACTTCCCACGGGGCCACCCATCCTAGTACTACTCACACCCAAGCGCGCTTAACTTCGGCGTTCTGATGGGATCCCGTTCATTAGTGCTGGTATGATCACACCCGTCATGTTGTGGGCACAAATCCTTTATGTGTTGACGGTTCACAGTCCCAGCCCAAGGAGATGGCTCATTCAAAAGGCCCAATGGGCTTAACGACAACCCATCTGCTTCAACAATGCAGCATCTTCGCAAGACGTGATATCGACGCGTTGTAGGGCCCTCTAATGTCCCGCGAGTTAGGTTTTCGTCCTTTTAACAGCTCACGACGTACAATCCGGGATGAAAAAACCGAGGAAACGAAGAAAAGTGGCCCAAAATTGATGAAAACGTTCGATTTTGGGCTCCGAAAATAGGCGCAGCCAAGCATGCTGGCTGCCCCCGTCGTAGAGCTCTCTGAGAGCTTTCCAACGGTATGCTGTGCATCGCGTAACTTCTAACGGATCAAAAGTTATGGGCACTGGAGCGACGTAGACCTAGTCACAAGCACTACGCCCTCGGTTTGTGGGCCCAGCCTCTACGTGAAGCGAAGGTTTCTTACCCAAGGTTTCATGGGATTTGGTAACAGAAATGTGGTGGATAAAGTATCTTGGCAACCCTGACCGGGGCAAAAAAAAATTGAAAAGGGGGGGCAACACGAGGACTTCCCACGGGGTCACCCATCCTAGTACTACTCTCGCCCAAGCACGCTTAACTTCAGATTTCTGATGGGATCCAGTGCATTAGTGCTGGTATGATCGCACCCGTCATGTTGTGGTCACAAATCCTTTATGTGTTGACCGTTCACAGTCCCAGCCCAAAGAGATGTCCCATTCAAAAAGCCCAATGGTCTTAACGACAACCAATCCACTTCAACAACGCAGCATCCTCGCAAAACGTGATATCAACGCGTTTTAGGGCCCAGTAATATCCCGTGATTTAGGTTGTCGTCCTTTTAACAGCTCACGACGTACGATCTGTGACAGAAAAATAGAGCAAAAGAAGAAAAATATCCTAAAACTGATGAAAACGTTCGATTTTGGGCTCCGAAAATAGGCGCAGGAAAATAGGTTGGCTACCCTCGTCGTAGAGCTCTCGGAGAGCTTTCCAACGGTATGCTGTGCGTCGCATAACTCCTTACGGATCAAAAGTTATGGGCACCGGAGCAACGGAGACCTGGTCACAAGCCATACGCCCTTGGTTTGCGAGCCCAGCCTCTACGTGAAGCGAAGTTGTCTTGCCCAAGGTGCCATGGGATTCGGTAATAGAAATGTGGTGGATAAAGTATCTTGGCAACCCTAACCTAGGCAAAAAAATTGAAAAGGTGGGGTACAACACGAGGAATTCCCAAGGGGTCACCCATCCTAGTACTACTCTCACCCAAGCGCTCTTAACTTCTGAGTTCTGATGGGATTCGGTGCATTAGTGCTGGTATGATTGCACACGTCATGTTGTGGGCACAAATCCTTTATGTGTTGACCGTTCATAGTCCTAGCCCAGAGAGATGGCCTATTCAAAAGGCCCAATGGGCTTAACGACAACCCATCCGCTTCAACAACGCAGCATCCTCGCAGGACGTGCTATCGACGCATTGTAGGTCCCTTTAATGTCCCGCGAGTTAGGTTGTCGTCCTTTTAACAGCTCACGACGTACGATCCGGGATGAAAAAACAGAGCAAAGGAAGAAAAGTGGCATGAAACTGATGAAAACGTTCGGTTTTGGGCTCCAAAAATAGGCGCAGCCGAGCATGTAGGCTGCCCCCATCGTTGAGCTCTCGGAGAGCTTTCCAACGGTATGCTGTGCGCCGTGTAACTCCTTACGGATCATAAGTTATGGGCACCGGAGCGACGGAGACCTGGTCACAAGCCCTACGCCCTCAGTTTGCAGGCCCAGCCTCTACTTGAAGCGAAGTTGTCTTGCCCAAGGTGTGGTGGGATTCGGTAATAGAAATGTGGTGGATAAAGTATCTTGGCAACCCTAACTGGGGCAAAAAAAATTGAAAAGGGGGGGGGGGGTGCAGCACGAGGACTACCTAGGGGGTCACCCATCCTCGTACTACTCTCGCCCAAGCGCTCTTAACTTCGGAGTTCTGATGGGATCCGTGCATTAATGCTAGTATGATCGCACTCGTCATGTTGTGGGCACAAATCCTTTATGTGTTGACGGTTCACACTCTCAGCCCAGAGAGATGGCCCATTAAAAAGGCCCAATGGGCTTAACGACAACCCATCTGCTTTAACAACGTAGTATCCTCGCAAGATGTGATATCGATGCATTGTAGGGCCTTCTAATGTCCCGCGAGTTAGGTTGTCATCCTTTTAACAGCTCACGACGTACGATACGAGATGAAAAAACAGAGCAAAAGAAGAACAATAGCCCAAAACTGATGAAAACGTTCGATTTTGGGCCCCAAAAATGGGCGCAGCCGAGCAAGCTTGCTGCCCCCGTCGTAGATCTCTCGGAGAGCTTACCAACGATATACTGTGCGCCGCGTAACTCCTTACGGATCAAAAGTTATGGGCACCGGAGAGACAAAGACCTGGTCACAAGCCCTATGCCCTCGGTTTGCGGGCCCAGCCTCTACATGAAGCGAAGTTGTCTTGCCCAAGGTGCCGTGGGATTCGGTAATAGAAATGTGGTGGATAAAGTATCTTGGTAACCCTAATCGGGGCAAAAAAAAATGAAAAGGGGGGGTGCAACAAGAGGACTTCCAAGGAGGTCACCCATCCTAGTACTACTCTCGTGCAAGTACGCTTAACTTCGGAGTTCTGATGGGATCCGGTGCATTAGTACTGGTATGATCGCACCCGTCTTGTTGTGGGCACAAATCCTTTACGTGTTAACCGTTCACAGTCCCAACCTAGGGAGATGGCTCATTCAGAAGGCCCAATGGGCTTAACGACAACCAATCCGCTTCAACAACGCAGCATCCTCGCAAGACGTGATATAGACACATTGTAGGGCCCTCTAATGTCCCGCGAGTTAGGTTGTCGTCCTTTTAACAGCTTACGACGTACAATCCGGGACGGAAAAACAGAGCAAAAGAAGAAAAGTGGCCCGAAATTGATAAAAATGTTCGATTTTGGGCTCCGAAAATAGGTGCAGCCGAGCATGCTTGCTGCCCCCGTCGTAGACCTCTCGGAGAGCTTTCTTACGGTATGCTGTGTGCCGTGTAACTCCTTACGGATCAAAAGTTATGGGCACCGGTGCGACGGAGACCTAGTCACAAGCCCTACGCCCTCGGTTTACGGGCCAAGCCTCTACGTGAAGCGAAGTTGTCTTGCCCAAGGTGCCGTGGGATTCGGTAATAGAAATTTAGTGGATAAAGTATCTTGGCAACCCTAACCGGGGCAAAAAAAATTGAAAAGGGGGGGTGGAGCACGAGGACTTCCTAGGGGTTCACATATCCTAGTACTACTGTCGCCCAAGCGCGCTTAACTTCGACGTTCTGATGGGATCTGGGTCATTAGTGCTGGGAGGAGCGGACCCGTCATGGTGTAGGCACAAATCCTTTATGTGTTGACGGTTCACAGTCCTAGCCTAGAGAGATGGCCTATTCAAAAGGCCCAATGGGCTTAATGACAACCCATCCACTTCAACAACGTAGCATCGTTGCAAGACATGATATCGATGCGTTGTAGGGCCCTTTAATGTCTCGTGAGTTAGTTTGTCGTCCTTTTAACAGCTCACGACATACAATTCAGGACGGAAAAATAGAGGAAAAGAAGAAAAGTGGCCCAAAACTGATGAAAACGTTCAATTTTGGGTTCCGAAAATAGGTGTAGTCGAGCAATCTGGCTGCCTTCATCGTAGAGCTCTCGGAGAGCTTTCCAACGGTATGCTGTGCACCACGTAACTCCTTACGGATCAAAAGTTATGGGCACCGGAGCGACGGAGACCTGGTCACAAGCCCTACGCCCTAGGTTTGCGGGCCCAGCCTCTACGTGAAGCGAAGTTGTCTTGTCATGCCCCAACTTGACATCTCCTATAATTAGTCAGGACGCAACGGAATTTCGATAGTATAACGACAGTAAATAGGATATCGAGGCTCTAAACCAACCTCAATGGAACATCATACATCAACTCCATAAACCATACAACAAACATCTCATCAATAATATACGAACCTACATCATAATTATTTTATTCAATAAATATTCCCCGTTCTACGTGCCACGCCCCAACCTGGCCTATAAGGTTAGACTAGGGTGTGATCTAAACATTCAGGACATGTCACATACTTAACCGTTTATGAAGATTTAACAGCTATCATTTAAGTCTAGACTCCAAAGTTTTCCAGAAAACCGGCAGCATAACGGCTGTAATTGGGCTCTTTGGTTTGGCCTAATTCTCTAAACGCCTCAAATTTCTCCAATCTCAATTTCATTTCCAACTAGGATTACCATTTAACATCAGTTGAAATGCCTATTGGTTATCTCGATGTCTCGTTTGATTTATAACCTAGCATAATACTATGTCTCCTTTGTTTGTTTATCCTCATTACCAAAGTACCTGTTGATCTTAGCTTAATAGCGAGTACCTGTTTAAGATTGGATAAGTTCATTTACTTAGTCCTTAACTAATACATCATAACCTATGATAGATACTAGCGGTAATAATAGCAAAAGTAATCATAGTAGTGTCTAGCATCAGTCTACTTAATACCAGTACAAACCAAAATTAGACCCCAAATTACAACGGGGGTCTTTTACATTAGAAATAGCAAGCAACATGAAAGAAATAGTCTTCAAGTAGCACATAGTTCACAAGTAGCCACAATCACGAAAAGCAAACTAGACAGGCAATCACCCCAAGGATTCATCGTTAGGCACACCGTCCTCGGGTACCTGTTCTGGTTCTTCTTCACCTGAGATGATAAAAGAGGGTGAGTCCTTATGAACCAGCGAGGGGGAACGAGAAATAGGTTTTGAAACTCATTTTCCGGTTCAACTTATGAAATCCTTTTGCAAGCATGAATATAACAATAACATAAGTACAGGAATAGAAATACCGGTCTTTCCTCCCCGAGGTTCTCTAGGAACCAAGCGAGAGTACTTATACACATAGTAAAAAGGATACAGTGAGCTTTTGGTCTCGGATTAGTTCCAGAATCAGTTGTTGTGGCTGACTTCAAATCATCCCCAAACACACCAGGTGGGTGTACTTCGGATGTACCCCGAAATCCTACAACCCAACTCTCCGAGGAAGTCTAGCCCCCAAGCGAGAGAGGGAATGGGACCATGGTAGTCACAGGTGCGCCGGCAAGCCCGATGCCACCCGGTGTGATGATCGCTACCATGCCAACAGGAAAGGTTACAACCTTGTATGTAGTGCACATTTATGACATTAAAATATCACGTTAGGAGGACAACAAAGTAGGTTGCCTCCGGACAGTCATAAGATTGCACATTGACAAGTAAACAGGCAGGGCACGATAAGACAAGTAATTTCACTTCAAAGACATATAGAGTTATATGAACATTAAATGGGCTGCCATGTAACACATGTAAATCAAGCCATATAACTCATTTCGAAGTCCACGTAATCAGGTGATAGAATTATTCAACATGCAACAACATTTACGTGGGCTCGAATGCTAGAAAAGCCCATTTGTCAACATGCAATGATCAAAATCACATTTAGAATTATAAAGGCATTTACGGGAAGCCTACTAAGCATATAATTCCACACAATATCCAAATGATCAACACTTATCAAGCCTACCTAGTCCTTAGGGTTTCCATTTTGTGCATATTCGTGCAATTTGAGTCTCAAACCAACTCAAAGTCAATTTCAAGTCATGCATCATTTAATTCAAACATCCTCAAGTTCTCAAACAGTCCACACAACATCCCAACACCACAATTCCAAGCAATTAACACCACAAGAGAGGTTACAACAATTTTTCCAAGCATATAACTAAGTGAAACCCTCACTACAATAGGCTATTTTCTCACAAACATTAAGATAAGAAAAAAATCTCCGATTCCAGTGAATAAGATTTCAAATTAAATCTTAAGAAGTTAACTAAAATAAAAAACAAACCTTGCATCAATTGGAGTTCGGGATCATTAGATATAGCCGAAACAGTGGGATAGCACAAAACTGTCCAGATTTGCACACATTTCGATAAGTGACGTTTTTGAGGTCATTAGGGTCAGATTCAGCCTTAGTACATTTCTGATAAAAATGTCCAGAACTGAAAAATCTAGCAGCAGACCAAATTTCATGCATGTTGGACATCATTTACTAAGTCAAATCTGGTTCGTTCTACAAGGTCAGTGCATTTGCCAAAACCTGCTTCATTTTTCCAGATTTCCAGATTTGGACACATTTTAAAGATCTGCCATTTTGAGGACCTTAGAGTCAAAATTAGCTTTGTCCTATTTCTGAGAAACATGTTCAAAACTGGCAAAACTAGTCACCCACCAATTTTCATGCATTTTCAACATCATTTGCCTAGCTAAACTTACCTCGAAACAAACTGGTCAGAGAGCTGTCAACAATCCGACTTCACCTATCATCACTTTCAAGCCAAAATCTTGCCATGCATGGTTGTTTAAGCTTATGAACGAACATATAACTCAAGTAAAGAAGCAAATACATACATTTATGAGCATGCATGTGAATTTTTAAAGGATTTTCAAGAGGTTTTAGCCCTCACCTTAGCAATCAACCAAGAAGATGCACAAAAACTTGTTGAAGCACAATTTTCTTCTCCTTCTTCGCCTAGCCGAGGTTCCAACTATATTTTCTCTATTTTTCCTAGCTTAGTGACCAAGCTTTTAGTACATGCATGAGGTTAGAACAAGAAGAAAAGAAATGGAAGCTAAGAAACTTACCTAGGCCAAAAATGGTGACTCAAGAGCTTGCATGTGAGTTTTCTTTGCTTCTAGCTTGCTTGGGCTGCCATGGCCGAGCTTGGGAGGGTCTTAGAGTGTCCTTGAGAGTTGTTAGGAGTCTTGGGAGATCAAAGGTCAGCCTTGGTCAAAAATGGAGAGAGAAGGAGAGAGAATGAGAGAGTTTGTGAGGAAAGAGAGAGTTTGAGAGAGAAATGATGCTTTTGTGTGTGTGTGTTGGCCTTGAGCCTTTCAAATCTGAATTTTGTGTCACCTTTAGCATTTTTTTTTGAGTTGAAATGAAGCATGGCATTGAGAGGGTCGTAAATGAGGTGCTTGGGTAGGGTGTAGGTGAATTTTTTATGCATTGTGCTTAGTGCATGTGTCATAGAATGTCTAGGCTTTAATTTAATTGTGCAAAGTTGATCAAATTGCCTTGTTTTGGTCATGTAATGCAAGAGAGAATCTGAATTTTCAGATTCAAGTTAGTATATTTTGGATTATAATAAGTGTAGGTTTATAATAGTTTATTGGTTAGTTGAGTGTGATAGAATATTTTATTAGTTAGTGGGTTTTGTAGAGAATTTGAATTAGGAATGTAATATTGGTTAGTGAATTGTGTATGATTATTTTATTGTCTTGTGCTTTGTGTAGAATTCTTTCTTGATTAACGTGGTGGCACGGATTCCTAAGTCTAGGGCACGAATTACGAGGTAGACACGAACTACGAGGTGAGACACGAACTTCAAGACTAATGCACGTACTTCAAGATAAATGCATGAATTCTAATGCAAATGTACGCAACCCTAGGTAAATGTACGTAAACCAATACAAGGCACGTAATTTAATGCAATGCACTTAAATCGAGGTACGACTCTTAAACCTAGGTTAGGACACGCAATTCAAGGTCAGTGCACATAAATCGAGATAACGAACGTAATTTGAAGTCGGGGCACGTAAGTCGAGGATTAGGGTACATAATTCTAGGTCAAGGCACGAATGACGAGGCATGCATGAAAACCAAGACAGGGGCACGTAATCCAAGGTCAGTCATATCATTCTTGGTCTATGCCACGCAAATCAATGTAACACACGTTATTCGGGGTTGGGCCTCACAATACGCCTCCGTTCCAACATAATACATGAAACTTAATATACATTACAAAAACATATTGAGCCAATCTAGCAACCTAATCATAAACAAAAGAAAGGCTACTAAGACAGCATCAACTAATCCATTATCTTTTCAACATCTTTTACATTATGAACTACAAAGCATATAAAAGTCTACCAAGTTAATATACAAGATATTAAACAATACAACATCAAGGATAAGACTCCGGAACATAGGACTCATCCACGTAAGGCACATTTTCCTCTTCAGGAGGCACGTACTCGTAATCTTGTGAAAGTACACCTGTAAGCATGCAATTATAGAGAGTGAGTTTATATAAATAAGCCCAGTGAGGATCCGATAGATCTCGAGCAAGGTTTACTAAACTCCTTGGAAATAATCCTTTAAGCTAGTAAACACACAATAACATCAATAACACTAACATCACATAATCTATAATGACCATTCAATAAAGGATACACTAGTTGGTGTAACTCCAAACGCCATCACGATCATAACATCCTTCTTATGACTCCCATAAACTCACGCACCTGAGGTACCCCAATAACCTCTCCCTCCATGACACCTCCGTCATGCGAGCTGGAGGCAGTCTCTGGTAGTCATGCCGTTATCAACTCGACAGCCCGATGTTGCCCGAGAGGTGGCACACACATACCAAAGACTCAACAATAATAATAAACATCAATCATTCACAGGAGAATAGTCTAGCAGAACTGCCTATCTCCCGGCATCAATCATCAATCAATAATCATCAATAATCATAATATTATCATAATAACATCAATAATCAATTTAACAACAAATAACTAAGTCAGATGACAAAGTAGGCCATCCAACCGAACATGCATTGAACACACAATCAAACCCCAGTTTACCCATCAACAACTCACAGTTCAATCTCTCAAACCACACCCAATCAACTAAAGGCATAATCTAACATTCTAAAGAAAGACAACCTAAACTTCAAATATTCATATCTTACATTCTACTAATCCAAATAACTCCAAATCAGTTTCAAACACTCACCCATTCAATCACCTACATTAGCCCCCTCGGAAACCAACCAAAACACATCCAAATCATGCCTAACAACCGTAAAACCCTAGTGTGTCACGGCTGAAATTTTTGGATTTTAGCACGGACATCACAATAGAAAATTCGGCATTACAACGGCGCTACCACGTAATTAAAAAACTTTTAGAAATCGACGGCAATCAATTCCGATCAACACAACTCAAAATAATCAACATTTAGCAAATTAATCAACTTTAAATACCTGAAAAATAATAATTATGCTACAACGGTTCAAATCTTTTAGGATTACATATAAATGATCCCTAGCATGCATGGAGCAATAATCTAACATCAAATTAACATTCTAACGGTTCAATAATCAATTGTACGTAAAAACACAAAAGATGAGTTTTGAGATCTAGAATTTTTCTTTCACCTTTGATGCGATATAAGCCTAGAAATGTGCTCAATGGATGCTCAAAAGGTGGAATCAAGCTTTGGTTGATGGAAATTGGCCTTGGATTGCAACTTTTAATGAAAAATGCCTTTGAAAAAGTTGAAGAAAAAGCTTGGTTTTCTCCTATGGAGCTCTCGGCCCTTTGTGTGTGTTGAGTAGTGTGTTTTTTGTTGTGTTTAGTGTGTGTTGGTGATATATGCATTAAAGTCAACAATTTAAATGAAAGTCAAAGTTGAAACTTTAGTATTTTTAGTGTTTTCTTGACTTTAAATGCATTTTCTTGATCACCAATGTTCAAAACAATTATTCAACACCCAAGATAGCTCAAGTAGGTTATTTTTAGGTGACAAGAAGTTTTACAAACAAATAATTTCACCAAGTCGGCTTAAAACTCGATTTTTGCAAAAGTCGGTGTAAAAACCCTAATAAATTCCTAAGCCGATTTGAAATCCGTTTTCATCAAACACAGGTCTATTAAAGTCCATGGACTAGGTCTAGAAGGGTTAAAAAGACCAGTTTCAAAATTTTAGCGAACGTGTTTCGAAAACACTATTCACTAAAAATTGACGATAAAATTTCTGACTCCGTTTTTTATGAAAATTTCATGAATGAACATTTAGTATGTTCTAAGAGTATTAATATCAAAATTATCACATTCTAAGTCATATAGAAAATAGATAGGTTAATTCACGCAAAACGAGATAAGGCACGCAAAACGAGACAGGATAGAAAAGTGGGGTTTCACATTCTCCCCCCCTTAAAGAAATTTCGTCCCTGAAATTCTTACTTGATGTACTGAATAGATCTGGGTACTACTGCTGCATCTGATCTCGTTTCTCCCAAGTAGCTTCCTTAATGTCGTGATGCTTCCACAACACCTTAACCATTGGAATCTTCTTTGACCTCAACTCTCGTTCCATCTAATCAAGAATACGAATCAGATGCTCGTCATAAGTCAGATTCTCACGAAGCTGTAACAGCTCTGGCTCAAGAATATGGGAAGGATCCGGATTATATTTCCACAAATTAGACACGTGAAATACATCGTGGACATTAGAGAAGTTCTCCGGTAAAGCCAACCGATATTCCAACTTACCAACCCTGCCGGTAATCTCAAACGGTCCAACAAATCTCGAACTCAGCTCACTACCTTTACCATAACAAGCAAACCTTTTACGAGGAGACAATCTCAAGAAAACTCGATCCCCGACTGCAAACTCCAAGTCCCGACGACGCTTATTAGCATAACTCTTGAATCTACTATGCGCCGTAACCATTCTCTGCCTGATCAACTGAACATTCTCAATCTTCTCAAGAAGCTCTGGCATGATAGTCGGATCAATAGTCTTCATCTCCCCTACCTCATCCCAATATAAAGGTGAACGGCACTTACGATCGTAAAGAGCTGCGAAAGGTGCCATCCCAATAGTAGCTTGATAACTATTGTTATAGGCAAACTCGGCAAGTGGTAGATGTTTCTCCCAGTTCTTCCCGAAGTCCAGAACACAAGCCCTAAGCATATCTTCCAGAATCTGAATAGTCCGCTTGGACTGACCGCGGTCTGTGGATGATACGCGGTACTGAAGTTCAACTGAGTACCCAAGGTCTCCTGAAGTTTCTCCCACAAACGAGAAGTAAATCGAGGATCTCGATCGGAGACAATACTAGATGGAATCCCGTGAAGTCTAACAATCTGGTCCAAATAAAGATCCGTCATCTTTGTAACCTCATCTCCCATCCTCATCGAAATAAAATGAGCTGTCTTCGTCAAACGATCCACGACAACCCAAACTGCATCATTACCTCTGGGAGTTCTAGGCAAACTAGTGATGAAATCCATCGTAATATGCTCCCACTTCCACTCTGGTATAGCCAACGGCTGAAGCAAACCTGCAGGTCGTTGATGCTCGGCTTTCACCCTCTGACAAGTCAAACATCTAGATACAAACTGAGCAACCTCTCTCTTCATGTTATTCCATCAATAATGTTGCTTCAAATCCCGATACATCTTGGTTCCACTGGGATGAATAGTGTACTTAGAATTATGAGCTTCCTCCAGAATACCTCGCCTTAAGCTCGGTTCATCGGGAACACAAACCCTGTTCCGAAACCGAAGAATACCATCCCTATGCAGTTTGAAGTCAGACTGATCATTAGTGATTTCATCCTTGATCTTCTAAAGTTTAACATCAAGTTGCTGAGCTTCCCTGATCTGAGACAATAAAAAAGGTTGGATACGGAGATGTGAACATATCACCCTAACCTGAGTCAACTCCGGTCTCCAACAAGTGAATTCCTCAAGAATCTCCCATTTCTTGACAGCCAAACAAGCAACACTCGCCTTCCGGCTGAGAGCATCTGCTACAACATTTGCCTTGCCAGGCAGATAATTGATAGAACAATTATAATCTCCAAGAAGTTCCATCCACCTCCGCTGACGCATATTCAACTCTTTCTGCGAGAACAAGTACTTCAGACTCTTATGATCAGTGAAAATCTTGAACTTACTGCCCCACAAATAATCACGCCACTTCTTCAGTGCATAGACAACTGCTGCCAACTCAAGATCATGAGTCGGATAATTCACCTCATAAGGCTTCAACTTCCTGGAAGCATAGGCAATAACTCGGCCATCCTGCATAAGAACACATCCCAAGCCCTCCTTGGATGCATCGCTGTAAATAACCATATTATCGGTCCCCTCTGGTAGAGCAAGTACTAGAGCGGTAGTCAACCTTTTTTTCAGCTCTTGAAACCCACTCTCATACTTCTCATCCCAAGTAAAGATAGTCCGTTTATGAGTCAACTTAGAAAGTGGCCCAGCAATCTTCGAGAAGTCCTTTACAAACCTACGGTAATAACCCGCCAAGCCAAGAAAGCTACGGACCTCAAAAACATTCTCTGGCCATTTCTAAGACATCACCACTTCAATCTTAGTGGGATCTACAGAAATACCGCTCTGTGTGATAACATGGCCAAGAAAAGATATGCGTTGCAGCCAAAATTCACATTTGCTGAACTTGGCAAACAACTGATAGTCCTGCAGTTTCTGTAAGACAAGCCGTAGATGTTGCTCGTGCTCTGATTCAGATTTAGAATAGACCAAGATATCATCAATAAAGATTACCACGAACTGGTCTAAATATTGCTGAAAAACCCGATGCATAAGATCCATGAATGCTGCTGGTGTATTATTTAATCCAAATGGCATAACAACAAACTCATAATGCCTGTACCGAGTCCTGAAGGCAGACTTCGGGACATCCTCCGTACGAATCTGAAGCTGATAATACCCCTGCCTCAAATCAAATTTAGAATAGACTTTGGCTCCCTGAAGTTGATCAAACAACTCGTCAATCAGTGGCAAAGGACACTTATTCTTGATGGTCACCTAATTCAACCCACGATAATCAATACACAATCTCAAGGTACCATCCTTCTTCTTCACAAATAAAACAGGAGCTCCCCAAGATGAAGAACTCTGTTGAATAAATCCGTTCTTCAATAACTCCTGCAACTGAGTCTTCAACTCCTTCAACTCAGCTGGTGCCATCCGATATGCTGATTTAGAAATAAGTTGAGTACCAGAAACAAGATTAATCACAAACTCCACATCTCTCTCTGGCGGTAACCTTGGAAACTCTTCGGGAAATACATTGGGATATTCCCGAATAATAGGGACTTCCTCCCATTGTAGCTTATCAGATGGCTTGTTGATCAAATAAGCTAGATAACCCGAACACCCCTTACTCACCAACTTAACAGCTTTAGTTGCTGAGATAACAAAACTCGTCTTGGCACCCCGGTTCCCTACTACCTCAACTACTGGCTGATCTGGCAAACGAAACTGTACTACCTTGGTTCCACAGTTTAACTAGGCATCATACATAGAAAGCCAATCCATACCCAATATAACATCATACCCCCGGATAGGAAATAAGATAAGGTCCGAAGGAAAATTATGCCCCTTAACATGTATTATACAATCCTTACAAACTAGGCCAGTCACATACTTATCAGTCAAAGAGGTACTAATCTCAACCACATAAGGCAATCTTTCAGGTTACAAATTAACACGTTGCATACAAGCAGGAGTAATGAAAGAATGCGTAGCACCAGAATCAATCAACACTTTAACAAGTTGATCAAGTATAAGGAAGTTACCTTCCACAACTATAGTCTCCTCAGGCATCTCCTCTAAGTCAACTACGTAGGCCTGAGCCTGGACCCGCTGCTGCTGAGGTGTACTGGCCGGAGGTCAGGCCTGATAACCCTGAGTCACTGTCCGACCCTCAGTCCTCGAATACCTAGGGCAATCCCTAGACCTGTGCTGATTGCTGCTGCATCCTAAACACGTCCCTGCCTTCACTCTGCAATCGGCCTCCACATGCCCCGTGCAGTTGCAGTGTGTACACTGCGGTGATGATGCACTAACATTGCCCTTGGAAGAACCAGAAGCTGAAGAAACAGCTGAACTAGCCTGCTGCTGAGGCCTTACCAAACTAGGCCTGTACTGACCCTGAGACTAAACTGGCCTATACTGGGACTGAACCTGATATGACCCATGCTGAAACTGAGGCCGATAATAACTCTGCTGCCTCTGTGGCCTAAAAGAACCCTGCTGAGCTGGTGGCCTGTACACAACCTGCTGTACGGGAGGCCTATACATACCCTACTGATACTGCAGCTGATACGGCCTCTTACTGGGCTGACTAGACACAAGCTGATCCCCCTTTCTCTTCTCTAGTCTAGAAGCTGCCTCAAAGGCCTCAGTGAATATATCATACCGATTTAGAGCCATCACATCCTGAATCTCGGGCCTCAACCCCAACATAAATCTACGAGTCCTCCGCTCCTCATCAGCCACATACTCCGGTGCATACCGGGACAACCTATTGAAAGTGGCCTCATACTGAGCCACTGAAGCATCTCCCTGCACTAAGGCTAGAAACTCTGCCTCTCTCCGCTCTCTCGCGATCCTCGGGACATACTTCTCCCGAAAAGCTCTCAAGAAGGTACCCCAAACATACGGAATACCCTGAGTCACCTAGCTAGTTCTCACCGTGCGCCATCATTCTTCTGCCTCATCATCAAACAAGTACACAGCAAAGGAGACTTTCTGCTCATCGGTATAATCAAGAGGATCATAAATCTTCTCCATCTTACTAACCCACGCTTCAGCCTTCCGATCATTGGGTTCCCCCTGAAATCTAGGTGGATGATACCCCAAGAACTCTTTCAGGGTACCACGCCTGTAGTTTCCACCCTGCACATTCAACAACTAAGCCTGCCAAGCCTGAGTCTGGGCAGCCTGCCCTACTATCAACTGAGCCTGTCCGGCCATTAACTTAGCAATCCTGTCCATAGCCGCCCCCAAACGGTCATCACCCCTATCACGGCCCTGTGCCGTATTACCAGGAGTCTCACCTACTACCTGGGGCCTACCTCTGGTCCTTGGTCTACCAGTCATTCTACTAATCAAAGAGTTAGCACAGGGTATAGCACGTAAACAGGTTATAAACAACTATTAACACGTAAACAACAAACTCATATTAAGCACATAAATCACATAAAACACAGAAATCACTTAAGTATCAATCACATAAACAAACACATAATCACATAAGCACTTTAGTCACATAATCACTTATCATTTAATCATGTTAACACATATTCCACTTTTCTTTCTTTTCATACATGCTTTCATGCTAAGACCATTACCCACATTCCGAGAATACCCCGGCTGACAACTAACCAGGCTCTGATACCACTTAAATGTCACGCCCCAACTCGACCCTTCCTATAATCAGTTAGGACGCAACGGAATTTCGGCAGTATAACGACAATAAATAGGATACTGATGCTCTAAACCAACCTTAATGGAACATCATACATCAACTCCATAAACCATACAATAAACAACTCCTCAATAATATAACAACATACATCATAACCATATTATACAATAAACATTCCCCGTTATACGCCTCCATTCCAACATAATACATGAACCTTAATATACATTACAAAAACATATTGAGTCAATCTAGCAACCTAATCATAAACAAAAGAAAGGCTACTAAGACAGCATCAACTAATCCATTATCTTTTCAACATCTTTTACATTATGAACTACAAAGCATATAAAAGTCTACTAAGTTAATATACAAGATATTAAACAATACAACATCAAGGATAAGACTCCGGAACATAGGACTCATCCACGTAAGGCATATCTTCCTCTTCAGAAGGCACGTACCTGTAATCTTGCGAAAGTACACCTATAAGTATGCAATAATAGAGAGTGAGCTTATATAAATAAGCCTAGTGAGGATCCGATAGATCTCGAGCAAGGTTTACTAAACTCCTTGGAAATAATCCTTTGAGCTAGTAAACACACAATAACATCAATAATACTAACATCATATAATCTATAATGACCATTCAATAAAGGATACACTAGTTGGTGTAGCTCCAAACGCCATCACGATCATAACAGCCTTCTTATGACTCCCATAAACTCACGCACCCGAGGTACCCCAATAACCTCTCCCTCCATGACACCTCCGTCATGCGAGCTGGAGGCAGTCTCTGGTAGTCATGCCGTTATCACCCTGACAGCCCGATGCTGCCCGAGAGGTGGCACACACATACCAAAGACTCAACAATAATAATAAACATCAATCATTCACAAGAGGATAGTCTAGCAGAACTGCCTATCTCCCGGCATCAATCATCAATCAATAATCATCAATAATCATAATATCATCATAATAACATTAATAATCAATTTAACAACAAATAACTAAGTTAGATGACAAAGTAGGCCATCCAACCGAACATGCATTGAACACACAATCAAACCCTAGTTTACCCATCAACAACTCACAATTCAATCACTCAAACCACACCCAATCAACTAAAGGCATAATCTAACGTTTTAAAGCAAGACAACCTAAACTTCAAATATTCATATCTTACATTCTACTAATCCAAACAACTCCAAATCAATTTCAAACACTTACCCATTCAATCACCTACATTAGCCCCTTTGGAAACCAACCAAAACACATCCAAATCATGCCCCACAACCCTAAAACCCTAGTGTGTCATGGCTGAAATTTCTGAAATTTAGCACGGACATCACAATAGAAAATTCGGCATTACAACGGCGCTACAACGTAATTAACAGACTTTTAGAAATCGACGGCAATCGATTCCGATCAACACAACTCAAAATAATCAACATTTAGCAAATTAATCAACTTTAAATACCCGAAAAATAATAATTGTGCTACAATGGTTCAAATCTTGTAGGATTACATATAAATGATCGCTAGCATGCATGGAGCAATAATCTAACATCAGATTAACATTCTAACGGTTCGATAATCAATTCTACGCAAAAACATAAAAGATGAGTTTTGAGATCTAGAATTTTTCTTTCACCTTTGATGTGATATAAGCCTAGAAATGTGCTCAATGGATGCTCAAAAGGTGGAATTAAGCTTTGGTTGATGGAAATTGGCCTTGGATTGCAACTTTTAATGAAAAATGCCTTTGAAAAAGTTGAAGAAAAAGCTTGGTTTTCTCCTATGGAGCTCTCGGCCCTTTGTGTGTGTTGAGGAGTGTGTTTTTTGTTGTGTTTAGTGTGTGTTGGTGATATATGCATGAAAATCAACAATTTAAATAAAAGTCAAAGTTGAAACTTTAGTATTTTTAGTGTTTTCTTGACTTTAAATGCATTTTCTTGATCACCAATGTTCAAAACAATTATTCAACACCCAAGATAGCTCAAGTAGGTTATTTTTAGGTGACAAGAAGTTTTACAATCAAACAATTTCACCCGAGTCAGCTTAAAACTCGATTTTTGCAAAAGTCGGTGTAAAAACCCTAATAAATTCCTAAGCCAATTTGAAAACCGTTTTCAACAAACACAGGTCTATTAAAGTCCAAGGACTAGGTCTAGAAGGGGTAAAAGGACCAGTTTCAAAACTTGAGTTGACATGTTTCGAGAACTGTAGTCACGAAAAATCGACGATAAAATTTATGACTCCGTTTTTTATGAAAATTTCATGAATGCACATTTAGCATGTTCTAAGAGTATTAATATCAAAATTATCACATTCTAAGTCATATAGTGTCCCGCCCCAACCCGACCTATGGAGGCTAGACTAGGGAATGACGTAATTCATTTATACTATTTAACATTCTTTGCCTTTTGTTATGATTTAATGCTTAACATTGGCCTAGAACCCCAAAAGTTTTTCCAAAAATCCGGCAGCATGACGACTGTAATTGGGCTCTTTAGCTTGATCTAATTTTCTAAACGCCTCAAAACTTTCAAACCTTGATTCGATTCCAACTAAGATTCCTATTTTGTCATCAACCGATATGCCTACTAGTTTATCTTGAAAGTGTCGTTTGGTTAATAAGCCTAGCTTGATAACTATGCTCCATTTATTTGTTGAATTCCTGTTGTGCAAGTACCTATTATCCTTTAAGGTACGGGTGAGTACCTAAGTGAAATTAGATATAGTTAACTTAGTGGATTAATCATCTAGTGGTTTGAACGCCTACGATAATTACCATATGAGACCATGAAAACAAATAACAAAATAAAAGGTCTATCGGTTATAGATAGTACAATCCCAATATTAGACCCAAATTACAACGGGGTCATTTACAATACAACAACAAGCAACATGAAAATAAATAGTCTTCAAGTAGCATAGTGTTCACAAACAGCCATAATCAAGCAAAGCACATAGGACAGGCAATCATTCCAAGGAATCATCGTTAGGCATGTCGTCCTCGGGTACCTGTTCTTGATCTTCTTCACCTGAGATAAAAAAGAGGGTGAGTCCTTGTGAACTCAGCGAGGGGGAACGAGAAATAGGTTTTGGAACTCATTTTCTGGTTCAACTTATGAAAATCCTTTTGCAAGCATGAATATATCACAAATGAGTACATAACAATAATATAAAAGTAAAGGAACACAATTACTCATCTTTCCTCCCCGAGGTCCTCTAGGGACCAAGCAAGAGTACTTAAATACATAGTGAAAAGGATACGGTGAGCTTTTGCTCTCAGTTCATTTCCAATATCAATTGTTGCAGCCGACTTCAAATCATCCCCTTATCACGTCAAATGGGTGTACTATGGATGTACCCCGAAATCCTACGACCTAACTCTCCGAGGAATTCTAGCCCCCAAGCGAGAGAGGGAATTGGACAATGGTAGTCACGGTTGCACCGGCAAGCCCGATGCTGCCCGATGTGCGTGAACGCTACCACGCCAGAATGAAAGGTTGCAACCTTATATGCATTGCACATTTATGACATTTAATATATCACATTAGGAGGACAACAAAGTAGGTTGCCTCCGGATAGTCATAAGATTGCACATTGACAAGTAAACAAGCGAGGCACGATAAGACAAGTCATTTCACTTGAAAGCCACAAGGAGTTATATGAACATTAAACGGGCAGCCATGTAACGCACGTAAATCAAGTCATATAACTCATTTCAAAGTTCACATAATCAAACAATGAGATTATTCAACATGCAACGACATCTACGTGGGTTCGGGTGCAAGAAAAAAACCTACTTGTCAACATGTAATCATCAAGATCACATTTAGGGCTACAATGGCAACTACGGGAATCCTACTAAACATATAATTAACCACGATATTCATAGGATCAACACTGAGTGAATTTACCTAGTTACTAGGGTTTCCATTTCGTGCTTACCCGTGCGATTAAGCCCCAAGTTAACTCAAAATCAATCTCAAGCCATGCATCGATTAATTCAAACATCCTCAAGTATTCAAAACAGTCCACATAACATCCCAATGCCACAATCCCAAGCATTTAATACAACAAGAGAAGCTACAATAACTTTTCTAAGCATATCACTAAGTGAAACCTTCACTAAGTGAAACCCTCACTGCAATGGGCTGTTTTCTCACAATCATTAAGACAAGCAAACAATCTGCAATTCTAGTGAATAAGATGTCAAATTAAATCTTAAGAAGTTAACTAAATTCAGAAACAAACCTCGCATCATTCGGAGTTCGGGTTCAATAGTTATAGCCAAAACAGTGGGATTGCACAAAACTGTCCAGATTTGCACACATTTCAATACTTGTCGTTTTTGAGATCCTTAGGGTCAGATTTAGCCTTAGTCCATTTCTGACAAAAATGTCCAGAACTGCAAAATATAGAAGCAAACCAAATTTCATGCATTTTGGATATCATTTACTAAGTCCAAACTTGTTCGTTCCACAAAGTCAGTGAATCTGCCAAAACCTGCTTCATTTTTCCAGATTTTCCAGATTTGGGCACATTTTAATGATTTACCATTTTTAGGACCTTAGATTCAAAATTAACTTTGTCCTATTTCTGGGAAAAATGTTCATAACTGGATAAAATAGTTACCTACAAATTTTCACGGATTTTCAACATCATTTGCCTAGCCAAAATCATCTCGCAACAACAAGACAGAAAGCTGTCACAAACCCGATTTCATTTATCATCACCTTCTAGCCCAAAATCTTGCCATGCATGGTTATAAAAGCTTATAAACACACATATATCTCAAGTACAGAAGCAAAGACAAACATTTAAGAGCATGCATGTGGTTTTTTGAAGGATTCTCAAGAAGTTTTAGCCCTCACCTTAGCAAAACAACAAGAAGATGCACAAGATTTTGATGAAGCACAAGGTTGACTATTTTCCTTGCTTAGCCGAGACACCACTCGATTTCTCTCTAGTTTCCTAGCTTAGTAGCCAAGTTCTTAGTAGGTGCATGTGGTTAGAACAAGAAGAAAAGAAATGGTTAGAACAAGAAGAAAAGAAATGGAAGCTAGCAAACTCACCTAAACCGAAATGGAAGTTCAATAAGCTTGCATGTGTGATTCTTGCATAGTCGAGTTCCCTACCTTCTTGCTTGCCTTGATGAACCATGGTGTGATGAAGATGAGCTATGGAGTGAAGAAACTCAGCCAAGGCCGAGAGAGAGAGAGAAGGATGAGAGGGAGAGAGAAGAATGAAAAGAAATGAGAGAAATGAAGAAAAATAAAAGCTTTGTTGGGCAAAGGAGCATTGTCGGCCTAGGGGCTTGCAATTTTCAGATTTGTGTCTTCAAGAAGCATGGTTTTTGAATTATCTAGCATGGGCAAGGAGCCTTGTGTCGAGAACTAGAGCTTTGAAGAGGGTTTGAGCTAATTTTTTTTTATTGTTTTGAGTCATAGAATGTCATGGAATGTTTGAGGAATTTATTTTGAATTGAGCAAGCAAGCATAAATGCCACAAGGTGGTCGGCCAAGGCATGAAAATGCTGAATCTTTGTCATCTTTTGAGCATTAATTAATTGTATGTTTGAAAGTGCAAAAGAATAAAGAATAAAGAATAAGGAATGTCTAGCTTTTTGTGAGATTTTGTCTTCTAGTGGGTTGAATTAGTAATTTAATATTAGTTAGTGGAATTCGTAGGATTAATTAATGATCTAGTGCTTCGTGTAAGATGCTTTCTTGATTAGCGTGAGGGCACGCTTTCCTAGGTTTTGGACACGCCCTACGAGGTAGGGCACACACTACGAGGTGAATGCACGTTTTCTAAATAAATGCACGCAACCCTAAATGAATGCACGTAATTCAATGCAAGGCACACAAAACGAAACACGATTCTTAAACTTAGGTCAAGGCACACAAATCTAGGTTAGGGCACACGAAACGAGGTGTCGCACACAAATCGAGGTAGGGGCACGTAAGTCGAGGATTAGGGCACATAATTCTAGGTCAATGCACGAATGACGAGGCATGCACGAAAACCAAGACATGACACATAATCCAAGGTCAGTCATATAATTCTAGGTCTAAGGTACGCAAATCGAGGTAACACACGTTATTCGGGGTCGGGCCTCACATATAGCACATAGACAGGTTAATTCACGCAAAATGAGATAAGGCATGCAAAACGAGGCAAGATAGAAAAGTGGGGTTTCACATGTCTTGCCCAAGGTGCCGAGGGATTCGAAAATAGAAATGTGGTGGATAAACTATCTTGGTAACCCTTACCGGGGCAAAAAAATTTGAAAAGGGTGGGTGCAACAAGAGGACTTCCCAGGGGTCACCCATCCTAGTACTACTCTCGCCCAAGCACGCTTAACTTCGGAGTTCTGATAGGATCCGGTGCATTAGCGCTGGTATGATCGCACACGTCATGTTGTGGGCACAAATACTTTATGTGTTGACCGTTCACAGTCCCAGCCCAGAGAGATGGTCCATTCAAAAGGCCCAATGGGCTTAACGACAACCTATCCGCTTCAACAACGCAGCATCCTCGCAAGACGTGATATCGACGCATTGTAGGTCCCTCTAATGTCCCGCGAGTTAGGTTGTCGTCCTTTTAACACCTCGCAACGTACGATCCAGGATGGAAAAATAGAGCAAAGGAAGAAAAGTGGCCCGAAAACTGATGAAAATGTTCAATTTTGGGCTCCGAAAGTAGGCGTAGCCGAGCATTCTGACTGCCCCCATCGTAGAGCTCTCGGAGAACTTTTCAACGGTATGTTGTGCGTCGCGTAACTCCTTATGGATCATAAATTATGGGCACCGGAGCGACGGAGACCTGGTCACAAGCCCTACGCCCTCAGTTTGCAGGCCCAGCATCTACGTGAAGCGAAGTTGCCTTGCCCAAGGTGCCGTGAGATTCGGTAATAGAAATTTGGTGGATAAAGTATCTTGGCAACCCTAACCGGGGCAAAAAAAATTGAAAAAGGGGGGTGCAGCACGAGGACGTCCTAGGGGGTCACCAATCCTAGTACTACTCTTACCCAAGCGCGCTTAACTTCGGAGTTCTGATAGGATCTGGTGCATTAGTGCTGGTATGATCGCACCCGTCATGTTGTGGGCACAAATCCTTTATTTGTTGACGGTTCACAGTCCCAGCCTAGAGAGATGACCCATTCAAAAGGTCCAATGGGCTTAACGACAACCCATCCGCTTGAACAACGCAGCATCCTCGCAAACGTGATATCGACGCATTGTAGGGCCCTCTAATGTCCCGCGAGTAAGGTTGTCGTCCGTTTAACAGCTCACGACGTACGATTTGGGACGGAAAAACATAGCAAAATAAGAACAGTGGCCTAAAACTAATGAAAACATTCAATTTTGGGCTCCAAAAATGGGCGCAGTCGAGCAGGCTTGTTACTTCTATTGTAGAGCTCTCGGAGAGCTTTCCAACGGTATGCTGTGCGCCACGTAACTCCTTACGGATCAAAAGTTATGGGCACCGGAGCGACGGAGACCTGGTCACAAGCCCTACGCTGTCGGTTTGTTGGCCCAGCCTCTACGTGAAATGAAGTTGTCTTGCCCAAGGTGCCGTGGGGTTCGGTAATAGAAATATGGTGGATAAAGTATCTTGGTAACCCTAATCGGGGCAAAAAAAATTGAAAAGGGGGGGAGGGGGTGCAACACGAGGACTTCCAAGGGGGTCACCCATCCTAGTACTACTCTCGCTGTAATGACCCGCCACGGTTTATCACGGGCACGAGTCAGTCACTACCAAGATATTGTCCGCTTTGAGCAAGCCCCGAAGGGAACCAATACTCTCACGGCTTTGTTCCTCACGTGGTCTCCCACGTAAAAACGCGTCTTGGCTTATACAAGGAGTCGCCCCCTTATATACAGCTGCATCACTTCCTAATTTTTCGATGTGGGAGCGCCACACTCCACCCCCCTTAAGAGGCACGCGCCCTCGCGGGCTAACGTCACAACGCCGGGTCACCCCGGTAGGCTCTGATACCATTTGTAACGACCCGCCACGGTTTATCACGGGCACGAGTCAGTCACTACCAAGATATTGTCCGCTTTGAGCAAGCCCCGAAGGGAACCAATACTCTCACGGCTTTGTTCCTCACGTGGTCTCCCACGTAAAAACGCGTCTTGGCTTATACAAGGAGTCGTCCCCTTATATACAGCTGCATCACTTCCTAATTTTTCGATGTGGGAGCGCCACACTCGCCCTAGCACGCTTAACTTCAGCGTTTTAATGGGATCCGGTGCATTAGTGCTGGTATGATCGCACCCGTCATGTTGTGGGTACAAATCCTTTATGTGTTGACCGTTCACAGTCCCAGCCTAGAGAGATGGCTCATTCAAACGGCCCAATGGGCTTAACGACAACCCATCAGCTTCAACAACGCCGCATCCTCGCAAGACATGATATCGACGCGTTGGAGGGCCTCTAATGTCCCGTGAGTTAGGTTGTCGTCCTTTTAACAGCGCACGATGTACGATCCTGGACAAAAAAACATAGCAAAAGAAGAAAAGTGGCCCGAAACAGATGAAAACGTTCGTTTTTGGGTTTCGAAAACAGGCGTAGCCCTGCATGCTAGCTACCCCGGTCATAGAGCTCTCAGAGAGCTTTCCATCGGTATGTTGTGTGCCGCGTAACTTCTTACGGATCAAAAGTTGTGGGCATCGGAACGACAGAGACCTGGTCACAAGCCCTACGCCCTCGGTTTGTGGGCCCAACCTCTAAGTGAAACGAAGTTATCTTGCCCAAGGTGCCATGGGATTCGGTAATAGAAATGTAGTGGATAAAGTATCTTGGAAACCCTAACCGGAGACAAAAAAAATTGAAAAGCAGGGGTGCAGCACGAGCACTTCCAAGGGGGTCACCCATCCTAGTACTACTCTCACCCAAGCGCGCTTAACTTCAGCGTTCTGATGGGATCCGGTTCATTAGTGCTAGTATGATCGCACCCATCATGTTGTGGGCACAAATCCCTTATGTGTTGACGGTTCATAGTCCCAGCCCAGAGAGATGGCTTATTCAAAAGCCCTAATGGGCTTAATGACAACACATCCACTTCAACAACGCAGTATCTTCACAAGACGTGATATCGATGCGTTGTAGGGCCCTCTAATGTCCCGCGAGTTACGTTCTCGTCCTTTTAAGAGCTCAGGATGTACGATCCGAGACGGAAAAACAAAGCAAAGAAGAACAGCGGCCCGAAATTGATGAAAACGTTCGATTTTGGGCTCCAAAAAGGGCGCAGCCTAGCAGGCTTTCTGCCCTTATCGTAGAGGTCTCGGAGAGCTTTCGAACGGTATGTTGTGCGCCGCGTAATTCCTTACGGATCAAAAGTTATGGGCACCGAAGCGATGGAGACCTAGTCACAAGTCGTAAGCCCTCGGTTTGCGGGCCCAGCCTCTACGTGAAGCGAAGTTTCCTTGCCCAAGGTGCCGTGGGATTCGGTAATAGAAATGTGGTGGATAAAGTACCTTGGCAACCCTAAACGGGGCAAAAAATATTGAAAAGGGGGGTGCAACACGAGAACTTCCGAGGGGGTTACCCATCCTAGTACTACTCTCGCCCAAGCACTCTTAACTTCGGAGTTCTTATGGAATCCGGTGCATTAGTTCTGGTATGATCGCACCCGTCGTGTTGAGGGCACAAATCCTTTATGTGTTGACGGTTCACAGTCCCAGCCCAGAGAGATGGCCCATTCAAAAGGCCCAATGGGCTTCACGACAATCCTTCCACTTCAACAACACAGCATCCTCGTAAGATGTGATATCGATCCGTTGTAGGGCCCTGTGATATCCGGCGAGTTAGGTTGTCGTCCTTTTAACAGCTCACAGCGTACGATATGGGACGGAAAAACAGAGCAAAAGAAGGAAAGTTGCCCGAAACTGATGAAAACGTTCTATTTTGGGCTCCGAAAACAGGCGCAACCAAGCATGCTTGCTACCCCCGTCTTAGAGCTCTCGGGGAGCTTTCCAACGGTATGTTGTGCGCCGCGTAACACCTTATGGATTAAAAGTTATGGGCACCAGAGCGACGGAGACCTAGTGACAAGCCCTACGCCCTCAGTTTGCGGGCCCAGCCTCTACGTGAAGCGAAGTTGTCTTGCCCATGGTGCCGTGGGATTTGGTAATAGAAATGTGGAGCATAAAGTATCTTGGAAACCCTAACCGGGGCAAAAAAAATTGAAAAGGGGGGGTGTAACACGAGGACTTCCCAGGGGGTCACCCATCCTAGTACTACTCTCGCCTAAGATGTGACGCCCTAGATTTAGCCATGCATTCAATTACTGTTGCATCCTTTATTTGCGCACCTCTTTCTATGCCTTATTAATTGTCTTCTTAAATTACTATTCACTCCGTTTTTAAACTGCATTCTATTAGTTAATTAGTATTTTTATTAAATCATATTAATTGTTAAAGTAGTGGAAAAAATGTGCAATTGAGCTAGAGGCGATAGGAGAGCTCGTTTAGAAAATAATTTTTGTAGTTGAATGAATAGTGTTACGTAACATAACTTAGGGAATGAATTAGCTAGCATTCATTTTACTATCTAGGTTCGTTTTAAGCTAACTAAGCGCATTTAGTGAACCATTTAAGCAAGCAACTTAGCCCCATTTAATATATAACTCACACAACACACACATTAGCTCATAACTTAGCAAAACAAAAAAAAAAAAAAAAGAGAGCATGCTGAAAACACTGTAGCAAATCCGAGAATTGCATAGGAGAAGAAATAGAGTTTTTTTGCTCAACAAATCCTCATTCCAAGCCAAGCCAAGCTAGGTGCAAGTGGTTTAGGGTGTCTACTAGCCTCCTAGGAGCTCCTACACGCTTTGGTGAGGGATTTCACGGCTTGTTTTTGCATTTTTAAATAGTTGCTCATTTCTTGAATTGTTGAAAATATGATTAAATGCCATTGTAATTGTTATCTATGCTAATATACCATCTATATGAATGCTAGAGAACACATTTGAGCCGTTGTTTCGCTTTTTAAACGGTTAGAATCGTTAGTTTGATTTTTAGGGTGAATAGTGACGTTTTTTCTAGGGTTTTGCGTAATTGCTCGAATTAGCTTGATTCAATGCTTATAATAGATGCCTTAGGTGTTAGTGAAGATAACCTAATAGCCCCGTGCACTTGCATTGCCCTTAAATTGCCTAAGAATGAAAAATAGCCGACTTTAATTTGGGGCTTTCGGGGTTAATGCGAATCCGGGTGAATTCGGGCTTCAATTCTAGTATCCTTAGTGTACCTAGGTACTATAGATGCCTTGATATCCCTTGTTTGAAGCCCAGACAATTTATGTGTAGTTTAAAGCGATAAGAGGGAATTTGGGGCTTTCGGGGTAAATGGGGGCATTTGAATGAGTTAGAGGGTTGAGAGGGTACCTTGGGGGTTAGTTAGAAGGTTGGGAGAGTTTCCTTTAAAAATGAAATCATTAACTTTGGTTTGGAAGAGAAATAGTTCGAAAAACAAAGGATTTTAGCTGCAATTTAGGTTGTCTCAGACTTCTAAACCCATGTTAGGCCTTCTTGAGTGTTTATATCTGATTTTAAATTGATTTGGAGCTTTTGGTATAATTCTATGGTTAGCTTGTATATGTTCCTTTGTAAACTGCTTACTAGCCTCTATAATTATTCTACTCTAATTGCATCGAGGTCAACCTACTTTGTTGATCCTCATATGTGTTAATGCTTATATTATTGCTATTAACTTGCCATCATTGAGTGCATTGCATAGTGGTTGCGCAACCATAGTGTCAGGGGCGGATGTGTTGAATATCGGTTGGGCGGCAAAGGGCTTGCCGGTGGATATTCAAACTCCGTACCCTAGTCCCTCATTCGCCTGGTCCGGAGATTGCCAGGGGATGTTGGGTCGTAGGATTATCGCGGTACATCCAGAGTACACCCACTAGAGTGTTTGGGGTTATGCCGGCTTATCGTGATCGTGCTCGTGGTTCGTGGATCGTGAATGAAGACCAGTGAAGATTGGTGTATAGGGGATTGTGTGAAATGTATCCTTTTAAATGTGTGGTTACTTATGTTATCATTGCTTCTTAAATTGTCTAAGTGATATTGTTGTATAACTGTATTATCTGTTGCATTGCACGCCCCGGGACTATATCCCTCACTGGGCAACAGTGGTTGCTCATACCTCGCTAACATGTTTCAGGTGGCACAGTTGGTGGAGTTGCCTTAGCTGCTGTGTGATATTTGTCTGAGGTGGATGTGCTTTCTGGTTGCTATGTGAAGAATTTGTTGTCCTATGTATAATCTATTTTGGGGCCTTAAAGCTCATGTATGTATTTGAGTAATATGTAAGCTGGAAGTCTGATAATGTAGTAGCAGTGGTAATTCTATGGCTTGTAATAACTTATATTTCTATTTCTAGTTGCTTTGCATGCTTGGGAGTGAATGGCTTAGTGTAGAATGTTTTATCTCTAAGTATGTTTTAATATTATCCTAGAATGGCATGGTTATTAGACTATATTATAAACAAGTTACTTGCATGCTTGTGTGGTTTTGGAACTGTTGTTTGCTTCAAGGCTCGGATGGCCGTGAATCTTTAAATATTTAGCCATGAAAAGTTTGTTTACCTTGTAGTTACCTTATTTGAGAATTTACAGGTTTTCAGAATGTCCATAGTACAGGGGAAACTCTGTCCGTTTTTCCCCTAAAATTTTGTGACCTGGTTTGGTATTGGGTTGAGAATAGCATGGTTATTAGAGCCTCCGGTCTCGTGAGGGATCGGGGCGTTACATAAGAACACTTAACTTAGGAGTTCTGATGGGATCCGGTGCATTAGTGCTGGTATTATTGCACCCGTCATGTTGTGGGCACAAATCATTTATGTGTTGACGGTTCACAGTCCTAGCATAGAGAGATGGCCCATTCAAAAGGCCCAATGGGCTTAACGCCAACCCATCCACTTCAACAACGTAGCATCCTCGTAAGACGTGATATCGACGCGTTGTAGGGCCATGTAATATCCCTCGAGTTAGGTTGTTATCCTTTTAACAGCTCACGACATACGATTCGGGACGAAAAAACATAGCAAAAGAAGAAAAGTGGCCCGAACCTATTGAAGGCGTTCGATTTTGGGCTCCGAAAATAGGCGCAGCTGAGCAGGCTTACTGCCCCCATCGTAGAGCTCTCAGAGAGCTTTCCAACGGTATGTTGTGCGCCACATAACTTCTTACGGATTAAAAGTTATGGGCACCGGAGCCACGGAGACCTGGTCACAAGCCCCACGCCCTCGGTTTGCTGGCCTAGCCTCTACATGAAGCGAGGTTGTCTTACCCAAGGTGCTGTGGGATTCAGTAATAGAAATATGGTGGATAAAGTATCTTGGCAACCCTAAACGGGGCAAAAAAAATTGGAAAGAAGGGGTGTAACACGAGGACTTCCCATGGGGTCACCCATCATAGTACTACTCTCGTCCAAGCACGCTTAACTTCGGAGTTTTGATGGGATCCGTTGCATTAGTGCAGGTATGATTGCACCTGTCATGTTGTGGGCACAAATCGTTTATGTGTTGACAGTTCACAGTCCTAGCATAGAGATATGGCCCATTCAAAAGGCCCAATGGGCTTAACACTAACCCATCGGCTTCAACAACGCAGCATCCTCGTAAGACGTGATATCGACGCATTTTAGGGCCATGTAATATCCCTCGAGTTAGGTTGTCGTCCTTTTAACAGCTCACGACATACGATCCGGAACGAAAAAACATAGCAAAAGAAGAAAAGTAGCCCGAACCTATTGAAGGCGCCCGATTTTGGGCTCTGAAAATAGGCACAGCTAAGTAGGATTGCTGCCCCCATCGTAGAGCTCTCGGAGAGGTTTCCAACGGTATGTTGTGCGCCACATAACTTCTTACGGATTAAAAGTTATGGGCACCAGAGCCACGGAGACCGGGTCACAAGCCCCACGCCCTCGGTTTGCGGGCCCAACCTCTCTATGAAGCGAGGTTGTCTTACCAAAGGTGTCGTGGGATTCGGTACTAGAAATGTGGTGGATAAAGTATCTTGGCAACCCTAAACTGGGCAAAAAAAAATTCAAAATGAGGGGTGCAACATGAGGATTTCCCAGGGGGTCACCCATCCTAGTACTACACTCGCCCAAGCACGCTTAACTTCGGAGTTCTGATGAGATCCGGTGCATTAGGGCTTGTATGATCGCACTCGTCATGTTGTGGGCACAAATCCTTTATGTGTTGACGGTTCACAGTCCCAGACCAGAGAGATGTCCCATTCAAAAGGCCCAATGGGCTTAACGACAAACCATTCGCTTAAAAAATGCAACATCCTCACAAGACGTGATATCGACATGTTGTAGGGCCCTGTAATATCCTGTGAGTTAGGTTTTCGTCCTTTTAACAGCTCACGACATACGATCCCGGACAAAAAAACAGCGCAAAATAAGAAAAGTGGCCCGACGCTAATGAAAACGTTCGATTTTGGGCTACAAAAATAGGCACAATTGAGCTGGCTTACTGCCCCCATCGTGGAGCTCTTGGAGAGCTTTCCAACGGTATGCTGTGCCCCGCGTAACTCCTTACAGATTAAAAGTTATGGGCACCGGAGCGACAGAGACCTGGTCACAAGCCCTACGCCCTCGGTTTGCGGGCCCAGCCTCAACGTGAAGTGAAGTTGCCTTGCCCAAGGTGCCGTGGGATTCGGTAATAGAAATGTGGAGGATAGAGTATCTTGGCAACCCTAACCGGGGCAAAAAAAATTGAAAATGGGGGGTGCAACCCGAGGACTTCCTTGGGGGCCGCCCATCCTAGTACTACTTTCGCCCAAGCAAGCTTAACTTCGGAGTTCTGATGGGATCCAGTGCATTAGTGCTGGTATAATTGCACCCGTCATGTTGTGGGCACAAATCCTTTATGTGTTGACTGTTCACAGTCCCAGCCCAGTGAGATGGCCCATTCAAAAGGCCAAATGGGCTTAACGACAATACATCCGCTTCAACAACGTAGCATCCTTGTAAGACGTGATATCGACGCGTTGTAGGGCCCTGTAATATTCAGTGAGTTAGGTTGTATTCATTTTAACAGCTCACGACATACCATTCGGGATGAAAAAACTGAGCAAAATAAGGAAAGTCGCCCGAAATTGATGAAAATATTCAATTTTGGGCTCCCTAAACAAGCGCAACAGAGCAGGCATGCTACCCCCGCCGTAGAGCTCTCGGAGAGCTTTCCAACGGTATGCTGTCCGCCATGTAACTCCTTACAGATTAAAAGTTATAGGCATCGGAGCGACGGAGACCTGCTGACAAGCCCTACGCCCTCGGTTTGCGGGCCCAGCCTCTACGTGAAGTGAAGTTGTCTTGCCCAAGGTGCCGTGGGATTCGGTAATAGAAATGTGGTGGATATAGTATCTTGGCAATCCTAACTGGGGCAAAAAAAATTGAAAAGGGGGGGTGCAACACGAGGATTTCCCAGGGGGTTACTCATCCTAGTACTACTCTCGCCCAAGCACGTTTAACTTCGAAGTTCTAATGAGATTCGGTGCATTAGTGCTGGTATGGTCGCACCCGTCATGTTGTGGGCACAAATCCTTTATGTGTTGACGGTTCACTGTCCCAGCCCAAAGTGATGGCCCATTCAAAAGGCCCAATGGGCTTAACGACAACCTATCTACTGCAAGAATGCAACATCCTCGCAAGATGCGATATCGACATGTTGTAGGGCCTTGTAATATCCCACGAGTTAGGTTGTCTTCCTTTTAACAACTCACGACGTACGATCTGGGACGAAAAAATAGTGCAAAAGAATAAAAGTGACCTGAAACTAATGAAAACGTTCGATTTTGAGCTCTGAAAAAAGGCGCAGCTATGCACACTTGCTACCCCCATTGTAGAGCTCTCGGAGAGCTTTCCAATGGTATGCTGTGCACCGCGTAACTCCTCACGGATCAAAAGTTATGGGCATCGGAGCGACGGAGACCTGGTCCCAAGCCCCACGTCCTCGGTTTGTGGGCCCAGCCTCTACGTGAAGAGATGTTGTCTTGCCTAAGGTGTCAAGGGATTTGGTAATAGAAATGTAGAGGATAAAGTATCTTGACAACCCTAACCGGGGCAAAAAAAAATAAAAAATGGGGGGTGCAACACGAGGACTTCACAAGGGGTCAACCATCCTAGTACTACTCTCGCCTAAGCACGCTTAACTTCGGAGTTCTGATGGGATCTGGTGCATTAGTGCTGGTATGATCGCACCCGTCATGTTGTGGGCAAAAATCCTTCATGTGTTGACGGTTCACAGTCCTAGCCCAGAGAGATGGCCCATTCAAAAGGCCCAATAGGCTTAACTACGACCCATCTGCTTCGACAACGCAGCATCCTCGTAAGACGTGATATCCCATGAGTTAGGTTGTCGTACTTTTAACAGCTCACGACGTACGATCCGGGATGAAAAAATAGGGTAAAAGAAGGAAAGTGGCCGAAAATTGATGAAAACATTCAATTTTGGGATCCGAAAACAGGCGCAGCTGAGCAGGCTTGCTGCCCCTAACGTAGAGCTATCGGAGAGCTTTCCAACGGTATGCTGCGCGTCGCGTAACTCATTACGGATTAAAAGTTATGGGCACCGGAGCGACGGAGACCTAAGCACAAGCCCTACGCCCTCGGTTTGCGAGCCCATCCTCAACATGAAGTGAAGTTGTCATACCCAAGGTGCCGTGGGATTCGGTAATAGAAATGTGGTGGGTAAAGTATCTTGGCAACCCTAACAGGGGCAAAAAAAATTAAAAAGGGTGGGTAAAACACGAGGACTTCTAAGGGGGTCACCCATCCTTGAACTACTCTCGCCCAAGCACGCTTAACTTCAGAGTTCTGATGGGATCCGGTGCATTAGTACTGGTATGATCGCACCCGTCATGTTATGGGCATAAATCCTTTATGTGTTGATGGTTCACAGTCCCAGCCTAGAGAGATGGCCCATTCAAAAGGCCCAATGGGCTTAACGACAACCCATCCGCTTCAACAACGCAGCATCCTCGCAAGACGTGATATCGACACGATGTAGGGCCCTGTAATATCCTGCGAGTTCGGTTTTCGTCTTTTTAACAGCTCACGACATATGATTCGGGATGAAAAAACAGGGCGAAAGAAGAAAAGTGGCCTAAAACTTATGAAAAATGTTCAATTTTAGGCTCTGAAAACAAGTGCAGTTGAGCATACTTGCTGCACCCGTCGTAGAGCTCTCAAAGAGCTTTGCAACGGTATGCTGTGCTTCGCATAACTCCTTACGGATCAAAAGTTATGGGCACCGGAGCGATGGAGACCCAATCACAAGCCCCACACCCTCAGTTTGTGGGCCGAGCCTCTACGTGAAGCGAAGTTGTCTTGTCGAAGGTGCCATGTGATTCGGTAATAGAAATGTGGTCGATAAAGTATCTTGGCAACCCTAACCGGGGTAAAAAAAATTGAAAAGAGGGGGTGCAACACGAGGACTTCCTAGGGGTTCACCCATCCTTGTACTACTCTCGCCCAATCACGCTTAACTTCGGAGTTCTTATGGGATCCGATGCATTAGTGCTGGTATGATCGCACCCGTCATGTTGTGGGCACAAATATTTTATGTGTTGACCGTTCACAATCCCAGCCCAGAGGGATGGCCCATTCAAAAGGCCCAATGGGCTTAACGATAACCCATCCGCTTCAACAACGCTGTATCCTTGTAAAACGTGATATCGACTCATTGTAGGGCCCTGTAATATCCCGCGAGTAAGGTTGTCGTCCTTTTGACAGCTCACGACGTACGATCTGAGATGGAAAAATAGGGTAAAAGAAGGAAAGTGGCCAAAAATTGATGAAAACATTCGATTTTGGGCTCCAAAAATAGGCGCAGCTGAGCAGGCTTGCTGCCCCAATCGTAGAGCTCTCGGAGAGCTTTCCAACGGTATGCTGTGCGTCGCGTAAGTCCTTACGGATTAAAAGTTATGTCCACCGGAGCGACGGAGACATGATCACAAGCCCCACTCCCTCGGTTTGCGGGCCCAGCCTCTACGTGAAGCGAAGTTGTCTTACCCATGGTGCCGTGGATTCGGTAATAGAAATGTGGTGGATAAAGTATCTTGGCAACCTTAACTAGGGCAAAAAAATTTGAAAAGGGGGGTACAACACGAGGACTTCCCAGGGGGTCACCCATCGTAGTACTACTCTCGCCCAAGCACGCTTAACTTCGGAGTTCTGATGAGATCCGGTGCATTAGTACTGGTATGATTGCACCAGTCATGTTATGGGCACAAATCCTTTACGTGTTGATGGTTCACAGTCCCAGCCAAGAGAGATGGCCCATTGAAAAGGCCCAATGGTCTTAACGACAACCCATCCGCTTCAACAATGCAGCATCCTCGCAAGACGTGATATCGACACGATGTAGGGCCCTGTAATATCCTGCGAGTTCGGTTGTCGTCCTTTTAACAGCTCACGACGTATGATTCGGGATGAAAAAATAGGGCAAAAGAAGAAAATTAGCCCAAAACTTATGAAAACGTTCAATTTTGGGCTCCTAAAACATGTGCAGTTGAGTAGGCTTGCTGCCCCCATTGTAGAGCTCTCGAAGAGTTTTCCAACGGAATGTTGTGCGCCGCGTAACTCCTTGCGGATTAAAAGTTATAGGCACCGGAGCGACGGAGACCCAATCACAAGCCCCACACCCTCGGTTTGTAGGCCGAGCCTCTACGTGAAGCGAAATTGTCTTTCCGAAGGTGCCGTGTGATTCGGTAATAGAAATGTGGTGGATAAAGTATCTTGGCAACCCTAACCGGGGTAAAAAAAATTGAAAAGAGGGGGTGCAACACGAGGACTTTCTAGGGGGTCACCGATCCTTGTACTACTCTCGCCCAATCACGCTTAACTTCGGAGTTCTTATGGGATCCGATGCATTAGTGCTGGTATGATCGCACCCGTCATGTTGTGGGCACAAATATTTTATGTGTTGACCGTTCACAATCCCAGCCCAGAGGGATGGCCCATTCAAAAGGCCCAATGGGCTTAACGATAACCCATCCGCTTCAACAACGCTGTATCCTTGTAAAACGTGATATCGACTCATTGTAGGGCCCTGTAATATCCCGCGAGTAAGGTTGTCGTCCTTTTGACAGCTCACGACGTACGATCTGAGATGGAAAAATAGGGTAAAAGAAGGAAAGTGGCCAAAAATTGATGAAAACGTTCGATTTTGGGCTACAAAAATAGGCGCAGCCTAGTAGGCTTGCTGCCCCCAACGTAGAGCTCTCGGAGAGCTTTCCAACGGTATGTTGTGCATCGCATAACTCATTACGGATTAAAAGTTATGGGCACCGGAGTGACGGAGACTTGGTCACAAGCCCTACGCCCTCGGTTTGCGAGCCCATCCTCTACGTGAAGCGAAGGTTTCTTACCCAAGGTGCCGTGGGATTCGGTAATAGAAATGTGGTGGGTAAAGTATCTTGGCAACCCTAACAGGGGCAAAAAAAATTAAAAAGGGTGGGTACAACACAAGGACTTCTAAGGGGGTTACCCATCCTTGTACTACTCTCACCCAAGCACGCTTAACTTCGGAGTTCTGATGAGATCCGGTGAATTAGTACTGGTATGATCACACCCGTCATGTTGAGGGCACAAATCCTTTATGTGTTGACGATACACAGTCCCAGCCCAGAGAGATGGCTCATTCAAAAGGCCCAATGGGCTTAACGACAACCCATCTGCTTCAACAACTCAGTATCCTCGTAATACGTGATATCGACACATTGTAGGGCCCTGTAATATCCCGCAAGTTAGGTTGTCGTCCTTTTAACAGCCCACAACGTACGATACGGGATGGTAAAATAGGGTAAAAGAAGAAAAGTGGCCCAAAGCTTATGAAAACGTTCGATTTTGGGCTCCTAAAATAGGTGCAGTTGAGCAGGCATGCTGCCCCCATCGTAGAGCTCTCGAAGAGCTTTCCAACGGTATGCTGTGTGCCGCTTAACTCCTTGCGGATTAAAAGTTATAGGCACCGGAGCGACGGAGACCCAGTCACAAGCCCCACGCCCTCGGTTTGTGGGCCGAGCCTCTTCGTGAAGCGAAGTTGTCTTGCCCAAGGTGCCGTGGGATTCGGCAATAGAAATGTGGTGGATAAAGAATCTTGGCAACCCTAACCGGGGTAAAAAAAATTGAAAAGAGGGGGTGCAACATAGGGACTTCCGAGGGGGTCACCCTCCCTTGTACTACTCTCGCCCAAGCACGCTTAACTTCGGCGTTCTAATGGGATCTGGTGCAATAGTGCTGGTATGATCGCACCCGTCATGTTGTGGGCACAAATCCTTTATGTGTTGACCGTTCACAGTCCCAACCCAGATAGTTAGCCCATTCAAAAGGCCCAATGGGTTTAACGACAACCCATCCGCTTCAACAACGCGGCATTGTCATAAGACGTGATATCGACACGTTGTAAGGCCCTGTAATATCCCCCGAGTTAGGTTGTTGTCCTTTTAACAGCTCACGACGTACAATCCGGGATGGAAAAATAGGGTAAAAGAAGGAAAGTGGCCAAAAATTGATGAAAACATTCGATTTTGGGCTCCTAAAATAGGTGCAGTTGAGCAAACATGCTGCCCCCATCATAGAGCTCTCGAAGAGCTTTCCAACGGTATGCTGTGCGCCGCTTAACTCCTTGCGGATTAAAAGTTATAGGCACTGGAGTGACGGAGACCCAATCACAAGCCCCACGCCCTCGGTTTGTGGGCCGAGCCTCTTCGTGAAGCGAAGTTGTCTTGCCCAAGGTGCCTTGGGATTCGGCAATAGAAATGTGGTGGATAAAGTATCTTGGCAACCCTAACCCGGGTAAAAAAATTGAAAAGAGGGGGTGCAACATAGGGACTTCCGAGGGGGTCACCCACCCTTGTACTACTCTCGTCCAAGCACGCTTAACTTCGGAGTTCTGATGGGATCCGGTGAATTAGTGCTGGTGTGATCGTACCCGTCATGTTGTGAGCACAAATCTTTTATGTGTTGACCGTTCACAGTCCCAGCCCAGAGGGACTGCCCATTCAAAAGGCCCAATGGGCTTAACGACAACCCATCCGCTTTAACAACGTAGTATCCTAGTAAAAAATGATATCGATGCGATGTAAGGCCCAGTAATATCCCACGAGTTAGGTTGTCGTCCTTTTAACAACTCACGACGTACGATCCGGGATGATAAAATAGGTTAAAAGAAGAAAAGTGGCCCAAAGCTTATGAAAACGTTCGATTTTGGGCTCCTAAAATAGGTGCAGTTGAGCAGGCATGCTGCCCCCATCGTAGAGCTCTCGAAGAGCTTTCCAATGGTATGCTGTGCGCCGCTTAACTCCTTTCGGATTAAAAGTTATAGGCACCGGAGCGACGGAGACCCAGTCACAAGCCCCACGCCCTCGGTTTGTGGGCCGAGCCTCTTCGTGAAGCGAAGTTGTCTTGCCCAAGGTGCCGTGGGATTCGACAATAGAAATGTGGTGGATAAAGTATCTTGGCAACCCTAACCGGGGTAAAAAAAATTGAAAAGAGGGGGTGCAACACAGGGACTTCCAAGGGGGTCACCCACCCTTGTACTACTCTCGTCCAAGCATGCTTAACTTCGGAGTTCTGATGGGATCCGGTGAATTAGTGCTGGTGTGATCGCACCCGTCATGTTGTGAGCACAAATCTTTTATGTGTTGACCATTCACAGTCCCAGCCCAGAGGGACTTCCCATTCAAAAGGCCAAATGGGCTTAACGACAATCCATCCGCTTCAACAACGTAGTATCCTAGTAAAAAATGATATCGACGCGATGTAAGGCCCAGTAATATCCTGCGAGTAAGGTTGTTGTCCTTTTTACAGCTCACGACGTACGATCTGGGACGGTAAAACAGAGTAAAATAAGAAAAATAGCCCGAAATAGATGAAAATGTTCGATTTTGGGCTCCAAAAATAGGCGCAGCCAAACAGGATTGCTGCTCTCGTCGTAGATCTCTCGGAGAGCTTTCCAACGGTATGCTGTGCGCCGTGTAACTCCTTACAGATCAAAAGTTATGGGCAACGGAGCGACAAAGACCTGGTCACAAGCCCTACGCCCTCGATTTGCGGATCCAACCTCTACATGAAGCGAAGTTGTCTTTCCTAAGGTGCCATGGGATTCGGTAATAGAAATGTGGTGGATAAAGTATCTTGGCAACCCTAACTGGGGCAAAAAAAATTAAAAAGTGGGGGTGCAACACGTGGACTTCCCAAGTGGTTACCCATCCTAGTACTACTATTGCCTAAGCACGCTTAACTTCAGAGTTCTGATGGGATCCAGTGCATTAGTGCTGGTATGATCGCACCCATCATGTTGTGGGCATAAATCCTTTATGTATTAACGGTTCACAGTCCCAGCCTAGAGAGATGGACCATTCAAAAGGCCCAATAGGCTTAACGATAACCTATCCGCTTCAACAATGCAGCATCCTCGCAAGACATGATATCGACGCATTGTAGGGCCCTCTAATGTCCCACGAGTTAGGTTGTCATCCTTTTAACAGCTCAAGACGTACGATCCGGGACGGAAAAACATAGCAAAAGAAGAAAAGTGGCCCAAAATTGTTGAAAACGTTCGATTTTTGATGGGGACGAGCAGGCTTACTGCCCCATCATTGAGCTCTCAGAGAGCTTTCCAACGGTATGCTGTGCGCCGTATAACTCCTTACGGATCAAAAGTTATGGGCATCGGAGTGACGGAGACCTGGTCACAAGCCCTATGCCCTCGGTTTATGTGCCCAGCCTCTACTGGAAGCGAAGTTGTCTTGCCCAAGGTGCCGGGGGATTCGGTAATAGAAATGTGGTGGATAAAGTATCTTGGAAACCCTAACCGGGGCAAAAAAAATTGAAAAGGGGGGTGCAACACGAGGACTTCCAAGGGGGTCACCCATCCTAGTACTACTCTCTCCCAAGCACGCTTAACTTCAGAGTTCTGATGGGATCCGGTGTATCAGTGCTAGTATGATCGAACCCGTCATGTTGTGGGCACAAATCCTTTATGTGTTGACGGTTCACAATCCCAGCCCAGAGTGGTGGCCCATTCAAAAAGCCCAATGGGATTAACGACAACCCATCCACTTCACCAATGCAGCATCCTCATAAGACGTGATATCGACGCATTGTATGGCCCTGTAATATCCCGCGAGTTAGGTTGTCGTTCTTTTAACAGCTCACGACAAACGATCCGGGATGAAAAAACAGAGCAAAAGAAAAAAAGTTTCTCGAAACTAATGAAAATGTTCGATTTTAGGCTCCGAAAATAGGCGCAGCTGAGCAGGCTTGCTACCACCGTCGTAGACCTCTCGAAGAGCTTTCCAACGGTATGTTGTTCATCGCGTAACTCCTTACGGATTAAAAGTTATGGGCACCAGAGCGACGGAGACCTGGTCCCAAGCCCTACGCCCTCGGTTTGGGGGCCCAACCTCTACGTGAAGCGAAGTTGTCTTGCCCAAGGTGCTGTGGGATTCAGTAATAGAAATGTGGGGGATAAAGTATCTTGGCAACCATAACCGGGGCAAAAAAAAGTTAAAAAGGGGGGGTGCAACACGAGGACTTCCCAGGGGGTCACCCATCCTAGTACTACTCTCGCCCAAGCACGCTTAATGTCAGAGTTCTGATTGGATCCGGTGTATTAGTGCTTGTATGATTGCACCCGTCATGTTGTGAGTACAAATCCTTTATGTGTTCATCGTTCACAGTCCCAGCCCAAAGAGATGGCCCATTCAAAAGGCCCAATGGGCTTAATGACAACCCATCCACTTCAACAATGCAGTAACCTCACAAGACGTGATATCGACGCATTGTAGGGCCCTCTAATGTCCCGCGAGTTAGGTTGTCATCCTTTTAACAGCTCACGACGTACGATTCGGGATGAAAAAATAGGGCAATAGAAGAAGAGTGGCCCAAAACTAATGAAAACGTTCGATTTTGGGCTCCAAAAACTGGTGCAGCTGAGCAAGCTTGCTGCCCCATTGTAGAGCTCTTGGAAAGCTTTCCAACGGTATATTGTGCGCCGTGTAACTCCTTACAAATCAAAAGTTGTGGGCACCGGTGCAACGGAGACCTGGTCACAAGCCCTACACCCTCGGTTCGCGGGCCCAGCCTCTACGTTAAGCGAAGTTTTCTTGCCCAAGGTACTATGGGATTCGGTAATAGAAATGTGGTCAATAAAGTATGTTGGCAACCCTAACCAGGGCAAAAAAAATTGAAAATGAGGGGTGCAACACGGGGACTTCCCAGGGGGTCACCCATCCTAGTACTACTCTCGCCCAAGCATGCTTAACTTCGGAGTTCTGATGCGATCCGGTGCATTAGTGCTAGTATGATTGCACCCGTCTTGTTGAGGGCACAAATCCTTTATGTGTTGACTGTTCACAGTCCCCGCCCAGAGAGATGGCCCATTCGAAAGGCCCAATGGGCTTAATGACAACCCATCCTCTTCAAAAACGCAGCATCCTCGCAAGAGATGATACCGACGCATTGTAGGGCCCTGTAATATCCTGTGAGTTAGGTTGTCGTCCTTTTAACAGCTCACGACGTACGATTCGGGACGAAAAATAGAGCAATAGTAGAAAAATGGCCCGAAACTGATTAAAACATTCGATTTTGGGCTCCAAAAATAGGCGCAACTGAGCAGGCTTGTAACCCCCGTAGAGCTCTCGGAGAGCTTTCCAACGGTATGCTGTGCGTCGCATAACTCCTTACAAATTACAAGTTATGGGCACCGGAGCAATGGAGACCTGGTCACAAGCCCTACGCCCTAGGTTTGCGGGCCCAGCCTCTACGTGAAGCGAAGTTGTCTTGCCCAAGGTGCTGTGGGATTCGGTAATAGAAATGGGATAGGTAAAGTATCTTGGCAACCCTAACCGGGGCAAAAAAAAATAAAAAGGGTGGGTGCAATACGAGGACTTCCCAGGGGTTCACCCATCCTAGTATTACTCTCACCCAAGCACGCTTAACTTCGGAGTTCTGATGGGATCCGGGGCAATAGTGTTGGTATGATCGCGCCCATCATGTTGTGGGCGCAAGTCCTTTATGTGTTGATGGTTCACAGTCCCAGCCCAGAGAGATGGCCCATTCAAAAGGCCCAATGGGCTTAACGACAACCCATCCGCTTCAACAATGCAGCATCCTCACAAGACGTGATATCGACGCATTGTAGGGCCCTGTAATATCCAGCGAGTTAGGTCGTCGTCCTTTTAACAACTCATGACGTACGATCCGAGACGGAAAAACAGAGCAAAAGAAAAAAAGTGGCCCGGAACTGATGAAAATGTTTGATTTTGGGCTCTAAAAATGGGCGCAGCCGAGCAGGCTTATTGCCTCGTCGTAGAGCTCTCGGATAGCTTTCCAACGGTATGCTGTACGCTGCGTAACTCTTTACGCATCAAAAGTTATGGGCACCGGAGCGACGGAGACCTGGTCATAAGCCCTACGCCCTCGGTTTGCGGGCCCATCCTCGACGTGAAGCGAAGTTGTCTTGCCCAAGGTGTTGTGGGATTTGGTAATAGAAATGTGGTGGATAAAGTATCTTGGCAACCCTAACCAGGGCAAAAAAAATTGAAATGAGGGGGTACAACACGAGGACTTCCCATGGGGTCACCCATCTTAGTACTAGTCTCGCCCAAACACGCTTAACATCGAAATTCTGATGGGATTTGGTGCATTAGTGCTGGTATGATCGTACCCGTCATGTTGTGGGCACAAATCTTTTATGTGTTGACGGTTCACAGTCCCAGCCCAGAGAGATGGCCCATTCAAAAGGCCCAATGGACTTAACGACAACCCATATGCTTCAACAATGTAGCATCCTCGCAAGACGTGATATCGACGCATTATAGCGCCTTGTAATATCCTGCGTGTTAGGTTGTCGTCCGTTTAACAACTCACGACGTACGATCCGGGATGAAAAAACAGAGCAAAAGTAGAAAAATGGCCCGAAACTGATGAAAACGTTTGATTTTAGGCTCCGAAAATAGGTGCAGCTGAGCAGGCTTGCTACTCCCGTCGTAGAGTTCTGGGAGAGCTTTCCAACAGTATGATGTGCGTCGCGTAACTCCTTACGGATTAAAAGTTATGGGCACCGGAGCGATAGATGTCACGCCTCAACCCGACCAATGAAGGTTAGACTAGGGTGTGATCTAAACATTCAAGTCATATCACGTAATTAATCGTTCAAGAGGGTTTGACACTTAACGTTTTAGCCTAAGCTCCACAAATTCTCCGAAAAATCGGCAGCATAACGGCTGTAATTGGGCTATTTAGTTTGACCTAATTCTCTAAACGCCTCAAAATTTCCAATCTCAATTTCATTTCTAACTAAGATTACTATTTACAACCACTCGAAATGCCTACCGGTTATCTCGAAGTCTCGTTTGATTAATAACCTAGCATGATACTATGTCTCGTTTGTTTGTTTGTCTTCGTTACAAAAGTACCTGTTGATCTTAGCTTAACAATGAGTACCTGCTTAAGATTGGATAGGTTCATTTTACTTAGTCCTTACCTGATACTTCATAATCCTATGATAGATGCTAGCCAATAATGATAGCAAAAACGACCATAGTACTTTCTATCTAGTTATTATCAGTACAAGCCAAAATTAGACCCCAAATTACAACGGGGGTCTTTTACATTACAACAACAAGTATCATAAGAAATGAAATAGTCTTCAAGCAACATATTGTTCACAAAATGTCCATAGTCAAGCAAGGCACGTAGGGCAAGCAATCATTCTAAGGAATCATCATTAGGCACGTCGTCCTCGGGTACCTGTTCTTGGTCTTCTTTACCTGAGATGATAAAAGAGGGTGAGTCCTTATGAACTCAGCGAGGGGAACGAGAAATAAGTTTTGAAACTCATTTTTCTGGTTCAACTTATGAAATCCCTTTTTACAAGCATGAATATATCACAAGTAAGTACATAATGTAATGTAAAAGTAAAGGAACACAATTACCCGTCATTCCTCCCCGAGGTCCTCTAGGAACCAAGCGAGAGTACCTATACACATAGTGAAAAGGATACGGTGAGCTTTTGCTCTAAGTTCATTTCCAGTATCAGTTGTTGCGGCCGACTTCAAATCATCCCCTTATCACGCCAAATGGGTGTACTCCGGATGTACCCCGAAATCCTACGACCCAACTCTTCGAGAAAGTCTAGCCCCCAAACGAAAGAGGAAATTGGACAATGGTAGTCATGGTTGCACCGGCAAGCTCGATGCCGCCCGGTGTGCGTGAACGCTACCATGCTAGAATGAAAGGTTGAAACCTTGTATGCAATGCATATTTATGACATGTAATATATCACATTAGGAGGACAACAAAGTAGATTGCCTCCGAACAGTCATAAGATTGCACATTGACAAGTAAACAAGCGAGGCACGATATGACAGGAAATTTCACTTATAAAGCACATGGAGTTATATGAATATTAAACGGGCAGCCATGTAATGCATGTAAATCAAGTCATATAACTCACTTCGAAGTTCACGTAATCAAATAACAAGATTATTCAACATTCAACAACATCTACGTGGGACCGGGTGCAAGAAAGGCCTACTTGTCAACATGTAATCATCAGATTCATATTTAGGGCTATGAAGGCAACTACGGGCAGCCTACTAATTACATAATCAAACACGATATCCATAAGATCAACCCTTAGTGAGTTTACCTAGTCATTAGGGTTTCATTTCGTGCTCACCCGTGCGATTAAGCCCCAAGTCATCTCGTAATTAAGCTCAAGCCATGCATTGATTAATTCAAACACCCTCAAGCATTCAAAACAGTCCACACAACATCCAAATGCCACAATCCCAAGCATTTATTACAACAAGGAAAGCTACATTAATTTTTCTAAGCATGTCAATAGGTGAAACCCTCACTGCAATGGACTGTTTTCTCATGATCATTAAGACAAGCAAACAATCTCCAATTCCAGTGAACAAGATGTCAAATTAAATCTTAAGGAGTTAACTAAATTCAGAAACAAACCTCGCATCATTTGGAGTTCGGGTTCAAGAGTTATAGCCAAAACAGTGAGACTACACAAAACTGTCCAGATTTGCACACATTTCAATACTTGTCGTTTTTGAGAGCTTTAGGGTCAGATTTAGCCTTAGTACATTTCTGCCCAAAATGTCCAGAACTGAAAATTCTAGCTTCACACCAAATTTCATGCATTTTGGATATCATTTACTAAGTCAAAACTGGTTCGTTCTACAAGGTCAGTGAATCTGCCAAAACCTGCTTCATTTTTCCAGACTTTCCAAATTTGGACACATCTTGATATTTTGCCATTTTGAGGACTTTAGAGTCAAAATTAGCTTTTGCCTATTTCTGCGACAAGTGTTCAGAACTGGCAAAAATAGTTACCTACCAATTTTCACACATTTGCATCATTTACCTAGTCAAAATCACCTCGCACCAACAAGACAGAAGGCTGTCACATACACGATTTCATCTACCATCACATTCTAGCCAAATATCTTGCCATGCATGTTTACAAAAGCTCATGAACACACATATATCACAAGTACATAAGTAAATATAAACATTTAAGGGCATGCATGTGGTTTTTGAAAGATTTTCAAGAAGTTTTAGCCCTCACCTTAGCAAGACAACAAAGAAGATGCTCAAACTCTTGGTGAAGCACAAAGTTGATCTTTTTCCTTGCTTAGCCGAGAGACCACTTGGGATTTCTCTAATTTCCTAGCTAAGTTACCATGTTCTTAGTAGGTGCATGTGGTTAGAGCAAGAAGAAAACGAAATGGGAGCTAACAAACTCACCTAAGCCGAAATGGATGTGCTAAAGGCTTGCATGTGCGCTTCTTTGCTCCTAGTTTTGCTTGGTCGAGATCCTAAGCTTCTTGCATGTCTTGATGAACCATTGAGTGATGAAGTTAAGCTATGGAGTGTAGAAACTCAGCCAAGGCCGAGAGAGAGAGAGAAGAAATGAGAGAGAGTGAGAGAAATATGAGAAAGAAAGAAAGAATGAAGGAAAAATGAAAGGCTTTGAAGAAATTGATGCATATGTCGGCCTAGGGCCTTGCAAATTCAGATTTTTGTGTCTTGAAGGAGCATAATTTGAATCCTTAGCATGGGCAATTGAGAGTGTGTCGAGATTTGGAGGCTTTGGGTGGAGTTTTGAGCTAAATTTTTTTATGCATTGTGTCATAGATTGTCATAGGATGTCTAGGAATAGAATTTGAAATTAAAATGCATGCAGAAAGGCTCCTAGTGGTCGGCCAAGGGTGTGTTTAAATCTGAATTTTTTTTGTCTTGTTCAAGGCTTATTTTATTGTGTGTTTGGGATATGCAAAGAATAAAGAATAAAAAATAAAGAATGTCTAGCTTTTTGTGAGATTTTGTCTTCTAGTGGGTTGAATTAGCAATTTAATATTAGTTAGTGGGATTTGAAGGATTAATTAATGGTTTAATACTTCGTGTAAGATGCTTTCTTGATTAGCGTGAGGGCACGATTTCTTAGGTTTAGGCCACGCACTACGAGGTAAGGCATGAACTACGAGACAAATGCACGTCTCCCAAGTAATTGCACGCAACCCTAAATGAATGCATGTAATTCAATGCAAGGCACACAAAATGAAACACAACTCTTAAACCTAGGTCAAGGCACGTAAATCTAGGTTAGGGCACACGAAACGAGGTATTGCAGGCAAATTGAGGTCATGCCTCACACTGTGCGCTGCGTAACTCCTTACGGATTAAAAGTTATAGGCACCGGAGTGACGGAGAACTGGTCACCCACGCCCTCGGATTGCAGGACCAGCCTCTACGTGAAGCGAAGTTGTCTTGCCCAAGGTACCGTGGGATTCGGTAATAGAAATATGGTGGATAAAGTATCTTGGCAACCCTAACTGGGGAAAAGAAAATTGAAAAGGGGGGTGCAACACGAGGACTTCCCAAGGGGTTACCCATCCTAGTACTAATACGCCCAAGCATGCTTAACTTCGGAGTTCTGATGGGATTCGGTGCATTAGTGCAGGTATGATCGCACCCGTCATGTTGTGGGCACAAATCTTTTATGTGTTGACCGTTCACAGTTCCAGCCCAGAGAGATGGCCCATTCAAAAGGCCCAATAGGCTTAACGACAACCCATCCGCTTGAACAATGCAGCATCGTCACAAGATATGATATTGATGCATTGTAGGGCCCTGTAATATCCCGCGAGTTAGGTTGTCGTCCTTTTAATACCTCACGACGTACGATCCGGGACGGAAAAATAGAGCAAAAGAAGAAAAGTGGCCCGAAACTATTGAAAATGTTCGATTTTGGACTTCAAAAATAGGCGCAGCCGAGCAGGCTTGTTGCCCCCGTCGTAGAGCAGTCGGAGAGCTTTCCAGCGGTAAGCTGTGCGCCGCGTAACTCCTTACGAATTAAAAGTTATGGGCACGGGAGCGATAGAGACCTAGTCACAAGCCCCACGCCCCGGATTTGTGGGCCCAGCCTCTACGTGAAGTGAAGTTGTCTTGCCCAAGGTGTTGTGGGATTCGGTAATAGAAATGTGGTGGACAAAGTATCTGGGCAACCCTAACTGGGGCAAAAAAAATTGAAAATGGGGGGTACAACACAAGGACTTCCTAGGGGGTCACCCATCCTAGTACTACTCTCGCCCAAGCACGCTTAACTTCGGAGTTCTGATGGGATCCGGTGCATTAGTACTAGTATGATCGCACTCATCATGTTGTGGGCACAAATCCTTTATATGTTGACTGTTCACAGTCCTAACCCAGAGATATGGCCCATTCAAAAGGCCCAATGGGCTTAACGACAACCCATCTGCTTTAACAACGTAGCATCCTTGTAAAACGTGATATCGACGCATTGTAGGGCTCTGTAATATCCCGCGAGTTAGGTTGTCGTCCTTTTAACAGCTCACGACGTACGATCCGGGATGAAAAAATAGAGCAAAGGAAGAAAAGTCACCCGAAATAGATGAAAACGTTCGATTTTGGGCTCTGAAAATAGGCGCACCTGAGCAGGCTTGTTTCCCCCGTCGTAGAGCTCTTAGAGAGCTTTCCAACGGTATGCTGTGCCCCGCGTAACTCCTTACGGATTAAAAGTTATGGGCACCGGAGCGATGGAGACCTGGTCACAAGCCCCACGCCCTCGGTTTGCGGGCCCAGCCTCTTCGTGAAGCGAAGTTGTCTTGCCCAAGGTGCTGTGGGATTCGGTAATAGAAATATGGTGGATAAAGTATTTTGGCAACCTTAACCGGGGCAAAAAAAATTAAAAAGGGGGGGTGCAACACAAGGACTTCCCACGGGGTCACCCATCGTAGTGCTATTCTTGCCCAAGCACGCTTAACTTCGAAGTTCTGATGGGATCCAGTTCATTAGTGCTGGACTGATCGCACCCGTCATGTTGTGGGCATAAATCCTTTATGTGTTGACGGTTCACAGTCCCAGCCTAGAGAGATGGCTCATTCAAACGGCCCAATTGGCTTAACGACAACCCATCTGTTTCAACAACGCAGCATCCTAGCAAAACATGATACCGACGAATTGTAGGGCCCTCTAATTTCCCACGAGTTAGGTTGTCAGCCTTTTAACAGCTCACGACGTACGATCCAGGACGAAAAAATAGAGCAAAAGAAGAAAAGTGTCCTAAAATTGATTAAAACGTTCGATTTTGGTTCTGAAAATGGGCGCAGTTGAACAAGCTTGCTGCCCTCGTCGTAGCGCTCTCGGATAGCTTTCCAACTGTATGTTGTGCACCACGTAACTCGTTACGGATCAAAAGTTATGGGCACCGGAGCGACGGAGACCTGGTCACAAGCCCTACGCCCTCACTTTGCGGGCTCAGCTTCTACGTGAAGAGAAGTTATCTTGCCCAAGGTGACGTGGGATTCAGTAATAGAAATATGGTGGATAAAGTATCTTGGCAACCCTAACCGGGGCAAAAAAAATTGAAATGGGGGGTGCAGCATGAGGACTTCCCAGGGGGTCACGCATCCTAGTACTAATACGCCCAAGCACACTTAACTTCAAAGTTTTGATGGGATCCAGTGCATTAACGCTGGTATGATCGCACCTGTTATGTTGTGGGTTCAAATCTTATATGTGTTGATGGTTCACAGTCGCAACCCAGAAAGATGGCCCATTCAAAAGGCCCAATGGGCTTAACGACAACCCATCTGCTTCAACAACTCAGCATCCTCGTAAGACGTGATATCGACGCGTTGTAGGGCTCTGTAATATCCCGTGGGTTAGGTTGTTGTCCTTTTAACAACTCACGACGTACGATCTAGGACGAAAAAACAGAGCAAAAGAAGAAAAGTGGCCAGAAACTGATGAAAACGTTCGATATTAGACTTCGAAAACGGGCACAGTCCAGCACGCTTGCTTCCCCCATCATAGAGCTCTCGGAGAGCTTTCCAGCAGTATGCTGTGTGCCGCGTAACTCTTTACAGATTAAAAGTTATGGGCACCTGAGCGACAGAAACCTGGTCAGAAGCCCCACGCTTTCGGTTTGCGGGCCCAGCTTTTACATGAAGCGAAGTTGTCTCTCCCAAGGTGCCGTGGGATTCTATAAAAGAAATGTGGTGGATAAAGTATCTTGGCAACTTGAACCAGGGCAAAAAAAATTAAAAATGGGGGGTGCAACACGAGGTCTTCCCAGGGGGTTACCCATCCTAGTACTACTATCGCACAAGCACTCTTAACTTAGGAGTTCTGATGGGATCCGGTGCATTAGTGCTGGTATGATTGCACCCATCATGTTGTGGGCACAAATCCTTTATGTGTTGACCGTTCACAGTCCCAACCCAGAGAGATGGCCCATTCAAAAGGCCTAATCAACAACGCAGCATCCTTGTAAGACTTGATATCGACGCATTGTAGGGCCTTGTAATATTCTGTGAGTTAGGTTGTCGTCCTTTTAACAGCTCACGACGTACAATCTGGGACGAAAAAACAGAGCAAAAGAGGAAAAGTGGCATGAAACTGTTGAAAGTATTCGATTTTGGCTATAAAAACAGGCACAACCGAGCAGGCTGGCTGCCCCCGTCGTAGAGCTCTCAGAGATCTTTCCAACGGTATGCTGTCCGCCGCATAACTCCTTACGAATTAAAAGTTATGGGCACCAAATCGACTGAGACCTAGTCACAAACCCCACGCCCTCAGTTTGCGAGCCCAGCCTCTACGTGAAGCGAAGTTGTCTTGCCCAAGGTGCCATGGGATTCAGTAATAGAAATATTTTGGATAGAGCATCTTGGCAAGCCTAACTGAGGCAAAAAAAATTGAAAATGGGGGTGCAACACGAGGACTTCCCAGGGGGTTACCCATCCTAGTACTACTCTCGCCCAAGCACGCTTAACTTCGGTGTTCTGATGAGATCCATTGGATTAGTGCTGGTATGACCGCACCCATCATGTTGTGGGCACAAATCCTTCATGTGTTGACCGTTCACAGTCCCAGCCCAGAGAGATGGCCCATTCAAAAGGCGCAATGGGCTTAACGACAACCCACCCGGTTCAACAACGCAGTATCCTCGTAAGATGTGATATCGACGCGTTATAGGGCCCTGTAATATCCCTCGAGTTTGGGCTCTGAAAATATGTGCAGCCGAGCAGGCTTGCTACCCCCGTCGTAGAGCTCTCGGAGTGCTTTCCAATGGTATGCTGTGTGTCGTGTAACTCCTTACGAATTAAAAGTTATGGGCACCGGAGTGACGGATACCTGGTCACAAGCCCCATGCCCTCGGTTTACGGGCCCAGACTCTACGTGAAGCGAAGTTGTCTGGCCGAAGGTGCTGTGGGATTCGGTAATAGAAATGTGGTGGATAAATTATCTTCGCAACCTTAACCGGGCCAAAAAAAATTGAAAAAGGGGGGTGCAACACGAGGATTTCCCATGAGGTCACCCATCCTAGTACTACTCTCGCCCAAGCACGCTTAACTTTGGAGTTCTGATGGGATCCGGTGCATTAGTGCTGGTAAGATTGCACCCGTCATGTTGTGGGCACAAATCCTTTATGTGTTGACCGTTCACAGACCCAGTCCAGAGAGATGGCCTATTCAAAAGGCCCAATGGGCTTAACGACAAACCATCCCCTTCAACAACGCAGCATCCTCGCAAGACGTGATATCGATGCGTTCTAGGGCCCTCTAGTGTCCCGCGAGTTTGGTAGTCGTCCTTTTAACAGCTCACGACGTACGATTCGGGACGGAAAAACAGAGCAAAAGAAGAAAAGTGGCCCGAAACTCATGAAAACGTTCGATTTTGGTCTCTGAAAATAGGCGCAATCGACCAGGCTAGCTGCCCTAGTCGTAAAGCTCTCGGAGAGCTTTCCAACGGTATGTTGTGCACCGCGTAACTCCTTACGGATTAAAAGTTATGGGCACCGGAGCGACGGAGACCTGGTCACAAGCCCTACGCCCTCGGTTTGCCAGCCCAGCCTCTACGTGAAGTCGAAGTTGTCTTGCCCAAGGTGCCGTGGGATTCGGTAATAGAAATGTGGTGGATAAAGTATCTTGGCAACCCTAACCGGGGCAAAAAAAAATTGAAAAGGGGGGTGCAACACGAGGACTTCCCAAGGGGTCACCCATCCTAGTACTACTCTCGCCCAAGCACGCTTAACTTCGGGGTTCTGATGGTATCCGATGCATTAATGCTGGTATGATCGCACCCTTCATGTTGTCGGCACAAATCCTTTATGTGTTGACGGTTCACAGTCCCAGCCCAGAGAGATGGCCCATTCAAAAGGCCCAATGGGCTTAACGACAACCCATCCGCTTTACCAACGCAGCATCCTCACAAGAGATGATATCAATGCATTGTAGGGCCCTCTAATGTCCCGCGAGTTAGGTTGTCGTCCTTTTAATAGCTCACGATGTAAGATCCGGGTCGGAAAAATAGAGCAAAAGAAGAAAAGTGGCCCGAAATTGATGAAAATGTTCAATTTTGGGCTATGAAAATAGGCACAACCGAGCAGACTGGCTTCCCCCATCGCAGAGCTCTCGGAGAGCTTTCCAACGGTATGCTGTGCGCCGCGTAACTCCTTACAGATTAAAAGTTATGGTCACCGAAGCGACTGAGACCTGGTCACAAACCCCACGCCCTCAATTTGCGAGCCCAGCCTCTACGCAAAGTGAAGTTGTGTTGCCCAAGGTGCCATGGGATTTGGTAATAGAAATGTAGTGGATAAAGTATCTTGGAAACCCTAATCGGGGCAAAAAAATTGAAAAGGGGGGGTGCAACACGAGGACTTCCCTGGGGGTCACCCATCCTAGTACTACTCTCGCCCAAGCACGCTTAACTTCGGATTTTTGATGGGATCGGGTGAATTAGTGCTGGTATGACCGCACCCATCATGTTGTGGGCACAAATCCCTCATTTGTTGACCGTTCACAGTCCCAGCCCAGAGAGATGGCCCGTTCAAAAGGCACAATGGGCTTAACGACAACCCACCCGCTTCAACAACATAGCATCCTCGTAAGACGTGATATCGACGCGTTGTAAGGCCCTGTAATATCCCACGAATTTGGGATCTGAAGATATGCGCAACCGAGTAGGCTTGCTACCCCTGTCGTAGAGCTCTCGGAGAGCTTTCCAACGGTATGTTGTGCGCCGTGTAACTCCTTACGAATTAAAAGTTATGAGTACCGGAGCAACAGAGACCTAGTCACAAGCCCCACGCCCTCGGTTTGTGGGCCCAGCCTCTACGTGAAGTGAAGTTGTCTGGCCCAAGGTGCCGTGGGATTCGGTAATAGAAATGTGGTGGATAAATTATCTTCACAACCCTAACCGGGCAAAAAAAAATTGAAAAAGGGGGGTGCAAAACTAGGACTTCCCATGGGGTCGCCTATCCTAGTACTACTCTCGCGCAAGCACGCTTAACTTTAGAGTTCTGATGGGATCCGGTGCATTAGTGCTAGTAAGATTGCACCCGTCATGTTGTGGGCATAAATCCTTTATGTGTTGACCGTTCACAGACCCAGCCCAGAGAGATGGCCCATTCAAAAGGCCCAATGGGCTTAACGACAACACAACCGCTTCAACAACGCATTATCCGTCAAGGCGTGATATCGATGCGTTCTAGGGCCCTGTAATGTCCCGCAAGTTTGGTTGTCGTCCTTTTAACAGCTCACGACGTACGATCCGGGACGAAAAAACTGAGCAAAAGAAGAAAAGTGGCCCGAAACTGATGAACACGTTCAATTTTGGGCTCCGAAAACAGGCACAGTCAGGCAGGCTGACTGCCCCGGTCGTAGAGCTCTCTGAGAGCTTTCCAACGGTATGTTGTGCACCGCGTAACTCCTTACGAATTAAAAGTTATGGGCACCGTAGCGATGGTGACCTGGTCATAAGCCCTGCGCCCTCAGTTTGCGGGCCCAGCCTCTACGTGAAGCGAAGTTGTCTTGCCCAAGGTGCCGTGGGATTCGGTAATTGAAATATGGTGGATAAAGTATCTTGGCAACCCTAACCGAGGCAAAAAAAATTGAAAAGGGAGGTACAACACGAGGACTTCCCAGGGGGTCACCCATCCTTGTACTACTCTCGCCCAAGCATGCTTAACTTCGAGGTTCTGATGGTATCCGGTGCATTAATGCTGGTATGATCGCACCCTTCATGTTGTGGGAACAAATCCTTTATGTGTTGACCGTTCACATTCCCAGCCCAGAGAGATGGCCCATTCAAAAGGCCCAATGGGCTTAACGACAACCCATCCGCTTCACCAATGCAGCATCCTCGCAAGAGATAATATCAATGCATTGTAGGGCCCTCTAATGTCCCACGAGTTAGGTTGTCGTCCTTTTAATAGCTCACGACGTACGATCCGGGACAGAAAAATAGAGCAAAAGAAGAAAAGTGACCTGAAATTGATGAAAATGTTCAATTTTAGGCTCCGAAAATAGGCGCATCCCAGCAGGCTGGCTGCCCCCGTCGTAGAGCTCTCGGAGAGCTATCCAATGGCATGATGTGCGCCGCATAACTCCGTACGGACCAAAAGTTATGGCCACCGGAGCGACGGAGACCTAGTCACAAGCCATACGCTCTCGGTTTGCTGGCCCAGCCTCTACGTGAAGCGAAGTTGTCTTTCCCAAGGTGCCGTGGGATTCGGTAATAGAAATGTGGTGGATAAAGTATCTTGGCAACCCTAACCGGGGCAAAAAAAAATTGAAAAGGGGGGTGCAACATGAGAACTTCCCAGGGGGTCACCCATCCTAGTACTACTCTCGCCCAAGCATACTTAACATCGGAGTTCTATTGAGATCCGATGTATTAGTGCTGGTATGATCGCACCCATCATGTTGTGGGCACAAATCCTTTATGTGTTTACGGTTCAGTGTCCCAGCCTAGAGAGATGGCCCATTCAAAAGGCCCAATGGGCTTAACGACTGCCCATCCGCCTCAACAACGCAACATCCTCGCAAGACGTGATATCGACGTGTTGTAGGGCCATGTAATATCCCATGAGTTAGGTCGTCGTCCTTTTAATAGCTCACGACATACGATTCGGGACGAAAAAACAGAGTAAAAGTAGCAAAGTGGCCCAAAACTGATGAAAAGATTCGATTTTGGGCTCCGAAAATAGGCAAAACTGAGCAGGCTGACTGCTCCCATCGTAGAGCTCTCGGAGAGCTTTCTAACGGTATGCTGTGCCTCGCTTAACTCCTTACGGATTAAAAGATATGGGCACCGGAGCGAGAGGACCTAGTCATAAGCCCCTTGCCCTCGGTTTGCTGGCCCAGTCTCTACGTGAAGCGAAGTTGTCTTGCCCAGTGTGCTGTGGGATTCGGTAATAGAAATTTGGTGGATAGAGTATCTTGGCAACCCTAACCGGGGCAAAAAAAATTGAAAAAGGGGGGTGCAACACGAGGTCTTACCAGGGGGTCACCCATCCTAGTACTACTCTTGCCCAAGCATGCTTAACTTCGGAGTTCTAATAGGATCCGGTGCATTAGTGTTGGTATGATTGCACCCATCATGTTGTGCGCACAAATCCTTTATGTGTTGACGATTCACTATCCCTACTCAGAGAGATGGCCCATTCAAAAGGCCCAATAGGCTTAACGACAACCCATCCGCTTCAACAACGCAGCCTCCTTGCAAAATGTGATATTGACGTGTTGTAGGGCCCTGTAATATCCCGCGAGTTAGGTTGTCGTCCTTTTAACATCTTACGACATACGATCCAAAATGAAAAAACATAGCAAAAGAAGAAAAGTGGCCCGAAACTGATGAAAAGTTTCGATTTTGTGCTTCGAAAACAGGCGCAACCAAGCAGGCTTGCTGCCCTTGTCGTAGAGCTCTCGGAGAGCTTTCCAACGGTATGCTGTGCACCGCGTAACTCCTTACGAATTAAAAGTTATGGGCACTGGAGCTACGGAGACCTGGTCACAAGCCCTACGCCCTCGGTTTGCGGACCCAGCCCCTACGTGAAGCGAAGTTATCTTGTCCAAGGTGCCGTGGGATTCGGTAATAGAAATATGGTGGATAAAGTATATTGGCAACCCTAACTGGGGAAAAAAAAATTTTTAAATAGGGTGCAACACGAGGACATCCTTGGGGGTGACCCATCCTAGTACTACTCTCGCCCAAGCGCGCTTAACTTCGGAGTTCTGATGGGATCCGGTGCATTAGTGCTAGTATGATAGCACCCGTCAAGTTGTGGGCACAAATCCTTTATGTGTTGACGGTTCACAGTCGTAGCCTAGAGAGAAGGCACATTCAAAAGGCCCAATGGGCTTAACAACAACCCATCCGCTTCAACAACGCAACATCCTCGCAAGACATGATATCGACGCGTTGTAAGGCCCTCTAATGTCCTACGAGTTAGGTTGTCGTCCTTTTAACAGCTCATGACGTGAGTTCCGGGATGAAAAAATAGAGCAAAAGAAGAAAAGTATCCCGAAACTGATGAAAACATTTGATTTTGGGCTCTAAAAACAGGCACAGCTGAGCAAGCTTGCTGCCCCCGTCATAGAGCTCTTGGAGAGCTTTCCAACGGTATGCTGTGCGCGCGTAACTCCTTACGGATCATTAGTTATGGGCACCAGAGCGATGGAGACCTGGTCACAAGCCCTACGCCCTCGGTTTGCGGGCCCAGCCTCTGCGTGAAGCGAAGTTGTATTGCCTAATGTGTCGTGGGATTCGGTAATAGAAATATGGTGGATAAAGTATCTTGACAACCCTAACCGGGGCAAAAAAAATTGAAAAGGGGGGTGCACCACGAGGACTTCCCAGGGGGTCACCCATCCTAGTACTATTCTCATCCAAGCACGCTTAACTTCGGAGTTATGAAGGGATCCGGTGCATTAGTGTTGGTATGATCGCACCCGTCATGTTGAGGGCACAATTCCTTTATGTGTTAACGGTTCACAGACCCTAGAGAGATGGCCCTTTCAGAAGGCCCAATGGGCTTAACGACAACCCATCCGCTTCAACAATGCAGCATCCTCGCAAGACGTGATATCGACGCGTTGTAGGCCCCTGTAATATCCCGCGAGTTAGATTGTCGCCTTTTTAACAGCTCACGATGTACGATCAAGGACGAAAAAACAGAGCAAAAGTAGAAAAGTGGCCCAAAATTGATGAAAATGTTCAATTTTGGGCTCTGAAAATAGGCGCAGCAAAGCAAGCTTGGTACCTCCGTCGTAGAGCTCTAAGAGTGCTTTCCAACAGTATGTTATACGCTGCATAAGTCCTTACAGATCAAAAGTTATGGGCACCGGAGCGATGAAGACCTGGTCACAAGTCCCAAGCCCTCGGTTTGCGGGCCCAGCCTCTACGTGAAGCAAAGTTGTCTTGCCCAAGGTGCCATAGGATTCGGTAATAGAAATATGGTGGATAAAGTATCTTGGCAACCCTAACCGGGGCAAAAAAAATTGAAAAGGGGTGGTGCAACACGAGGACTTGCAAGAGGGTCACCCATCCTAGTACTACTCTTGCCCAAGCACGCTTAACTTCAGAGTTCTGATCAGATCTGGCGCATTAGTGCTGGTAAGATCGCACCCGTCATATTGTGGACACAAATTGTTTATGTGTTGGCCGTTCACAGTCCCAGCCTAGAGAGATAGCCCATTCAAAAGGCCCAACAAGCTTAACGACAACCAATCCGCTTCAACAACGCATCATCCTCGTAAGACGTGATATCGACTCGTTGTAAGGTGCTCTAATGTCCCGCGAGTTAGGTTGTTGTCCTTTTTACATCTCACGACGTACGATCCGGGACTTAATAACAGAGCAAAAGTAGAAAAGTGGCCTGAAACTAATGAAAATGTTCGAGTTTGGGCTCCGAAAATAGGCGCAGCCGAGCAAGCTGGCTACCCTCGTCGTAGAGCTCTTGGAGAGCTTTCTAAGGGTATGTTGTGCACCACGTACCTCCTTATAGATCAAAAGTTAAGGGCACCGGAGCGACGGAGACCTGCTCACAAGCCCTACACCCTCGGTTTGCAGGCCCAGCCTCTACGTGAAGCGAAGTTGTCTTGCCCAAGGTGCAGTGGGATTAGGTAATAGAAATGTGGTGGATAAAGTATCTTGGCAACCCTAACCGGGGCCAAAAAAATTTGAAAATGTGGGGTGCAACACGAGGACTTCCCAGGGGGGCACCCATCCTACTACTACTCTCGCCCAAGCATGTTGAACTTCGGTGTTCTGATGGGAACCGGAGCATTAGTGCTGGTATGATCGCACCCGTCATGTTCTGGGCCCAAATGCTTTATATGTTGACGGCTCACAATCACAGCCCAGAGATATGGCCCATTCAAAAGGCCCAATGGGCTTAACGACAACCCATCCGCTTCAACAACGCAGCATTCTCGCAAGACGTGATATTGATGCGTTGTAGGGCCCTCTAATATCCAGCGAGTTAGGTTATTGTCCTTTTAACAGCTCACGATGTACGATTCGGGACGAAAAAACATAGCAAAAGTAGAAAAGTATCCCGGAACTGATGAAAACGTTCGATTTTGGGCTCCAAAAATAAGCGCAACCAAGCAAACTTGCTACCCCTGTCGTAGAGCTCTCAGAGAGCTTTCCAACAGTATGTTGTGCACCACATAACGCCTTGCGGATCAAAAGTTACGTGCACCGGAGCGATAGATACCTGGTCACAAGCCCAACACCCTCGGTTTGCGGGCCCAGCCTCGATGTGAAGTGAAGTTGTCTTGCCCAAGGTACTGTGGGATTCCGTAATAGAAATATGTGGATAAAGTATCTTGGCAACCCTAACCGGGGCAAAAAGAATTGAAAAGGGGGGTGCAACACGAGGACTTCCCAAGGGGTTACCCATCCTAGTACTACTCTCGCCCAAACACGCTTAACTTCGGAGTTCTGATGGGATCCAGTGCATTAGTGCTGGTATGATCGCACTCTTCATGTTGTGGGTACAAATCCTTTATGTGTTGACGGTTCACAATCCCAGCCCAGAGAGATGGCCAACTCAAAAGGCCCAATGGGCTTAACGATAGCCCATCCGCTTCAACAACGCAACATGCTCGCAAGACATGATGTCAACGTGTTGTAGGGCCCTCTAATATCCCGCGAGTTAGGTTTTCGTCCTTTTAACAGCTCACGACGTACGATCCGGGACGAAAAAACAAAGCGAAAGAAGAAAAGTGGCCTGAAACTGATGAAAACATTTGATTATGGGCTCCGAAAATAGGCACAGAGGAGCAAGTTGGCTACCCCCGTCGTAGAGCTCTCGGAGAGCTTTCCAACGGTATGCTGTACACCGCGTAACTCCGTACGGATCAAAAGTTATGGCCACCAGAGCGACGGAGACCTGGTCACAAGCCCTACGCCCTCGGTTTGCTGGCCCAGCCTCTACGTGAAGCGAAGTTATCTTGCCCAAGGAGTCGTGGGATTCGGAATTAGAAATGTGGCGGATAAAGTATCTTGTCAACCCTAACCGGGGCAAAAAAAATTGAAAATGGGGGGTGCAACACGAGGACTTCCCTAGGGGTTACCCATCCTAGTACTACACGCGCCCAAACGCATTTAACTTCGGAGTTCTGTTGGGATCCAGTGCATTAATACTAGTATGATCGTACCCGTCATGTTGTGGGCACAAATCCTTTATGTGTTGACGGTTCACAATCCCAGCCTAGAGAGATGGCCCACTCAAAAGGCCCAATGGGCTTAACGACAGCCCATCCGCTTCAACAACGCAACATGCTCGCAAGACGTGATGTCAATGTGTTGTAGGGCCCTCTAATATCCCGCGAGTTACGTTTTCATCCTTTTAACAGGTCACGACGTACGATCCGGGATGGAAAAACAAAGCAAAAGAAGAAAAGTGTCCCAAAACTGATGAAAACAGTCAATTTTGGGCTCCGAAAATAGGTGCAGCCGAGCAGGCTTGCTGCCCCAGTCGTAGAGCTCTCGGAGAGCTTACCAACGGTATGCTTTGCGCCGCGTAACTCTTTTCGGATGAAAAGTTATAGGCATCGGAGCGACGGAGACCTGGTGACAAGCCCTACGCCCTCGGTTTGCGGGCCCAGCCTCTACGTGTAGCGAAGTTGTCTTGGCCAAGGCGCTGTGGGATTCGGTAATAGAAATATGGTGGATAAAGTATCTTGGCAACCCTAACCGGAGCAAAAAAAATTGAATAGTGGGGTGCAACACGAGGACTTCCCAGGGGGTCACCCATCCTAATACTAATACGCCCAAGCACGCTTAACTTCAGAGTTCTGATGGGATCCGGTGCATTAGTGCTGGTATGATCGCACCCGTGAAGTTGAGGGCACAAATCCTTTATGTGTTGACTGTTGACAGTCCTAGCCCAGAGAAATGTCCCATTCAAAAGGCCCAATGGGCTTAACGACAACCCATCCGCTTCAACAACGCAGCATCCTCGCAACATGTGATATCGACGCGTTGTAAGGCCCTGTATTATCCCGCGAGTTAGGTAGTCATCCTTCTCACAGTTCACAATTCCAGCCCAGAGAGATGGCCCACTCAAAAGGGCCAATGGGCTTAACGACAACCCATTCGCTTCAACTACGCAACATACTCGCAAGACGTGATGTCAACGCATTGTAGGGCCCTCTAATATCCCACGAGTTAGGTTTTCGTCCTTTTAACAGCTCACGACGTACGATCTACGACCGAAAAATAGAGTAAATGAAGAAAAGTGTGTCGAAACTGATGAATACGTTCGATTTTGGGCTCCGAAAGTAGGCGCAGCCGAGCAGGCTTGCTGCCCCTATCGTAGAGCTCTCGGAGAGCTTTCCAACGGTATGCTGTGTGCCGCGTAACTCCTTACGGATCAAAAGTTATGGGCACTGGAGCGATGGAGACCTAGTCCCAAGCCCCACGCCCTCGGTTTGAGGGCCTAGCCTCTACGTGAAGCGAAGTTGTCTTGCCCAAGGTGCCGTGGGATTCAGTAATAGAAATATGGTAGATAAAGTATCTTGGAAACCCTAACCAGGGCAAACAAAATTGAAAAGGGGGGTTCAACTCGAGGACTTCCCAGGGGGGCACCCATCTTAGCACTATTCTCGCCCAAACACGCTTAACTTCGGAGTTCTGATGGGATTTAGTGCATTAGTACTGGTATGATCGCACCAGTCAAGTTTTTGGCACAAATCCTTTATGTGTTGACGGTTCACAGTCTCAGCCCAGAAAGATGGCCCATTCAAAAGGCCTAATGGGCTTAACGACAACCCATCCACTTCAGCAATGCAGCATCCTCACAAGATGTGATATCGACATGTTGTAGGGCCCTCTAATGTCCTGCGAGTTAGGTTGTCGTCCGTTTAACAGCAAACAACGCACGTTCCGGGATCGAAAAACAGAGCAAAAGAAGAAAAGTGGCCCAAAACTAATGAAAACATTCAATTTTGAGCTCCAAAAATAGGCACAGCCGAGCAAGCTAGCTGCCCCCGTCGTAGATTTCTGGGAGAGCTTTCCTACGGTATGCTGTGCGCCTCGTAACTCCTTACCGAATAAAAGTTATGGGCACCGGAGCGACGGAGACCTGGTCACAAGCCCCATACCCTCGGTTTGGGAGCCCAGCCTCTACGTGAAGCCAAGTTGTCTTGCCCAAGGTGCCGTGGGATTCGATAATAGAAATGTGGTGGATAAAGTATCTTGGCAACCCTAACCAGGGCAAAAAAAATTGAAAAAGGGGGTGCAACACGAGGACTTCCTAGGGTTTCACCCATCCTAGTACTATTCTCGCCCAATCACGCTTAACTTCGGAGTTTTGATGGGATCCGGTGCATTAGTGCTGGTATGGTCGCACCCGTCATGTTGAGGGCACAAATCCTTTATGTTTTGACGGTTCACAGTCCCAGCCCAAAGAGATGGCCCATTCAAAAGGCCCAATGGGCTAAACGACAACCCATCTGCTTCAACAACGCAGCATCCTCGTAAGACGTGATATCGACAAGTTGTAGGACCCTATAATATCCTGCGAGTTAGGTTGTCATCCTTTTAACATCTCACGACGTATGATCTGAGACGGAAAAACATAGCAAAAGAAGAAAAGTGGCTCAAAACTGATGAAAATGTTCTATTTTGGGCTCCGAAAACATGCGCAGCCGAGCAGGCTTGCTGCCCCAGTCGTAGAGCTCTCGGAGAGCTTTCCAACTGTATGTTGTGCACTGCGTAACTCCTTACGAATCAAAAGTTATGGGCACCGGAGCGATGTAGACCTGGTGAGAAGCCCTACGCCCTCAGTTTGCGGCCCAACCTCTACGTGAAGCAAAGTTGTCTTGCCCAAGGTGTCGTGGGATTCGGTAATAGAAATATGGTGGATAAAGTATCTTGGCAACCCTAACCGAGGCCAAAAAAATTGAAAAAGGGGGTGCAACACGAGGACTTCCCTAGGGGTCACCCATCCTAGTACTAATCTCGCCCAAGAACACTTAACTTCGGAGTTCTGATGGGATTCGGTGCATTATTGCTGGTATAATCACACCTGTCATGTTGTGGGGACAAATCCTTCATGGGTTGACGATTCACAGTCCCAGCCTAAAGAGATGGCCCATTCAAAAGGCCCAATGGGCTTAATGACAACCTATCCATTTTAACAACGCAGCATCCTTGCAAGACGTGATATCGACGCGTTGTAGGGCCCTCTAATGTCCCGCGAGTTAGGTTGTCATCCTTTTAACAGCTCATGACCTACGATCCGGGACGGAAAAACAGAGCAAAAGAAGAAAAGTGGCCAGAAACTATTGAAAACGTTCGATTATAGGCTCCAAAAATAGGCGCAGCCTAGCAAGCTGCCTTCCCCGTCGTAGAGCTCTTGGAGAGCTTTCCAACGGTATGCTATGCGCCGCGTAACTCTGTACAGATCAAAAGTTATGGCCACCGGAGCGACGGAGACCTGGTCACAAGCCTTACGCCCTCGGTTTGCTGGCCCAACCTCTATGTGAAGCGAAGTTGTCTTGCCCAAGGTGCCGTGGGATTCGTTAATAGAAATGTGGTTAATAAAGTATCTTGGCACCCGTCATGTCGTGGGCACAAATCCTTTATGTGTTGACGGTTCACAGTCCCAGCCCAGAGAGATGGTCCATTCAAAAGGCCCAATGGGCATAACGACAATCCATCCGCTTCAACAACATAGCATCCTCGCAAGACGTGATATCGACGCTTTGTAGGGCCCTCTAATATCCCGCGAGTTAGGTTGTCGTCCTTTTAACAGCTCACGACGTACGATCCGAGATGAAAAAATGAAGCAAAAGAAGAAAAGTATCCCAAAACTGATGAAAACGTTCGATTTTGGGCTTCGAAAATTGGCGCAGCCGAGCAGGCTTGCTGCCCCAGTCGTAGAGTTATCGAAGAGGTTTCCAACGGTATGCTGTGCGTCGCATAACTCCTTACGGATAAAAAGTTATGGGTACCGGAGCGACGGAGACTTGGTCACAAGCCCTACGCCCTCGGTTTGCGGGCCCACCCTCTAAGTGAAGCGAAGTTGTCTTGCCCAAGGTGCCGTGGGATTCGGTAATAGAAATATGGTGGATAAAGTATCTTGGCAACCTTAACTGGGGCAAAAAAAAATTGAAAAGGGGGGTGCAACACAAGGACTTCCCAGGGGGTCACCCATCGTAGTACTAATACGCCCAAGCACGCTTAACTTCAGAGTTCTGATGGGATCCGGTGCATTAATGCTGGTATGATCGTACCCATGAAGTTGAGGGCACAAATCCTTTATGTGTTGACGGTTCACAGTCCCAGCCCAGAGAGATGGCCCATTCAAAAGTCCCAATGGGCTTAACGATAGCCCATCCGCTTTAACAACGTAGCATCCTCGTAAGACGTGATATCGACGTGTTGTAGAGCCCTATAATATCCCGCAAGTTAGGTTGTCGTCCTTCTAACAGTTCATGACGTACGATCCGGGACAGAAAAACAGAGCAAAAGAAGAAAAGTGTTCTGAAACTGATGAATACGTTCAATTTTGGCTCCGAAAATAGGCGCAACCAAGGAAGCTGGCTACCCCCGTCATAGAGCTCTCGGAGAGCTTTCCAACGGGGTGTTGTGCGCCACGTAACTCCTTACGGATCAAAAGTTATGGGCACCAGAGCGATAGAGACCTGGTCACAGGCCCCAAGCCCTCAGTTTACGGGCCCAACCTCCACGTGAAGCGAAGTTGACTTGCCCAAGGTGCCATGGGATTCGGTAATAGAAATATGGTGGATAAAGTATTTTGGCAACCCTAACTAGGGCAAAAAGAATTGAAAAGGGGGTGCAACTCGAGGACTTTCCAGGGGGTCACCTATCCTAGTACTATTCTCGCCCAAGCACGCTTAACTTCGTAGTTCTGATGGGATCTGGTGCATTAGTTCTGGTATGATTGCACCAGTCATGTTGTGGGCACAAATCCTTTATGTGTTGACGGTTAACAGTCTCAGCCCAGAGTGATGTCCCATTCAAAAGGCCCAATGGGCTTAACGACAACCCATCCGCTTCAACAATGCAGCATCTGTGAGGCCCGACCCCGAATAACGTGTGTTACCTTGATTTGCGTGCCATAGATCAAGAATGATATGACTGATCTTGGATTACGTGTCCTCTCTTGGTTTTTGTGCATGCCTCGTCATTTGTGCCTTGACCTAGAATTATGTGCCGTAATCCTCGACTTACGTGCCCCGACTTCGAATTGCATGTGTTATTTCGTTTTGTGTGCCCTGACCTTGAATTGCATGTCCTAACCTAGGTTTAAGAGTCGTACCTCAATTTACGTGCATTGCATTGAATTACGTGCATTCATTTTGGGTTGCGTGCATTTACTTAGAAAATGTGTGTTCGTCTCGTAGTTCGTGTCCTACCTCGTAGTGCATGCCCTAGACCTAGGAAAGCGTGCCCTCACGCTAATCAAAAAAGCATCTTACACGAAGCACTAGGTCATTAATTAATCCTACAAATTCCACTAACTATTATTAAACTACTAATTCAACCCACTAGAAGACAAAATCTCACAAAAAGCTAGACATTCCTTATTCTTTATCCCTTATTCTTTTTGCACTTTCAACACACAATTAAATAATGCTCAAAAGATGACAAAAAATCAGATTTTTGATGTCTTGGCCGACCACCATGTGGGTTTTTATGCTTGCTTGCTCAATTCAATTTAATTCTAGACAACTTATGACAACTCTATGACACAAATGCATAAAAAAAATTAGCTCAAAAACCTTTGCAAAAGCTTCCAATTCTCAACCAACTACTCCTTGCCCATGCTAGGAATTTCAAAATACATCTTGAAGACACAAAAAAGCTGAATTTTTGCTGCCCAAGGCCGAATATGCTTCATCAATTGCAAGGCTTCTATTTTTTTTCATTTATTCCATTTTCCTCTCATTCTTCTCTCTCTCCCTCTCATTCTTCTCTCTCTTGGCCTTGGCTGAGTTTCTTCCCTTCATAGCTCATCTTCATCACACCATAGTTAATCAAGACAAGCAACAAGCAAAGAAATTCGACCAAGCTAGCTAGGATGCAAGAATCACACATGCATGCTCTTTGAGTCACCATTTCGGCCTTGGTAAGTTTTACTAGCTTCCATTTATTTTCTTCTTGTTCTAACCACATGTACCTACTAAGAACTTGGTCACTAAGCTAGGAAAAATAGAGAGAAATCGGGTGGTGTCTCGGCCAAGCAAGGAAGAAGAAGAAATTTGAGCCTCATCAAGTTTTGTGCATCTTCTTGTTGATTTGCTAAGGTGAGGGTAAAACCTTTTGAAAATCCTTCAAAAATCCACATGCATGCTCTTAAATGTTTGTCTTTGCTTCTGTACTTGAGTTATATGTGTGTTCATAAGCTTTTACAACCATGCATGGCAAGATTTTGGCTTGAAGATGATGATAGATGAAATCGGGTTTGGTGACAGCTCTCTGTCTTGTTGTTACAAGGTGAGTTTGGCTAGGCAAATGATGTTGAAAATTCATGAAAATTTGTAGGAAACTAGTTTTGTCAGTTTTGAACATTTTTCACAGAAATAGACCAAAGCTAAGTTTGACTCTAGGGTCCTCAAAATGACAAATCATGAAAATGTGTCCAAATCTGGAAGTCTGGAAAAAATGAAGCAGGTTTTGGCAGATGCACTGACCTTGTGGAACGAACCAGTTTTGACTTAGTAAATGATGTCAAAAATGCATGCAATTTGGTGTACTGCTATAGTTTTCGGCTTTGGACATTGTTGTTAGAAATGGACTAAGGCTGAATCTTACCCTAAGGACCTCAAAAACGACAAATATTGAAATGTGTGCAAATCTGGACAGTTTTGTGCAATCCCACTGTTTTGGCTATAACTATTGGACCCGAACTCTAAATGATGCAAGGTTTGTTTCTGATTTTAGTTCATTTCTCAAGATTTAATTTGACATCTTATTCACTAGAATTGGAGATTGTTTGCTTATCTTAATAATTGTGAGAAAACAGCCTATTGCAGTGAGGGTTTCACTTAGTTATATGCTTAGAAAATTTGTTGTAACTTCTCTTGTGGTACTAATTGCTTGGGATTGTGGCATTGAAATGTTGTGTGGACTGTTTTGAATACTTGAGGATGTTTGAATTAATTGATGCATGGCTTGAGATTGATTTTGAGTTAACTTGGGGCTTAATCGCACGGGTAAGCCCGAAATGGAAACCCTAGTGACTAGGTAAACTTGCTAAGTGTTGATCCTTTGGATATTGTGTGTAATTATATGTTTAGTAGGCTTCCTGTAGTTTCCCTTATAACCCTAAATGTGATTTTGATCATTGCATGTTGACAAATAGGCCTTTCTTACATCCGAACCCACGTAGATGTTATTGCATGTTGAATAATCTTATTATTTGGTTACGCGGACCTTGAAATGAGTTATATGACTTGATTTATGTGCGTTACATGGCTGCCCGTTTAATGTTCATATAACTCCATATGCTTTTCAAGTGAAATTACTTGTCTTATCGTGCCTCGCTTGTTTACTTGTCAATGTGCAATCTTATGACTGTTCGGAGGCAACCTACTTTGTTGTCCTCTTAATGTGATATATTAAATGTCATAAATGTGCATTGCATATAAGGTTGCAACCTTTCATTCTGGCGTGGTAGCGTTCACGCACACCAGGCGGCATCGGGCTTGCCGGTGCAACCGTGACTACCGTTGTTCAATTCTCTCTCTTGCTTGGAGGCTAGACTTCCTCGGAGAGTTGGGTCGTAGGATTTCGGGGTACATCTGAAGTACACCCATTTGGCGTGAAAAGTGGATGATTGAAGCCGGCCGCAACAACTGTTACTGAAAATGAACTTGAACGGCAGGAAGTAAATGCAATGCGGGGGAAAGTGCTACACCTAAATGTGGTGGGAGCTACCTTTTGAGCTCGTATGAGCTACCTCTAGAGTCCTATACGTTTTAAACCGTATCCTTTTCACTATGTGTATAAGTACTCTCGCTTGGTTCCTAGAGGACTTAGGGGAGGAAAGTCGGGTAATTGTATTCTTTTACTTTTATATTATGTTATGTACTTAATTGTGTTATATTCATGCTTGCAAAAGGATTTTCATAAGTTTAACCGGAAAAGGATTTCAAAACGTTATCTCTCGTTCCCCCTCGCTGAGTTCATAAGGACTCACCCTCTTTTTTGTCACAGGAACAGCAGATTTGGAGTAGATACCCGAAGTAAATGTGCTTGTTGACGATTCCTTGGAGTGACTACGTGCTTTTGTGCTTTGCCTGAAAGTGGTTGCTATATGGATGTTGTGTTTGATTGCAAACTATTCATTTTATTGATGTAAATAACCTCGTTGTAATTTGGGTCTAATTTTGGGATTGTACTATCTATAACTAGACGAACTTCTTATTTGGTTATTTGCTTTCATTATCTTGAATAGTAGCTATCATAGGCAATTAAACCACTAGGTGAAAAATCAACTAAGTCAATTCTATCTAATTCCATTTAGGTGCTTATTTGTAAACTAAAGAATAATAGGTACTTGCATGATAGGAAATTGATAAATAAACGGGACATAGTTATCATGCTAGGCTTATTAACCAAACGAGACCTTCAAGATAGACTACTAGGCATATCGGTTGATGAGACAAAATAGGAGTCCTTAATGGAATTGGATTAATGATTGGAATAATTGAGGCATTTAGAAATTAGGTCAAACTAAAAGGTCCTAACTACAACCGTTATGCTGCCAATTTTCTAGAGAATTTGTGGAGTTTAGGCTAAAACGTTAAGTGTTAGACCTTCTTAAACGATTAAGAACGTGATATGACTTGAATGTTTAGATCACACCCTAGTCTAACCTTCATAGATCGGGTTGGGGCGTAATAGCATCCTCGCAAGACGTGATATCGACGCGTTGTAGGGCCCTGTAATAACCCGCGAATTAAGTTGTCGTCCTTTTAACAGCTCAGGACGTTCGATCCGGGATGGAAAAACATAGCAAAAGAAGAACACTGGCCTGAAATTGATGAAAATGTTCGATTTAGGGCTCCAAAAATGGGTGCAGCCGAGTAGGCTTGCTACTCCCGTTGTAGAGCTCTCGGAGAGCTTTCCAACGGTATGCTGTGCGCCACGTAATTCCTTACGGATCAAAAGTTATGGGCACTGAAGCGACGAAGGCTTGGTCACAAGCCCTACGCCTTCGGTTTGCGGGCCCTGCTTCTACGTGAAGCGAAGTTGTCTTGCCCAAGGTACCGTGGGATTCAGTAATAGAAATATGGTGGATAAAGTATCTTAGCAACCCTAACCGGGGAAAAAAAAATTGAAAAAGGGGGTGCAACACGAGCACTTCCGAGGGGGTCACCCATCCTAGTACTAATACGCCCAAGCACGCTTAACTTCGAAGTTTTGATGGGATCCGGTGCATTAGTGCTAGTATGATCGCACCCGTTGAGTTAAGGGCACAAATCTTTTATGTGTTGATGGTTCACAGTCCCAACCCAGAGAGATGGCCCATTCAAAAGGCCCAATGGGCTTAACGACAACCCATTCACTTCAACAACGCAGCATCCTCGTAAGACGTTATATCGACGCGTTGTAGGAACCTGTAATATCCCGTGAGTTAGGTTGTCGTCCTTCTGATATTTCACGACGTACGATTCGGGATGGAAAAACAGAGCAAAAGAAGAAAAGTGTGCCGAAATGGATGAATACATTCGATTTTGGGCTCCGAAAATAGAGTCAGCCAAACAAGCTGGCTGCCCCCATCGTAGGGCACTCGGAGAACTTTTCAACGGTATGCTATGCGCAGCGTAACTCCTTACGGATCAAAAGTTATGGGCACCGGAGCGACGGAGACCTGGTCACAGGCCCTACGCCCTCGGCTTTCGGGCCCAGCCTCTACGTGAAGCGAAGTTGTCTTGCCCAAGGTGCCGTAGGATTCGGTAATAGAAATGTGGTGGATAATGTATCTTGGCAACCCTAACCGGGGGAAAAAAAATTGAAAAGGGGGTTTGCATCACGAGGACTTCCCAAGAGGTCACCCATCCTAGTACTACTCTCGCCCAAGCGCGCTTAACTTCGGAGTTTTGATGGGATCCGGTGCATTAGTACTGGTATAATCGCACCCGTCAGGTTGTGGTCACAAATCCTTTATGTGTTGACGGTTCCTAGTCCCAGCCCAGAGAGAAGGCCCATTCAAAAGGCCCAATGGGCTTAACGACAACCCATCCGCTTCAACAACGCAGTATCCCCGCAAGACGTGATTTTGACGCGTTGTAGGGCCCTCTAATGTCCCGCGAGTAAGGTTGTCGTCCATTTAACAGCTCATGACGTACGATCCGGGACGGAAAAACATAGCAAAAGAAGAAAAGTGGCATGAAACTAATGAAAACATTCGATTTTGGGCTCCCAAACCGGGCCCAGCCGAGCAGGCTTGCGGACCCCGTCGTAGAGCTCTCGGAGATCTTTCCAACGGTATACTGTGTGCCACGTAACTCCTTATGGATCAACAGTTGTGGGCACCAGCGCGACAGAGACCTAGTCACAAGCTCTACGTCCTCGGTTTGCTGTCCCAGCCTCTACGTGAAGCGAAGTTGTCTTGCCCAAGGTGCCGTGGGATTCGGTATTAGAAATATGGTGGATAAAGTATCTTGGCAACCTTAACCGGGGCAAAAAAATTGAAAAGTGGGGTGCAACACGAGGACATCCCAGGGGGTCACCCATCCTAGTACTACTCTTGCCTAAGCATGCTTAACTTCGGAGTTCTGATGGGATCCGGTGCATTAGTGCTGGTATGATCGCACCCGTCATGTTGTGGGCACAAATCCTTTATGTGTTAACGGTTCACAGTCCCAGCCCATAGAGAAGGCCCATTCAAAAGGCCCAATGGGCTTAATGACAGCCCATCCGCTTCAACAACGCAGCATCCCTGCAAGACGTGATATCGACGAGTTGTAGGGCCCTCTAATATCCCACTAGTTAGGTTGTCGTCCATTTAACGGGTCACGACGTACGATCCGGGATGAAAAAACAGAGCAAATGAAGAACACTGGCCTGAAACTGATGAAAATGTTCGATTTTGGGCTCTAATAACAGGTGCAGCTGAGTAGGCTTGCTGCCCCTTTCGTAGAGCTATTAGAGAGCTTTCCAACAGGATGTTGTGCGCCGTGTAACTCCTTAAGAATTAAAAGTTATGGGCACCAGAGCGACGGAGACCTGAACGCATGCCCTACGCCCTCGGTTTGCGGGCCCAATCTCTACGTGAAGCGAAATTGTCTTACCCAAGGTGCCGTAGGATTTGGTAATAGAAATGTGGTGGATAAAGCATCTTGGCAACCCTAATCGGGGCCAAAAAAATTGAAAAGGGGGGTGCAACACGAGGACTTCCAAGGGGGTCACCAATCTTAGTACTACTCTCGCCCAAGCACGCTTAACTTCGGAGTTCTGATGGGATCCAGTGCATTAGTGCTGGTATTATAGCACCCGTCAAGTTGAGGGCACAAATCCTTTAGGTGTTGCCGGTTCACAGTCCCAGCCCAAAAAGATGGGCCATTCAAAATGCCCAATAGGATTAACGACAACCCATCCACTTCAACAACGCACCATCCTCGCAAGACGTGATATCGACGCGTTGTAGGGCCCTGTAATATCCCACGAGTTAGGCTATCGTCCTTTTAACAGCTCACGACGTACGTTCCGGGATGAGAAAACAGAGCAAAAGAAGAAAAGTAGCCCGAAACTAATGAAAACGTTCGATTTTGGGATCCAAAAATAGGCGCAGCTGATCAAGCTGGCTGCTCCCGTTGTAGAGCTTTTGGGAAGCTTTCCAACGGTATGTTGTGCGCCGCGTAACTCCATACGTATCAAAAGTTATAGGCACCGGAGCGACGGAGACATGGTCACATGCCCTACGCCCTCGGTTTACGAGCCCACCCTCTACGTGAAGCGAAGTTGTCTTGCCCAAAGTGCCGTGGGATTCGGTAATAGAAATGTGGTGGTTAAAGTATCTTGGCAACCCTAACCGGGTGAAAAAAAAATTGAAAAGGGAAGGTGCAACACGAGGACTTCTCAGGGGGTCACCCATCCTAGTACTACTCTCGCCTAAGCACACTTAACTTCGGAGTTGTGATGGGATCCGGTGCATTAGTGCTGGTATAATCGCACCCGTCATGTTGTGGGCACAAATCCTTTATGTGTTGACTGTTCACAGTCCCAGCCCAGAGAGATAGCCCATTCAGAAGGCCCAATAGGCTTAACGACAACCAATCCGCTTCAACAACACAGCATCCTCGCAAGACATGATATCGACGCGTTGTAGGGCCCTTTAATGTCCCGCGAGTCAGGTTGTCGTACTTTTAACAGCTCACGACGTACGATCCGGGACGAAAAAACAGAGTAAAAGAAGAAAAGTGGCCCGAAACAGATGAAAACATTCGATTTTGGACTTCGAAAATAGGCGCAGCAGAGCAGGCTTGCTGACCCCATCGTAGAGCTCTCAGAAAGCTTTGTAGCAATATGCTGTGCACCGCGTAACTTCTTAAGGATTAAAAGTTATGGGCACCAGAGCGACGGAGACCTGGTCACAAGCCCCACGCCCTCAGTTTGCGGGCCCAGCCTCAACGTAAAGTGGGGTTGTCTTACCCAAGGTGCCGTGGGATTTGGTAATAGAAATGTGGGGGATAAAGTATCTTGGCAACACTAACCGGGGAAAAAAAAATTGAAAAGGGGTGGTGCAACACGAGGACTTCCCAGGGGGTCACCCATCCTAGTACTACACTCGCCCAAGGGCGTTTAACTTCGGAGTTCTGATGGGATCCGGTGCATTAGCTCTGGTATGATCACACCCATCAAGTCGTGGGCACAAATTCTTTATGTGTTGACGGTTCACAGTCCCAGCCCAGAGAGATGGCCAATTCAAAAGGCCCAATGGGCTTAACGACAACCCATCTGCTTCAACAACACAGCATCCTCGCAAGACGTAATATCGACACGTTGTAGGGCCCTGTAATATCCCCCAAGTTAGGTTGTCATCCTTTTAACAGCTCACGACGTACGATCCAGGACGAAAAAACATAGCAAAAGAAGAAAAGTAACCCGAAACTGATGAAAATGTTTGATTTTGGGCTCCAAAAACAGGCGTAGCCTAGCAGGCTGGCTGCCTCCATCGTAGAGCTCTCGGAGAGCTTTCCAGCAATATGCTGTGCGCCGCGTAACTCCTTACAAATTAAAAGTTATGGGCACTGGAGCGACGGAGACCTAGTCACAAGCCACACGCCCTCGTTTTGCGGGCCCAGCCTCTACGTGAAGTGAAGTTGTCTTGCCCAAGGTGCCATGGGATTCGGTAATAGAAATGTGGTGGTTAAAGTATCTCGGCAACCCTAACCGGGGCAAAAAAAAATTAAAAAGGGAGGTACAACACGAGGACTTCCCAGGGGGTCACCCATCCTAGTACTACTCTCGCCCAAGCACGCTTAACTTTGGAGTTCTGATGGGATCTGGTGCATTAGTGCTGGTATGATCGCACCCGTCATGTTGTGCGCACAAATCCTTTATGTGTTGACCGTTCACAGTCCCAGCCCAGAGAGATGGCCCATTTAGAAGGCTTAATGGGCTTAACGACAACCCATCTGCTTCAACAACGCAGCATCCTCACAAGAAGCGAAATTGACGCATTGTAGGGCCCTCCAATGTCCTGCGAGTTAGGTTGTCGTCCTTTTAATAGCTCACCACGTTCGATATGGGACGGAAAAACTTAGCAAAAGAAGAAAAATAGCCCAAAATAGATGGAAACATTCAATTTTGGGCTATGAAAACAAGCGTAGCCGAGCAGGCTTGCTGCCCCGGTCGTAGAGATCTCGGAGAGCTTTCCAACAGTATGCTGTGTGCCGCGTAACTCCTTACGAATCAAAAGTTATGTCACCGGAGCTATGGAGACCTAGTCACAAGCCCTACGCCCTTAGTTTGCGGGCCCAGCCTCTACGTGAAGCAAAGTTGTCTTGCCCAAGGTACAGCGGGATTTGGTAATAGAAATGTGGTGGATAAAGTATCTTGGCAACCCTAATCGGGGGAAAAAATTGAAAAGGCGGGGTGCAACACGAGGACTTACCAGGAGGTCACCCATCCTAGTACTACTTTCCCCCAAGCGCGCTTAACTTTTGAGTTCTGCTGGGATCCGGTGCATTAGTGCTGGTATGATCGCACCCGTCATGTTGTGGGCAAAAATCCTTTATGTGTTGATGGTTCACAGTCCCAGCCCAAAGAGAAGGCCTATTCAAAAGGCGCAATGGGCTTAATGACAACCCATTTGCTTCAACAACGCAACATCCTCGTAAGACGTGATGTCGACGCATTGTAGGGCCCCTAATGTCTCGCGAGTTAGGTTGTCATCCTTTTAACAGCTCACGATGTTCGATCCGGGACAGACAAATAGAGCAAAAGAAGAACAGTTGCCCAAAAATGGGGGTAGCCGAGTAGGCTTCCTGCCCCCGTCGTAGAGCTCTCGGAGGGCATTCCAACGGTATGTTGTAAGCCGCGTAACTCCTTACGGATGAAAAGTTGTGGGCACCGGTGTGATAGAGACATGGTCACAAGCCCTACGCCCTTGGTTTGCTGGCCCAGCCTCTACGTGAAGCGAAGTTGTTTTGCCTAAGGTGTGGTGGGATTTGGTAATAGAAATGTGGTGGATAAAGTATCTTGGCAACCCTAACTGGGGCAAAAACAATTGAAAAGGCGGGGTGCAACACGAGGACTTCCCAAGGGGTCACCAATCCTAGTACTACTCTCACCCAAGCGCGCTTAACTTCGGAGATCTGATGGGATCCGGTGCAGTAGTGTTGGTATGATCGCACCAGTCATGTTGTGGGCACAAATCCTTTATGTGTTGACGGTTCACAATCCCAGCCCAGAGAGATAGCCCATTCAAAGGCCCAATGGGCTTAATGATAACCCATCTGCTTCAACAAAACAGCATCCTCGCAAGATGTGATATCGACGCGTTGTAGGGCCAAGTAATATCCCGCGAGTTAGGTTGTCATCCTTTTAACTGCTCACGACGTTCGATCCAGGATGAAAAAATAGAGCAAAAGAAGAAAAGTGGCCCGAAACTGATGAAAACATTCAATTTTGGGCTCCAAAATAGGCGTAGCCAAACCTGCCGGCTGGCTTCCCCTCTCGTAGAGCTCTCAAAAAGCTTTCTAACGATATGTTGTGCACTGCGTAACTCCTTACGGATCAAAAGTTATGGGCACAGGAACGACGAACACCTGGTCATAAGCCCTACGCCCTCGGTTTGCGGGCCCAGCCTCTACGTGAAGCGAAGTTGTCTTGCCCAAGGTACCATGGGATTCAGTAATAGAAATATGGTGGATAAAGTATCTTGGCAACCCTAACCGGGGCAAAAAAAATTGAAAAAGGGGGGTGCAACACGAGGACTTCCTAGGGGGTCACCCATCCTAGTACTACTCACGCCTTAGCACGCTTAACTTTGGAGTTCTGATGAGATTCGGTGCATTAGTGCTGGTATGATCGCATCCGTCATGTTGTGAGCACAAATCCTTTATGTGTTGACTGTTCACAGTCCCAGCCCAGGGAGATGACCCATTCAAAAGGCCCAATTGGTTTAACGACAACTCATCCGCTTCATTAATGCAACATCCTCACAAGACGTGATATTGACGCGCGTTGTAGGGCCCTGTAATATCCCGTGAGTTAGGTTGTTGTCCTTTTAACAGCTCACGATGTACGATTCGGGAAGAAAAACAGAGCAAAAGAAGAAATGTGGCCAGAAACTGATGAAAACGTTCAATTTTGGACTCCGAAAATAGGCGCAGCTAAGTAGGCTTGCTGCCCCCATCGTAGAGCTCTCGAACAGCTTTCAAACAGTATGTTGTACCTCACGTAACTCCTTACGGATTAAAAATTATGGGTACTAGAGCGACGGAGACCTGGTCACAAGCCCCACGCCCTCGGTTTGTGGGCCCAGCCTTTACGTGAAGCGAAGTTGTCTTGCCCAAGGTGTCGTGGGATTCGGTAATAGAAATGGGGTAGATAGAGTATCTTGGCAACCCTAACCGGGGCAAAAAAAAATTGAAAAGAGGGGGTGCAGCACGAGGTCTTCGCTGGGGGTCACCCATCCTAGTACAACTCTATCCCAAGAACACTTAACTTCGGAGTTCTGATGGGATCCGGTGCATTAGTGCGCGTATGATTGCACCCGTCATGTTGTGGGCGCAAATCCTTTATGTGTTAACGGTTCACAGTCCCAGCCCAGAGAGATGGCCCATTCAAAAGGCCCAATAGGCTTAACGACAAACCATCCACTTCAACAATGCAGCATCCTCGTAAGACGTCATATCAACGCGTTGCAGGGCCCTGTAATATCCCGTGACTTAGGTTGTGGTCCTTTTATCAGCCCATGACGTACCATCCGGGATGGAAAAATAGAGCAAAAGAAGGAAAATGGCCCGAAACTGATGAAAACGTTCGATTTTGGGCTCTGAAAACAAGCACAGTCGAGCAGGCTTACTACCCCCGTCATAGAGCTCTCGGAGAGCTTTCCAACGGTATGCTGTGCGTTGCGTCACTCCTTACGGATTAAAAGTTATAGGCACCGGAGCGACGGAGACCTGGTCACAAGCCCTACGCCCTCAATTTGCGGTCCCAGCCTCTACGTGAATCGAAGTTGTCTTGCCCAAGGTGCCGTGGGATTTGGTAATAGAAATGTGGTGGATAAAGTATCTTGGCAACCCTAACCGGGACCAAAAAAATTGAAAATGGGGGGGTGCAACACGAGGACTTCCCAAGGGGTCACCCATCCTAGTACTACTCTAGCCCAAGCACACTTAACTTCAGAGTTCTGATGAGATCCGGTGCATTAGTGCTGGTATGATCTCACCCGTCATGTTGTGGGCACAAATCCTTTATGTGTTGATCGTTCACAGTCCTAGCCCAGGGAGATGGTCCACTCAAAAGGCCCAATGGGCTTAACGACAGCCCATCCACTTCAACAACTCAACATCCTTGCAAGACGTGATATCGATGCATTTTAGGGCCATCTAATGTCCCGCTAGTTAGGTCATCGTCCTTTTAACAGCTCGCGATGTACGATCAGGGACGAAAATATAGATCAAAAGAGGAAAAGTTGCCCGAAACTAATAAAAATGCTCGATTTTGGACTCCGAGAATAGGCGTATCCGAGCACGCTTGTTGTCCCCGTTGTAGAGCTCTCGCAGAGCTTTCCAACGGTATGCTGTGCGCCGCGTAACTCCTTACGGATCAAAAGTTATGGGCACCGGAGCGATGGAGAACTGGTCACAAGCCCTACGCCCTCGGTTTGCGGGCACAGCCTCTGCATGAAGCGAAGTTGTCTTGCCCAAGGTTCCGTGGGATTCGGTAATAGAAATGTGGTGGATAAATTATCTTGGCAACCCTAACCGGGGCAAAAAAAATTGAAAAGTGGGGGTGCAACACGAGGACTTTCTAGGTGTCACCCATCCTAGTACTACTCTCGCCTAAGCACGCTTAACTTGGGAGTTCTGATGGGATGCGGTGCATTAATGTTGGTATGATCGCACTCGTCATGTTGAGAGCACAAATCCTTTATGTGTTGGCAGTTCACAGTCCCAGCCCAGAGAGATGGCCCATTCAAAAGGCCCAATGGGCTTAATGACAACCCATCCACTTCAACAACTTAGCATCCTCATAAGACGTGATATCGATGCATTGTAGGGCCCTATAATATCCCGCGAGTTAGGTTGTCGTCCTTTTAACAGCTCATGACGTATGATTCGGGACTGAAAAACATAGCAAAAGAAGAGAAGTGGCCCGAAACTGATGAAAACATTCTATTTGGGGCTCCGAAAATAGGGGTAGCTGAGTAGGCTTGCTGCCCCAGTTGTATAGCTCTCGGAGAGCTTTTCAACGGTATGCTATGCGCTGCTTAACGCCTTATGGATTAAAAGTGATGGGCAACGGAGCGACGGAGACCTGGTCACAAGCCCCACGCCCTCGGTTTGCAGGCCCAACCTCTACGTGAAGCGAAGTTGTCTAGCCCAAGCTGCCGTGGCATTCAGTAATAGAAATATGGTGGAAAAAGTATCTTGGCAACCCTAACTGGGTCAAAAAAAATTGAAAAGGGGGGGTGCAACAAGAGGACTTCCCAGGGGGTCACCAATCCTGGTACTACTCTTGCCCAAGCACGCTTAACTTCGGAGTTCTTATGGGATCCGGTGCATTAGTGCTGGTATGATCGCACCCGTCATTTTGTGGGCACAAATCCTTTATGTGTTGACGGTTCACAGTCCCAGCCCTGAAAGATGGCGCATTGAAAAGGCCCAATGGGCTTAACGACAACCCATCCACTTCAACAATGCAGCATCCTCGGAAGATGTGATATCGATGCATTGTAGGCCCTCTAATGTCCCGCGAGTTAGGTTGTCGTTCTTCTGACAACTCATGACGTACGATCCGGGATGGAAAAATAGATCAAAAGAAGAAAAGTGGCACGAAACTGATGAAAACGTTTGATTTTGGGGCTTCAAAAATAGGCGCAGCTAAGCAAGTTTGCTGCCCTCGTGGTAGAGCTCTCAGAGAGCTTTCCAACGGTAAGCTGTGCGCCGCGTAATTCTTTACGGATCAAAAGTTATGGGCACTAGAGCGACAGAGACCAGGTCACAAGCCCTACGGCATCGATTTGCGAGCCCAGCCTCTACGTGAAGCGAAGTTGTCTTGCCCAAAGTACCGTGGGATTCAGTAATATAAATTTGGTGCATAAGGTATCTTGGCAACCCTAACCGAGGCAAAAAAAAATTGAAAATGAGGGGTGCAACACTTGGACTTCCCAAGGGTCACCCATCCTAGTACTACTCTCGTCCAAGGACGCTTAACTTCGGAGTTCTTATGGGATCGGGTACATTAGTGCTGGTATGATCGCACCCGTCATGTTTTGGGCACAAATCCTTTATGTGTTGACGGTTCGCAGTCCCAGCCCAGAGAGATGGCCTATTCAAACGGCCCAATCGGCTTAACGACAACCCATCCGCTTCAACAATGGAGCATCCTTGTAAGACGTGATATCGACGCGTTGTAGGGCCCTCTAATGTCCCGCGAGTTAGGTTGTCATCCTTTTAACAGCTCAAGACGTACGATCTGGGACAAAAAAAAGAGCAAAAGATGAAAAGTGGCCCGAAACTAATGAAAACTTTCAATTTTGGGCCCCGAAAACAGGAGCAGCCAAGCAGGCTTGCTACCCCGGTCGTAGAGCTCTTGCAGAGCTTTCCAATGGTATGTTGTGCGTCGCATAACTTCTTACGTATTAAAACTTATGGGCACCAGAGCGACGGAGACCTGGTCACAAGCCCCACGCCCTCGGTTTGCAGGCCCAGCCCCTACGTGAAGCGAAGTTATCTTGCCCAAGCTACTGTGGGATTCTATAATAGAAATGTGGTTGAAAAAGTATCTTGGCAACCTTAACCGGGGCCAAAAAAATTGAAAAGGGGGGGCGCAACACGAGGACATCCCAAGGGGCCACCTATCCTAGTACTACTCTCGCCCAAGCACGCTTAACTTCGGAGTTCTTATGGGATATGGTGCATTAGTGCTGGTATGATCGCACCCATCTTGTTGTGGGCACAAATCCTTTATGTGTTGACGGTTCACAGTCCCAGCCGAAAGAGATGGCTCATTCAAAAGGCCCAATGGGCTTAACGACAACCCATCCGCTTCAACAATGCAGCATCCGCGTAAGACGTGATATCGACGCATTGTAGAGCCCTCTAATGTCCCCTGATTTAGGTTGTTGTCCTTTTAACAGCTCACGACGTACGATTCAGGACGGAAAAACAGAGCAAAAGAAGAAAAGTGGCACAAAACTAATGAAAACGTTCGATTTTAGGATCCAAAAATAGGAGCAGCTGAGCAGGCTTGCTGCCCCCGTCGTAGAGATCTACTTGAAGCGAAGTTGTCTTGCCCAAGGTGCCGTGGGATTCGTTCATAGAAATGTGGTGGATAAAGTATATTGGCAGCACTAACCGGCACAAAAAAAATTAAAAAGTGGGGGTGCAACACGAGCACTTCCCAGGGTACTACTCTCGCCCAAGCACGCTTAACTTCAGAGTACTGATGGGATCCGGTGCATTAGTGCTGGTATGATCGCTCTCGTCATGTTGAGCGTACAAATCCCTTATGTGTTGATGGTTTACCGTCCCAGCCCAGAGAGATGGCCCATTCACAAGGCCCAATGGGCTTAACGACAACCCATCAGCTTCAACAATGCAGCATCCACGCAAGACGTGATATCAATGCATTATAGGGCATTCTAATGTCCCGCGAGTTAGGTTGTCATCCTTTTAACAGCTCAAGACTTACGATCCGGGACGAAAAAACAGAACAAAAGAAGAAAAGTGGCCAGAAACTGATGAAAATGTTCGATTTTGGGCTAGAAAAATAGACGCGACCAAGCAGGATTACTGCCCCGTCGAAGAACTCTCAGAGAGCTTTCCAACAGTATGCTTTGCGCCGCGTAACTTCTTGCGGATTAAAAGTTATGGACACCGGAGCGACGGAGACTTGGTCACAAACCCTACGCCCTCGGTTTGCAGGCCCAGCCTCTACGTGAAGCGAAGTTGTCTTGCCCAAGGTGCCGTGGGATTTGGTAATAGAAATGTGGTGGATAAAGTATCTTGGCAACCCTAACCGGGGCAAAAAAAATTTAAAATGGGGGTACAACACGAGGACTTCCCAAGGGGTCACCCATCCTTGTACTACTCTCACCCGAGCACGCTTAACTTTGGAGTTCTGATATGATCCGGTGCATTAGTGCTGGTATGATCGCAACCGTCATGTTGTGGGCACAAATCCTTTATGTGTGGCCGGTCCACAGTCCCAGCCCAGAGAGATGGCACATTCAAAAGGCCTAATGGGCTTAACGACAACCCATCCGCTTCAACAATGCCGCATCCTCGCAAGACGTGATATTGACGCATTGTAGGGCACTCTAATGTCCCGTGAGTTAGGTTGTCATCCTTTTAAATGCTCAAGACGGATGACCCGGGACGGAAAAACAGAGCAAAAGAACAAAAGTGACCCGAAACAGATGAAAACGTTCGATTTTGGGCTTGAAAAATAGGAGCGTCGAAGCAGGCTTGCTACCCAGTCGTAGAACTCTCGGAGAGATTTCCAATGGTATGCTTTGCGTCGCGTAACTCCTTATAGATTAAAAGTTATGGGCACCCGAGCGACGGAGACCTGGTCAAAAGCCCCACGCCTTCGGCTTACGGGCCCATCGTCTACGTGAAGCGAAGTTGTCTTGCCCAAGCTGTCGTGGGGTTCGGTAATAGAAATAGGGTGGAAAAAGTATCTTGGGCAACCCTAACCGGGGAAAAAAAATGAAAATGAGGGGAGAGGGGGGGGGGGAGGGGGGGGGGGGAGAGGGGGGTGCAACACGAGGACTTCTCAGGGGGTGACCCATCCTAGTACTACTCTCGCCCAAGCACACTTAACTTCAGAGTTCTTATGGGATCTGGTGCATTAGTGCTGGTATGATCGCACCCGTCATGTTGTGGGCACAAATCCTTTATGTGTTGAGAGTTCACAGTCCCATCCTAGAGAGATGGCCCATTCAAAAGGCCCAATGGGCTTAACGACAACCAATCCACTTCAATAACACAACATTCTCTCAATATGTGATATCGACGACTTGTACGGCCCTGTAATATCCCGAAAATTAGTTTGTCATCCTTTAAACAACTCACGACGTACGATCCGGGATGAAAAAATAGAGCAATAGTAGAAAAATGGCCCAAAACGGATGAAAACGTTCGATTTTGGGTTCTGAAAACAAGTGCAGCCGAGCAGGTTTGCTGCCCCCGTCGTAAAGCTCTCAGAGTACTTTCCAACGATATACTGTGTGTAGCGTAACTCCGTACGGATTAAAAGTTATAGGCACCGGAGCGATGGAGATCTGGTCAAAAGCCCTACGCCCTCGGTTTGTGGGCCCAGCCTCTGCGTGAAGCGAAGTTGTCTTGCCCAAGGTGCCATGGGATTCGATAATAGAAATGTGGTTCATAAAGTATCTTGGCAACCCTAACTGGGGAAAAAAAATTGAAAAGGGGGGTGCAACACGAGGACTTCCCAGAGGGTCACCCATCCAAGTACTACTCTCACCCAAGCATGCTTAACATCGGAGTTCTGATGGGATTCGGTGCATTAGTGCTGGTATGATCGCACCCGTCATGTTGTGGGCACAAATCCTTTATGTGTTGACAGTTTACAGTTCCAGCCCAGAGAGATGGACCATTCAAATGGCCCAATGGACTTAATGACAACCAATCCACTTCAACAACACAACATTCTCTCAAGATGTTATATCGACGACTTGTACGGCTCTGTAATATCCCGAAAATTAGTTTGTCATCCTTTAAACAACTCACGACGTACGATCCGGGATGAAAAAATAGTGCAATAGTAGAAAAATGGCCCAAAACGGATGAAAATGTTCGATTTTGGGTTTTGAAAACAAGTGCAACTGAGCAGGTTTGCTGCCCCCGTCGTAAAGCTCTCGGAGTACTTTCCAACGGTATACTGTGTGTAGCGTAACTCCGTACGGATTAAAAGTTATAGGCACCGGAGTGATGGAGACCTGGTCACAAGCCTTACGCCCTCAGTTTGCGGGCCCAGCCTCTACGTGAAGCGAACTTGTCTTGCCCAAGGTGCCGCGGGATTCAGTAATAGAAATGTGGTTGATAAAGTATCTTGGCAACCCTAACTGGAGCAAAAAAAATTGAAAAGAGGGGTGCAACACGAGGACTTCCCAGAGGGTCACCCATCCAAGTACTACTCTCGCCCAAGCATGCATAACTTCGGACTTCTGATGGGATCCGGTGCATTAGTGTTGGTATGATCGCACCCGTCATGTTTTGGGCACAAATCCTTTATGTGTTGACGGTTTACAGTCCCAGCCCAGAGAGATGGACCATTCAAATGGCCCAATGGACTTAATGACAACCTATCCGCTTCAACAATGCAACATCCTCGCAAGACGTGATATCGACGAATTGTAGGGCCTTCTAATGTCCCACGAGTTAGGTTGTCGTCCTTTTAACAGCTCACGACGTATGATCTAGGATGAAAAAATAGAGAAAAAGGAGGAAAGTGGCCCAAAACTGATAAAAACGTTCGATTTTGAGCTCCAAAAATGGGCGCAGCCAAGTAGGCTTGTTGCCATGTCGTAGAGCTCTTGGAGAGCTTTCCAACGGTATGTTGTGCGTCGCGTAACTCCTTACGGATCAAAAGTTATGGGCACCGGAGCTACGGAGACTTGGTCACAAGCCCTAAGCCCTCGGTTTGCGGGCCCAGCCACTACGTGAAATGAAGTTGTCTTGCCCAAGTTGCCGTGGGATTCGGGAATAGAAATCTGGTGGATAAAGTATCTTGGCAACTCTAACTGGGGAAAAAAAAATTGAAAATGGGGAGTGCAACACGAGGACTTCCCAGAGGGTCACCCATCCTAGTACTACTCTCGCCCAAGCACGCTTAACTTCGGAGTTCTGATGGGATCCGGTGCATTAGTGCTACTTTGATCACACCTGTCATGTTGTGGGCACAAATCCTTTATGTGTTGACGGTTCACAGTCCCAGCCCAGAGAGATGGCCAATTCAAAATGCCCAATGGGCTTAACGACAACCCATCCGCTTCAACAACGCAGCATCCTCGCAAGATGTGATCTCGACGCATTGTAGGGCCCTCTAATGTCCCTCGAGTTAGGTTGTCGTGCTTTTAAGAGCTCACGACCTATGATCCGGGATGAAAAAATTGAGCAAAAAAAGAAAAGTTGCCCAAAACTGATAAAAACATTCGATTTTAGGCTCCAAAAATGGGCGCAACCGAGCAGGCTTGCTTCCCCGTCGTAGAGCTCTCGGAGATCTTTCCAATGGTGTGCTATGCGTCGGGTAACTCCTTATAGATCAAAAGTTATGAGCACCGGAGTGACGGAGGCCTGGTCACAAACCCTACGCCCTTGGTTTACGTGCCTAGCCTCTACGTTATGCGAAGTTGTCTTGCCCAAGGTGCCGTAGGATTCAGTAATTGAAATCTGGTGGATAAAGTATCTTGGCAACCCAAACCGGGGCAAAAAAAATTAAAAATGGAGGGGGGAGGGGAGGAGAGGGGGGTGCAACACGAGGACTTCCTAGGGGTTCACCCATCCTAGTACTACCATCGCCCAAGCACGCTTAACTTCAGAGTTCTGATGGGATCCGGTGTATTAGTGCTGGTATGATCGCACCCATCATTTTGTGGGCACAAATCCTTTATGTGTTGACGGTTCACGTTCCCAGCCTAGAGGGATGGCCCATTCAAAAGGCCCAATGGGCTTAATGACAACCCATTCGCTTCAACAATGCAGCATCCTAGCAAGATGTGATATCGATGCATTGTATGGCCCTCTAATGTCCTGCGAGTTAGGTTGTCGTCCTTTTAACAACTCAAGATATATGATCCGGGACCGAAAACAGAGCAAAAGAAGAAAAGTGGCCCGAAATTGATGAAAATGTTCGATTTTAGGCATCAAAAATAGGCGCAGCCGAGCGGGCTTGCTGCCTTGTCGCAGAGCTCTCGGAGAGCTTTCCAATGGTATGCTATGCGCCACGTAACTCCTTACGCATCAAAAGTTATGGGCACCGGAGCGATCGAGACCTAGTCAGAGGCCCTACGCCCTCGATTTTCGGGCCCAGCCTCTACGTGAAGCGAAGTTGTCTTGTCCAAGATGCCGTATGATTTGGTAATAGAAATGTGGTGGATAAAGTATCGTGGCAACCCTAATCGGGGCAAAAAAAATGAAAAGGAGGGTGCAACACGAGGACTTCCCAGGGGGTCACCTATCCTAGTACTACTCTCGCCCAAGCACGCTTAACTTCGGAGTTCTTAAGGGATCCGGTGCATTAGTGCTGGTATGATCGCACCCATCATATTGTGGGCACAAATCGTTTATGTGTTCACGGTTCACAGTCCCATCCCAGAGAGATGGACCACAAAAAAGGCCCAATGGACTTAACGACAACCCATCCGCTTCAACAACGCAGCATTCTCGCAATATGTGAGCTTGACGCCTTTTCGGGCCTTGTAATATCATGCGAGTTAGGTTGTCATCATTTTAACAGCTCACGACGTACGATTTGGGACTAAAAAACAGAGCAAAAGCAGAAAAATTTCCCAAAATTGATAAAAACGTTCGATTTTGGGCACCGAAAACAGGCGCAACCGAGAAGGCTTGCTGCTTCCATCGTAGAGCTCTCGAAGAACTTTCCAACGGTATGTGGTGCATCGCGTAACTCCTTACGGATTAAAAGTTATGGGCACCGGAGCGACAGAGACCTGGTCACAAGCCCAACGCCCTCGGTTTGTGGGTCCAGCCTCCACGTGAAGTGAAGTTGTCTTGCCCAAGGTACCGTGGAATTCGGTAATAGAAATGTGGTGGATAAAGTATCTTGGCAACCCTAACCGGGGCAAAAAAAATTGAAAAGAGGGGGTACAACACAAGGACTTCCCAAGGGGTCACCCATCCTAGTACTACTCTCGCCCAAGTACGCTTAACTTCGGAGTTCTGATGGGATCCGGTGAATTAGTGCTAGTATGATCGCACTTGTCTTGTTATGGGTACAAATCCTTTATGTGTTGACGGTTCACAGTCTCAGCCCAGAGAGATGGCCCATTCAAAAGGCCCAATGGGCTTAACGACAACCCATCCGCTTCAACAACGCAGCATGGTCGCAAGACGTGATATCAACGCATTGAAGGGCCCTGTAATATCTCACAAGTTAGGTTGTCGTCCGTTTAACAACTCACGAGGTACGATCCGGGACGCAAACACAGAGCAAAAGGAGAAAAGTGACCCAAAACTAATTAAAACGTTCAATTTTAGGCTCCAAAAACAGGCACAGCTGAGCAGGCTTGCTGCTCCCGTCGTAGAGATCTCGGAGAGCTTTCCAACGGTATGCTGTGCTTCGCGTAACTCCTTACAGATCAAAAGTTATGAGCACCGGAGCGACGGAGACCTAGTCGCAAGCCTTACGCCCTTGTTTTGCAGGCCCAGCCTCTACATTAAGCGAAGTTGTCTTGCCCATGGTGCCGTGGAATTTAGTAATAGAAATGTGGTGGAAAAAGTATCTTGGCAACCCTAACCGGGGCAAAAAAAATTGAAAACGGGGGGTACAACACGAGAACTTTCCAGGGGGTCACCCATCTTAGTGCTACTCTCGCCCAAGCACGCTTAACTTCGGAGTTCTGATGGGATCCGGTGCAGTAGTACTGGTATGATCGCACCCGTCATGTTGTGGGCACAAATCCTTTATCTGTTGACCTTTCACAGTCACAGCCCAGAGAGATGGCCCATTCAAAAGGCCTCATGGGCTTAACGACAACCCATCCGCTTCAACAACGTAACATCCTCGCAAGACGTGATATCGACGCATTGTAAGGCCCTCTAATGTCTGGCGACTTAGGTTGTCGTCCTTTTAACAACTCATGACGTACGATCCAGGATGGAAAAACAGAGGAAAAGAAGAAAAGTGGCTCAAAACTGATGAAAACGTTCAATTTTCGGCTCCAAAAGTAGGCGCAGCCGAGCAGGCTTGCTGCCCTGTCGTAGAACTCTCGGAGAGCTTTCCTACGGTATGCTTTGCGTCACGTTACTCCACACGGATTAAAAGTTATGATCGCACCCGTCATGTTGTGGGCACAAATCCTTTATGTGTTGACGGTTCACAGTCCCAGCCTAGAGAGATAGCCCATTCAAAAGGCCCAATGGGCATAACGACAACCAATCCACTTCAACAACGCAACATTTTCGCAAGACGTGATCTCGACGCATTGAAGGGCTCTCTAATGTCCCTCGAGTTAGGTTGTCGTCCTTTTAATAGCTCACGACGTATGAACCGGGATGAAAAAATAGAGCAAAAGAAGAAAAATGGCCCAAAACAGATGAAAACGTTCGATTTTGGGTTTTGAAAACAGGCGTACCTGAGCAGACTTGCTGCCCCCGTCGTAGAGCTCTCGGAGTGCTTTCCAACGGTATACTTTGCGTAGCGTAACTCCTTACGGATTAAAAGTTATGGGCACAGGAGTGACAAAGACCTAGTCACAAGCCCTACGCCCTCGGTTTACGGGCCCAGCCTCTACGTGAAGCGAAGTTGTCTTGCCCAAGGTGCCGTGGGATTCAGAAATAGAAATGTGGTGGATAAAGTATCTTGGGAACCCTAACTGGGGCAAAAAAAATTGAAAAGGGGGGTGCAACACGAGCACTTCCCCGGGGCTCACCCATCCTTGTACTACTTTCGCCCAAGCACGCTTAACTTCAGAGGTCTGATGGGATCCGGTGCATTAGTGCTGGTATGATCGCATCCGTCATGTTGTGGGCACAAATCCTTTGTGTTGACGGTGCAAAGTTCCAGTCCAGAGAGATGGCCCATTCAAATGGCCCAATGGGCTTAACGACAACCTATCCGCTTCAACAATGCAGCATCCTCGCAAGACGTGACATCGATGCATTATAGGGGCCTCTAATGTCCCGCGAGTTAGGTTGTCATCCTTTTAACAGCTCACAACGTACGATCCAGGTTGAAAAAATAGAGAAATAGAAGGAAAGTGGCCCGAAAGTGATGAAAACGTTCAATTTTGGGCTCCGAAAACGTTCAATTTTGGGCTCCAAAAATGGGTGCTGCCAAGTAGGCTTGTTGCCCCGTCGTTGAGCTCTCGAAGAGCGTTGCAACGGTATGCTGTGCGTCGCGTAACTCCTTACGAATCAAAAGTTATAGGCACTGGAGCTTCGGAGACTTGGTCACAATCCCTACGCCCTCGGTTTGCAGGCCCAGCCACTACGTGAAATGAAGTTGTCTTGCCCAAGTTGCCGTGGGATTCAGGAATAGAAATCTGGTGGATAAAGTATCTTGGCAACCATAACCGAGGAAAAAAAAATTGAAAAGGGGGGTGCAACACGAGGACTTCCCAAAGGGTCACCCATCCTATTACTACTCTCGCCCAAGCACGCTTAACTTTGGAGTTCTGATGGGATCCGGTGCATTAGTACTGGTATGATCGCACCCGTCATGTTGTAGGCACAAATCCTTTATTTGTTGACGGTTCACAGTGCCAGCCCAGAGAGATGGGCAATTCAAAAGACCCAAAGGGCTTAACGCAACCCATCTGCTTAATAACACAGCATTTTCGCAATACGTGATATCGATGCATTGTAGGGCCCTCTAATGTCCCACGAGTCAGATTGTCGTCCTTTTAACAGCTCACAGCGTACAATCCGGGACACAAAAACAGAGCAATAGAAGAAAAGTGGCCAGAAACTGATGAAAATGTTCGATTTTGGGCTCTAAAAACGAGCAGTGCCAAGCAGGCTTGCTGCCCCGTCGTAGAGCTCTCTGAGAGCTTTCCAACGGTATGTTGTGCGCCGCGTGACTCCATACGGATCAAAAGTTATGGCACCAGAGCGACGAAGACCTGGTCATAAGCCCCACGCCCTCGTTTTGCGGGCCCAGCCTCTACGTTAAGCAAAATTGTCTTGCCCAAGGTGCCGTGGGATTCGGTAATAGAAATGGGCACCGGAGCGACGAAGACCTGGTCATAAGCCCCACGCCCTCGCTTTATGTGTTGACGGTTCACAGTCCCAGCCGAGAAAGATGGTCCATTCAAAAGGCCCAATGGGCTTAACGACAACCCATCTGTTTCAACTATGCAACATCCTCGCAAGACGTGATATCGACGCATTGTAGGGCCCTGTAATATCCCGCAAGTTAGGATGTCGTCCGTTTTATAGCCCATGACGTATGATCCGGGACGAAAACTGAGCAAAAGAATAAAAGTGGCTGCCCCCATCGTAGAGCTCTTGGATAGCTTTCCTACGGTATGTTGTGCATCTCGTAATTCCTTACAGATTAAAAGTTATAGGCACCGAAGCGACGGAGACTTGGCCACGAGCCCCACGCCCTCAGTTTGCGGGCCCAGCCTCTACGTGAAGCGTAGTTGTCTTGCCCAATGTGTCGTGGGATTCGGTAATAGAAATGTGGTGGATAAAGTATCTTGGCAATTCTAACCGAGGCAAAAAAAATTGAAAATGGGGGGTGCAACACGAGGACCTCCCAGGGGGTCACCTATCCTAGAGCTACTTTCGCCCAAGCACGCTTAACTTCGGAGTTCTGATGGGATCCGGCGCATTAGGGCTGGTATGATCGCACCCGTTATGTTGTGGGCACAAATCCTTTATGTGTCGACGGTTCACAGTCCCAGCCCAAAGAGATGGCCTATTCAAAAGGCCCAATGGGCTTAACGACAACCCATTCGCTTTAACTATGCAACATCCTCGCAAGATGTGATATCGACGCATTGTAGGGCCTTCTAATGTCCCGCGGGTTTGGTTGTCGTCCTTTTAATAGCGCACGATGTACAATCCGGGATGGAAAAATAGAGTAAACGAAGAAAAGTGGCCCGAAACTGATGAAAACGTTCGATTTTGGGCTCCAAAAATTTGCGCAGCCGAGCAGGCTTCTTGCCCCGTTGTAGAACTCTCGGACAGCTTTCCAACGGTATGCTGTGGGTCGCGTAACTCCTTACGAATTAAAAGTTATGGGCACCGAAGAGATGGAGACCTGGTCACAAGCCCTATGCCCTCGGTTTACGGGCCCAGCCTCTACATGAAGCGAAGTTATCTTGCCCAAGGTGCCGTGGGATTCAGTAATAGAAATGTGGTGGATAATGTATCTTGGCAACCCTAACTGGGGCAATAAAAATTGAAAAGGTGGGTGTAACATGAGGACTTCCCAGGGGGTCACCCATCATAGTACTACTCTAACCCAAGCACGCTTAACTTCGGAGTTCTGATGGGATTCAGTGCATTAGCGCTGGCATGATCTCACCCGTCATGTTAAGGGCACCAGCCCAGAGTGATAGCCCATTCAAATGGCCCAATGGGCTTAACGACGACCCATCCGCTTCAACAACGCAGCATCCTCACAAGACGTGATATTGACGCATTGTAGGGCCCTGTAATATCCAGCGAGTTAGGCTGTCGTCCTTTTAACAGCTCACGACATACGATCCGAGACGAAAAAACAGAGCAAAAGTAGAAAAATATCCCAAAACTTATGAAAACATTCGATTTTGGGCTCCGAAAATAGGCGCAGTTGAGCAGGCTTGCAGTCCCCGTCGTAGAGCTCTCAGAGAGCTTTCCAACGGTATGCTGTACGTCGCGTAACTTTTTACAGATCAAAAGTAATGGGCACCAGAGCGACGGAGACCTGTTCACAAGCCCTACGCCCTTGGTTTGCGGGCCCAGCCTTTACATGAAGCGAAGTTGTCTTGCCCAAGGTACCGTGGGATTCGGTAATAGAAATGTGTTGGATAAAGTATCTTGGCAACCTTAACCAGGGGAAAAAAAATTAGAAAGAGGGGGTGCAACACGAGGACTTCCCAGGGGGTCACCCATTTTTGTACTACTCTTACCCAAGCACCCTTAACTTCGGAGTTCTGATGGGATCCGGAGCATTAGTGCTGGTATGATCGCACTCGTCATGTTGTGGGCTCAAATCCTTTATGTGTTAACGGTTCACTGTCCCAGCCCAGAGAGATGGCTCATTCAAAAGGCCTAATAGGCTTAACGGCAACCCATCCGCTTCAACAACACAGCATCCTCGTAAGACGTGATATCGACGCATTGTAAGGCCTTCTAATTTCCCGCAAGTTACGTTGTCGTCCCTTTACCTGCTCACGCCGTACGATCCAGGACGGAAAAATAGAGAAAAACAAGAAAAGCGGCCCGAAACTGATAAAAACCTTCAATTTTGGGCTCCGAAAACAGGCACAGCCGAGCAGGCTTGCTGCCCCTGTCATAGAGCTCTCGGAAAGCTTTCCAACGGTATGCTGTGCGCCTCGTAACTCCTTTCGAATTAAAAGTTATGGCCACTGGAGTGATGGAGACCTGGTGACAAACCCCATGCCCTCGTTTTGCGGGCCCAACCTCTACGTGAAGTGAAGTTGTCTGGCCCAAGGTACTGTGGCATTCGGTAATAGAAATGTGGTGGATAAAGTATCTTGGCAACCCTAGCTGGGGCAAAAAATTGAAAAGGAGGGGTGCGACACGAGGACTTCCCAGGGGGTCACCTATCCTAGTACTACTCTAGCCCAAGCACGCTTAACTTCTGAGTTCTGATGGGATCCAGTGCATTAGTGCTGGTATGATCGCACCCATCTTGTTGTGGGCACAAATCCTTTATGTGTTGACGGTTCACAGTCCCAGCCCAAAGTGATGACCCATTCAAAAGACCCAATGGGCTTAACGACAACCCATCCGCTTCAACAACGCAGCATCCTCACAAGACGTGATCCGGTGCATTAGTGCTGGTATGATCGCACCCATCATGTTGAGGGCACAAATCCTTTATGTGTTGATGGTTCACAGTCCCAGCCCAGAGAGATGGCCAATTCAAAAGGCCCAATGGGCTTAATGACAACCCATTCACTTCAACAACACAGTATCCTTGTAAAACGTGATATCAAGACGTTGTAGGGTACTGTAATATCCTGTAAGTTAGGTTGTCGTCCTTTTAACAGCTCCCGACGTAGGCTTACTACCCCCTCTGTAGAGCTCTCAGAGGGCTTTCCAACGGTATGCTGTGCGCCACATAACTCCTTACGAATTAAAAGTTATGAGCACCGAAGCGACGGAGACCTGGTCACATGCCCCACGCCCTTGGTTTGCAGGCCCAGCCTCTACGTGAAGCGAAGTTGTCTTACCCAAGGTGTCGTGGGATTCGGTAATAACAAAGTGATGGATAAAGTATCTTGGCAATCCTAACCAGGGCAAATAAAATTGAAAAGTGGGGGTGCAACACGAGGACTTCCCAGGGGGTCACCCATCCTTGTACTACTCTCGCCTAAGCATGCTTAACTTCGGAGTTCTGATGGGATCCGGTGCATTAGTGCTGGTATGATAACACCCGTCATGTTTTCGGCACAAATCCTTTATGTGTTGACGGTTCACCATCCCAGCCCAGAGTGATGGCCCATTCAAAAGGCCCAATGGGCTTAAGGACAACCCATCCGCTTCAACAACGCAGTATCCTCATAAGACATGATATCGATGCATTGTAGGGCCATATAATATCCCGCGAGTTAGGTTGTCATCCTTTTAACAACTCACGACGTACATTCCGGGATGGAAAAATAGAGCAAAAGAAGAAAAGTGGCCCGAAACTGATGAAAATGTTCGATTTTGGGCTTCGAAAATAGGCGCAGCCGAGCATATTGCTGTCCCCATCGTATAGCTCTCGGATAGCTTTCCAACGGCATGCTGTGCGCTGCGTAACTCCTTACGGATTAAAAGTTATGGGCACCGAAGCGACGTAGACCTGGTCACAAGCCCCATGCCCTCGGTTTGCGGGCCCAGCCTCTACGTGAAGCGAAGTTGTCTTGCCCAAGGTGCTATGGGATTCTGTAATAGAAATGTGGTAGATAAAGTATCTTGGCAACCGTAGCCGGGGCAAAAAAAATTGAAAAGGGGAGGTGCAACATGAGGACTTCCTAGGGGGTCACCCATTCTAATACTACTCTCGCCCAAGCACGCTTAACTTCGGAGTTCTGATGGAATCCGGTGCATTAGTGCTGGTATGACCGCACCCGTCATGTTGTGGGTAAAAATCTTTTATGTGTTGTCGGTTCACCATCCCAACCCTGAGGGATGACCCATTCAAAAGGCCCAATGGGCTTAATGACAAGCCATCCGCTTCAACAATGCAGCATCCTTACAAGACATGATATCGATGCCTTATAGGGCCTTGTAATATCCCGCGAGTTAGGTTGTCATCTGTTTAACAGCTCACGATGTACGATCCGGGATGAAAAAACAGAACTAAAGTAGAAAAATGGCCCGCAACTGATGAAAACGTTCAATTTTGGGCTCTGAAAATAGGCGCAGTAAAGCAAGTTTACTGCCCCCATCGTAGAGCACTTGGAGAGCTTTCCAACGGTATGTTGTGCATCGTGTAACTCCTGACGGATCAAAAGTTATGGGGAATGGAGCGACGAAGACCTGGTCACAAGCCCCACGCCCTCGATTTGTTGGCGCAGCCTCGATGTGAAGCGAAGTTGTCTTGCCTATGGTGTCGTGGGATTCGGTAATAGAAATGTGGTGGATAAAGTATCTTGGCAACCCTAACCGAGGCAAAAAAAATTGAAAAGGGGGGGTGCAATACAAGGACTTCCTAGGGGGTCACCCTTCCAAGTACTACTCTCGCCCAAGCACGCTTAACTTCGGAGTTCTGATGGGATCCGGTGCATTAGTGCTGGTATGATCGCACCCATCATGTTGTGGGCACAAATCCTTTATGTGTTGATGTTTCACAGTCCCAGCCTAGAGGGATGACCTATTCAAAAGGCCCAATGGGCTTAACGACAACCCATCTACTTCAACAACGCAGAATCCTCGCAAGACGTGATATCGACGCATTGTAGGGCCTTGTAATATCCCACGAGTTAGGTTGTTGTCCATTTAACAGCTCACGACGTACGATCCGGGACGAAAAAACAGAGCAAAATCAGAAAAATGGAACAAAACTGATGAAAACGTTCGATTTTAAGATCCAAAAATAGGCGTAGCCGAGCAGGCTTGCTGCCCTCATCGTAGAGCTCTCGGAGAGCTTTTCAACGGTATACTGTGCATCGCGTCACTCCTTATGGATTAAAAGTTATGGGCACCACAGCGACGGAGACCTGGTCATAAGCCCCACGCCCTCGATTTACGGGCCCAACCTCTACGTGAAGCGAAGTTGTCACGCCCCAACCCGACCTATAAGGTTAGACTAGGGTGTGATCTAAACATTCAAGTCATATCAGATACTTAATCATTCATGAAAGTTTAACACTTAACGTTTAGCCTAAACTCCACAAATTCTCCGAAAAACCGGCAGCATATCGGCAGTAATTAGGCTCTTTAATTTGGCCTAATTCTCTAAATGCCTCCAAACTTTTAATCTCAAATTCATTTCCAACTAAGACTACTATTTATCAGCCGTCGAAACGCCTACTAGTTATCTCGAAATGTCGTTTGATTAACAACCTAGCATGATACTATGTCTCGTTTGTTTGTTAATATTTGTTACAAAATTACCTGTTGATCTTAGCCTATCAATGAGTACCTGCTTAAGATTGGATAGATTCATTTTACTTAATCCTTTACCTAATACCTCATAAACCTAAGATATATACTAACCAGTAGCGATAGCAAAACGACCATAGTAGTGTCTATCTAGTTATGATCAGTACAAGCCAAAATTAGACCCCAAATTACAACAGCGGTCATTTACAATACAGTAACAAGCAACATAAGAAATAGTCTTTGAGCAACATATTGTTCACAAAATGGCCATAGTCACGTAAAGCACGTAGGGCAAACAATCATTCTAAGGAATCATCAATAGGCACGTTATCCTCGGGTACCTGTTCCTGGTCTTCTTCACCTGAGATGATAAAAGCGGGTGAGTCCATATGAACTCAGCGAGGGGGAACGAGAAGCAAGTTTTGAAACTCATTTTCTGGTTCAACTTATGAAAACCCTTTTGCAAGCATGACATATATCACAAGTACATAATGTAATGTAAAAGTAAAAGAATACAATTACCCGTTTTTCCTCCCCGAGGTCCTCTAGGAACCAAGCGAGAGTACTTATACACATAGTGAAAAGGATACGGTGAGCTTTTGCTCTCAGTTCATTTCCAGTATCAGTTGTTGCGGCCGACTTTAAATCATCCCCTTATCACGCCAAATGGGTGTACTCCGGATGTACCATAAATCCTATGACCCAACTGTAATACCCGAGCCCAGAATATGAAAATTCCTTGTTTATTATTTTTAAAATTTTATTTCCTTAAATTCTTTGTGAATTAATTGTTACTTTCTCGATGTCGCAACGTGCATTGCATTTAAGGAGCGATAGCTAGAGAACGATTTCTAGTCCTCAGCAAATAGTGAAACTAGTATTTAGATTACTTAAATTTTATATTTTAATTGTTGCTAGCTATAATTAATCTTACCTTAGCTAAAATGGCTTTAAAATGCACAAAATAAGGCTCTTTGACTAAGTTTTAAGTAGTTTGACCTTGGACCTTTGACCCTTTGACCATTTAACACCTTATAAGCTAAAAACTAAGCAAAATAAAAAGAAAAACAGCAGCTGAACAGAACCTAAGCTGGCCGAAACAAGAGAGAAAGAAAAAAAAAATTCAACCTTCCAATCGATCAATCTTCGCGTGAGCTCGTGCGGGGTGATTTCCAAGGCAACTAGCATTGTTTTCCTAGTGACTAGGAGTACCTGGGGTGAGGGAAGCATGTTATTTGCGCATTTATACGTTGTGTATGTTAACTTTGTCAATTTTGATATTTATCTGTAGATCGTTATTTAAAGCGATTTGATGCTTCTAGAATGTTCCTTGGCATTTGTAGAACATGTATTTATAGCTTTGTAACATTTTCTGCGGTTAAATGTTGTGATTGCAAATTAAATTGTCAATTGAATAGTGTTTTGTGAATAGTAAAACCTTGAAACGTTGAAGTTGCGCTGTTATGCTTTCTGTTGATGTAGAAATGTGCTAGGTACGCTAGAATGCTAAAATGTGTGGTTTGTTTGGGTTGCGTAGTGGAAAAAATGAGAATTATTTCTTTGGGAAAGTCAGGGTCGTTTAGGTTGACTTTAGCATTTTCTCGTTTTGCGTATTGGCATTGTTTCGGGAGGCCATGGAAGCACTTTTGGTACGATTATGGCGTTGGTTGGGTGTTTGGTTGGTATAGTTGTAGTTCAAATGAGAAAGGGAGGAAATCGGGGCTTTGTGCGAGTTCTAGGGTAAAGCAAGGTTTTGGGGTCTTTAGACGTGCCTTATGGTGACCTAGGAGGGTTGGTGAAGTCAGTTTCCAGAACTCGTGGCTCGTTTGGAAATGGTAGCGTTTTGATAGTTGGGGCCGAATTGTGTTTTTGTGTGTTTTCTTGACTTTATGCCTATAGAATGCTTAGAATTACTTGAAATACTTGTTTGAGTTGTTTTGGATTGAAATGCTTATCAATTGCTGCTATTGCGTGCGAGAGTAACCTACTTTGTTATTCTCTCACGTGTGGCTTTATCGCTTGTTTATCGTCTTGTATCGAGTCTTGCATTGCATAGTGTCTCGCGCGTGAGTGATGGGCCTCTCTGGGTAGCCTTGGGTTGCCAGTGTTGGTTGCTCTAGCTCCGCTGCTATTCCCTTTCTCGCTTGGGTTGCCTCCCAGGGAGATTTGGGTCGTAGGTTGATGGATACTTCCGGGGTATTCCAAACTGGTGTTATAAGGTGGTTTGGGCCGGCGCGTCGTCATCGAATTCGTGTTTGAAAGTTGCTCGTGAAAAGAGTATGGTATCCTTTGAATGAGTGTTTGCAGCTTTAAATACTTGCCTTGCTTTATTGTTGGCTTTGTTGTATCTCTATATGATATTTGTATGTATTGCTTGACTAATTGCATTGCATACTCCTCTCATCTCCGTCCTTGAGACCAATTGCCCTCGCTGAGCAATAGTTTTTGCTCATTCCTCTCTATACTATATTTTTACAGGAGTAGTTGAAGCAGAACCTATCGAGGTAATAGAGGAGGAGAAGTAGGTGGAGGTGTTTCCGTGATAGCACTTTTCTACTTTGCTGGTGGTTGGTTACCAGATTTTGTGCGAGCCATGCTTGTTATGTATTTTGCTTGGATGTCGCTTAATTTTGAGGCTTGTAGCCTTGTATGTATTTTCTAGTTTGAGGCCTCTACGGTCTTATGTTGTATAAGTTGAAAGAATGTAAAGCTGTAAAAGTTTACTCTTGTGACTAGTAAAGAGATGCATGCTAATAGCTAACTGTTTAGTGGCATAAATACTTGTGTAGTATGCATGGCATTTTGGTTTGGAAAGTTGGTTAATAAGAGGATGTATGTTTTTAAAAGAAAGTTGGCTTGTTTGAATTGTTTTATAGCTTTCGCAAGTATTATGATGATTTTAGGGTTTTCGGATCGTCCGTGGTACAGAGGAGACTCCGTCCGTGTTCGGGTCCGGGCTTAGCCTTTTGCGGGGTCGGGTCGGGGCGTGACATCTTTAGGTGGTATCAGAGCATGATAGTCTTGCATGAGCCGGGATATTATTCTCGGTCTGTGGGGTAAAGGTCTAAAATGCTAAAGTATTTTTGTATGATTGCTAAGTGAAAAGAAAATGTTCTAGCATGACTTTATGAACTTGGAATGTTTATGTGTTTAAGTGAAATAGTTTGGCATGTCAATCTTGTGTTATGTGAATTGCGTGTTAGAATGTTTGATTGTTATTGACTTGAGTGTTATCTAATCTTATGTGCTATATTTCTGTCTATAAACTGCTTTTAAATGTTGCCAGCTATTGTGAATTGCTACTATGCCGCCACGTCGTGGTACTCAAGGTATAGGATCAGATGAAAAGGCAACATAACAAGGTCAGCAACCGTTGCCTGAGCAGTTTATGGCTACCATGACTACTGCAGTTGACCGGATTACACAGGTGCTGCATGAACAGAGGCAGGACAGGAATAATCCCCAGGGAAATCAAGCTAATCCTGGTGGACAGGGGTACAGAGTTGAGAATAATCAGTTAGAGAAATTTCTGAGGCATAAGCCGGGAAAGTTCTTCGGAGAGCCGGATGATGAGGCGGCCGAGAGATGGATTAACCGTGTCGAGAAAATTTTCACTGCTTTGAGGTACACTAATGAGGCAAGAATAGATTATGCGTCATTTTTATTTAAGGGTGATGCAGAGCAGTGGTGGAATACTGTCAGATTGAGGTGGGATTGTGAGGATGTACCACATTTGTGGGATGATTTTGTAAGTGAGTTCCGGGACAAATATATTCCCGAGATGGCTATGGGGAGGAGGGAAGATGAGTTTGTGGCCCTGAAGCAGGGAAATATGACTGTTACTCAGTATGAGGCTAGGTTTGTTAGCCTGTCGAGGTATATGCCCGAGTTGGTACGACCGGCTAGGAGGATGATTCATAGGTTTGTCCGTGGGCTGAGAATGGACATACAGTTGCATTTGACTGGGCAGACCTACACTACTTTTCCCGAGGCATTTCAGGCAGCCTCGAAGTTTGAGAAACAGAAGGCTGAGATGTTAGCTGAGAGCAGTTAGCCGAGTAAGAAGCAGTATTTGGGCCAGAGCAGCCAGAGTCAGCCGAGGCAGTATCAGTCTTCTACACAGGTTCCGCAGCAACGTCCGTATCAGCCACAGCAACAGTTTCAGGCTAGGCCAGCTGTGACTAGACCTCAGCAGGGAGGTACAGTTCCTACCCCTGCCAGAGCCCCAGCACCTACGGGAAACACTGCAGTTAGGCAAAATCAGCAGTGTAATTATTGTAATCGGTCAGGGCATATTGAGGCTAATTGCTGGAGGAAGAGTGGTAAATGTACGGGTTGTGGCAGTGATGACCATAAGGTGAGGGATTGCCCTAAATATAACAATGTTCAGGGCCGTGGTGGAGGCCAAGGTGTTCAGAATAGGGCTACAGGTGCACGTCCAGCACAGAGAGTTCAGGCTAGGGTCTTTGCACTGGATGCAGAGGAGCTACCCGATACTACAGCTATAGTGGAAGGTACCTTTCTTCTCAATACTCAGCCAGTTAAAGTTTTGATTGATCCCGGAGCTACACATTCGTTTATAACTCCTGCATGTGCACGATCTGTGAATGTTTGCATTGATAAATTGCCTCATGAAGTTGAAGTTAGTACTCCTTTAGGTGCAAAATTTGTTACTGAGTCTATTTGCAAATCTTGTGATATATGTATTGAGAACCGTAAATTTCCTGCTGATTTAATTATATTGCCATTCCGTGACTTTGAAATCATTTTGGGAATGGACTGGTTGGGAAAGTACTATGCTCAGTTGGATTGTAGAACAAAGATTGTTTATCTTCAGGTTCCTGACCTACCGGTACTGGAGATTGTTGGGAATTGTAGGGCTGCCCGAATTCCACTTTTATCAGCGATCAAGACTTCTAAGTTGTTGAATAGGGGTTGTGAAGCTTACTTAGCCTATTTGATCAATCAGCCTACTGATAAGTTGAGTTTGAATGAGGTTGCGATTGTTAGACACTTGCCTGGTATATTTCCCGAGGAATTACCGGGTTTACCACAGGATAGGGAGATTGAGTTGGTGATTGATCTTGTGCCAAGCATTGCGCCAATTTCTAGGAGTCCTTATAGAATGGCATCGGCTGAACTTCAGGAGTAAAAAATTCAGCTTCAGAACTTGCTTGAGAAAGGGTTTATACAACCTAGTTCTTCGCCGTGGGGTGCACCTGTGTTGTTTGTGAGAAAGAAAGACGGCACGCTACGGTTATGTATTTTATTACAGGGGACTTAATCAAGTCACGATTAAGAATAAATACCCCTTGCCGTTGATTGAAGAATTGTTTGACCAGTTGCAGGGTGCAAGTGTTTACTCCAAATTTGACTTGAGGCAGGGTTACTATCAACTTAGGATTCGGAGTGACGATATACCAAAGACGGCATTCAGGACTAGATATGGCCACTATGAATTTGTTGTGTTGCTGTTTGGATTGATGAATGCACCAAACGCATTCTTGGACTTGATGTAGAGGGTTTTCCGACCTTACCTTGATCAGTTTGTCGTGATCTTTATTGACGACATTTTAGTGTATTCGAAGAACGAGGCTGAACATGAGCAACACTTGAAGATTGTGCTTTAGACTTTGCAGGAAAACAAGCTTTTTGCTAAATTCAGCAAGTGCGAGTTCTGGTTGAATCATATATCTTTTCTAGGCCATATCATTTCAGATCGAGGAATTTCAGTGGACCCAGCTAAGATTGAAGTTGTTTCATCTTGGAAGAGACCTGAGATGGTGCCAGAGATTCGGAGTTTTCTTGGATTGACAGGTTACTACCGGAGATTTGTTAAAGACTTTTCCAAAATTTCTGGACCTTTAAGCCAGTTGACTCGGAAGAAAGTTGCTTACAACTGGTATGCTAAATGTGAATCCAGTTTCCAAGAATTGAAGAAGAGACTAACTACAGCTCCTATACTAGCTTTACCTAAGGGAACAGAGAACTTCGTTGTCTACAGTGATGCATCTAAGGAAGGATTGGGCTGTGTTTTAATGCAAAATGGTAAGGTGATTGCCTATGCTTCTAGGAAATTGAAACCTTATGAAGTTAATTACCCTACACATGATCTTGAGTTAGCTGCGGTTGTGTTTGCATTGAAGAAGTGGCGTCATTACTTGTGGGGTTGCAGATTTGAAATATTTACTGACCACAAGAGTCTCAAGTATTTGTTTTCACAGAAGGATCTGAATATGAGGCAGCGGAGATGGCTAGAGCTATTGGGTGGTTACAACTATTCTATTAACTATGTGCCAGGTAAGGCAAATGTTGTTGCTGATGCTTTGAGCCGAATGGCTACTGTTGCAAGCTTGATTATCAAGGATTGGGAGACTTTGGAAGAAATTTGTTCATGGAAACCAGAAGCTACTGAGGTAGGGATTCGGTTTGCTAGTTTGTAGATTCAGTCAGGATTGCTAGCACAGATCAGAGAGGCTCAGAAGACTGATCCTCACATCTTGAAGATCCAAGAAAAATCAAAAGGGGGAGAGTCGGATTTTAAATTACATGCAGATGGCAATTTCAGATTCAGGGATAGAGTATGTGTTCCTGATGATCCGACTTTGAAGAATGAGATCCTGTCCGAGGCACATAATTCGAGGTATACGATTCACCCGGGCAGTACAAAAATGTATAGAGACTTGAAACAGCACTTCTGGTGGAACAATATGAAGAGGGAGATTGCTGGGTATGTATCCAGATGTTTGACTTGTCAGAGGGTTAAAGTTGAGCATCAGAGGCCAGCCGGACTTCTACAGCCGTTGTCGATTCCGCAATGGAAGTGGGTACATATAACAATGGACCTTGTGACCGATCTTCCTAGATCTCCGAGAGGATGTGATTCTGTTTGGGTTGTTGTGGACCGCTTGACTAAAGTTACACATTTTATTCCCGTGAACAAACAGGATAGCCTTGATAAGCTAGCTGAGCTTTATGTTGCTAATATTGTGAGATTACATGGTGTTCCATAGAGTATAGTGTCACATAGGGATCCCAGATTCAGATCCCGTTTTTGGCAGAAGTTGCAAGAGGCCATGGGAACTAAGTTGAGCTTCAGTACTGCATATCATCTGCAAACTGATGGCCAGTCTGAGAGAACCATCAGGATCTTGGAAGACATGCTTCGGGCATGTGTGCTTGACTTTGGAAAGAATTGGGAGAAGTTTTTGCCTTTAGCGGAGTTCGCCTACAACAATAGTTATCAATCTACTATAGGTATGGCTCCCTACGAGGCGTTGTATGGTCGTAAATGCAGATCCCCATTATATTGGGAAAAGGTTGGAGAGATGAGAACAGTTGATCCGACTGTGTTACCTGAGATGATTAAGATGGTAGATAATGTTCACCTTATTCGCCAGCGTATGCTTACAGCTCAGAGTCGTCAGAAGAGTTATGCAGATAAGCACCGTCGGGATCTTGAGTTTGATTTGGGAGATTGGGTGTTTCTTAAGATTTCTCCACGGAAGGGATTGATTCGGCAAGGTAAGAGCGAGAAGCTTAGTCCCAGGTATGTGGGTCCGTATGAGATCACCGAAAAGGTAGGTCCTTTGGCTTATCAGTTAGCTTTTCCTTCGAGCTTGTCGAGACTGCACGATGTGTTCCACGTGTCTATGTTAAAGAAATACCATCCAGACCCTTCACATGTACTTGAACCAGAGCCTTTTCAGATTGAAGATAAGTTGTCTTATGAAGAGAAACCGATTCGAATTGTGGATCGGAAAGTTCAGGAGCTTCGCAGAAAGAGTATTCTGTTAGTAAAGGTTCTGTGGAATCATCATGGGTTTGAGGAAGCAACTTGGGAAAGAGAGGACCAGGTTCGGGATCAGTATCTGGAGTTGTTTGTTGACCAGGTAGGAATTGCGTGGGCGCAATTGTTTTAAGGGGGAGAGGGTGTAATACCCGAGCCCGGAATGTGAAAATTCCTTGTTTATTATTTTTAAAATTTTATTTCCTTAAATTCTTTGTGAATTAATTGTTACTTTCTCGCTGTCGCAACGTGCATTGCATTTAAGAAGCGATAGCTAGAGAACGATTTCTAGTCCTCAGCAAATAGTGAAACTAGTATTTAGATGACTTAAATTTTATATTTTAATTGTTGCTAGCTATAATTAATCTTGCCTTAGCTAAAATGGCTTTAAAATGCACAAAATAAGGCTCTTTGACTAAGTTTTAAGTAGTTTGACCTTGGACCTTTGACCCTTTGACAATTTAACACCTTATAAGCTAAAAACTAAGCAAAATAAAAAGAAAAACAGCAGCTGAACAGAACCTAAGCTGGCCGAAACAAGAGAGAAAGAAAAAAAAAATTCAACCTTCCAATCGATCAATCTTCGCGTGAGCTCGTGCGGGGTGATTTCCGAGGCAACTAGCGTTGTTTTCCTAGCGACTAGGAGTACTTGAGGTGAGGGAAGCATGTTATTTGCGCATTTATACGTTGTGTATGTTAACTTTGTCAATTTTGATATTTATCCGTAGATCGTTATTTAAAGCGATTTGATGCTTCTAGAATGTTCCTTGGCATTTGTAGAACATGTATTTATAGCTTTGTAACATTTTCTGCAGTTAAATGTTGTGATTGCAAATTAAATTGTCAATTGAATAGTGTTTTGTGCATAGTAAAACCTTGAAATGTTGAAGTTGCGCTGTTATGCTTTCTGTTGATGTAGAAATGTGCTAGGTACGCTAGAATGCTAAAATGTGTGGTTTGTTTGGGTTGCGTAGTGGAAAAAACGAGAATTATGCCTTTGGAAAAGTCGGGGTCGTTTAGGTCAACTTTAGCATTTTCTCGTTTTGCGTGTTGGCATTGTTTCGGGAGGCCATGGAAGCACTTTAGGTACGATTATGGCGTTGGTTGGGTGTTTGGTTGGTATAGTTGTAGTTCAAACGAGAAAGGGAGGAAATCGGGGCTTTGCGCGAGTTCTAGGGTAAAGTAAGGTTTCGGGGTCTTTAGACGTGCCTTATGGTGACCTAGGAGGGTTGGTGAAGTCAGTTTCCAGAACTCGTGGCTCGTTTGAAAATGGTAACGTTTTGATAGTTGGGGCCGAATTGTGTTTTTGTGTGTTTTCTTGACTTTATGCCTATAGAATGCTTAGAATTACTTGAAATACTTGTTTGAGTTGTTTTGGATTGAAATGCTTATCAATTGCTGCTATTGCGTGCGAGAGTAACCTACTTTGTTATTCTATCACGTGTGGCTTTATCGCTTGTTTATCGTCTTGTATCGAGTCTTGCATTGCATAGTGTCTCGCGCGTGAGTGATGGGCCTCTCTGAGTAGCCTTGGGTTGCCAGTGTTGGTTGCTCTAGCTCTGCTGCTATTCCCTTTCTCGCTTGGGTTGCCTCCCAGGGAGATTTGGGTCGTAGGTTGATGGATACTTCCGGGGTATTCCAAACTGGTGTTATAAGGTGGTTTGGGCCGGCGCGTCGTCATCGAATTCGTGTTTGAAAGTTGCTCTTGAAAAGAGTATGGTATCCTTTGAATGAGTGTTTGCAGCTTTAAATACTTGCCTTGCTTTATTGTTGGCTTTGTTGTATCTCTATATGATATTTGTATGTATTGCTTGACTAATTGCATTGCATACTCCTCTCATCTCCGTCCTTGAGACCAATTTCCCTCGCTGAGCAATAGTTTTTGCTCATTCCTCTCTATACTATATTTTTACAGGAGTAGTTGAAGCAGAACCTATCGAGGTAATAGAGGAGGAGGAGCAGGTGGAGGTGTTTCCGTGATAGCACTTCTCTGCTTTGCTGGTGGTTGGTTACCAGATTTTGTGCGAGCCATGCTTGTTATGTATTTTGCTTGGATGTCGCTTAATTTTGAGGCTTGTAGCCTTGTATGTATTTTCTAGTTTGAGGCCTCTACGGTCTTATGTTGTATAAGTTGAAAGAATGTAAAGCTGTAAAAGTTTACTCTTGTGACTAGTAAAGAGATGCATGCTAATAGCTAACTGTTTAGTGGCATAAATACTTGTGTAGTATGCATGGCATTTTGGTTTGGAAAGTTGGTTAATAAGAGGATGTATGTTTTTAAAAGAAAGTTGGCTTGTTTGAATTGTTTTATAGCTTTCGCAAGTATTATGATGATTTTAGGGTTTTCGGATCGTCCGCGGTACAGAGGAGACTCCGTCCGTGTGTCGGGTCCGGGCTTGGCCTTTTGCTGGGTCGGGTCGGGGCGTGACACAACTCTCCGAGGAAGTCTAGCCCCCAAGCGAGAGAGGGATTTGGACAATGGTAGTCACGGTTGCACCGGCAAGCCTGATGCCTCCCGGTGTGCGTGAACGCTACCACGCCAGAATGAAAGGTCGTAACCTTGTATGCAATGCACATTTATGACATTTAATATATCACATTAGGAGGACAACAAAGTAGGTTGCCTCCGAGCAGTCATAAGATAGCACATTGACAAGCAAACACGCGAGGCATGATATAACAGGTAATTTCACTTGTAAAGCACATGGAGTTATATGAATATTGGGTGTCACGCCCCCACCCGACCTATAAGGTTAGACTAGGGTGTGATCTAAACATTCAAGTCATATAACTCATTTCGAAGTTCACGTAATCAAATAATAAGGTCATACAACATACAACGATGTTTACGTGGGACAGGGTGCAAGAATGGCCCACTTGTCAACATGTAATCATCGGAATCATATTTAGGGCTATAAGGGCAACTACGGGAAGCCTACTAATTACATAATTAAACACGATTATCATAGGATCAACACTTAGCGAGTTTACCTAGTCATTAGGGTTTCAATTCACGCTCACCCGTGTGATTAATCCTTAAGTTGTCACGTAATTAAACTCAAGCCATGCATTGATCAATTCAAACACCCTCAAACATTCAAAACAGTTCACACAACATCCAAGTGCCACAATCCCAAGCAATTAATACAACAAGAGAAGTTACAATAATTTTTCTAAGCATATCACTAGATGGAAACCTCACTGCAATGATCAATTTTCTCACAATCACTGAGACAAACAAACAATCTCCAATTCCAGTGAACAAAATGTCAAATTAAAGTTTAAGGAGTGAACTAAATTCAGAAACAAACCACACATCATTTGGAGTTCGGGTTCAAGAGTTATAGCCAAAACCGTGAGACTACGCAAAACTGTCCAGATTTGCACACATTTCAATACTTGTCATTGTTGAGGACCTTAGGCTCAGATTTAGCCTTAGTATATTTCTGACAAAAATGTCCAGAACTGAAAAATATAGCAGCACACCAAATTTCATGCATTTTGGATATCATTTACTAAGTCAAAACTGGTTCGTTTTACATGGACAGTGAATCTGCCAAAACCTGCTTCATTTTCCCAGATTTTCCAGATTTGGACACCTTTCAATGTTTTGCGATTTTGGGGACCGTAGAGTCAAAATTAGATTTGGCCTATTTCTGAAAAAAATTCTCAGAACTGGAAAAACTAGTCATCTACCAATTTTCATGCATTTTCAACACCATTTACCTAGTCAAATCCACCTCGCTCCAACAAGTCAGAAGGCTGTCACCTACGCGATTTCGCCTAGCTTCACATTCTAGCCAAATATCTTGGCATGCATGTTCACAAAAGCTCATGTACACACATATATCACAAGTACAGAGGTAAAATAGACATTTAAAGGCATGCATTTGGTTTTTGAAAGCTTTTCAAAAGAGTTTTAGCCCTCACCTTAGCAAGACAACAAGAAGATGCACAAGACTCTTGATGATGCACAAGGTCGACTCTTCTCCTTGCTTAGCCGAGAGACAACTTGAGATTTCTCTAATTCCTAGCTTAGTAACCATGTTCTTAGTATGTGCAAGTGGCTAGAGCAAAAGAAAATGAAATGGAAGCTAACAAACTCACCTAAGCCGAAATGAATGTGCTATGAGCTTGCATGTGCGACTTTTGCATTCTAGCTTGCTTGGTCGAGCTTCCTAGTAGCTTGCATGTCTTGAAGAACCTTTGGATGAAGAACTTAAGCTATGGAGTCTATAATTTCAGCTAGGGCCAAGAGAAAGAGGGAAGAAATGAGAGAGTGAGAGAAAAATGAGAGAAAGAAAGAAAGAATGAAAGAAAAATGAAAAGCTTGATGGGTTTGATGCTTGTGTAAGCCTAGGGCCTTGAAATTTCAGATTTTTGTGTCTTCAAGGAGCATAATTTTGAATCACCTAGCATGGGCACTTGCATATGTCGAGAATGGGTGCATTGGGTAGGGTTTTTGAGCCATTTTTTTTGTTTTGTGTCATAACATGTCATAGAATATCTAGGTATAGATTTTGAAATTGAAATGCATGCACAAAGGCTCCATGTGGTTGGCCAAGCTTGTGTTCAAATCTGAATTTTTTGTCTTATTTGAGCATTATTTAATTGAGTGCTTGGACTATACAAAAGAATAAAGAATAAAGAATAAGAATGTCTAGCTTTTGGTGCAATTTCGTCTTCTAGTGCATTGACTTAGCATTTTAATATTAGTTAGTGGAGTTTATAGGATTAATTAATGATCTAGTGCTTTGTGTAAGATGCTTTCTTGATTAACGTGTGGGCACCTTTTTCTAGGTCTAGGGCACGTACTACGAGGCGAATACACATTTTCCAAGTAATTGCACTCAACCCTAAATGTATGCACGTAATTCAATGCAAGGCATACAAAACGCAACACGACTCTTAAACCTAGGTCAAGGCTCGCAAATCTAGGTTAGGGCATACGAAACAAGGTATCGCACGCAAATCGAGGTCGGGCCTCACAGAAGTTGTCTTGCCCAAGGTGCCGTGGGATTCGGTAATAGAAATGTGGTGGATAAAGTATCTTGGAAACCCTAGCCAGGGCAAAAAAAATTGAAAATGGGGGGTGCAACACGAGGACTTCCCAGGGGGTCACCCATCCTAGTACTACTCACGCCCAAGCACGCTTAACTTCGGAGATCTGATGGCATTCGGTGCATTAGTGCTGGTATGATCCCACCCATCATGTTCTGGACTCAAATCCTTTATGTGTTGACGGTTCACAGTCCTAGCCCAGAGAGATGGCCCATTCAAAAGGCCTAATGGGCTTAACGACAACCCATTCACTTCAACAACGCAGCATCCTCGTAAGACGTGATATCAAAGCGTTGTAGGGCCCTCTAATGTCCTGCGAGTTAGGCTATCGTCCTTTTAACAGCTCACAACTTACGATCCGGGACGAAAAAACAGAGCAAAAGAAGAAAAGTGGCTCAAAATTAATGAAAACATTTAATTTTGGGCTCCAAAAATGGGTGCAGCTGAACAGGCTTACTGCCCTGTCGTAGAGCTCTCGGAGAGCTTTCCAACGGTATGCTGTGCGCTGCGTAACTCCTTACGGATCAAAAGTTATGGGCACCAGAGCGACGGAGACCTAGTCACAAGCCCTACGCTCTTGGTTTACGGACCCAGCCACTACATGAAGCGAAGTTGTCTTGCCCAAGGTGACGTGGGATTCGGTAATAGAAATATGGTGGATAAAGTATCTTGGCAACCCAAACCGGGGCCAAAAAAATGAAAAGGTAGGGTGCAACACGTGGACTTCCCAAGGGGTCGCCTATCCTTGTACTATTCTCGTCCAAGCACGCTTAACTTCGGAGTTATGATGGGATCCGGTGCATTAGTGCTGGTATGATCGCACCCGTCATGTTGAGGGCATAAATCCTTTATATGTTGACGGTTCACAGTCCCAGCCCAGAGAGATGGCCCAGTCAAACGGCCCAACCGGCTTAATGACAACCCACCCGCTTCAACAACGCAGTATATTCGTAAAACGTGATATCGACGCGTTGGAGGGCCCTATAATATATGGCGAGTTATGTTTTCTTCCTTTTAACAGCACACGACGTACGATCCAGGATGGAAAAACAGCGCAAAAGAAGAAAAGTATCCCGAAACTGATGAAAACGTTTGATTTTGGGCACCAAAAATAGGTGCAGCCGAGCAGGATTGTTGCCCCTATCATAGAGCTCTCAGAGAACTTTTCAACGGTATGCAGTGCGCCGCATAACTCCTTACGGATTAAAAGTTAGGGCACCGAAGCGACGGATACCTGGTCACAAGCCCAATGCCCTCGGTTTGCGGGCCCAGCCTCTATGTGATGCGAAGTTGTCTTGCACAAGGTGCCGTGGGATTCGGTAATAGAAATGTAGTGGATAAAGTATCTTGGCAACCCAAACCGGGGCAAAAAAAATTTAAAAGGTGGGGGAGGGGGGAAGGGGTGCAACACGAGGACTTCCCAAGGGGTCTCCCATCCTAGTACTACTCTCACCCAAGCACGATTAACTTCAGAGTTCTGATGGGATCCGGTGCATTAGTGCTGGTATGATCGCACTCGTCATGTTGTGGGCACATATCCTTTATGTGTTGACGGTTCACAGTCCTAGCCCAGAGAGATGGCCCATTCAAAAGGCCCAATGGGCTTAACGACAACCCATCCGCTTCAACAATGCAGCATCCTCACAAGACGTGATATGAACGCATTGTAGGGCCCACTAATGTACCGTGAGTTAGGGTGTCGTCCTTTTAACAGCTCATGACATACGATCCGAGATGGAAAAACATAGCAAAAGAAGAAAAGTAGCCCAAAACTGATGAAAATGTTCGATTTTGGGCTCCAAAATCGGGTGCAACAAAGCAGGATTGCTACCTTGTCGTAGAGCTCTCGGAAAGCTTTCCAAAAGTATGTTGTACGACGAGTAACTCTTTACGGATCAAAAGTTATAGGCAACGAAACGAGGGAGACCTAATCATAAGCCCTACGCCCTAGGTTTGCGGGTCCTGCCTCTACGAGAATTGAAGTTATCTTGCCCAAGGTGCCGTGGGATTTTGTAATAGAAATGTGGTGGATAAAGTATCTTGGCAACCCTAACTGGGGTAAAAAAAAATTAAAAAGGGGGGTACAACACGAGGACTTCCCAGGGGGTCACACATTCTAGTACTACTCTCGCCCAAGCATGCTTAACTTCGGAGTTCTGATGGGATCCGGTGCATTAGTGCTGGTATATTTACACCCGTCATGTTGAGGGCATAAATCCTTTATGTGTTGACGGTTCACAGTCCCAGCCTAGAGAGATGGCCCATTCAAAAGGCCGAATGGGCTTAACGACAACCCATCCGCTTCAACAACGCAGCATCCTTGTAAGACGTGATATCGACGCCTTGTAGGGCCCTATAATATCCAGGCGAGTTAGGTTGTCGGTCTTTTAACAGCTCACGAAGTACGATCCGGGGGGGAAAAACAGTGCAAAAGAAGAAAAGTGGCACGAAACTGATGAAAATGTTAGATTTTGGTCTCCGAAAACAAGCACAGCCGAGCAGGCTTGCTGCCCGCGTCGTAGAGCTCTCGGAGAGCTTTCCAACGGTATGCTGTGCGCCGCATAACGCCTTATGGATTAAAAGTTATGGGCAACAGAGCGACGGAGACCTGGTCACAAGCCCTACGCCCTCGGTTTGCAGACCCTGCCTCTACGTGAAGCTAAGTTGTCTTGCCCAAGGTCCCGTGGGATTCGATAATAGAAATGTGGTGGATAAAGTATCTTAGAACCTTAACCGGGGCAAACAAAATTTAAAAAGGGGTGCAACACGAGGACTTCCTAGGGGGTCACCCATCCTATTACTACTCTCGCCCAAGCACGCTTAACTTCGAAGTTCTTATGGGATCCGGTGCATTAGTTTTGGTATGATCGCACCCGCCATGTTGAGGGCATAAATCCTTTATGTGTTGACGGTTCACAGCCCCAACCCAGGGAGATGGCCCATTCAAAATGCCCAATCGGCTTAACGATAACCCATCTGCTTCAACAACGCAGCATCCTTGTAAGATGTGATATCGACGCGTTGTAGAGCCCTGTAATATCCCGGCGAGTTAGGTTGTCGTCCTTTTAACAACTCACGACATACGATCCGGGACGAAAAAATAGTGCAAAAGAAGAAAAGTTGCCCGAAACTGATGAAAACGTTCGCTTTTGGTCTCAGAAAATAAGCACAGCCGAGCAGGCTTGCTGCCCCCATCATAGAGCTCTCGGAGAGCTTTCCAACGGTATGCTGTGCGCCACATAACTCTTTACGGATTAAAATTATGGGCACCTGAGCGACGGAGACGTGGTTACAAGCCCAACGTCCTCGGTTTGCAGGCCCAGCCTCTACTTGAAGCGAAGTTGTCTTGCCCAAGGTGCCGTGGGATTCGGGATTAGAAATGTGGTGGATAAAGTATCTTGGCAACCTTAACCGGAGCAAAAAAAATTGAAAAAGGGGGTGTAACACGAGGACTTCCTAGTGGGTCACCTATCCTAGTACTACTCACACCCAAGCACGCTTAACTTCGGAGTTCTGATAGGATTCAATGCATTAGTGTTGTTATGATCGCACCTGTCATGTTGTGGGCACATATCCTTTATGTGTTGACGGTTCACAGTCCCAGTCCAGAGAGATGGCCCATTCAAAAGGCCCAATGGGCTTAACGACAACCCATCCACTTCAACAACGCAGCATCCTCGCAAGACGTGATATCGACGCTTTATAGGGCCCTCTAATGTCTAGAGAGTTAGGTTGTCGTCCTTTTAACAGCTCACGACGTACGATCCGGGACGAAAAAATAGAGCAAAAGAAGAAAAGTGGCCCAAAACTAATTAAAACATTTGAGTTTGGGCTCCAAAAACAGGCGCAACAAAGCAAGCTTGCTGCCCCCATCGTAGAGCTCTCGGAGAGCTTTCCCACGGCATGCTATGCGTCACGTAACTCCATACGGATTAAAAGTTATGGGCACTGAAGTGACGGAGACCCGATCACAAGCCCCACGCTATCGGTTTGCGGCCCCAGCCTCTACGTGAAGCGAAGTTGTCTTGCCCAAGGTGCCGTGCGATTCGGTAATAGAAATGTGGTGGATAAAGTATCTTGGCAACCCTAACCTGGGTAAAAAAAATTGAAAAGGGGGGGTGCAACACGAGGACTTCCTACGGGGTCACCCATCATAGAACTACTCTCGCCCAAGCACGCTTAACTTCGGAGTTCTGATGGGATCCGGTGCATTAGTGCTGGTATGATCGCACCCATCTTGTTGTGGGCACAAATCCTTTATGTGTTGACGGTTCATAGTCCCAGCCCAGAGAGATGGCTCATTCAAAAGGCCCAATGGGCTTAACGACAACCCATCTGCTTCAACAACGCAGCATCCTCGCAAGACGTGATATCGATGCATTATAGGGCCCTCTAATGTCTTGCGAGTTAGGTTGTCGTCCTTTTAACAGCTGACGACGTACGATCCGGGACGAAAAAACAGAGCAAAAGAAGAAAAGTAGCCCGAAACTGATGAAAACGTTCAATTTTGGGCTCTGAAAATAGGCGCAGCAAAGCAAGTTTGCTGCCCCCGTCGTAGAGCTCTCGAAGAGCTTTCCAACGGTATGTTGTGCGTCACGTAACTCCTTACGGATTAAAAGTTATGGGCACGGAAGCGACGGAGACCCGGTCACATGCCCCATGCCGTCGGTTTGCGGCCCCAGCCTCTATGTGAAGCGAAGTTGTCTTGCCCAAGGTGCCGTGCAATTTGGTAATAGAAATGTGGTGGATAAAGTATCTTGGCAACCCTAATTGGGGCAAAAAAATTGAAAAGGGGGGGTACAACACGAGGACTTCCCAGGGAGTCACCCATCCTAGTACTACTCTCGCCCAAGTACGCTTAACTTCGGAGTTCTGATTGGATCCGGTGCATTAGTGTTGGTATGATTGCACTCGTCTTGTTGTGGGCACAATTCGTTTATGTGTTGACGGTTCACAGTCCTAGCCTAGAGAGATGGCCCATTCAAAAGGCCCAATGGGCTTGACAACAACCCATCCGCTTCAACAACGCAGCATCCTCGCAAGACGTGATATCGATGTGTTGTAAGGCCCTCTAATGTCCTGCGAGTTAGGTTGTCGTCCTTTTATCAGCTCACGACGTACGATCCGGGATGAAAAAACAGAGAAAAAGAAGAAAAGTGGCCTGAAACTAATAAAAACGTTTGATTTTGGGCTCCAAAAATGGGCGCAGCCGAGCAGGCTTGCTACCCCCGTCGTAGAGCTGTCGGAGTGCTTTCCAACGGTATGCTATGCGCCGCGTAACTCCTTACAGGGTAAAAGTTATGGGTACCGGAGCGATGGAGACCTGGTCACAAGCCCCACGCCCTCGGTTTACGGGCCTAGCCTCTACGTGAATCGAAGTTGTGAGGCCCGACCTCGATTTGCATGTGATACCTCGTTTCATGTGCCCTAACTTAGATTTGTGTGCCTTGACCTAGGTTTAAGAGTTGTGTTTCGTTTTTTGTGCCTTGTATTGAATTACGCGCATACATTTAGGGTTGCGTGCATTTACTTAGGAAACGTGCATTTGTCTCGTAGTTCGTGCCTTACCTCGTAGTTCATGCCTTATCTTGTAGTGCGTGCCCTAGACCTAGGTAAGCGTGCCCACACGCTAATCAAGAAAGCATCTGACACAAAGCACTAGATCATTAATTAATCCTACAAACTCCACTAACTAATATTAAAATGCTAATTCTACTCATTAGAAGACGAAATTGCACCAAAAGCTAAGCATTCTTTATTCTTTATTCCTTATTCTTTGCACATCCCAAACACACAATATTATATTGCTCAACCAAGACAAAAATTCAGAATCTTGCACAAGCTTGGCCGACTACATGGAGCCTTTGACAAAGCATTGCAATTTCAAAATTTATACCTAGATATTCTATGACAAGCTCATGACACAAAGCATAAAAAAATGACTCAAAATCCTACCCAATGCAATAAAATCTCGACCCACTCACTTGCCCTTGCTAGACAATTCAAAAACATGCTCCTTAAAGACACAAATTCTGAATTTTGCAAGCCCTAGGCCGACATATGCATCAAATTCTTCAAGCCTTTCATTTTCTTTCATTCTTTCTCTCTTTCTCTCATTCTTTCTCTCATTTCTCTCTCTCTCTCTCGGCCCTAGCTGCAATTATAGACTCCATAGCTTAAGTTCATTATCCAAAGGTTCTTCAAGACATGCAAGTTACTAAGGAACTCGACCAAGCAAGCTAGAATGCAAAAAGACACACATACAAGCTCATAGAACCTTCATTCGGCTTAGGTAAGTTTAATAGCTCCTATTTCATTTTCTTTTTGTTCTAGCCACTTGCAAATACTAAGAACATGGTTACTAAGCTAGGAAATTGGAGAATCTCAAGTTGTCTCTCTGCTAAGCAAGGAAAAAGGACGACCTTGTGCTTTATCAAGAGCTTTGTGCACCTTCATTGTTGTCTTGCTAAGGTGAGGGCTAAAACTCTTTTGAAAAGCTTTCAAAAACCACATGCATGCCTTTAAATGTCTATTTTTACCTCTGTACTTGTGATATATGTGTGTACATGAGCTTTTGTGAGCATGCATGGCAAGATATTTGGCTAGAATATGAAGATAGGTGAAATCGCATAAATGGACAGTCTTCTGACTTGTTGGAACGAAGTGATTTTGACCAGGTAAATGATGTTAGAAATATGTGAAAATTGGCAGATAACCAGTTTTGCCAGTTCTGAGAATTTTTCGTAGAAATAGGCCAAAGCCAATTTTGACTCTAAAGTCCCCAAAATGGCAAAACATTGAAAGGTGTCCAAACCTGGAAATCTGGGAAAATGAAGCAGGTTTTGGCAGATTCACTGTCCTTGTAGAACGAACCAGTTTTGACATAGTAAATGATATCAAAAATGCATGAAATTTAGTGTTCTTCTATATTTTTCAGTTCGGGACATTTTTGTCAGAAATAGACTAAGACTAAATCTGACCCTAAGGTCCACAAAAACGACAAGTATTGAAATGTGTGCAAATCTGGACAGTTTCGCGTAGTCTCATGGTTTTGGCTATAACTCTTGAATCCGAACTCCAAATGATGCAAGGTTTGTTTCTGAATTTAGTTCAATCCTTAAGCTTTAATTTGAAATTTTGTTCACTGGAATTGGAGATTGTTTGCTTGTCTCAACGATTGTGAGAAAACAGTCCATTCAGTGAGGTTTTCATCTAGTGATATGCTTTGAAAATTATTGTAACTTCTCTTGTTGTATTAAATGCTTGGGATTGTGGCACTCGGATGTTGTGTGGACTGTTTTGAATGCTTAATGGTGTTTGAATTAATCAATGCATGGCTTGAGTTTAATTACGTGACAACTTAGGGCTTAATCGCACGGGTGAGCATGAATTGAAACCCTAATGACTAGGAAAACTCGCTAAGTGTTGATCCTATGCATATCGTGTTTAATTATGTGATTAGTAGGCTGCCCGTAGTTGCCTTTATAGCCCTAAATGTGGTTCTGATGATTACATGTTGACAAGTAGGCCTTTCTTGCACCCGGTCCCACGTAAACGTCGTTGCATGTTGTATGAGTTATATGACTTGATTTACATGCGTTACATGGCTGCCCGTTTAATATTCATATAACTCCATGTGCTTTACAAGTGAAATTACCTATCATATCGTGCCTCGCGTGTTTATTTGTCAATGTGCAATCATATGACTGCTCGGAGGCAACCTACTTTGTTGTCCTCCTAATGTGATATATTAAATGTCATAAATGTGTATTGCATACAAGGTTGAAACTTTCATTCTGGCGTGGTAGCGTTTCAAGCACACCGGGCGGCATCAGGCTTGCTGGTGCAACCGTGACTACCATTGTCCAATTCCCCCTCTCGCTTGGGGGCTAGACTTCCTCGGAGAGTTGGGTCGTAGGATTTCAGGGTACATCCGGAGTACACCCATTTGGCGTGATAAGGGGATGATTTGAAGTTGGCCGCAACAACTGATACTGGAAATGAACTGAGAGCAAAAGCTCACCGTATCCTTTTCACTATGTGTATAAGTACTCTCGCTTGGTTCCTTAAGGACCTCGGGGAGGAAAGACGGGTAATTGTGTTCTTTTACTTTTATATTACAGTATGAACTTACTTGTGATATATGTCATGCTTGCAAAGGGTTTTCATAAGTTGAACCGGAAAAAAGAGTTTCAAAACTTATTTCTCATTCCCCCTCGCTGAGTTCATAAGGACTCATCCTATTTTATCATCTTAGGTGAAGAAGACCAGGAATAGGTACCTGAGGATAACGTGCCTATTGATGACTCCTTGGAATGATTGCTTGCCCTACGTGCCTTAGTTGACTATGGCCATTTTGTGAACGATATGTTGCTTGAAGACTATTTCTTATGTTGCTTGTTATTGTATTGTAAATCACCCCCGTTGTAATTTGGGGTCTAATTTTGGGTTGTATTGATCATAACTAGATAGACTCTCTTATGGTTGTTTTTGCTATCGCTACTAGTTAGTATCTATCGCAGGCTTAAGAAGTATCAGGTAAAGGATTAAGTAAAATGAATCTATCCAATCTTAAGCAGATACTAATTAGTAAGCTAAGATCAACAGGTACTTTTGTAACAAGTATTGACAAACAAACGAGACATAGTATCATGCTAGGTTGTTAATCAAACGAGACTTCGAGTTAACTAGTAGGCGTTTCGACTTGTGATAAATAGTAATCTTAGGTGGAAATGAAGTTGAGATTGAAGGGTTGGAGGCCTTTAGAAAATTAGGTCAAACCAAAGAGCCCAATTACAGCCGTTATGCTGTCGGTTTTTCAGAGAATTTGTGGATTTTAGACTAAACGTTAAGTGTCAAACTTTAATGAACGATTAAGTACGTGATACGATATGAATGTTTAGATCACACCCTAGTCTAACCTTTACAGGTCGGGTTGGGGCCTGATAGAAGTTGTCTTGCCCAAGGGACCGTGGGATTCGGTAATAGAAATGTGGTGGATAATGTATCTTGGCAACCCTAACCGGGGCAAAAAAATTTGAAAAGCGGGGGTACAACACGAGGACTTCCCAGGGGGTTACCCATCCTAGTACTACTCTGGCCCAAGCACGCTTAACTTCGGAGTTCTGATGGGATCCAATGCATTAGTGCTGGTATGATCGCACCCATCATGTAGAGGGCACAAATCCTTTATGTGTTGACAGTTCACAGTCCCAGCCCTGAAAGATGGCCCAATCAAAAGGCCCAACGGTCTTAACGACAACCCATCTGTTTCAACAACGCAGCATCTTCGTAAGACGTGATATCGATGCATTGTAGGGCCCTCTAACGTCCCGTTATTTAGGTTGTCGTCCTTTTAACAACTCAAGACGTACGATCAGGGATGGAAAAATAGAGCAAAAGAAGAAAAGTGGCCCGAAACTGATGAAAACATTCGATTTTGAGCTCCAAAAATTGGCGCAGCAGAGCACGCTTGCTGCCCCCATCGTAGAGCTCTTGGAGAGCTTTCCAACAGTATGCTGTGTGCCGCGTAACTCCTTACGGATCAAAAGTTATGCGCACCGGAGTGACAGAGACCTTTTCACAAGCCCCATGCCCTTGGTTTGCGGGCCCAGCCTCTACGTGAAGCGAAGTTGCCTTGCTCAAGGTGCCGTGGGATTCGGTAATAGAAATGTGGTAGATAATGTATCTTGGCAACCCTAACCGGGGCAAAAAAAATTGAAAAGCGGGGGTGCAACACGAGGACTTCCCAAGGGGGTCACCCATCGTATTACTACTCTTACCCAAGCACGCTTAATGTCGGAGTTCTAATGGGATCCGGTGCATTAGTGCTGGTATGATCACACCCGTCATGTTGTGGGCACAATTTCTTTATGTGTTGACGGTTCACAGTCCTAGCCCAGAGAGATGGCCCATTCAAAAGGCCCAATGGTCTTAACGACAAACCATCCGCTTCAACAACGCAACATCCTCACAAGACGTGATATCGACGCATTGTAGGGGCCTCTAACGTCCCGTTAGTTAGGTTGTCGTCCTTTTAACAACTCACGACGTACGATCAGGGATGGAAAAACATAGCAAAAGAAGAAAAGTGACCAAAACTAATGAAAACATTCAATTTTGAGCTCCAAAGACTGGCGCAGCAGAGCACGCTTGCTGCCCTTAATGTAGAGCTCTCGGAGAGCTTTCCAACGGTATGCTGTGCGCTGCGTAACTCATTACGGATCAAAAGTTATGGGCACCAGAGCAATGGAGACCTGGTCACAAGCCATACGCCCTCAGTTTGCGGGCCCAGCCTCTACATGAAGCGAAGTTGTCTTGCCCAAGGTGCCGTAGGGTTCGGTAATAGAAATGTGGTGGATAAAGTATCTTGGCAACCCTAACCGGGGCAAAAAATATTGAAATAGGGGGTGCAACATGAGGACATCCTAGTACTACTCTCCCCCAAGCACGCTTAACTTCGTAGTTCTGATGAGATCCAGTGCATTAGTGCTGGTATGATCGCACCTGTCATGTTGAGGGCACAAATCCATTATGTGTTGACGGTTCACAGTCCCAGCCCAGAGAAATGGCCCATTCAAAAGGCCAAATGGGCTTAACGACAACCCATCCGCTTCAAGAATGCAGCATCCTTGTAAGACGGGATATCGACGTGTTGTAGGACCCTATAATATCCCGGAAGTTAGGTTGTCATCCTTTTAACTGCTCACGACGTACGATCCGAGTCGGAAAAATAGAGCAAAAGAAGAAAAGTGGCCCAAAATTGATGAAAACGTTCGATTTTGGACTCCGAAAACAGGCGCAGCAGAGCACACTTGCTGCTTCCGTCGTAGAGCTCTCGAAGAGCTTTCCAACGGTATGCTATGCGTGGCGTAACTCCTTACGAATTAAAAGTTATGGGCACTAGAGCGACGGAGACCAGGTCACAAGCCCCACGCCCTCGGTTAGCGGGCCCAGCCTTTACGTGAAGCAAAGTTGTCTTGTCCAAGGTGCCGTGGGATTCGGTAATAGAAACATGGCGGATAAAGTATCTTGGCAACCCTAACCGGGGCAAAACAAATTGAAAAGAGGGGTGCAACACGAGGACTTCCCAAGGGGTCACCCATCTTAGTACTACTCTCGCCCAAGCACGCTTAACTTCGGAGTTCTGATTGGATCTGGTGCATTAGTGCTGGTAGGATCGCACCAGTCATGTTGTGGGCATAAATCCTTTATGTGTTGACGGTTCACAGTACCAGCCCAGAGAGATGGCCCATTCAAAAGGTGCAATGGGCTTAACGACCACCCATCCGTTTCAACAATGCAGCATCCTCGCAAGACGTGATATCGATGAATTGTAGGGCCCTCTAATGTCCCGCGAGATAGGTTGTCGTCCTTTTAACAGCTAACGACATATGATCCGGGATGGAAAAACAGAGCAAAAGAAGAAAAGTGGCCTAAAACTGACGAAAACATTCGATTTTGGGCTCTGAAAATAGGCACAGCCAAGCAAGCTTGCTACCCCCGTCGTAGAGCCCTCAAAGAGCTTTCCAACGGTATGTTGTGCGCTTCGTAACTCCTTACGGATTAAAAGTTATGGCCACCAGAGCGATGGAGACTTGGTCACAAGCCCAACGCCCTCGGTTTGCGGGCCCAACCTCTACATGAAGTGAAATTGTCTTGTCCAAGGTGCCGTTGGATTCGGAAATAGAAATGTGGTGGATAAAGTATCTTGGCAACCCTAACCGAGGCAAAAAAAATTGAAAAGCTGGGGTACAACATGAGGACTTTCCAGGGGGTTACCCATCCTAGTAATAATCTCGCCCATGCACGCTTAACTTCGGAGTTCTGATGGGATCCGGTGCATTAATGCTGGTACGATCACACCCGTCATGTTGAGGGCAAAAATCCCTTATGTGTTGACGGTTCACAGTCCCAGCCCAGAGAGATAGCCCATTCAAAAGGCCTATTGGGCTTAACGACAACCCATCCGCTTCAACAACGCAGCATCCCCACAAGGTGAGATATCGACTCGTTGAAGGGCCCTCTACTGTCCCGCGAGTTAGGTTACCGTCCCTTTTGCGGCTCACGACGTACGATCTAAGACCGAAAAATAGAGCAAAAGAAGAAAAGTGGCCCAAAATTGATGAAAGCGTTCGATTTTTGGCTCTGAAAATAGGCGCAGCCAAGCAGGCTTGCTGCCCCGTCGTAGAGCTCTCGGAGAGCTTTCCAACGGTATGCTATGCGTTGCATAACTCCTTACGGATTAAAAGTTATGGGCACCGGAGCGACGGAGACCAGGTCACAAGCCCCACGCCCTCGGTTTGCGGGCCCAGCCTTTACGTGAAGTGAAGTTGTCTTGCCCAAGGTGCCGTGGGATTTGGCAATAAAAATGTGGTGAATAAAGTATCTTGGCAACCCAAACTGGGGCAAAAAAATTGAAAATGGGGGGTGCAACACGAGGACTTCCCTGGAGGTCACCCATCCTAGTACTACTGTCGCCCAAGCACGCTTAACTTCGGAGTTCTGATGGGATCCGATGCATTAATGCTGGTATGATCGCACCCGTCATGTTGTGGGAACAAATCCTTTATGTGTTGATGGTGCGCAGTCCCTGCCCAGAGATATGGCCCATTCAAAAGGCCCAGTGGGCTTAATTGCGGGCCCAGCCTTTACGTGAAGTGAAGTTGTCTTGCCCAAGGTGCCGTGGGATTTGGCAATAAAAATGTGGTGAATAAAGTATCTTGGCAACCCAAACTGGGGCAAAAAAATTGAAAATGGGGGGTGCAACACGAGGACTTCCCTGGAGGTCACCCATCCTAGTACTACTGTCGCCCAAGCACGCTTAACTTCGGAGTTCTGATGGGATCCGATGCATTAGTGCTGGTATGATCGCACCCGTCATGTTGTGGGAACAAATCCTTTATGTGTTGATGGTTCACAGTCCCTGCCCAGAGATATGGCCCATTCAAAAGGCCCAATGGGCTTAATTGCGGGCCCAGCCTTTACGTGAAGTGAAGTTGTCTTGCCCAAGGTGCCGTGGGATTTGGCAATAAAAATGTGGTGAATAAAGTATCTTGGCAACCCAAACTGGGGCAAAAAAATTGAAAATGGGGGGTGGAACACGAGGACTTCCCTAGAGGTCACCCATCCTAGTACTACTGTCGCCCAAGCACGCTTAACTTCGGAGTTCTGATGGGATCCGATGCATTAATGCTGGTATGATCGCACCCGTCATGTTGTGGGAACAAATCCTTTATGTGTTGATGGTTCACAGTCCCTGCCCAGAGATATGGCCCATTCAAAAGGCCCAATGGGCTTAACGACAACCCATCCTCTTCAACAACGCAACATCCTCACAAGACGTGATATCGACGCATTGTAGGGCCCTCTAATGTCCCGCAAGTTACGTTGTCGTCCTTTTAAGAACTAATGACGTACGATCCAAGACGAAAAATAGAGGAAAAGCAGAAAAGTGGCCCGAAACTGATGGAAGACATTCGATTTTCGGCTCCAAAAATAGGCACAGCCAAGCAAGCTTGCTGCCCCCGTCGTAGAGCTCTCAGAGAGTTTTCAAACGGTATGTTGTGCGCCTCGTAACTCCTTACGAATTAAAAGTTATGGGCACCAGAGCGACGGAGACATGGTCACAAGCCCCATGCCCTCGATTTACGGGCCCAGCCTCTACGTGATGTGAAGTTGTCTTGCCCAAGGTGCTGTGGGATTCAGTAATAGAAATGTGGTGGATAATGTATCTAGGCAACCCTAACCGGGGCAAAAAAATTGAAAAGCGGGGGTGCAACACGAGGACTTCCCAGGGGGTCACCCATCTTACTACTACTCTCGCCCAAGCACGCTTAACTTCAGAGTTCTGATGGGATCCAAAGCATTAGTGCTGGTATGATTGCACATGTCATGTTGTGGACACAAATCCTTTATGTGTTGAAGGCTCACAGTCCTAGTGCAGAGAGATGGCCCATTCAAAAGGCCCAATGGGCTTAACGGCAACCCATCCGCTTCAACAACGCAGCATCCTTGCAAGACGTGATATCAACGCGTTGTAGGGCCCTCTGATGTCACACCCCAACCCGGCCTATAAAGGTTAGACTAGGGTGTGATCTAAACATTCAAGTCATATCTTATACTTAATCATTCAAGAAAGTTTAACACTTACGTTCGAGCCTAAACTCTATAATTTTTCGGAAAACCGACAGCACAACGGCTGTAATTGGGCTCTTCGGTTTGACCTAATTCTCTATACGCCTCAATTTTCCAATCACAATTTCATTTCCAACTAAGATTACTATTTACCATCAATTGAAATGCCTACTGGTTATCTCAAAGTCTCGTTTGATTAATAACCTAGCATGATACTATGTCTTGTTTGTTTGTTAATCCTTGTTACAAACGTACCTGTTGATCTTAGCTTATCAATGAGTACCTGCTTAAGATTGGATGGGTTCATTTTACTTAATCCTTACCTGATACTTCATAATCCTATGATAGATACTAGCTAATAACGATAGCAAAACGAACATAGTAGTGTCTATCTAGTTGTTATCAGTACAAGCCAAAATTAGACCCCAAATTACAATAGGGGTCTTTTACAATACAACAACAAACATCATAAGAAATGAAATAGTCTTCAAGCAACATAGTTTTCACAAATGGCCATAATCAAGCAAGGCACGTAGGACAGGCAATCATTCCAAGGAATCGTCGTTAGGCACGTCATCCTCGGGTACCTGTTCTTGATCTTCTTCAACTGAGATGATAAAAGAGGTGAGTCCTTATGAACTCAGCGAGGGGGAACAAGAAATAGGTTTTGAAACTCATTTTCCAGTTCAACTTATGAAAACCCTTTTTGCAAGCATGAATATATCACAAGTAAGTACATAACATGATATAAAAGTAAAGGAACACAATTACCCGTCTTTCCTCCCCGAGGTCCTCTAGGAACCAAGCGAGAGTACTTATACAGATAGTGAAAAGGATACGGTGAGCTTTTGCTCTCAGTTCATGTCAGTATCAGTTGTTGCGGCCGACTTTAAATCATCCCCTTATCACGCCAAATGGGTGTACTCCGGATGTACCCCGAAATTCTACGACCCAACTCTCCGAGGAAGTCTAGCCCCCAAGCGAGAGAGGGAATTGGACAATGGTAGTCACGGTTGCACCAGAAAGCCCGATGTTGCCCGGTGTGCGTGAACGCTACCACGCCAGAATGAAAGGTTACAACCTTGTATGCAATGCACATTTATGACATTTAATATATCACATTAGGAGGACAACAAAGTAGGTTGCCTCCGAGTAGTCATAAGATTGCACATTGACAAGTAAACAAGCGAGGCACGATAAGACAAGTAATTTCACTTGAAAGGCACAAGGAGTTATATGAACATTAAACGGGAAGCCATGTAACGCATGTAAATCAAGTCATACAACTCATTTCAAGGTTCACGTAATCAAATAATAAGATTATTCATCATGCAACGACATCTATGTGGGACCAGGTGCAAAAAAAGCCTACTTATCAACATGTAATCATCGAAAGCATATTTAGGGCTACAAGGGCAACTACGGGCAGCCTACTAAACACATGATCAAACACTACATCCAAAGGATCGACACTTAGCAAGTTTACCTAGATACTAGGGTTCCAATTCGTGCTTACCCATGCGATTAAGCCCCAAGTCATCTCAAGATCAAACTCAAGCCATGCATCGATTAATTCAAACACCCTCAAGTATTCAAAACAGTCCACACAACATCCCAATGCTACAATCCCAAGCATTTAATACAACAAGAGAAGCTACAATAATTTTTCTAAGCATATCACTAAGTGAAACCCTCACTGCAATGGACTATTTTCTCACAACCATTAAGACAAGCAAACAATCTCCAATTCCAGTGAATAAGATTTCAAATTAAAGCTTAAGGAGTGAACTAAATTCTGAAACAAACCTCACTTCATTTGGAGTTCTTGTTCAATAATTATAACCAAAACAGTAAGACTGCACAAAACTGTCCAGATTTGCACACATTTCAATACTTGTCATTTTTTAGGGCCTTAGGGTCAGATTTAGCCTTAGTCCATTTCTGACAAAAATGTCCAGAACTGAAAAATATATTTTTACACCAAATTTCATGTATTTGGAATATCATTTACTAAGTCAAAACTGGTTCGTTCTACAAGGTCAGTGAATCTGCCAAAACTTGCTTCATTTTTCCAGACTTTCCAGATTTGGACACATTTTAATAATTAGCCATTTTGAGGACCTTAGAATCAAAATTATCTTTGGCCTATTTCTTCTAAAAGTGTTAAGAACTGGAAAAAATAGTTACCTACCAATTTTCACGCATTTTAAACATCGTTTACCTAGCCAAAATCACCTCGTACCAACAAGACAGAAAGCTGTCACATGCACGATTTCATCTATCATCACATTCTAGCCCAAAATCTTGCCATGCATGGTTATAAAAGCTTATGAACACACATATATCTTAAGTACAAAAGTAAAGATAGACATTTAAGGGCATGCATGTTGTTTTTTGAAAGATTTTCAAGAAGTTTCAGCCCTCACCTTAGCAAAACAACAAGAAGATGCACAAGACTTTTGGTGAAGCACAAAGTTGACCTTTTTCCTTGCTTAGCCAAGACACCACTCGATTTTTCTCAAATTTCCTAGCTTAGTAACCAAGTTCTTAGTAGGTGCATGTGGTTAGAACAAGAAGAAAAGAAATGGAAGCTAGCAAACTCACCTAAGCCGAAATGGAGATTCAAAGAGCTTGCATGTGTGTTTCTTGCAACCTAGCTTGCTTAGTCGAGCTCCCTAGCTTCTTGCATGCCTTGATGAACCATGGAGTGATGAAGATAAGCTATGGAGTGTAGAAACTCAGCCAAGGCAGAGAGAGAGAGAGAGAAGGATGAGAGGGAGAGAGAAGAATGAGAGGAAATGAGAGAAATGAAAGAAAAATAAAAGCTTTTGCAAGGTTTGAAGCATGTGTCGGCCTTGAGCTTTGCAATTTCAGATTTTTGTGTCTTCAAGGAGTATAATTTGAAGTGTTTAGCATGGGCAAGGAGCTTATGTCGAGATTGGTGGAGCTTGGTAGAGTTTTTGATCTATTTTTTTATTGCTTTGTGTCTTTAGTTGTCATAGAATTGTCTAGGTTCAATTTGAATTATGCAAAGCAAGCACAAAGCACACAAGGTGGTCGGCCAAGGCATGAAAAATGCTGAATCTTTGTCATCTTTTGAGCATTATTTAATTGTGTGTTTGGAAAGTGCAAAAGAATAAGGAATAAAGAATAAGAATGTCTAGCTTTTGGTGCAATTTCGTCTTCTAGTGGGTTGAATTAGTAATTTAATATTAGTTAGTGGGATTTGTAGGCTTAATTAATGACCTAGTGCTTCGTATAAGATGCTTTCTTGATTAGCGTGAGGGCACGTTTTCCTAGGTCAAGGGCACATATTATGAGGTAGGGCACGAACTACGAGATGAATGCATGTTTCCCAAATAAATGTACACAACTCCAAATGAATGCACGTAATTCAATGCAAGGCACAGAAAACGAAACACAATTCTTAAACCTAGGTCAAGGTACGTAAATCTAGGTTAGGGCACACGAAACGAGGTATCGTATGCAAATCGAGGTCAGGCATCACACTCATGTCCAGCGAGTTAGGTTGTCGTCCTTTTAACAGCTAACAACGTACGATCCGGGACGGAAAAACAGAGCAAAAGAAGAAAAGTGGCTCGAAACTGATGAAAACATTCAATTTTGGGCTCCAAAAATAGGCACAACCGAGCAGGCTTGCGGCCTCCGTCGTAAACCTCTCGGAGAGCTTTCCAACGGTATACTGTTCGCCTCATAACGCCTTATGGATTAAAAGTTATGGGCACCAGAGCGACGGAGACCTGGTCACAAGCCCCACGCCCTCGGTTTGCGGGCCCAGCCTCTACGTGAAGCAAAGTTGTCTTACCCAAGATGCCGTCGGATTCGGTAATAGAAATGCGGTGGATAATGTATCTTGGCAACCCTAACTGGGAAAAAAAATTGAAAAGCGGGCGTGCAACACGAGGACTTCTTAGGGGGTCACCCATCCTAGTACTACTCTCCTCCAAGCACGCTTAACTTCGAAGTTCTGATGGGATCTGGTACATTAGTGCTGGTATGATCGCACCCGTCATGTTGAGGGCAGAAATCCTTTATGTGTTGACGGTTCACAGTCCTAGCCTAGAGAGTTGGCCCATTCAAAAGGCCCAATGGGCTTAACGACAACCCATCCGCTTCAACAATGTAGCATACTCGTAAGATGTGATATCGATGCGTTGTAGGACCCTATAATATCCTGCGAGTTAGGTTGTCATACTTTTAACAACTCACGACGTACGATCCGAGATGGAAAAACATAGCAAAAGAAGAAAAGTGGCTCTAAACTGATGAAAACGTTGAATTTTTGGTCTGAAAACAGGCGTAGCCGATCAAGCTTGCTGCCCCCATCGTAGAGCTCTCGTAGAGCTTTCCAACGGTATGCTGTACGCTGCGCAACTCCTTACAGATCAAAAGTTACGTGCACCGGAGCGACAGAGACCTGGTCACAAGCCCTACGCCCTCGGTTTGCGGGTCCAACCTCTACGTGAAGTGAAGTTGTCTTGCCCAAGGTGCCGTGGGATTCGGTAATAGAAATATGGTGGACAAAGTAACTTGGTAACCCTAACCGGGGCAAAAAAAATTGAAAAAGGGGGTGCAACACAAGGACTTCCAAGGGGGTCACCCATCCTAGTACTACTCTCGCCCAAGCACACTTAACTTCGGAGTTCTGATGGGATCTGGTGCATTGGTGCTGGTATGATCGCACCCGTCATGTTGATGGCACAAATCCTTTCTGTGTTGACGGTTCACAGTCCCAGCCCAGAGAGAAGGCCCATTCAAAAGGGCCAATGGGCTTAACGACAATCAATCCGCTTCAACAATGCAGCATCCATGCAAGACGTGATATCGACGCGTTGTAGGGCCCTCTAATGTCCCGCGAGTTAGGTTGTCGTCCTTTTAACAGCTCACGACGTACGATCCGGGACGGAAAAACAGAGCAAAAGAAGAAAAGTGGCTCGAAACTGATGAAAACGTTCAATTTTAGTCTCCAAAAATAGGCACAGCCGAGTAGGCTTGCGGCCCGCGTCGTAGAGCTCTCGGAGAGCTTTCCAACGGTATACTGTTCGCCTCATAACGCCTTACGGATTAAAAGTTATGGGCACCAGAGCGACGGAGACCTGGTCACAAGCCCCACGCCCTCGGTTTGCGGGCCCAGCCTCTACGTGAAGCGAAGTTGTCTTACCCAAGATGCCGTCGGATTCGGTAATAGAAATGCGGTGGATAATGTATCTTGGCAACCCTAACTGGGAAAAAAAAATTCAAAAGCGGGCGTGCAACACGAGGACTTCTTAGGGGGTCACCCATCCTAGTACTACTCTCCTCCAAGCACGCTTAACTTCGAAGTTCTGATGGGATCCGGTACATTAGTGCTGGTATGATCGCACCCGTCATGTTGAGGGCAGAAATCCTTTATGTGTTGACGGTTCACAGTCCCAGCCCAGAGAGTTGGCCCATTCAAAAGGCCCAATGGGCTTAACGACAACCCATCCGCTTCAACAATGCAGCATACTCGTAAGATGTGATATCGATGCGTTGTAGGACCCTATAATATCCAGCAAGTTAGGTTGTCATACTTTTAACAACTCACGACGTACGATCCGAGATGGAAAAACATAGCAAAAGAAGAAAAGTGGCTCTAAACTGATGAAAACGTTGAATTTTCGGTCTGAAAACAGGCACAGCCGATCAAGCTTGCTGCCCCCATCGTAGAGCTCTCGTAGAGCTTTCCAACGGTATGCTGTACGCTGCGCAACTCCTTACGGAACAAAAGTTACGTGCACCGGAGCGACAGAGACCTGGTCACAAGCCCTACGCCCTCGGTTTGTGGGTCCAACCTCTACGTGAAGTGAAGTTGTCTTGCCCAAGGTGCCGTGGGATTCGGTAATAGAAATATGGTGGATAAAGTAACATGGCAACCCTAACCGGGGCAAAAAAAATTGAAAAATGGGGTGCAACACGAGGACTTCCAAGGGGGTCACCCATCCTAGTACTACTCTCGCCCAAGCACACTTAACTTCGGAGTTCTGATGGGATATGGTGCATTGGTGCTGGTATGATCGCACCCGTCATGTTGAGGGCACAAATCATTTATGTGTTGACGGTTCACAGTCCCAGCCCAGAGAGAAGGCCCATTCAAAAGGCCCAATGGGCTTAACGACAATCCATCCACTTCAACAATGCAGCATCCACCCAAGACGTGATATCGACGCATTGTAGGGCCCTCTAATGTCCCGTGAGTTAGGTTGTCGTCCTTTTAACAGCTCACGACGTATGATCCGGGACGGAAAAACAGAGCAAAAGAAGAAAAGTGGCTCGAAACTGATGAAAACGTTCAATTTTGGGCTCCAAAAATAGGCACAGCCGAGCAAGCTTGCGGCCCCCGTCGTAGAGCTCTCGGAGAGCTTTCCAACGGTATGTTGTGCGTCACGTAACTCATTACGGATTAAAAGTTATGGGCACCGGAGCGACAGAGACCTAGTCACGAGCCCCAGACCTAGTCAGCAGCCCCACTCACTCGGTTTGCGGGCCCAGCCTCTACGTGAAGCAAAGTTGTGGGATTCAGTAATAGAAATGTGGTGGATAAAGTATCTTGGCAACCCTAACCGTGGCAAAAAAAATTAAAAAAGGGGGTGCAACACGAGGACTTCCCAGGGGGTAACCCATCCTAGTACTACTCTCGCCCAAGCACACTTAACTTCGGAGTTCTGATGGGATCTACCCGTCATGTTGTGGGCACAAATCTTTTATTTGCTGATGGTTCACAGTCCCAGCCCACAGAGATAGCCCATTCAAAAAGCCCAATGGGCTTAACGATAACCCATCCGCTTCAACAACGTAGCATCCTCGGAAGACGTGATATCGACGCATTGTAGGACCCTCTAATGTCCCGCAAGTTAGGTTGTCATCCTTTTAACAGCTCACGACGTACGATCTGTGATGGAAAAATAGAGCAAAAGAAAAAAAAAGTGGCCTAAAATTGATGAAAATGTTCAATTTTGGGCTCCAAAAATAGGCGCAGCCGAGCAATTTTGCAGTCCCCATCGTAGAGCTCTCGGAGAGCTTTCCAACGGTATGTTGTGCGTCGCGTCACTCCTTACGGATTAAAAGTTATGGGCACCTGGAGTGATGGAGACCAAGTCACAAGCCCACACCCTCGGTTTGTGGGACCAGCCTCTACGAGAAGTGAAGTTGTCTTGCCCAAGGTGCCGTGAGATTCGGTAATAGAAATGTGGTGGATAAAGTATCTTGGCAAACCTAACCGGGGCAAAAAAAAATTGAAAATGAGGGGTGCAACACTAGGACTTCCCAGGGGGTCACCCATCTTAGTACTACTCTCGCCCAAGCACGCTTAACTTCAGAGTTCTGATAGGATCCGGTGCATTAGTGCTGGTATGATCGCACCCGTTAAGTTGTGGGCATAAATCCTTTATGTGTTGACGGTTCACAGTCCCAGCAAAAGGCCCAATGGGCTTAATGACAACCCATCCACTTCAACAACGTAGCATCCTCGCAAGATGAGATATCGACGCATTGTAGGGCCCTCTAATGTCCCGCGAGTTAGGTTGTCATCCTTTTAACAGCTAACGACGTACGATCCGGGATGGAAAAACAGAGCAAAAGATGAAAAGTAGCCCGAAACTAATGAAAACATTCGATTTTAGGCTCAAAAATAGGCGCAGCCGAGCAAGCTTGCTGCCCCCGTCGTAGAGCTCTTGGAGAGATTTCCAATAGTATGTTGTGCGCTGCGTAACACCTTACGGATCAAAAGTTATGGGCGCCGTAGTGACGGAGACCTTGTCGCAAGCCCTACGCCTTCGATTTGCGGGCCCAGCCTCTACGTGAAGCGATGTTCTCTTGCCCAATTTACCGTGGGATTCGGTAATAGAATTGTGGTGGATAAACTATCTTGGTAACCCTAACTGGGGCAAAAAAAAATTGAAAAGGGAGGGGGGGGGGGAACACGGGGGCTTCCCCTTGGGGCACCCATCCTAGGATTACTCTCGCCCAAACACGCTTAACTTCGTAGTTCTGATGGGATCCGGTGCATTAGTGCTAGTATGATCACACCCGGCATGTAGAGGGCACAAATCCTTTATGTGTTGACAGTTCACAGTCCCAGCCCTGAGAGATGGCCCAATCAAAAGGCCCAATGGCCTTAACGACAACCCATCCATTTCAACAACGCAGTATCTTCGTAAGACATGATATCGACGCGTTGTAGGGCCCTCTAATGTCCCGCGAGTTATGTTGTCATCCTTTTAACAGCGCACGACGTACGATCCGGGACGGAAAAACAGGGCAAAAGTAGAAAAGTGGCCCGAAACTGATGGAAACGTTCAAGTTTGGGCTCCAAAAATAGGTGCAGCCGTGCAGGCTTGCTGCCCTCGTCGTAGATCTCTTTGAGAGCTTTCCAACGGTATGCTGTGTGTCGCGTCACTCCTTGCGGATTAAAAGTTAGGGCACCGGAGCGAAGAAGACCTGGTCACAAGCCCCACGCCCTCGGTTTGTAGGCCCAGCCTTTACGTGAAGCGAAGTTGTCTTGCCCAAGGTGCCGTGGGATTCAGTAATAGAAATGTGGTGGATAAAGTATCTTGGCAACCCTAACCGAGGCAAAAAAAATTGAAAAGGGGAGTGCAACACGAGGACTTTCCAGGGGGTCACCTATCCTAGTACTACTCTCGCCCAAGCACGCTTAACTTCGGAGTTCTGATTGGATCCGATGCATTAGTACTGGTATGATCGCACCCGCCATGTTGTGGGTAGAAATCCTTTATGTGTCGATGGTTCACAGTCCCAGTCCAGAGAGATGGCCTATTCAAAAGGCCCAATGTGCTTAACAACAACCCATTTGCTTCGACAACGCAGCATCCTCGTAAGATGTGATATCGACGCATTTTAGGGCCCTGTAATATCCTGCAAGTTAGGTTGTCATCCTTTTAATAACTCACGACGTACGATCCGGGACGGAAAAACAGAGCAAAAGAAGAAAAGTGGCCCAAAATTGATGAATACGTTCGATTTCAGCTCCGAATACAGGCACAGCCGAAAAGGCTTGCTGCCCCCGTCGTAGTGCTCTCAGAGAGCTTTCCAACGGTGTACTATGCATCGCGTAACTCCTTACGGATTAAAAGTTATGGGCACCGGAGCGACGGAGACCTAGTTATAAGCCCCATGCCCTCGGTTTGCAGGCCCAGCCTCTACGTGAAACGAAGTTGTCCTGCCCATGGTGCCGTGGGATTTGGTAATAGAAATCTGGTGGATAAAGTATCTAGGCAATCTTAACCGGGGCAAAAATAATTGAAAATAGGAGGGTGCAACACGAGGACTTCCTAGGGGGTCACCTATCCTAGTACTACTCTCGCCAAAGCACGCTTAACTTTGGAGTTTTGATGGGATCAGGTGCATTAGTGCTGGTATGATCGCACCCGTCAAGTTGAGGGCACAAATCCTTTACGTGTTGACGGTTCACAGTCCCAGCCCAGAGAGATGGCCCATTCAAAATGACCAATGGGCTTAACGACAACCCATTTGCTTCAACAACGCAGTATCCTCGTAAGACGTGATATTGATGCTTTTTATAACCCTGTAATATCCCGCGAGTTAGGGCACTCGGAGAGCTTTCCAACAGTATGCTGTGCACTGCGTAACTCCTTACGGATCAAAAGTTATGGGCACCAAAGCAATGGAGACCTGGTCACAAGCCCTATGCCCTCGGTTTGCGGCCCCAGCCTCTACGTCAAGCGAAGTTGTCTTGCCCAAGGTGCCGTGGGATTCGGTAATAGAAATATGGGGGATAAAGTATCTTGGCAATCCTAACCGGAGCAAAAAAAATTGAAAAGGGGTACAACACGAGGACGTCCCAAGGGGTCACCCATCCTAGTACTACTCTCGCCCAATGACGCTTAACTTTGGAGTTCTGATGGGATCCGGTGCATTAGTGCTGGTATGATCGCACCCGTCATGTTGAGGGGACAAATCCTTTATGTATTGACGGATCACAGTCCCAGCCCAGAGAGATGGCCCATTCAAAAGGCCCAACGGGCTTAACGACAACCCATCTGCTTCAACAATGCAGCATCCTCGTAACACATGATATCGACGAGTTGCTGGACCCTGTAATCTCCCGCAAGTTAGGTTGTCGTCCTTTTAAATCCTCACGACGTACGATCCGAGACGGAAAAAATGAGCAAAAGAAGAAAAGTGGCCCAAAACTGATGAAAACGTTCGATTTTGGGCTCCGAAAACAAGAACAGTAGTGCAGGCTTGCTACCTCCATCGTAGAGCTCTCAAAGAGCTTTCCAACGGTGCGCTATGCATTTCGTAACTCCCTACGGATTAAAAGTTATGGGCATCGAAGTGATGGAGACCAGGTCACAAGCCCCACGCCCTCGGTTAGCGGGCCCAGCCTTTACGTGAAGCTAAGTTGTCTTGCCCAAGGTGCTGTGAGATTCAGTAACAGAAACGTGGTGGATAAAGTATCTTGGCAACCCTAACCGGGGCAAAAAAAATTTAAAGAAGGGGTGTAACATGAGGACTTCCCAGGGGGTCACCTATCCTAGTACTACTCTCGCCCAAGCACGCTTAACTTCGGAGTTCTTATGGGATCCGAAGCATTAGTACTGGTATGATCGCACCCGTCATGTTGAGGGCACAAATCCTTTATGTGTTGACGGTTCACAGTCCCAGCCCAGAGAGAAGGCCCATTCAAAAGGCCCAATGGGCTTAACGATAACCCATCTACTTCAACAACGCAGCATCCTCGTAAGATGTGATCGACCAGTTACAGGACCCTGTAATATCTTGCAAGTTAGGTTGTTGTCCTTTTAACTAACACAACGTACGATCCGAGATGAAAAAATAGAGCAAAAGAAGAAAAGTGTCCTGAAACTGATGAAAACGTTCAATCATGGGCTCCAAAAATAGGCGCAGTCGAGCAAGCTTGGTGCCCCCGTCGTAGAGCTCTCAGAGAGCTTTCCAACGATATGCTGTGCACCTTGTAACTCCTTACGGATTAAAAGTTATGGGCACTAGAGTGACGGAGACCTGGTCACAAGCCCTACGCCCTCGGTTTGCGGGCCCAGCCTCTACGTTAAGTAAAATTGTCTTGCCCAAGGTGCTGTGGGATTCGAAAATAGAAATGTGGTGGATAAAGTATCTTGGCAACCCTAACCGAGGCAGAAAAAATTGAAAAGCGGGGGTGCAACACGAGGACTTCCCAGGGGGTCACCCATCCTAGTACTACCCATGCCCAAGCACGCTTAACTTCGGAGTTCTGATAGGATCCGGTGCATTAGTACTGGTATGATCGCACCCGTCATGTTGAGGGCACAAATCCTTTATGTGTTGACGGTTCACAGTCCCAGCCCAAAGAGATGGCCCATTCAAAAGGACCAATAGGCTTAACAACAACGCATCTACTTCAACAACGCAGCATCCTATGAAGACGTGATATCAACGCATTGTAGGGACCTCTAATGTCCCGTGAGTTAGGTTGTCATCCTTTTAACAACTCGTGACGTCTTATCTGGGGCGGAAAAACAGAGCAAAAGAAGAAAAGTGGCCCGAAACCGATGAAAACATTTGATTTTGAACTCCAAAAATTGGCACAGCTGAGCAAGCTTGCTGCCCCCGTCGTAAAGCTCTCGGAGAGCTTTCCAATGATATGCTGTGCGCCGCGTAACTCCTTACAGATTAAAAGTTATGGGCACCGGAGCGACGGAGACCAGGTCACAAGCCCCATGCCCTCGGTTTGTAGGCCCAGCCTCTACGTGAAGTGACATTGTCTTGCCCAAGGTGCCATGGGATTTGGAAATAGTAATGTGGCGGATAAAGTATCTTGGCAACCCTAACCGGGGCAAAAAAGATTGAAAAGCGGGAGTGCAACACGAGGACTTCCCAGGGGGTCACCCATCCTAGTACTACTTTCGCCCAAGCACGCTTACCTTCGGAGTTTTTATGGGATCTGGTGCATTAGTGCTAGTACGATCGCACCCATCATGTTGAGGGTACAAATCCTTTATGTGTTGACGGTTCATAGTCCCAGCCGAGAGAGATGGCCCATTCAAAAGGCCCAATGGGCTGAACGACAACCCATTCGCTTCAACAACGCAACATCCTCATAAGACATGATATCGACGTGTTGTAGGACCCTATAATATCCCGCGAGTAAAGTTGTCGTCCTTATAACTGCTCACGACGTACGATCCGAGACTGAAAAACAGAGCAAAAGAAGAAAAATGGACCAAAATTGATGAAAACGTTCAATTTGGACTCCGAAAATAGGCGCAGGAGAGCAGGCTTGCTACCTCCGTTGTAGAGCTCTCGAAGAGCTTTCAAAAGGTATGCTATGCGTCGTGTAACTCCTTACGGATTAAAAGTTATGGGCATCAGAGCAACAGAGACCAGGTGACAAGCCCCACGCTTTTGGTTAGCGGGCCCAGCCTTTACGTGAAGCAAAGTTGTCTTGCCCAAGGTGCCGTGGGATACGGTAATAGAAATGTGGTTGATAAAGTATCTTGGCAACCCTAACTGAGGCAAAAAAATTTGAAATGAGGGGTGCAACACGAGGACTTCCCAGGGGGTCACCCATCTTAGAACTACTCTCGCCCAAGAACACTTAACTTCGGAGTTCTGATGGTATCAGGTGCATTAGTGCTGGTATGATCACACCCATCATGTTGTGGACACAAATCATTTATGTGTTGACGGTTCACAATCCCAGCCCAGAGAGATGGCCCATTCACAAGGCGCAATAGGCTTAACGACAACCCATCCGCTTCAACAACGCAGCAACCTCACAAGTCGTGATATCGATGCATTGTAGGGACCTCTGATGTCTAGCGAGATAAGTTGTCGTACTTTTAACAGCTAACGACATACGATTCGGGATGCAAAAACAGAGACAAAGAAGAAAAATAGCTAAAAACTGACAAAAACATTCATTTTTGGGCTCCGAAAATAGGCGTAGCTGAGCAGGCTTGCTGCCCCCATCGTAGAGCTCTTAGAGAGCTTTCCAACGGTATGCTGTGCGCCTCGTAACTCCTTACGGATTAAAAGTTATGGGCACCGAAGCGACGAAGATCTGGTCACAAGCCCCACGCCTTCAGTTTGCGGGCCCAACCTTTACGTGAAGTGAAATTATCTTGCCCAAGGTGCCGTGTGATTCAGAAATAGAAATGTGGTGGATAACGTATCTTGGCAACCCTAACCGGGGCAAAAAAATTGAAAAGCGGGAGTGCAACAAGAGGACTTCCCAGGGGGTCACCCATCCTCGTACTACTCTCTCCCAAGCACGCTTAACTTCGGAGTTCTGATGGGATCCGGTGCATTAGTGCTAGTACGATTGCACCCGTCATGTGAGGGCACAAATCCTCTATGTGTTGACGGTTCAAAGTCCCAGCCCAGAGAGATGGCCCATTCAAAAGGCCCAATGGGCTTAACGACAACCCATCCGCTTCAACAACGCAGCATCCTCGTAAGACGTGATATCGACACGTTGTAGGACCCTATAATATCCCATGAATTAGGTTGTCATCCTTTTAACAGCTCACGACGTACGATCCGAGATGGAAAAATAGAGCAAAAGAAGAAAAGTGGCCCAAAACTAATAAAAGCGTATGATTTTGGGCTACGAAAATAGGGGCAGCCGAGCAGGCTTGCTGCCTCCGTCATAGAGCTCTCGTAGAGCTTTCAAACGGTATGATATGCGTCCCGTAACTCCTTACGGATTAAAAGTAATGGGCACCGGAGTGACGGAGACCAGGTCACAAGCCCCACGTGCTCGGCTTGCGGGCCCAGCCTTTACGTGAAGCGAAGTTGTCTTGCCCAAGGTGCAGTGGGATTCGGTAAAAGAAATGTGGTGAATCAAGTTTCTTGGCAACCCTAACCAGGGCAAAAAAAATTGAAAAACGGGGGTGCAACACGAGGACTTCCCAGGAGGTCACCTATCCTAGTACTTCTCTCGCCCAAGCACGCCTAACTTCGGAGTTGTGATGGTATCTGGTGCATTAATGTTGGTATGATCGCACCTATCATGTTGTGGGTACAAATCCTTTATGTGTTGAAAGTTCACTATCCCAGCCGAGAGATATGGCCCATTCAAAAGGCCCAATGGGCTTAACGACAACCCATCCGCTTCAACAACGCAGCATCCTCGTAAGACGTGATATCGACGAGTTGGAGGACCCTATTATATCCCGCGAGTAAGGTTTTCATCCTTATAACTGCTCACGACGTACGATCCGAGAGTGAAAAACAGAGCAAAAGAAGAAAAGTGGCCCAAAATTGATGAAAATGTTAGATTTTCGGCTCTGAAAATAGGCGCAGGAAGGCAGGCTTGCTACCTCCGTCGTAGAGCTCTCGAAGAGCTTCCCAACGGTATGCTATGCGTCGCGTAACTCCTTACGGATTAAAAGTTATGGGCACCGGAGTGACGAAGACCAGGTAACAAGCACCACGCCCTCGTTTAGCGGGCCCAGCCTTTACGTGAAGCAAAGTTGTCTTGCCCAAGGTGCCATGGGATTCGGTAATAGAAATGTGGTTGATATAGTATCTTGGCAACCCTAACCGGGTCAGAAAAAATTGAAATGAGGGGTGCAACACGAGGACTTCCCAGGGGGTCACCTATCTTATAACTACTCTCACCCAAGCACGCTTAACTTCGGAGTTCTGATGGTATCCGGTGCATTAGTGCTGGTATGATCACACCCGTCATGTTGTGGGCACAAATCCTTTATTTGTTGATGGTTCACAGTCCCCGCCCGGAGAGATAGCCCATTCAAAAGGCGCAATGGGCTTAACGACAACCCATCCGCTTCAACAACACAGCAACCTCGCAAGCCATGATATCGATGTATTGTAGGGACCTCTAATGTCAAGCGAGATAGGTTTTCATTCTTTTAACAGCTAACGACATACGATCTGAGATGGAAAAATCGAGAAAAGGAAGAAAAGTGGCCCGAAACTGACAAAAATGTTCGATTTTGGGCTCTGCAAATAGGCACAGCAGAGCAGGCTTGCTGCCCCGTCGTAGAGCTCTCAGAGAGCTTTCCAACGGTATGCTATGCGTCGTGTAACTCCTTACAAATTAAAAGTAATGGGCACCAGAGCGACGGAGACCAGGTCACAAGCCCCACGCCTGCGGCTTGCGGGCCTAGCCTTTACGTGAAGCGAAGTTGTCTTGCCCAAGGTACCGTGGGATTCGGTAATAGAAATGTGGTGAATAAAGTATCTTGGTGACCCTAACCGGGGCAAAAAAAATTGAAAAGGGGGGGTGCAACACGAGGACTTCCCAGGAGGTCACCCATCCTAGTACTTTTCTCGCCCAAGCACGCCTAACTTCGGAGTTCTGATGGGATCCGATGCTTTATTGTTGGTATGATCGCACTCGTCTTGTTGTGGGCACAAATCCTTTATGTGTTGATGGTTCACAGTCCCAGCCCAGAGAGATGGCCCATTCAAAAGGCCCAATGGGGTTAACGACAACCTATCTGCTTCAACAGCGCAGCATCCTTGCAAGACGTGATATCGACGTGTTGTAGGCCCTTCTAATGTCCCGCGAGTTAGGTTGTCATCCTTTTAACAGCAAATGACGTGTGATCCGGGACGAAAAAATAGAGCAAATGAAGAAAAGTGGCCCGAAACTGATGAAAACGTTCGATTTTGGGCTCCAAAAATAGGCACAGCCAAGTAGGCTTGCTGCCCCCATCGTATAGCTCTCATAGAGCTTTCAAAAGGTATGTTGTTCGCCTTGTAACTCCTTACGGATTAAAAGTTATGGGCACCGGAGCGACGGAGACCTGGTCACATGCCCCACGCCCTCGGTTTGCAGGCCCAGCCTCTACGTGAAGTGAAGTTGTCTTGCCCAATGTGCCGTGGGATTCGTTAATAGAAATGTGGTGGATAATGTATCTTTGAAACCCTAACCGGGGCAAAAAAAAATGAAAAGCGGGGGTGCAACAGAAGGACTTCCCAGGGGGTCACCCATCCTAGTACTACTCTCGCCCAGACACGCTTAACTTCGAAGTTCTGATGGGATTCGGTGAACTAGTGCTGGTATGATTGCACCCATCATGTTGTGTGCACAAATCCTTTATGTGTTGACGGTTCACAGTCCCAGCCCAGAGAGATGGCCTATTCAAAAGGCCCAATGGGCTTAACGACAACCCATCCGCTTCAACAACACAGCATCAAGACGTGATATTGACGAGTTGTCAGGCCCTCTAATGTCCCGCGAGTTAGGTTGTCGTCCTTTTAACAGCTCACGACGTACGATCCGGGATGGAAAAATAGAGAAAAAGTAGAAAAGTGGCCCGAAAATAATGAAAACTTTCGATTTTGGGCTCCAAAAATTGGCACTACCGACTAGGCTTGCTACCCCCATCGTAGAGCTCTCGGAGAACTTTCGAACGGTATATTGTGCACCGCGTAACTCCTTAAAGATCAAAAGTTATGGGCACCGGAGCGACGAAGACCTGGTCACAAGCCCCGCGCACTCGGTTTGCGGGCCCAGCCTCTACGTACAGCGAAGTTTTCTTGCCCAATGTGCCATGGGATTCGGTAATAGAAATGTGGTGGATAAAGTATCTTGGCAACCCTAACCGGGGCAAAAAAAAAAAAATGGGGGTATAACACAAGGACTTCCGTGGGGGTTACCCATCCTAGTACTACTCTCGCCCAAGCACGCTTGACTTTGGAGTTCTAATGGGATCCGGAGCATTAGTGCTGGTAAAATCGCACCCATCATGTAGAGGGCACAAATCCTTTATGTGTTGCCGGTTCACAGTCCCAGCCCAGAGCGATGGCCCATTCAAAAGGCCCAATGGGCTTAACGACAACCCATTCACTTTAACAACGCAGGATCCTCATAAGACGTGATATTGACGCATTGTACGACCCTGTAATATCCCGCGAGTTAGGTTGTCGCCCTTTTAACAGCTCATGATGTACCATCCGAGACAAAAAAAAAGAGCAAAAGAAGAAAAGTGGCCCAAAACTAATTAAAACGTTCGATTTTGGGCTTCGAGAACAGGCGCAGCCAAGTAAGATTGCTGCCCTCGTCGTAGAGCTGTGCGCTGCGTAACTCCTTATGGTTCAAAAGTGATGGGCACCAGAGCAACGGAGACCTGGTCACAAGCCCTACGCCCTCGGTTTGCTGGCCCAGACTCTACGTGAAGCGATGTTCTCTTGCCCAAGGTGCCGTGGGATTCGGTAATATAAATGTGGTGGATAAAGTATCTTGGTAACCCTAACCGGGGCAAAAAAAAATTGTAAAGGGGCATGCAACACGAGGACTTCCCAGGGGGTCACCCATCCAAGTACTACTCTCGTCCAAGCACGATTAATTTGGCAAAAGGCTGAATGGGCTTAACGACAACCCATCTGCTTCAACAACATAGCATCCTCGTAAGACATTATATTGACAGGTTGTAGGGCCCTATAATATCCCGCGAGTTAGGTTGTTGTCCTTTTAACAGCTAACGACGTACGATCCGGGATGGAAAAACAGAGCAAAAGAAGAAAAGTGGCACAAAACTGATGAAAATGTTTGATTGTGGGCTCTGAAAATAGGCATAGCTGAGCAGGCCTGCTGCCCCTGTCGTAGAGCTCTTGGAGTGCTTTCCAACAGTATGCTGTGCGCCGCGTAACTCCTTACGGATTAAAAGTTTTGTGTACCAGAGCGACGGAGACCTGGTCACAAGCCCCACGCCCTCGGTTTGCGGGCCCAGCGTCTACGAGAAGCGAAGTTGTCTTCCCCAAGGTGCCGTGGGATTCGTTATTAGAAATGTGGTGGATAATGTAACTTGGCAACCCTAACCAGGGCAAAAAAAATTGAAAAGCGGGGGTACAACACGAGGACTTCCCAGGGGGTCATCCATCCTAATACTACACTCGCCCAAGCACGCTTAACTTCGGAGTTCTAATGGGATCCGGTGCATTAGTGCTGGTATGATCGCACCCGTCATGTTGTGGGCACAAATACTTTATGTGTTGATGGTTCACAGTCCCAGCCCAGAGAGATGGCTCATTCAAAAGGCCCAATGGGCTTAACGACAACCCATCCGATTCAACAACGCAACATCCTCAGAAGATGTGATATCGACGCGTTGTAGGGTGCTCTAATGTCCTGCGAGTTAGGTTGTTGTCATTTTAACAACTCATGACGTACGATCCGGGGTGGAAAAATAGAGCAAAAGAAGAAAAGTGGCTCAAAACTGAAGAAAACGTTCGATTTTGAACTCCAAAAACTAGCGCAACTGAGCAAACTTGCTGCCCCTGTCGTAAAGCTCTCGGAAAGCTTTCCAATGGCATGCGGTGCACCGCGTAACTCCTTACGGATCAAAAGTTATGGGCACCGGAGCGACGGAGACCTGGTGATAAGCCCTACGCCCTCGGTTTACTGGCCCAGCCACTACGTGAAGCGAAGTTGTCATGCGCAAGGTGCCGTGGGATTCGGTAATAAAAATGTGGTTGATAAAGTATCAAAGCAACCCTAACCGAGGTAAAAAAAATTGAAAAAATGGGTGCAACACAAGGACTTCCCAGGGGGTCACCCATCCTAGTACTACTCTTGCCGAAGCATGCTTAACTTCGGAGTTCTGATGGGATCCAGTGCATTAGTGCTGGTATGATCGCACCCGTCATGTTGAGGGCACAAATCCGTTATGTGTTGACGGTTCATAGTCCCAGCCTAGAGAGATGACCTATTCAAAAGACCCAATGGGCTTAACGATAACCCATCCGCTTCAACAACGCAGCATCCTCGTAAGATGTGATATTGATGCATTGTTGGGCCCTGTAATATCCCGCGAGTTTGGTTGTCATCCTTTTAACAGCTCACGACGTACGATCCGGGATGAAAAAACAGAGCAAAAGAAAAAAAGTAGCCCGAAACTGATGAATACAATAGATTTTGGGCTCCGAAAACAGGCGCAGCCGAGCAGGCTTGCTGCCCCTTTCGTAGAGCTCTCGAAGAGCTTTCTGACGGTATGATGTGCGCCTCGTAACTCCTTGCGCATCAAAAGTTATGGGCACCATAGCGACTGAGACCTGGTCACAAGCCCTACGCCCTTGGTTTGCGGGCCCAGCCTCTAGGTAACCCTAACCGGGGCAAAAAAAATTGAAAAGGGGCAAAAAAATGTGGCGGATAAAGTATCTTGGTAACCCTAACCGGGGCAAAAAAAATTGGAAAGGGGGGTGCAACACGAGGACTTCCCTGGGGGTCACCCATCCTAGCACTACTCTCGCCCAAGCATGCTTAAATTCGGAGTTCTAATGGGATCTGGTGCATTAGGGCTGGTATGATCGCAGCCGTCATGTAGAGGGCAGAAATCCTTTATGTGTTTACGGTTCACAGTCCCATCCCAGAGAGATGGCCCATTCAAAAGGCCCAATGGGCTTAACGACAACCCATCCGTTTCAACAACGCAGCATCCTCGTATGACATGATATCGACGCATTGTAGGACACTATAATATCCCGCGAGTTAGGTTGTCGTCCTTTGAACAGCTCACGACGTATGATCTGAGACGAAAAAATAAAGCAAAAGAAGAAAAGTGTCCCAAAACAAATGAAAACGTTCAATTTTGGGCTTCAAAAATAGACGCAGCCGAGCAGGCTTGCTGCCCCCGTGGTAGAGCTCTCGAAGAGCTTTCCAACAGTATGCAGTGCGCTGCGTAACTCCTTACGGATCAAAAGTTATGTGCACCGGAGCGACGGAGACCTGGTCACAAGCCATACGCCCTCGGTTTGCGGGCCCAGCTTCTACGTGAAGCGATGTTCTCATGCCCAATTTACCGTGGGATTCGGTAATGGAAATGTGGCGGATAAAGTATCTTGGTAACCCTAACCGGGGCAAAAAAAATTGAAAGGGGGGTGCAACACACGGACTTCCTTGGGGGTCACCAATCTTTGCACTACTCTCGCCCAAGCACGCTTAACTTCAGAGTTCTGATGGGATACGGTGCATTAGTGGTGGTATGATCGCACCCGTCATGTTGAGGGCACAAATCCCTTATGTGTTGATAGTTCACAGTCCCAGCCCAAAGAGATGGCCCATTCAAAAGGCCCAATGGGCTTAACGACAACCCATCCGTTTTAATAACATAACATCCTCACAAGACGTGACATCGACGCATTGTAGGACCCTATAATTTCATGCGAGTTAGGTTATGATCGTTTTAACAGCTCACGACGTACGATCCGAGATTGAAAAACAGAGCAAAAGAATAAAAGTAGCTCGAAACTGTTGGAAACGTTTGATTTTGGGCTCCAAAAATAGGTGCAGCTAAGTAGCCTTGCTGCCCCCATCGTAGAACTCTTGGATAGCTTTCCAACGGTATGCTATGTGCCGCGTAACTCCTTACCGATCAAAAGTTATGGGCATCGGAGCGACGGAGAGCTGGTCACAAGCCCTACGCCATCGGTTTGCGGACCCAGCCTCTACGTGAAGCGATGTTCTCTTGCCCAAGTTGCTGTGGGATTCGGTAATAGAAATGTGGTGGATAAAGTATCTTGGTAACACCAACTGGGGAAAAAAAAATTGAAAAGGGGGGTGCAACATGAGCACTTCCCAAGGGGTTACCTATCCTTGTACTACTATCGCCCAAGCACGCTTAACTTTGGAGTTCTGATGGGATCCGGTATATTAGTGCTGGTAGGATCGTAACCATCATGTTGTCGGCACAAATCCTTTATGTGTTGACGGTTCATAGTCCCAGCCCAGAGAGATGGTCCATTCAAAAGGCCCAATGGGCTTAACGATAACCCATCCGCTTCAACAATGCGGCTTCCTCGTAGGACATGATATCGTTAGGTTGTAGGGCCCTATAATATCGCGTGAGTTTGTTTGTCGTCCTTTTAACAGCTAACGACGTACGATCCGGGATGGAAAAACCGAGCAAAAGAAGAAAAGTGGCACGAAACTGATGAAAATGTTCGATTTTGGGCTCCAAAAATAAGCATAGTCGAGCAGGCTTGCTACCCCCATCTTAGAGCTCTCAGAGATCTTTCCAACGGTATGTTGTGCGCCACTTAACTCCTTACGGATTAATAGTTATGGGCACCGGAGTGACGGAGACCTGGTCACAAGCCCCACGCCCTCGGTTTACGGGCCCAGCCTCTACGTGAAACGAAGTTGTCTTGCTCAAGGTGCCGTGGGATTTGGTAATAGAAATGTGGTCGATAATGTATCTTGGCAACCCTAACCGAGGCAAAAAAAATTGAAAAGCAAGGATGCAACACGAGGACTTCGAAGGGGGTCACCCATCATAGTACTACTCTCACCCAAGCACACTTAACTTCGGAGTTCGGATGTGATCCGGTGCATTAGTGCTGGTATGATCGCACTCGTCATGTTGTGGGCACAAATCCTTTATGTGTTGACGGTTCACAGTCCTAGCCTAGAGAGATGGCCTATTCAAAAGGCCCAATGGGCTTAACGACAACCCATCCGATTCAACAACGCAGCATCCTCGGAAGATGTGATATTGACGCGTTGCAGGGCCCTCTATTTTCCCACGAGTTAGTTTGTTGTCCTTTTAACAGGTCACGATGTACGATCCGGGATGGAAAAACATAGCGAAATAAGGAAAGTGGACCAAAACTGATGAAAACATTCAATATTGAACTCCGAAATCTGGCGCAACTGGGCAAGCTTCCTGCCCCCGTCGTAGAGCTCTCGGAGAGCTTTCCAATGGTATGCTGTGTGCCGCGTAACTCCTTACAGATCAAAAGGAATGGGCACCGGAGCTACAGAGATCTAGTCACAAGCCCTATGCCCTCTGTTTGCGGGCCCAACCTCTACGTTAAGCAAAGTTGTCTTGCCCAAGGTGTCGTGGGATTCGGTAATAGAAATGTGGTGGATAAAGTATCATGGCAACCCTGACCGAGGCAAAAAAAATGAAAAATGGGGTACAACACGACGACTTCCCAAGGGGTCACCATCCTAGAACTACTCTCGCCGAAGCACGCTTAACTTCGGAGTTCTGATGGGATCTGGTGCATTAGTGCTGGTATGATCACACCCGTCATGTTGAGGGCACAAATTGTTTATGTGTTGACGGTTCACAGTCCCAGCCCAGAGATATGGCCCATTCAAAAGGCCCAATGGGCTTAACGATAACCTATCCGCTTCAACAAAGCAGCATCCTCGTAAGACGTGATATCGACACATTGTAAGGCCTTGTAATATCTAGCGAGTTAGGTTATCGTCCTTTTAAAATCTCACGACGTACGATCCGGGACGGAAAAACAGAGCAAAAGAAGAAAAGTGGCCGAAAACTGATGATTACCTTCGATTTTGGGCTCCGAAAATAGGTGCAGTCGAGCAGGCTTGCTACCCCTGTCCTAGAGCTCTTGGATAGCTTTCCAACGGTATGCTGTGCGCCACGTAACTCCTTATAAATCAAAAGTTATGGGCATCGGAGTGACAGAGACCTAGTCACAAGCCCAATGCCCTCGGTTTGCGGGCCCAACCTCTACGTGAAGCGATGTTCTCTTGCCCAAGTAGCCGTGGGATTCGTTAATAGAAATGTGGTGGATAAAGTATCTTGGTAACCCTAACCGGGGCAAAAAGAATTTAAAAGGGGGGTACAACACGCGGACTTCCAAGGGGGTCACCCATCCTAGTACTACTCTCGCCCAAGCACGTTTAACTTTAGAGTTCTGATGGGATCCAGTGCATTAGTGCTGGTAGGATCGCACCCGTCATATAGAGGGGACAAACCCTTTATGTGTTGACGGTTCACAGTCCCAGCCCATAGAGATGGCCTATTCAAAAGGCCTAATGGGCTTAACGCCAACCCATCCGCTTCAACAACCCAGCATCCTTGTAAGACGTGATATTGACGCGTTGTAAGACCCTATAATATCCAGCGAGTTAGGTTGTCATCCTTTTAACAGCTCACAACGTACGACCCGAGACAAAAAATAGAGCAAACGAAGAAAAGTGGCCCGAAACAAACGAAAACGTGTTATTTTGGGCTCCAAAAATAGGCACAGCCGAGCAGGCTTGCTACCCCCGTCGTAAAGCTCTCGGATAGCTTTCCAACGGTATGTTGTACACCGCGTAACTCCAAACGGATCAAAAGTTATGGGCACCGTAGTGACGGAGACCTGGTTACAAGCTTTACGCCCTCGATTTGCGAGCCCAGCCACTACGTGAAGCGATGTTCTCTTGCCCAAGTTGCCGTGCGATTCGGTAATGGAAATGTGGTGGATAAAGTATCTTGGTAACCCTCACCTGGGCAAAAAAAATTGAAAAGGGGGGTGCAACACGAGGACTTCCCAGAGGGTCACCCATCCGAGTACTACTCTCGTCCAAGCACGCTTAACTTCATAGTTCTGATGGGATCTGGTGCATTAGTACTGGTATGATTGCACCCGTCATGTTAAGGGCACAAATGCTTTATGTGTCGATGGTTCAGCTAACAACGTACGATCCGGGATGGAAAAACAGAGCAAAAGAAGAAAAGTGGCACGAAACTAATGAAAACGTTTGATTTTGGGCTCTGAAAATAGGCACAGCCGAGCAGGCTTGCTACCCCCGTCGTAGAGCTCTCGGAGAGCTTTCCAATTGTATGCTGTACGCCGCTTAACTCCTTACGGCTCAAAAGTTTTGGGCACCAGAGCGTCGGAGACCTGGTCACTAGCCCTACGGCCTCGGTTTGCAGGCCCAGCCTCTACGTGAAGCGAAGTTGTCTTGCCTAAGGTGCTGTGGGATTCGATAATAGAAATATGGTGGATAAAGTATCTTGGGAACCCTAACCAGGGAAAAAAAATTGAAAAAGGGGGATCCAACATAAGGACTTCCCAGGGGGTCACCCATCCTAGTACTATTCTCACCGAAACACCCGTCATGTTGAGGGCATCAATCGTTTATGTGTTGACGGTTCACAGTACCAGCCCCGAGAGATGGCCTATTCAAAAGGCCCAATGGGCTCAACGATATCCTATCCGCATCAACAACGCAGCGTCCTCGTAAGATGTGATATCGATGCATTGTAAGGCCTTGTAATATCCCGCGAGTTAGGTTATCATCCTTTTAACAGTTCACGACGTACGATCCCAGACGGAAAAACAGAGTGAACGATGAAAAATGGCCGAAACTAATGAATACATTTGATTTTGGGCTCTGAAAACAGGTATAGTCGAGCAAGCTTGTTGCCCCCGTCATAGAGTTCTCGGAGAGCTTTCCAATGATATGTTGTGCATCACGTAACTTCTTATGAATTAAAAGTTATGGGCACCAAAGTGACGAAAACCTGGTCACAAGCCCCACGCCCTAGGTTTACGGGCCCAGCCTCTACGTAAAGCGAAGTTGTGTTCCCCAAGGTGTCGTGGCATTCGGTAATAGAAATGTGGTGGATGAAGTATCTTGGCAACCCCAACCGAGGCAAAAAATATTAAAAAGGGGGGGGGGGGTGCAACACGTGGACTTCCAAGGGGGTCACCCATCCTAGTAATACTCTCGCCCAAGCATGCTTAACTTCGGAGTTCTGACGGGATCCGGTGCTTTAATGTTGGTATGAACGTACCCGTCATGTTGTGGCCACAAATCCTTTATGTGTTGACGGCTCACAGTCCCAGCCCAGAGAGATGGCCCATTCAAAAGTCCCAATGGGCTTAACGACAACCCATCTGCTTCAACAATGCAACATCCCTACTAGATGTGATATCGACGTATCGTAGGGCCCTCTAATATCCCACGAGTTAGGTTGTCGTCCTTTTCGCGGCTCATGACGTACGATTCAGGACAGAAAAATAGAGCAAAAGAAGAAAAGTGGCCCGAAATTGATGAAAACGTTCAATTTTGGGCTCCAACAATAGGCGCAGCCGAGCAGGCTTGCCGCCCCCGTCGTAGAGCTCTCGGAGAGCTTTCCAACGGTATGTTGTTCGTCGCGTCATTCCTTACGGATTAAAATTTATGGGCACTAGAGCGACGTGGACCTGGTCCCAACCCCCACGCCCTTGGTTTGCGAGACCAGCCTCTACATGAAGCGAAGTGGTCTTGCCCAAGGTATAGTGGGATTCGGTAATTGAAATGTGGTGGATAAAGTATCATGGCAACCCTAACCTGGGCAAAAAATATTGAAAAGTGGGGGTGCAACATGAGGACTTCCCAGGGGGTCACCCATCTTAGTACTACTCTCGCCCAAGCACGCTTAACTTCAGAGTTCTTATGGGATCCAGTGCATTAGTGTTGGTATGATCGCACCCGTCATGTTGGGGGCACAAATCCTTTATGTGTTGACGGTTCACAGTCCCTGCCCAGAGAGATGGCCCATTCAAAAGGCCCAATGGGCTTAACGACAACCCATCCGCTTCAACAACACAGCATCCTCGCAAGACATGATATCGACGTGTTGTAGGGCCCTCTAATGTCCCGCGAGTTAGGTTGTCATCCTTTTAACAGCTCACGATGTATGATCCGGGACGGAAAAACAGAGCAAAAGAAGAAAAGTAGCCGAAACTGATGAAAACGTTCAATTTTGGGCTCCAAAAATGGGTGCAGCCGAGCAGGCTTGCTGACCTCATCGTAGAACTCTCAGAGAGCTATCGAACGGTATGTTGTGTGCCTCGTAACTCCTTACGGATCAAAAGTTATGGGCATCGGAGCGACGGAGACCTTGTCACAAGCCCTACACCCTCGGTTTGCGGGACCAGCCTCTACGTGAAGCGAAGTTGTCCTGCCCAAGGTGCCGTGAGATTCGGTAAAAGAAATGTGGTGGATAAAGTATCTAGGCAACCCTAACCGGGGCAAAAAAAATTTAAAAGGGGGGTGCAACACGAGGACTTCCCAAGGGGTCACCCATCCTAAAACTACTCTCGCCCAAGCATGCTTAACTTCGTAGTTCTGATGGGATCCGGTGCATTAGTGCTGGTATGATCGCACCTGTCATGTTGAGGGCACAAATCCTTTACGTGTTGAAGGTTCACAGTCCCAACCCAGAGATATGGCCCATTCAAAAGGCCCAATAGGCTGAACGACAACCCATCCGCTTCAACAACGTAGCATCCTCATAAGATGTGATATCGACGCATTGTAGGGACCTGTAATATCCCACGATTTATGTTGTCATCCTTTTAACAGCTCACGACGTACGATCCGGGATGGAAAAATAAAGCAAAAGAAAAACAGTGGCCCGAAACTGATGAATACGTTCAATTTTTGGTTCCGAAAATAGGCGAAGCCAAGCAAGCTTGCTGCCCCCGTCATAGAGGTCTCGGAGAGCTTTCCAACGATATGTTGTGCGTCGTGTAACTCCTTACGAATTAAAAGTTATGGGCACCGGAGCGACGGAGACCTGGTCACAAGCCCCATGCCCTCGGTTTGCGGGCCCAACCTCTACGTGAAGCGAAGTTTTCTTTCCCAAGGTGCCATGCGATTCGGTAATAGAAATATGATGGATAAAGTATATTGGCAACCCTAACCATGGAAAAAAAATTAAAAAGGAAGGGTGCAACACGAGGAGTTCCCAGGGGGTCACCCATCCTAATACTACTCTCGCCCAAGCACTCTTAATTTCGAAGTTCTGATGGGATCCGGTGCTTTAATGCTGGTATGATCGCACCCGTCATGTTGTGGGTACAAATCCTTTATGTGTTGACGGTTCACAGTCCCAGCCAAGAGAGATGGCCCAATGGGCTTAACGACAACCCATTGTTTTCAACAACGCAACATCCTTGCAAGACGTGATATTGACGCGTTGTAGGGCCCTCTAATGTCCCGCGAGTTAGGTTGTTGTCCTTTCAACAGCTCATGATGTACGATCCGGGATGGAAAAATAGAGCAAAAGAAGAAATGTGGCCTGAAACTGATGAAAACTTTCGATTTTGGGCTCCAAAAATAGGCACAGCTGAGCAGGCTTGCAGCCCCCGTCGTAAAGAGAGCTTTCCAACAGTATGCTGTGCGTAGCGTCACTCCTTACGGATTAAAAGTTATGGGCACTGGAGCGATGGAGACTTGGTCACAAGCCCCACGCCTTCGGTTTGAGGGCCCAGCCTCTACGTGAAGTGAAGTTGTCTTGCCCAAGATGGCGTGGGATTCGGTAATAGAAATGTGGTGGATAAAGTATCTTGGCAACCCTAACCGGGGCAAAAAAATTGAAAATGGGGGGTGCAACACAAGGACTTCCCAGGGGGTCACCCATCCTAATACTACTCTCGCCCAAGCACGCTTAACTTCGGAGTTCTGATGGGATCCGGTGCATTAGTGCTAGTATCATCGCACCCATCAAGTTGTGGGCTCAAATCCTTGATGTGTTGACGGTTCACAGTCCCAGCCCAAAGAGATGGCCCATTCAAAAGGACCAATGGGCTTAACGACAACCCATCTGCTTCAACAACGCAGCATCCTCAGAAGACGTGATATCGACGCATTGTAGGGCGCGCTAATGTCCCACGAGGTAGGTTGTCGTCCTTTCAAAAGCTCACGACGTACGATCCGGGATGGAAAAACAATGCAAAGGAAGAAAAGTGGCCCGAAACGGATGAAAACGTTCAATTTTGGGGCTCCAAAAATAGGAGCAGCTGAGCTGGGTTGCTACCCTCGTTGTAGAACTCACGGAGAGCCTTCCAACGGTATGCTATGCTCCGCGTCACTCCTTACGGACTAAAAGTTATGGTTACCAGTTCGACGGAGACCAAGTCACAAGCCCTACACCCTTGGTTTGCGGGCCCAGCCTCTACGTGAAGCGAAGTTGTCTTGCCCAATGTACCGTGGGATTCGGTAATAGAAATGTGGTGGATATAGTACTTTGGCAACCCTAACCGGGGCAAAAAAAATTGAAAATGGTAGGTGCAACACGAGGACTTCCTAGGGGGTCACCCATCCTAGTACTACTCTCTCCCAAGCACGCTTAACTTCGGAGTTCGGATGGGATCTGGTGCATTAGTGCTGGTATGATCGCACCCATCATGTTGAGGGCACTAATCGTTTATGTGTTGATGGTTCACAGTCCCAGCCTAGAGAGATGACCCATTCAAAAGGCCCAATGGGCTTAACGACAAACCATCCACATCAACAACGCAATATCCTCCCAAGACGTGATATCGATGCATTTTAGGGCCATCTAATGTCCCGCGAGTTACATTGTCATCCTTTTAATAGCTCACAATGTACGATCCGGGACGAAAAAACAGAGCAAAAGAAGAAAAGTGGCCCAAAACTGATGAAAACGTTCAATTTTGAGCTCCAAAAATGGGCAGAGCAGAGAAGGCTTGCTGCCCTCGTCGTAGAGCTCTCGGAGAGCTTTCCATCGGTATGCTTTGCGCCGCGTAACTCCTTACAGATCAAAAGTTATGGGCACCAGAGCGACGGAGACCTAGTCACAAGCCCTACGCCCTCGGTTTGCGGGCCCAGCCTCTGCGTGAAGCAAAGTTGTCTTGTCCAAGGTATCGTGGGATTTGGTAAAGGAAATTTGGTGGATAAAGTATCTTGGAAACCCTAACCGGGGCAAAAAAAATCGAAAAAGGGCGGTGCAACAAGAGGACTTACGAGGGGTTCACCCATCCTCATACTACTCTCGCCCAAGTACGCTTAACTTCAGAATTCTGATGATGAATTAGTGCTAGTATGGTCGCACCAGTCATGTTGTGGGCACAAATCCTTTATGTGTTGACGGTTCACAGTCCCAGTCCAGAGAGATGGCCCATTCAAATGGCATATGGGCTTAACGACAACCCATTCGCTTCAACAACGCAACATCCTCGTAAGACATGATATGGATAGGTTGTAGGACCCTCTAATATCCCGCGAGTTAGGTTGTCATCCTTTTAACAGCTAACGACGTATGATCCGGGATGGAAAAATAGAGCAAAAGAAGAAAAGTTTCACGAAACTGATGAAAATGTTCGATTTTGGGCTCCGAAGATAGGCACAGCAGAGTAGGAATGATGCCCACGTCGTAGAACTATTGGAGAGCTTTTCAACGGTATACTGTGCGCCACGTAACTCCATACGGATCAAAAGTTATGGGCACCGAAGTAACGGAGACCTAGTCACAAGCCCCACACCCTAAGTTTACGGGCCCAACCTCTACGTGAAGCCAAATTGTCCTGGCCAAGGGTCCGTGGGATTCGGTTATAGAAATGTGATGGATAAAGCATCTTGGCAACCCTAACCGGGGTAAAAAATAATTGAAAAGCGGGAGTGCAACATGAGGACTTCCTAGCGGGTCACCCATCCTAGTACTACTCTCGCCCAAGCACGCTTAACTTCGGAGTTTTGATGGGATCCGGTGTATTAGTGATAGTATGATCGCACATGTCTTGTTGTGGGCACAAATCCTTTATGTGTTGACGCTTCGTAGTCCCAACCCAGAGAGATGGCCTATTCGAAAGGTACAATGGGCTTAACGACAACCCATCCGCCTTAACAACGCAGCATCCTCACAAGACGTGATATCGACGCATTGTAGGGCACTCTAATGTCTCGCGAGTTAGGTTGTCGTCCTTTTAACAGATCACAACGTACGATCCAGGGTGGAAAAACATAGAAAAAGAAGAACAGTGGCCCAAAACTAATGAAAACGTTCAATTTTGACCTCCAAAAACTGGCGCAGCTGAGCAGGCTTGCTGCCCCGGTCGTAGAGCTCTTGAAGAGCTTTCCATCGGTATGCTGTGCGCCACGTAACTCCTTACGGATCAAAAGTTATGGTCATCGGAGCGACGGAGACCTAGTCACAAGTCCTACGCCCTCGGTTTGCCGGCCCAGCCTCTACGTGATGCAAAGTTGTCTTGCCCAAGGTGCCGTGGGATTCGGTAATAGAAATGTGGTGGGTAAAGTATCTTGGCAACCCTAACCGGGGCAAAAAAAATTGAAAAGGGGGGTGCAACACGAGGACTTCCAGGGGGTCACCCATCCTAGTACTACTCTCGTCGAAGCACGCTTAACTGTAGACTTCTGATAGGATTTAGTGCATTAGTGTTGGTATGATAGCATCTGTCATGTTGAGGGTACAAATCCTTTATCTGTTACCGGTTCACAGTCCCAGCCCAGAGAGATGGCCTATTGAAAAGGCGCAATGGGCTTAACAACAACCTATCCACTTCAACAACGCAGCATCATCGTAAAATGTGATATCAAGGCATTGTAAGGCTCTATAATATCCCGTGAGTTAGGTTGTAGTTCTTTTAATAGCTCAAGACGTACAATCTGGGACGAAAAAATAGAGCAAAAGAAGAAAAGTGGCCCGAAACTGATAAATACATTTGATTTTGGGCTTCGTAAACAGGCGCAGCTTAGCAGGCTTACTGCCCCGGTCGTAGAGCTCTTACAGAGCTTTCCAACGGTATATTGTGCACCGCGTAACTCCTTACGAATCAAAAGTTATGGGCATCGGAGCGACGGGGACCTGGTCACAAGCTCCACGCCCTCGGTTTACGGGCTCAGCCTCTACGTGAAGTGAAGTTGTCTTGCCAAGATGCCATGGGATTCGGTAATATAAATGTGGTGGATAAAGCATCTTGGCAACCCTAACAGGGGAAAAAAAATTGAAAAGAGGGCGTGCAACACGACGACTTCCCAGGGGGTCACCCATCCTAGTACTACTCTCACCCAAGCACGCTTAACTTCGGAGTTCTGATGGGATCCGGTGCATTAATGCTGGTATGATTGCACCCGTCATGTTGTGGGCACAAATCCTTCATGTGTTGACGGTTCACAGTCCCAGCCCAGAGAGATGGCCCATTCAAAAGGCCCAATGGACTTAACGACAACCCATCTGCTTCAACAAATCAGCATCCTCACAAGACATGATATTGACGCGTTGTAGGGCCCTCTAATGTCCCGCGGGTTAGGTTGTCGTCCTTTTAAGAGCTCACGGCATACGATCCGGGACGGAAAAACTCTGCAAAAGAAGAAAAGTGGCCCAAAACTGATGAAAACGTTCGATTTTGAACTCCAAAAACTGGCGCAGCCAAGCAAGCTTGCTACCCCTGTCGTAAAGGTCTCGGAGAGCCTTCCAATGGTATGTTGTGCGCCGCGTAACTCTTTACGTATCAAAAGTTATGGTCATCGGAGCGACGGAGACCTAGTCACAAGTCCTACGCCCTCGGTTTGCCGGCCCAGCCTCTACGTGATGCAAAGTTGTCTTGCCCAAGGTGCCGTGGGATTCGGTAATAGAAATGTGGTGGGTAAAGTATCTTGGCAACCCTAACCGGGGCAAAAAAAATTGAAAAGGGGGGTGCAACACGAGGACTTCCCAGGGGGTCACCCATCCTAGTACTACTCTCGCCGAAGCACGCTTAACTGTAGAGTTCTGATAGGATCTAGTGCATTAGTGTTGGTATGATAGCATCTGTCATGTTGAGGGTACAAATCCTTTATGTGTTAACGGTTCACAGTCCCAGCCCAGAGAGATGGCCTATTGAAAAGGCGCAATGGGCTTAACAACAACCTATCCACTTCAACAACGCAGCATCATCGTAAAACGTGATATCAAGGCATTGTAAGGCTCTATAATATCCCGTGAGTTAGGTTGTAGTTCTTTTAATAGCTCAAGACGTACAATCTGGGACGAAAAAACAGAGCAAAAGAAGAAAAGTGGCCCGAAACTGATAAATACATTTGATTTTGGGCTTCGTAAACAGGCGCAGCCGAGCAGGCTTACTGCCCCCGTTGTAAAGCTCTATGAGAGCTTTCCAACGGTATGCTGTGCGTCGCGTAACTCCTTACGAATTAAAAGTTATGAGCACCGGAGCGACGGAGACCTGGTCACAAGCCCCACGCCCTCGGTTTACGGCCTAGCCTTTAAGTGAAGCGAAGTTGTCTTGCCCAAGTTGCCATGGGATTCGAAAATAGAAATGTGGTGGATAAAGCATCTTGGCAACCCTAACAGGGGAAAAAAAATTGAAAAGAGGGCGTGCAACACGACGACTTCCCAGGGGGTCACCCATCCTAGTACTACTCTCACCCAAGCACGCTTAACTTCGGAGTTCTGATGGGATCCGGTGCATTAATGCTGGTATGATTGCACCCGTCATGTTGTGGGCACAAATCCTTCATGTGTTGACGGTTCACAGTCCCAGCCCAGAGAGATGGCCCATTCAAAAGGCCCAATGGACTTAACGACAACCCATCTGCTTCAACAAATCAGCATCCTCACAAGACATGATATTGACGCGTTGTAGGGCCCTCTAATGTCCCGCGGGTTAGGTTGTCGTCCTTTTAAGAGCTCACGGCATACGATCCGGGACGGAAAAACTCTGCAAAAGAAGAAAAGTGGCCCAAAACTGATGAAAACGTTTGATTTTGAACTCCAAAAACTGGCGCAACCAAGCAAGCTTGCTACCCCTGTCGTAAAGGTCTCGGAGAGCTTTCCAATGGTATGTTGTGCGCCGCGTAACTCCTTACGGATGAAAAGTTGTGGTCATCGGAGCGACGGAGACCCAGTCACAAGCCCTACGCCCTCAGTTTGCCGGCCCTGCCTCTATGTGATGCAAAGTTGTCTTGCCCAAAGTTGCTCGCACTATCTTGCAACTGATAAAAATGTTTGATTTTGGGCTCCAAAAATAGATGCAACTGAGTAGGCTTGCTGCCTCCATCGTAGAGCTCCCGGAGAGCTTTTCAACGGTATGTTGTGCGTCGCGTCACTCCTTACGGATTAATAGTTATGGGCACTAGAGTGACGGAGACTTGGTCACAAGCACCACAACCTCAGTTTACGGGCCCAACCTCTACGTGAAGCGAAGTTGTCTTGCCCAAGGTGCCGTGGGATTCGATAATAGAAATGTGGTGGATAAAGTATCTTGGCAACCCTAACCGGGGCAAAAAAAATTGAAAAAGCGGGGTGCAACACGAGGACTTTCCAGGGGGTCACCCATCCTAGCACTACTCTCACCCAAGCACACTTAACTTCGGAGTTCTGATGGGATCCGGAGCATTAGTGCTAGTATGATCGCACCCGTCAGGTTGTGAGCACAAATCCTTTATGTGTTGACGTTTCACAGTCCCAGCCCAGAGAGATGGCCCATTCAAAAGGCCCAATGGGCTTAACGACGACCCATCCGTTTCAACAACGCAGCATCCTCACAAGACATGATATCGACGCGTTGTTGGGCCCTCTAATGTCCAGCGAGTTAGGTTTTCGTCCTTTTAACAGCTCACGACGTACGATTGAGGACGGAAAAATAGTACAAAAGAAGAAAAATGGCCCAAAACTGATGAAATTGTTCAATTATGGGTTCCAAAAATAGGCGCAGCCAAGAAAACATGCTACCCCCGTCGTAGAGCTCTCGGAGAGCTTTCCAACGGCATGCTGTGCATCGCGTCACTCCATACGGATTAAAAGTTATATGCACCGGAGCGACGGAGACCTGGTCACAAGCCCCACACCCTCGGTTTGCAGGCCCAGCCTCTACGTGAAGCGAAGTTGTCTTCCCCAAGGAGCCGTGGGATTCGGTAATAGTAATGTGGGGGATATAGTATCTTGGCAACCATAACCGGGACAAAAAAAAATTGAAAATGTGGGGTGCAACACGAGGACTTCCCAGGGGGTCACCCATCCTAGTACTACTTTCGCCCAAGCACGTTTAACTTCGGAGTTCTGATGGGATCAGGTGCATTAGTGCTGGTATGATCTCACCCATCATGTTGTGGGCACAAATCCTTGATGTGTTGACGGTTCACAGTCCTAGTCTAGAGAGATGGCCTATTCAAAAGTCCCAATGGGCTTAACGACAACTCGTCCGCTTCAACAATGCAACATCCTCGCAGGACGTGATATCGACGCATTGTAGGGCCCTCTAATGTCCCGTGAGTTAGGTTGTTGTCCTTTTAACAACTCAGGACGTACGATCCGGGATGAAAAAACAGAGCAAAAGAAGAAAAGAGGCCCAAAACTGATGAAAACATTTGATTTTGGGCTCCAAAAATAGGAGCAGCAAAGCAAGCTTGGTGCCCTCGTCGTAGAGCTCTCGGAGAGCTTTCCAACGGTATGTTGTGCGTCGTATAACTCCTTACGGATTAAAAGTAGTGGGCACCAGAGCGACGAAGACATGGTCACAAACCCCACGCCCTCGGTTTGCGGGCCCGGCCTCTACGTGAAGCGAAGCTGTCTTGCCCAAGATGCCGTGGGATTCGGTAATAGAAATGTGGTGGATAATGTATCTTGGCAACCCTAATCGGGGCAAAAAAAATTGTAAAGCGGCGATGCAACACGAGGACTTCCCAGGGGTTACCCATCCTAGTACTACTCTCGCCCAAGCACGCTTAACTTCGGAGTTCTGATGAGATCCGGTGCATTAGTGCTGGTATGATCTCACCCATCATGTTGTGGCCACAAGTCCTTTATGTGTTGCCGGTTCACAGTCCCAGCCCAGAGAGATGGCCCATTCAAAAGGCCCAATGGGCTTAACGACAACCCATCCGCTTCAACAACGTAGCATCCTCATAAGACGTGATATCGATGAGTTGTAGGGCCCTATAAAATCTCGCGAGTTAGGTTGTTGTCCTTTTAACAGCTCACGACGTACGATCCGGGACGAAAAAATAGAGCAAATGAAAAAAAGTGGCCCAAAATTGATGACAACGTACAATTTTGGTCTCCGAAAATAGGCACAACCGAGCAAGCTAGCTGCCCTCATCGTAGAGCTCTCGGAGAGCCTTCCAACGGTATGCTGTGCGTTGTGTAACTCCTTACGGATTAAAAGTTATGGGCACCGGAGCGACGGAGACATGGTCACAAACCCTACGCCCTCGGTTTGCGGGCCCAGCCTGTGATAACCCGAACCCGGCATGCATTTAATAGCACTTGATTGCATTTGATTAATTGTTTAATTAGTTAAATCAACCAACTTGCACTATTTTAATATTCCTCTTGGAAGCATTTAGGATTTGTAAAATTGAATAATTAAAATATTATTTCCTATTCCTAATAATTATAGTAATTGAAATTCTTTTCTTGTGATTAATTAAGTGTTACCTTAAATGTTAGTGTTTAATTGTATTTGACTATGTGTTTATATTAACTTTCATTTGTAGCTTAATATTAACTTTATAACTCTTAAAATATTCTGGAAATAGTTAAATTAATCATTCTAAATGAATATTGAATACCTTGATTGTTTTGATTATTTTAGAAATCGATTTTGGTTGTTTTGCGTTAAAATTACTCGGTTTTCAAATAAATGAGAAAAGTAACTCCAAGCCGGAGTAAATTTTAAACTATGATGCTTTCCAAAAATGATATATTTCTTAGATTTTTTGAGATTTAATTGATGTTCTTCTATTGACGCAAAGTGCATAGCATATCGAGAGAGATAGTTGGGAAATGAATTTTAGTCCTCAACAAATAGTGAAAACTAGTATTTAGATGACTTAAATTTTATATTTTAATTGTTACTAGCTAGAATTAATTTAGGTGATAGTTATTTAACTTAAAAATGCACAAAAGAAAGCTATTTTGACTAGTTTTAAGTTGTTTGACCAACATTGACCAAAGCTTTGACCCTTTTGACCCTTGTCATCTTTTAAATAGCTTAAAATAGCATAAAAATAAAAATAAACAGAACTGAAACAGAGCAGCCATGGCCGAAAAAATAAGGAGAAGAAAAAAAAGAAAATTCAACTTCAATTCTTCGATTCTTCGCGAGGGCTTCCACGGGGTGGTTTCCGAGGCACTCTACGAGGTTTTCCTAGCGTCTAGGAGCGTCCGAGGTGAGGGAAGCATGTTATTTGCGCATTTATACGTTGTGTTAGTTAACTTTGTCAATTTTTAGATTTATCCGTAGATCGTTATTTAAAGCGATTTGATGCTTCTAGAATGTTCCTTAGCATTTGTAGAACATGTATTTATAGCTTTGTAACATTTTCTGCGGTTAAATGTTGTGATTGCAAATTAAATTGTGAAATGAATAGTGTTTTGTGAATAGTAAAACCTTGAAACGTTGAAATTGCGCTGTTATGCTTTCCGTTGATGTAGAAACGTGCTAGGTATGCTAGAATGCTAAAATGTGTGGTTTGTTTGGGTTGCGTAGTGGAAAAAATGAGAATTAAGCCTTTGGGAAAGTCGGGGTCGTTTAGGTCGACTTTTGCGTTTTCTCGTTTTGCGTGTTGGCATTGCTTCGGGAGGCCATGGAAGCACTTTTGGTGCGATTATGGCGTTGGTTGGGTGTTTGGTTGTTATAGTTGTAGTTCAAACGAGAAAGGAAAAAATCGGGGCTTTGCGCGAGTTCTAGGGTAAAGTAAGGGTTCGGGGGCTTTAGACGTGGCGTATGGTGACCTAGAAGGGTTGGCGAAGTCGGTTTTCAGAACTCGTGGCTCGTTTGGAAATGGTAGAGTTTTGATAGTTGGGGCCGATTTGTGTTTTTGTGTGTTTTCTTGTCTTTATGCTTATAGAATGCTTAGAATTACTTGAAATACTTGTTTGAGTTGTTTTGGATTGAATTGCTTATCAAATTGCTGCTATTGCGTGCGAGGGTAATCTACTTTGTTATTCTCCCACGTGTGGTTTTATCGCTTGTTTATCGCTTGCTTATTGCCTTGTATCGAGTCTTGCATTGCATAGTGTCTCGCGCGTGAGTGATGGGCCTCTCTGGGTAGCCTTGGGTTGCCAGTGTTGGTTGCTCTAGCTCCGCTGCTATTCCCTTTCTCGCTTGGGTTGCCTCCCAGGGAGATTTGGGTCGTAGGTTGATGGATACTTCCGGGGTATTCCAAACTGGTGTTATAAGGTGGTTTGGGCCGGCGCGTCATCATTAAAGTCATCGAAATCGTGATCGGTACATTACTCGCTCGAGTGAACCATAGCCTTCAAAGTGTGGTATAGCTTTGATTGGTTGTGTTAATGTTTTCTTTAGTTGTTTAATTGTATTGTTGTTTATATTGAATGCCTTTTATTGATTGTATTGCTTAACTGTACCTATTTGCATTGCACGATCTTCTTTCTCTCCAATTCGATATCTGTCTCGCCCTCACTGAGTATACGTGTTGTGTATACTCACTCCTCACCACCACATTTCAGGAAATGTCATGTTAGCTGGAAGTTCGTGATTTCGTGGAAGTTGTTGGCTGAAGAGTTGTCTTGCGTGCCTACGTGACTTGAGTTGTCAAAGTTGTAAAGTTATATACTTCCTTATGTTGTATGTGAATAATGTCAAGAAGTATATATTTTAAGTTTTATTAGATTGTTGAAGTAGTTTGATAAGTTAGATTATGTATTTAGTTAATGTAGCTTAAATTCAATGTATGTTTGTAATGACAAAGGAAAGAGATAGAAAGATATGTTAGTCTAACTTATGCAATAGGTTGGTGTAGTTTAATTACTAAGCATGTTTGTATGGTTAAAGGAAGAGTTAGAATAGTCTAGTACTTGAAAATGTAAGTATATTTGCTTGTGGTTGCTTGTTGAGAACAAGGCTCGGATGGCCTTGAGGTGGTTGAATGTTTGGACATGGTATTAGTCCACTTATATGCTGTCGCAGGTTTTACATTTCGCCTAGAAACAGGGGAGACTCCGTCCGTTTTCCCTGAAAATTTTGCCCGGGTTTGGTTTGGGTTGTGATTAGTTTGATTGATAGAACTCCCGGTCTCGAGAGGGATCGGGGTGTCACAGGTGGTATCAGAGCTTGTCTAGCTCATAAGCCGGGACAGGGTCCTCGGTCTGGTGGGTAGTGACCCTTGAATGTGTGCTTGTTAAGCGTGTCTTGAAGGTGCATGCTTGTATGTGAGATTGTGTGGCTTGACATGAATGTGTGCTCCTATGTGATATGGTTATGTGTTATGGGTTAATTGTGTACTAAGTGAAGTAAAGTGTCTAGTTGTGCATTGAATTGACCTATCGAATTGGCATTGTGAATCGAATTGATCTCGTGAATTGTTATTTGCTTGAAGTATTATTTGTAATGTGTGATTTAAAATGTCTTGAATTGATTATGTTATGCTTGACTTGATTGCCGTGCTTGGGTGACTTTGTTGAATAAACTATTTTGTAAACTTGCTTGCATAATAGTTTAAGGCATATGTATAACTGTGATATATTGGCATTCATACATGTCCTATGGAAATGGTAAGTAAGTCCTCTTCCTCCCCTGAAGAAAGTTGTTCACCTCTGGCTTTTCAAGGTGTATGGATTGGCAGGAAATGAATGGTATTTGGCTAGTCTTTATTTGGGAATTGGTGTTTGCTTTTGGAGCTCAGTTATTGGCGAATCTCTATGGCCTCTTCTGTGCTTAACAGTTGTGAAAGAGTAGCTTTCTCTTGGGGTTTTATTTGGTTATTCTTTGGAGCATTCTTTGGTTTTCTTAATGGGTGTTCTTTGGGGACTTTTGTTGGCACTACTTGGTGGACTTGGCTATTGGATTTTCAGTTGGACTTACTGCATGGTATTATCTATGGTATATGTGTCTTGGTCTTTATTGGAGTGCTACTGGTATTCCTTATTGGAAAAGTCTTCACTGGCATTCTCTAGGATTCTTAGTGGCCAATTATTTAGTATTACTTATTGGGCAATTCTTGGTACTTTCTTACTGGAGCATTGTTCGGGTATTTTCTTTGGCATCCCTCAGCTGGTTTGGTAACTGGAATCCCTATCAGACTCGTTATCTCATGTTACTTACGGTATTCTTTGGAATTCTTATTGAGCATTCTACTAGTATTTTCCTTATTAGCATTTATTGGAAGATCCTACACTTGGAATTCTGCTTGGACATATTATCTTGTACTGTTTACGGCTTCTCCTTCGGCCTTTCCACTCAGGGGAAAATCTATACTTGCTGTTTGACTAAGATGTTGCAGTAGGAACACAGTGATTGGAAGATTTCATTTAGAGGTTGGCCTTGGGTATTCTTCTCTGTATTCTTTTACAAAACTATCAGCTGGGTCTATTTACGGTAGTCAATACTGCATGAGGTGCACTTACTTTGGCTATCTTTTAACTTTCTTATTTGGTACTTGTTAGACTTTTATTGAAGATTCTTAAATAGGGTATTCTTTCAGTACCCTTCCTGCCATTAGTATGTGGTATTGATGACATCTACAGTATCTTTGCTTTAGTCTTTATTGGTATTATCTCGGCGTTTTTGGTTGGAATTTATTCTTCTTCGGTATTCGTGTCAACGGGATTCTTGTACAGTATTTGAGCCATTATTTGGCGTTACTGCTTGGCATTTCTACTTGAACTTTCCTATTGGTCATCTTGATGAAATACTTATTCAGTAGCTAATGAAGATTAGTCAGAACTGGATTTCAGATGATGTTGATTTCTTTTGGAAGAAGAATTGCGAGGACGCAATTATTTTAAGGGGGGAAGGATGTGATAACCCGAACCCGGCATGCATTTAATAGCACTTGATTGCATTTGATTAATTGTTTAATTAGTTAAATCAACCAACTTGCACTATTTTAATATTCCTCTTGGAAGCATTTAGGATTTGTAAAATTGAATAATTAAAATATTATTACCTATTCCTAATAATTATAGTAATTGAAATTCTTTTCTTGTGATTAATTAAGTGTTACCTTAAATGTTAGTGTTTAATTGTATTTGACTATGTGTTTATATTAACTTTCATTTGTAGCTTAATATTAACTTTATAACTCTTAAAATATTCTGGAAATAGTTAAATTAATCATTCTAAATGAATATTGAATACCTTGATTGTTTTGATTATTTTAGAAATCGATTTTGGTTGTTTTGCGTTAAAATTACTCGGTTTTCAAATAAATGAGAAAAGTAACTCCGAGCCGGAGTAAATTTTAAACTATGATGCTTTCCAAAAATGATATATTTCTTAGATTTTTTGAGATTTAATTGATGTTCTTCTATTGACGCAAAGTGCATAGCATATCGAGAGAGATAGTTGGGAAATGAATTTTAGTCCTCAACAAATAGTGAAAACTAGTATTTAGATGACTTAAATTTTATATTTTAATTGTTACTAGCTAGAATTAATTTAGGTGATAGTTATTTAACTTAAAAATGGACAAAAGTAAGATATTTTGACTAGTTTTAAGTTGTTTGACCAACATTGACCAAAGCTTTGACCCTTTTGACCCTTTTCATCTTTTAAATAGCTTAAAATAGCATAAAAATAAAAAAAAACAGAACTGAAACAGAGCAGCCATGGCCGAAAAAATAAGGAGAAGAAAAAAAGAAAATTCAACTTCAATTCTTCGATTCTTCGCGAGGGCTTCCACGGGGTGGTTTCCGAGGCACTCTACGAGGTTTTCCTAGCGTCTAGGAGCGTCCGAGGTGAGGGAAGCATGTTATTTGCGCATTTATACGTTGTGTTAGTTAACTTTGTAAATTTTGAGATTTATCCGTAGATCGTTATTTAAGCAATTTGATGCTTCTAGAATGTTCATTAGCATTTGTAGAACATGTATTTATAGCTTTGTAACATTTTCTGCGGTTAAATGTTGTGATTGCAAATTAAATTGTGAAATGAATAGTGTTTTGTGAATAGTAAAACCTTGAAACGTTGAAATTGCGCTGTTATGCTTTCCGTTGATGTAGAAACGTGCTAGGTATGCTAGAATGCTAAAATGTGTGGTTTGTTTGGGTTGCGTAGTGGAAAAAAATGAGAATTAAGCCTTTGGGAAAGTCGGGGTCGTTTAGGTCGACTTTTGCGTTTTCTCGTTTTGCGTGTTGGCATTGCTTCGGGAGGCCATGGAAGCACTTTTGGTGCGATTATGGCGTTGGTTGGGTGTTTGGTTGTTATAGTTGTAGTTCAAACGAGAAAGGGGAAAATCGGGGCTTTGCGCGAGTTCTAGGGTAAAGTAAGGTTTCGGGGTCTTTAGATGTGCCTTATGGTGACCTAGAAGGGTTGGCGAAGTCGGTTTTCAGAACTCGTGGCTCGTTTGGAAATGGTAGAGTTTTGATAGTTGGGGCCGATTTGTGTTTTTGTGTGTGTTCTTGTCTTTATGCTTATAGAATGCTTAGAATTACTTGAAATACTTGTTTGAGTTGTTTTGGATTGAATTGCTTATCAAATTGCTGCTATTGCGTGCGAGGGTAACCTACTTTGTTATTCTCCCACGTGTGGCTTTATCGCTTGTTTATCGCTTGTTTATCGCCTTGTATCGAGTCTTGCATTGCATAGTGTCTCGCGCGTGAGTGATGGGCCTCTCTGGGTAGCCTTGGGTTGCCAGTGTTGGTTGCTCTAGCTCCGCTGCTATTCCCTTTCTCGCTTGGGTTGCCTCCCAGGGAGATTTGGGTCGTAGGTTGATGGATACTTCCGGGGTATTCCAAACTGGTGTTATAAGGTGGTTTGGGCCGGCGCGTCATCGTTAAAGTCATCGAAATCGTGATCGGTACATTACTCGCTCGAGTGAACCATAGCCTTCAAAGTGTGGTATAGCTTTGATTGGTTGTGTTAATGTTTTCTTTAGTTGTTTAATTGTATTGTTGTTTATATTGAATGCCTTTTATTGATTGTATTGCTTAACTGTACCTATTTGCATTGCACGATCTTCTTTCTCTCCAATTCGATATCTGTCTCGCCCTCACTGAGTATACGTGTTGTGTATACTCACTCCTCACCACCACATTTCAGGAAATGTCATGTTAGCTGGAAGTTCGTGATTTCGTGGAAGTTGTTGGCTGAAGAGTTGTCTTGCGTGTCTACGTGACTTGAGTTGTCAAAGTTGTAAAGTTATATACTTCCTTATGTTGTATGTGAATAATGTCAAGAAGTATATATTTTAAGTTTTATTAGATTGTTGAAGTAGTTTGATAAGTTAGATTATGTATTTAGTTAATGTAGCTTAAATTCAATGTATGTTTGTAATGACAAATGAAAGAGATAGAAAGATATGTTAGTCTAACTTATGCAATAGGTTGGTGTAGTTTAATTACTAAGCATGTTTGTATGGTTAAAGGAAGAGTTAGAATAGTCTAGTACTTGAAAATGTATGTATATTTGCTTGTGGTTGCTTGTTGAGAACAAGGCTCGGATGGCCTTGAGGTGGTTGAATGTTTGGACATGGTATTGGTCCATTATATGCTATTACAGGTTTTACATTTCGCCTATAAACAGGGGAGACTCCGTCCGTTTTCCTGAAAATTTTGCCCGGGTTTGGTTTGGGTTGTGATTAGTTTGATTGATAGAACTCCCGGTCTCGAGAGGGATCGGGGTGTCACACAGCCTCTACGTGAAACGAAGTTGTCTTGCCCAATGTTCCGTGGGATTCAGTCATAGAGATTTGGTGGATAAAGTATCTTGGCAACCCTAACCAGGGCAAAAAAAATTGAAAAGGGGGTGCAACACGAGGACTTCCCAAGGGGTTACCCATCCTAGTACTACTCTCACCCAAGCACGCTTAACTTCGGAGTTCTGATGGGAACTGGTGTATTATTGCTAGTATGATCACACCCGTCATGTTGTGGGCACAAATCCTTTATGTGTTGACGGTTCACATCCCAGGCCAGAGAGATGACCCATTCAAAAGGCCCAATGGGCTTAACGACAATCCATCCGCTTCAACAACGTAACATCCTGGCAAGATGTGATATCGATGCATTGTAGGGCCCTATAATGTCCCGCGAGTTAGGTTGTCTTCCTTTTAAAAGCTCATGACGTACGATCCGGGACGAAAAAATAGAGCAAAAGAAGAAAAGTGGCACGAAACTGATGAAAATATTCAATTTTGGGCTCCAAAAAATAGGCGCAGCCGAGCAGGCTTGCTGCCCCCGCCATAGATCTCTCGGAGAGCTTTCCGACGGTATACTGTACGTCGCGTCACTCGTTACGGATTAAAAGTTGTGGGCACCAGAACGACGAAGACATGGTCACAAACCCCATACCCTAAGTTTGCGGGCCCAACCTCTAAGTGAAGCGAAGTTTTCTTGCCCAAGCTGCCGTGGGATTCGATAATAGATATGTGGTGGATAATGTATATTGGCAACCCTAACTAGGGCAAAAAAAATTGAAAAGCGGCGGTGCAACACGAGGACTTCCCAAGGGTCAACCATCCTAGTACTACTCTCGCCCAAGCACGCTTAACTTCGGAGTTCTGATGGGATCTGGTGCATTAGTGCTAGTATGATCGCACCAGTCTTGTTGAGGGCACGAATCCTTTATGTGTTGACGGTTCATAGTCCCAACCTAGAGAGATGGCCCATTCTAAAGGCCCAATGGGCTTAACGACAACCCATCCGCGTCAACAATGCAACATCCTCGTAAGACGTGATATTGACAAGTTGTAGGTCCCTATAAAATCCCATGAATGAGGTTGTCGTCCTTTTAACAGCTCACGACGTACGATCCGGGATGAAAAAATAGAGCAAATGAAAAAAAGTGGCTTAAAACTGATGAAAACATACAATTTTGGGCTCCAAAAATAGGCGCAGTTGAGCAAGCTTGCTGCCCCCGTCGTAGAGCTCTTGGAGAGCTTTCCAACAGTATGTTGTGCACCGTGTAACTCCTTACGGATTAAAAGTTGTGGGCACCAAAGCGACGAAGACATGTTCACAAACTCCATGCCCTCGGTTTGTTGGCCCAGCCTCTACGTGAAACGAAGTTGCCTTGCCCTAGGTGCCGTGGTATTCGGTAATAGAAATGTGGCGGATAATGTATCTTTGCAACCCTAACCGGGGCAAAAAAATTTGTAAAGCGGCGGTACAACACGAGGACTTCCCAGGGGTCACCCATCCTAGTACTACTCTCGCCCAAGCACGCTTAACTTCGGAGTTCTGATGGTATCCGGAGCATTAGTACTGGTATGATCACACCCATCATGTTGTGGCCACAAATCCTTTATGTGTTGCCGGTTCACAGTCCCAGCGCAGAGAGATGGCCCATTCAAAAGGCCTAATGGGCTTAACGACAACCCATCCATTTCAACAACGCAGCATCCTCGTAAGACGTGATATCGACTAATTGTAAGGCCCTATAAAATCCTGCGAGTTAGGTTGTCGTCCTTTTAACAGCTCACGACGTACGATTCGGGATGAAAAAACAGAGCAAATGAGAAAAAGTGCTCCGAAACTGATGAAAACGTATAATTTTGGGTTGCGTAAATAGGCGTAGCCGAGTAACCTTACTGACCCCGTCGTAGAGCTCTCGGAGAGCTTTCCAACGGTATGCTGTGCGTCGTGTAACTCCTTACAGATTAAAAATTATGGGCATCGGAGCGACGGAGACCTGACACAAGCCCCACGCCCTCGGGTTGCGGGCCCAGCCTCTACATGAAGTGAAGTTGTCTTGCCCAAGGTGTCGTGGGATTTGGTAATAGAAATGTGGTGGATAATATATCTTGGCAACCCTAACCGTGGAAAAAAAATTGAAAAACGGGGGTGCAACACGAGGACTTCCCATGGGGTCACCCATCCTAGTACTACTCTCGCCCAAGCACGCTTAACTTTGGAGTTCTTATGGGAACTGGTGTATTAGTGCTAGTATGATCACACCCGTCATGTTGTGGGCACAAATCCTTTATGAGTTGACGGTTCACATCCCAGGCTAGAGAGATGACCCATTCAAAAGGCCCAATGGGCTTAACGACAATCCATCCGCTTCAACAACGCAACATCCTCGCAAGACGTGATATCGATGCATTGTAGGGCCCTATAATGTCCCGTGAGTTAGGATGTCAAACTTTTAACAACTCACGGCGTACAATCCGGGACGAAAAAATAGAGCAAAAGAAGAAAAGTGGCACTAAACTGATGAAAACGTTCAATTTTGGGCCACAAAAATAGGCGCAGCCGAGCAGGCTTGCTACCCCCGCCTTAGAGCTCTCGGAGAGCTTTCCAATGGTATACTATACGTAGCGTCACTCGTTACGGATTAAAAGTTGTGCGCACCAGAGCGACGAAGACATGGTCACAAACCCCACACCCTCAGTTTGCGGGCCCAGCCTCTAAGTGAAGCGAAGTTGTCTTGCCCAAGGTGCTGTGGGATTCGATAATAGAAATGTGGTGCATAATGTATCTTGGCAACCGTAACTGGGGCAAAAAAAATTGAAAAGCGGCGGTGCAACACGAGGACTTCCCAAGGGTCACCCGTCCTAGTACTACTCTCGCCCAAGCACGCTTAACTTCGGAGTTCTAATGGGATCCGGTGCATTAGTGCTGGTATGATCGCACCAGTAATGTTGAGGGCACAAATCCTTTATGTGTTGACGGTTCACAGTCTCAGCCCAGAGAGATGGCCCATTCTAAAGGCCTAATGGGCTTAACGACAACCCATCCGCTTCAACAACGCAACATCCTCGTAAGACGTGACATCGACAAGTTGTAGGGCCCTATAAAATCCCACGAGTGAGGTTGTCGTCCTTTTAACAGCTCACGACGTACGATCCGGGACAAAAAAATAGAGCAAATGAAAAAAAGTGGCTCAAAACTGATGAAAACGTACAATTTTAGGCTCCGAAAATAGGCGCAGCCGAGCAAGCTTCCTACCCCCGTCGTAGAGCTCTTGGAGGGCTTTCCAACGGTATTCTGTGCGTCGTGTAACTCCTTACGGATTAAAAGTTGTGGTTACCAAAGCGGCGAAGACATGTTCACAAACTCAACGCCCTCGGTTTGTGGGCCCAGCCTCTACGTGAAGCGAAGTTGCCTTGCCCAAGGTGCCGTGGGATTCGGTAATAAAAATGTGGTGGATAATGTATCTTGGCAACCCTAACCGGGGCAAAAAAAATTGTAAAGCGGCGGTGCAACACGAGTACTTCCCAGGGGTCACCCATCCTAGTACTACTCTCGCCCAAACACGCTTAACTTCGGAGTTCTGATGGTATCTGGTGCATTAGTGCTGGTATGATCGCACCCATCATGTTGTGGCCACAAGTCCTTTATGTGTTGCCGGTTCACAGTCCCAGCGCAGAGAAATGGCCCATTCAAAAGGCCCAATGGGCTTAACAAAAACCCATTCGCTTCAACAACGCAGCATCCTCGTAAGACGTGATATCGACTAATTGTAGGGCCCTATAAAATCCTGCGAGTTAGGTTGTCGTCCTTTTAATAGCTCACGACGTACGATTCGGGATGAAAAAATAGAGCAAATGAAAAAAAGTGCTTCGAAACTGATGAAAACGTATAATTTTGGGCTGCGTAAATAGGCGCAGCCGAGTAACCTTAATGACCCCGCCGTAGAGCTCTCGGAGAGCTTTCCAACGGTATGCTGTGCATCGTGTAACTCCTTACGGATTAAAAGTTATGGGCATCGGAGCGACGGAGACCTGACACAAACCCCACGCCCTCGGGTTGCGGGCCCAGCCTCTACGTGAAGTGAAGTTGTCTTGCCCAAGGTGTCGTGGGATTTGGTAATAGAAATGTGGTGGATAATGTATCTTGGCAACCCTAACCGTGGAAAAAAAAAAATGGGGGTGCAACACGAGGACTTCCCATGGGGTCACCCATCCTAGTACTACTCTCGCCCTAGCACGCTTAACTTTGGAGTTCTTATGGGAACTGGTGTATTAGTACTAGTATGATCGCACCCGTCATGTTGTGGGCACAAATCCTTTATGTGTTGACGGTTCACATCCTAGGCCAGAGAGATGACCCATTCAAAAGGCCCAATGGGCTTAACGACAATCCATCCGCTTCAACAACGCAACATCCTTGCAAGACGTGATATCGATGCATTGTAGGGCCCTATAATGTCCCGTGAGTTAGGATGTCATCCTTTCAACAGCTCACGGCGTACGATCCAGGATGAAAAAACAGAGATAAAGAAGAAAAGTGGCACTAAACTGATGAAAACGTTCAATTTTGGGCTCCAAAAATAGGCGCAGCCAAGTAGGCTTGCAGCCCCCGTCATAGAGCTCTCGGAGAGCTTTCCAATGGTATGCTATACGTTCCGTCACTCCTTACGGATTAAAAGTTGTGGGCACCAGAGCGACGAAGACATGGTCACAAACCCCATACCCTCGGTTTGCGGGCCTAGCCTCTACGTGAAGCGAAGTTGTCTTGCCCAAGGTGCTGTGGGATTCGGTAATAGAAATGTGGTCGATAATGTATCTTGGCAACTGTAACCAGGGCAAAAAAAATTGAAAAGCGGCGGGGCAACACAAGGAATTCCCAGGGGTCACCCATCCAAGTACTACTCTCGCCCAAGCACGTTTAACTTCGGAGTTCTGATGGGATCCGATGCATTAGTGCTGGTATGATCGCACCCATCATGTTGTGGCCAAATATCCTTTATGTGTTGCCGGTTCACAGTCCCAGCCCAGAGAGATGGCCTATTCAAAAGGCCCAATGGGCTTAACGACAATCCATCCGCTTCAACAACGCAACATCCTCTTAAGACGTGATATCGACGAGTTGTAGGGCCCTATAAAATCCCACGAGTTAGGTTGTCGTCCTTTTAACCGCTCAAGACGTACGATCCGGGATGAAAAAACAGAGCAAACGAAAAAAAGTGGATCGAAATTGATGAAAACGTACAATTTGGGGATCCGAAAATAGGCGCAGCCGAGCAAGCTTGCTACCCCCATTGTAGAGCTCACGGAGAGATTTCCAACGGTATGCTGTGCGTCGTGTAACTCTTTACGGATTAAAAGTTGTGGGCACCAAAGCGACAAAGACATGGTCAGAAACCCCATGCCCTCGGTTTGCGGGACCAGCCTCTACGTGAAGCGAAGTTGTCTTGCCCAAGGTGCCGTGGGATTCGGTAATAGAAATGTGGTGGATAATGTATCTTGGCAACCCTAACCAGGGCAAAAAAAATTGTAAAGCGGCGGTACAACACGAGGACTTCCCAGGGGTCACCCATCCTAGTACTACTCTCGCCCAAGCACGCTTAACTTCAGAGTTCTTATGGGATCCGGTGCATTAGTGCTGCTATGATCGCACCCATCATGTTGTGGCCACAAATACTTTATGTGTTGCCGGTTCACAGTCCCAGCGCAGAGAGATGGCCCATGCAAAAGGCCCAATGGGCTTAACGACAACCCATCCGCTTCAACAACGCAGTATCCTCGTAAGACGTGATATCGACGAGTTGTAGGGCCGTATAAAATCCCGCGAGTTAGGTTGTCATCCTTTTAACAGCTCACGACATACGATTCGAGATGAAAAACAGAGCAAATGAAAAAAAGTGGCCCAAAACTGATGAAAACGTATAATTTTGGGCTCCAAAAATAGGCGCAGCTGAGTAAGCTTGCTATACCCGTGGTAGAGCTCTCGGAGAGCTTTCCAACAGTATGTTGTGCGTCGTGTAACTCCTTACGAATTAAAAGTTATGGGCATCGGAGCGACGGAGACTTGGCCACAAGCCCCATGCCCTCGGGTTGCGGGCCCAGCCTCTACGTGAAGTGAAGTTGTCTTGCCGAAGGTGTCGTGGGATTTGGTAATAAAAATGTGGTGGATAATGTATCTTGGCAACCATAACCGGGGCAAAAAAAAATGAAAAACGGGGGTACAACACGAGGACTTCCCAAGGGGTCTCCCATCCTAGTACTACTCTCGCCCAAGCACGCTTAACTTCGGAGTTCTGATGGGAACCAGTGTATTAGTGCTAGTATGATCGCACCCGTCTTGTTGTGGGCACAAATCCTTTATGTGTTGACAGTTCACATCCCAGGCCAGAGTGATGACCCATTCAAAAGGTCCAAGGGGCTTAACGACAATCCCTCCGCTTCAACAACGCAACATCCTCGCAAGACGTGATATCGATGCGTTGTAGGGCCCTCTAATGTCCCTCGAGTTAGGTTGTCCTCCTTTTAATATCTCACGACGTACGATCCGGGACGGAAAAACAGAGCAAAAGAAAAAAAGTGGCACAAAAATGATGAAAATGTTTAATTTTGGGCTCCAAAAATAGGCTCAGCTGAACAGGCTTGCTGCCCCCGTCGTAGAGCTCTCGGAGAGCTTTCCAACGGTATGCTATACGTCACGTCACTCCTTACGGATTAAAAGTTGTGGGCACCAGAGCGACGAAGACATGGTCACAAACCCCACGCCCTCGGTTTGCAGGCCCAACCTCTACTTGAAGCGAAGTTGTCTTGCCCAAGGTGCCGTGGGATTCGGTAATAGAAATGTTGTGGATAATGTATCTTGGCAACCCTAACCGGGGCAAAAAAAATTGAAAAGCGGCGGTGCAACACGAGGACTTCCCAGGGGTCACCCATCCTAGTACTACTCTCGCCCAAGCACGCTTAACTTCGGAGTTCTAATGGGATCCGGTGCATTAGTGCTGGTATGATCCCACCCTATCATTTTGTGGCCACAAATCCTTTTTGTGTTGCCGGTTCACAGTCCCATCCCAGAGAGATGGCCCATTCAAAAGGCCCAATGGGCTTAACGACAACCCATCCGCTTCAACAACGCAACATCCTCGTAAGACATGATATCGATGAGTTGTAGGGCCCTATAAAATCCCGCGAGTTAGGTTGTCGTCCTTTTAACAATTCACGACGTATGATTCGGGATGGAAAAACATAGCAAAATAAGAAAAGTGGCCCGAAACTTGTGAAAAAGTTCGATTTTGAGCTCCAAAATGTAGCGCTGCAGAGAAAGCTTGCTGCCCCTGTCGTGGAGCTCTCGGAGAGCTTTCCAACGGTTTGTTGTGCGCAGCATAACTCCTTATGGATCAAAAGTTATGGGCACCGGGGCAATGGAGACCTAGTCACAAGCCCTACACCCTCGGTTTGCGGGCCCAGCCTCTACGTGAAGCGAAGTTGTCTTGCCCAAGGTGTCGTGGGATTCGGTAATAGAAATATGGTAGATAAGATATCTTGGCAACCCTAACCAGGGCAAAAAAAATTGAAAACGGGGTTGCAACACGAGGATTTCCCAAGGGGTCACCCACCCTAGTACTACTCTCACCCAAGCACACTTAACTTCGGAGTTCTGATGGGAACCGGTGTATCAGTGCTAGTATGATCGCACCCGTCATGTTGTGGGCACAAATCCTTTATGTGTTGACGGTTCACATCCCAGCCCAAAGAGATAACCCATTCAAAAGGCCCAATGGGCTTAACGACAATCCATCTGCTTCAACAACGCAACATCCTCGCAAGACGTGATATCGATTCGTTGTTGCGCCCTCTAATGTCCCACGAGTTAGGTTGTCGTCTTTTTAACAGCTCACGATGTACGATCCGGGATGGAAAAACATAGCAAAAGAAAAAAAGTGGCCCAAAACTGATGAAAATGTTCGATTTTGGTCTCCAAAAATAGGCGCAGCCGAGCAAGCTGCCCCCGTCGTAGAGCTCTCGGAGAGATTTCCAATGGTATGCTGTACGTTGCGTCACTCCTTAGGGATTAAAAGTTGTGGGCACCAAAGCGACGAAGACATGGTCACAAACCCCACACCCTCGGTTTGCGGGCCCAGCCTCTACGTGAAGCAAAGTTGTCTTGCCCAAGGTGCCGTGGGATTCGGTAATAGAAATGTGATGGATAATGTATCTTGGCAACCCTAACTGGGGCAAAAAAAATTGAAAAGCGGCGGTGCAACACGACGACTTCCCAGGGGTCACCCATCCTAGTACTACTCTCGCCCAAGCATGCTTAACTTCATAGTTCTGATGGGATCCGGTGCATTAGTGCTGGTATGATCGCACCCAGCATGTTGTGGCCACAAATTCTTTATGTGGTGGTGGTTCACAGTCCCAGCCCAAATAGATGGCCCATTCAAAAGTCCGAATGGGCTTAACGACAATCCATCCGCTTCAACAATGCAGCATCCTCGCAGGACGTGATATCGACAGGTTGTAGAGCCCTCTAATGTCCCGTGAGTTTGGTTGTCATCCTTTTAACAGCTCACGACGTATGATCCTGGATGGAAAAACAGAGCAAAAGAAGAAAAGTGGCCCAAAACTTGTGAAAACGTTCGATTTTGAGCTCCAAAAAGTAGTGCAGCTGTGAGGCCCGACCTCGATTTGCGTGTGATACCTCGTTTCGTGTGTCCTAACCTAGATTTGTGTGCCTTGACCTAGGTTTAAGAATTGTGTTCATTTTATGTGCCATACATTGAATTACGTGCATTCATTTAGGGTTGCGTGCATTTACTTGAAAAATGTGCGTTCATCTCGTAGTTCGTGTATTACCTCGTAGTGCGTGCCATAGACCTAAGAAAGCGTGCCTTCACGCTAATCAAGAAAACATCTTACACGGAGCACTAGACTATTAAACAATCCTACAAAATCCACTATCAATATAATAATCCTAATTCAACTCACTAGAAGACAAAATAACACAAAAAGCTAGACATTCTTTATTCCTTATTCTTTATTCTTTTTGCACTTTCAATATACAATTAAATAACAACCAAAACATGACAAAAATTAAGATTTGGCAGATGCTTTGGCCGACCACTAGGAGTTGTTTGCATGCATGTTTAATTCAAAATGAATCTAGACAAGTTATGACACAAAAACACTTATCAATGCAAAAAAAAATGATCAAAACCACCTCAAAATTCTCTCTTGCTCGACCAACTCTTCCATGCCCATGCTAGCATTTTTAAATTCCATCTTGAAGACACAAAAATCAGGTTTTAATAGCCCAAGGCTGACCACTTGCTTTGATGAATGCAAAAGGCTTTATTCTTGTCATATTTTTGTCATTTCTTCGTTTCTTCCTCAACTTTCTTTCTCTCCCTCTCATTTTCTCTCTCATTATCGGCCTTGCCTGGGTTCTCTACCTCCATTGCTCATCTTCTTCACACCATAGCTAAACAAAGCAAGCCACAAGGAAAGGACCTCAACCGAGCTAGCTAGGAAGTGAAAATCACACATGCATGTACATTGAAGACTTCTATTCGGCCTAGGTAAGCTTCCTGGCATCCATTTCTTTTCTTCAAGTCCTAACTACATGCATGTACTAAGAGCTTGCTCACTAAGCTAGGAAAAATAGAGAAAAGCTAGTTGGGATTTCGGCTAGGCAAAGGAGAGGAAGAAAATTGTGCTTCAACAAGCTTTTGTGCATCTTTGTGGTTGATTGCTAAGGTGAGGGCTAAAACCTTTTGAAAACTCTTCAAAAATCCACATGCATGCTCATAAATGTGTGTATTTGCTTCTGTACTTGAGTTATATGGTCGTTCATAAGCTCAAACAACCATGCATGGCAAGATCTTGGCTTGAAAGTGATGCTAGGTGAAGTCGAATTGTTGACAGCTCTCTGACCAGTCTGTTTCGAGGTAAGTTTAGCTAGGAAAATGATGTTGAAAATGCATGAAAATTGGTAGGTGAGTAGTTTGGACAGTTTTGAACATTTTTCCCAGAAATAGGACGAAACTAATTTTGACTCTAAGGTCCTCAAAATAGCAAATCTTTAAAATGTGTCCAAATTTGGAAATCTGGAAAAAATGAAGCAGGTTTTGACAGATGCACTGACTTTGTGGAACGAACCATATTTGACTTAGTAAATGTTGTCAAAAATGCATGAAATTTGGTGTGATGCTATATTTTTCTGTTCTGGACAATTTTTTCAGAAATGGACTAAGGCTAAAACTGACCCTAAGGACCTCAAAAACGTCAATTTCTGAAAAGTGTGCAAATCTGGACAGTTTTGTGCTATCTCACTGTTTCGGATATAACTAATAATTTCGAACTCCAATTGATGCAAGGTTTGTTTCTGATTTTAGTTAAATTCTTAAGCATTAATTTGAAATCTTATTCACTGGATTTGGAGATTGTTTGGATATCCTATTGATTGTGAGAAAACAGCCTATTGCAGTAAAGGCTTCATTTAGTTATATGCTTGGAAAATTGTTGTAACCTCTCTTGTGGTACTAATTGCTAGGAATTGTGGTGTTGGGATATTGTGTGGACTGTTTTGAGTACTTGAGGATGTCTGAATTGAATGATGCATGACTTGAGAATGATCTTGAGTTGACTTAGGGTTTAATCACACGGTTAAGCATGAAACGGAAACCCTAATGACTAGGTAGTCTTGCTAAGTGTTGATCATTTGGATATTGCGTGGAAATTATATGCTTAGTGGGCTTCTCGTAAATTTCTTATAACTTCAAATGTGATTTTGGCCATTGCATGTTGATAAATAAGCTTTTCTTGCACCCGAACCCATGTTGATGTCATTGCATGTTGAATAATCTTATCACTTGATCACGTGGGCTTCGTAATGAGTTATATGGCCTGTTTTACATGTGTTACATGGCTGTCCGTTTAATTTTCATATAACTTTATATGCCTTTCAAGTGAAATTTCCTGTCTTATCGTGCCCTGCTTTTTTACCTGTCAATGTGCAATCTTATGACCGTCCGGAGGCAACCTACTTTGTTGTCCTCCTCCTGTGATATATTACCTATCATGAATGTGCATTGCATACAAGGTTGTAACCTTTCCTGTCGGCATAGTAGCGATCACGCATATCGGGCGGCATCGGGCTTGCTGGTGCACCCGTGACTACCATGTTCCCATTCCCTCTCTCGCTTAAGGGCTAGACTTCCTCGGAGAGTTGGGTCTTAGGATTTCGGGGTATATCCGGAGTACACCCACCTGGCGTGTTTGGGGGATGATTTGAAGTCGGCCACAACAACTGATTCTGGAACTGATCTGAGAGCAAAAGCTCACTGTATCCTTTTTACTATGTGTATAAGTACTCTCGCTTAGTTCCTAGAGAACCTCGGGGAGGAAAGACTGGTATTTCTGTTCCTGTATTTGTATTATTGTTATATTCATGTTTGCAAAAGGATTTCATAAGTTGAACCGGAAAATGAGTTTCAAAACCTATTTCTCGTTCCCCCTCGCTGAGTTCATAAAGACTCACCCTTTTTTTATCATCTTAGGTGAAGAAGACCCAAAACAGGTACCCGAGGACGGTGTGCCTAACGATGAACCCTTGTAGTGATTGCCTGTCATTGTTTGCTTTGCTTGAATGTGGCTACTTGTGAACTTTATGTTACTTGAAGACTATTTCCTTTATGTTGCTCAATGTTGTGATGTAAAAGACCCCCATTGTAATTTGGGGTCTAATTTTGGTTTGTACTGATATTAAGTAGACTGATGCTAGACATTACTATGATCGTTTTTGCTTTTATTACTGCTAGTATTTATCATAGGTTATGACGCATTAGTTAAGGACTAAGTAAATGAACTTATCCAATCTTGAACAGGTACTCGCTATTAAGCTAAGATCAACAGGTATATTTTGTAACGAGGACAAACAAACAAACGAGACATAGTATCATGCTAGGTTATAAATCAAACGAGACATCAAGATAACCAATAGGCATTTCAATTGACGATAAATAGCAATCTTAGTTGGAAATGAACTTGAGATAGTAAATTTTGAGGCGTATAGAGAATTAGGTTAAACCAAAGAGCCCAGTTACAGTCGTTATACTGCCGATTTTCCGAAAAAACTTTGGAGTTTAGACTAAATCATTAGGTGTTAAATCTTCATAAACAGCTAAGCACGTGATATTACTTGAATGTTTAATTCACACCCTAGTCTAACCTTATAATCCAGATTGGGGAGTGACACCTTAGAAATAGAATGGTATCAGAGCTTAGATTGCTTAAGCCAGGTTTAACTCTCGAACCGTGGGTAGAGCCCTAAGATAATTAGGATGACTTTTTTATGTGTTATTGTGTGATAATGTTAAATGTGTCTTCTATGTTCTATGTGCTTATGTGATTAACATGCCTTAATTGTTTCTAGAATTGTACCTATATTATGTTGCATATCTTATGCATTAAATTCTTAATTATCATATTTCAATAAATTGTGCCTATAGATGCCTGGCCCTAGTACCCGTACTACTAATAGGAGCGGTGAACCCCAAGAGACCGGAGATGCCTATCAGACTAATCCCGGTATAGCTATGTTTAATATGATGGCAAATGCCATGGATCGTGTATCATGTGTGATGGAGCGTCAGGATGCACGTGAAGTAAACAACAACAACAGGAACGATGGCAACCATGGGAGACATAGCAGAATGAGGGAGTTCCTTGACTCTCGCTCGTCTAAATTTTATGGGGAAAATAAGGATGAGAAAGCAGAGGCTTGACTGTCCGAGATCGAGAAGATTTTCAGGCCTCTTGATTATACTGATGAAGAGAAGGTGGAGTTTGCTGTATTTCTGTTGCACAATGATACTGAACATTGGTGGCACACTGTGGAGGCACTGTGGGAAACTAATTAGACACCTTGCTTGTGGGGTAATTTCGTTAAGGCGTTCAAGGAGAAATATGTACCTGCAGTTTCCAGCCAGAGGCGGATCGAGGAGTTCATGCACTTGACCCAGGGTAATATGACGGTGGCCCAGTACGAGGCTCGTTTTGACCGACTATCCCGTTATGCTCAATATATGGTTTGTACCCTGGAGGTGAAGATGTGGAAATTTACTACGGGATTGAGGCCAGAGATTTAGGACCAGTTGGCCTCTCATGACTTCGATACCTATTCTGCTCTCTTTGCTACTGCCTCTCGAGTTGAGAAGAGGAAACTAGATAGAGCTGGTTCGAGTCAGCCGAACAAGAAACCATACCAGCCTCCAGGTCAGCAGAGGAAATTCCAGAGTCAGGGTCGTAACCAGGGCCAGAGCCAGATCAGACAAGTGAATAACCGTGGCCCGACGAAAGCGCCATCAGCCTCTTCTACCCGCGGATCCACAGGTAGTTCACCTACTACTCAGTCTATCAGCTGTTCTTATTGTGACAGGAAGGGGCATACAGAGGCCCAGTGCTAGAGGAAGTCAGGACGATGTATGAGATGTAGCAGTGATCAACATCAGATCAAGGATTGCCCTAAACGACAGACAGGGCAGAATCAAGGTAAACCAGCCAGTAGAGGCAAGACTCTAGTTCCTAGAGTTTAGGCTCGAGCCTATACTATTGAGTGCGAGGAGATTCCAGATGAGACCGCTGTTGTTGAAGGTACATTTTTCATACTGAACCAACCTGTTTAAGGTGTTAATTGATCCGGGTGCTACTCATTCATTTATTACTCCTTTATGTGTGGAACATGTGAAACTGAAAGTTGTATGCTTGCCATATGAAGTAGAAGTTGGTACTCTAATGGGTTCTAAACTTGTAACTAGCTCAGCTTGTAAAGCATGTAAAATCCAAATTAAGGATAGGGAATTCTCAGCCAATCTTATTGTATTACCTTTTCGAGATTATGAAGTCATTTTAGGGATGGACTGGCTGGCAAAACATCATTTCCAGCTAGATTGCCGGGCGAAGATTATAACGTTCCGGGTACCTGATCAACCAATACTGGAAGTTATGGGTCGAAGAGATTTCACCGGGAGTTCCATCATTTCATCTACGAAAGCAGTGAAGTCCTTGAGAAAAGGTTGCAGCGGATACTTGGCTTACCTTATCAACAAGCCGTCGGATAAAGCTAAGTTGGAAGAGATGCATGTGATCAAAGACTATGCAGATGTGTTTCCAGAAGAATTACCAGATTTACCCCCAAATCAGGAAATCGAGTTTGTTATAGAATTGCTGCCTGGCACCCAGCCGATATCTAAAGCTCTCTATCGTATGGCACAGGCCGAGCTACAAGAATTGAAGGACCAGTTGCAAGGATTGTTGAAGATGGGGTTTGTTCAACCGAGTTCTTCACCGTGGGGTGTACCAGTTCTATTTGCAAAGAAGAAAGACGGAACGTTAAGGCTATGCATCGATTACCGAGGATTGAACCAAGTGACTGTCAAGAGTAAATACCCACTTCCACTGATCGATGAGTTATTTGATCAACTACAAGGAGCCAAAGTGTATTCGAAACTAGACTTGAGGCAAGGGTATTATCAGTTGCGGATCAAAAAGGAATACGTGCCTAAAACGGCTTTCAGGACGAGATATGGGCATTATGAATATGTGGTGATGCCTTTGGGACTAACTAATGCCCCTGTAGCTTTTATGGATTTGATGCACAGGGTGTTTCAACCCTACTTGGACCAATTTGTGGTGATCTTCATTGATGATATTTTGGTATACTCGAAATCCGAGGCGGAGCACGAACAACATCTGCGGTTGATACTGCAAAAACTTCGAGAGCATCGATTGTATGCAAAGTTTAGCAAGTGTGAATTTTGGTTGCAGCAGATTGTATTTTTGGGGCATATCATATCCTAAGAGGGAATAGCGGTGGATCCAGCAAAGATAGATGCAGTGATGTCTTGGAAGAAGTCGGAGAATATTACAGAGGTTCGGAGTTTCCTTGGTCTAGCCGACTATTATCGGAGATTCGTGAAGGATTTTTCTAAGATTGCAGGACCACTTACAAAGCTCACTCAAAAGAAAACAAAGTTCGTATAGGATGATAAGTATGAGAACAGCTTCCAAGAGTTGAAGAAAAGATTGATTACCGCACCAGTTCTTGCATTGCCTAAAGGGAGTCAAGGTTTTGTAATCTATAGCGATGCTTCGAAGGAAGGTTTAGGTTGTGTGTTGATGCAAAATGGAAGAGTGATTGCATATGCTTCTAGGAAACCAAAGCCGTATGAAGTGAATTACCCGACGCATGATTTGGAGTTAGCGGCTATTGTGTTTGCACTTAAGAAATGGAGGCATTACCTGTGGGGTAACAAGTTTGAAGTATTTACTGATCATAAGAGCTTGAAATACTTGTTCTCTCAAAACGAGTTGAATATGAGGCAAAGGCGGTGGATGGAGCTTTTGGATGATTATAACTGCATAATTAATTATGTGCCCGGTAAAGCGAATGTAGTTGCAGATGCCTTAAGCAGAAAAGCAAGCATGGCAAAACTGGAAGTCAAGGTACAAGAGTTGTTGCAGGAAGCATTTTTGTGGAAACCACAATTGACTCGGAAAGGGTTATTCTTTGCCACTACTCAAGTCCAATCGACCTTGTTGCCTGAGTTACGGGAGGCTCAACAAAAGGACCAACAGTTTCAGAAGATTAAAGAAAGCAACGCAGATTTCAAGCTTCATGATGATGGTATTTGGAGGTTTAGGAACCGGATTTGTGTTCCCAATGAGCTAGAGCTGAAAAAGAAAATTCTTGAGGAAGCCCATAATTCAAGATATACTATTCACCCCGGCGGAACAAAAGATGTATCGGGATTTGAAGTAATACTATTGGTGGAATAACATGAAAAGAGAAATTGCGAAGTTTGTAACACGGTGTTTGACTTGCTAGAGAGTCAAAGCGGAACATCAACGACCCGCAGGTTTACTTCAGCCGTTAGAGATTCCTCAATGGAAATGGGAACATATAACTATGGATTTTGTTATGGACCTGCCTAGATCGCAAAAGGGTCATGACACCGTTTGGGTCATAGTGGATAGATTGACTAAGTCGGCACACTTTTTACCGATGAACAAGGAAGATAGTCCCGAGAAATTGAGAGATATGTATGTAGCAGAGATTGTAAGATTGTACGGGATGCCCGTGAGTATTGTATCGGATAAGGATCCTCGTTTTACTTCCCGAATTTGGAAGAGATTGCAAGAAGCCTTGGGAACGAAGTTGAGTTTTAGCACGGCTTATCACCCTCAGACGGACAGTCAATCGGAGAGAACTATTCAGATTCTAGAGGATATGCTGAGGGTGTGTGTTTTGGACTTCGGGAAAGGTTGGGAGAAATATCTATCTCTAACGGAGTTCGTCTACAACAATAGTTATCAAGCCACTATCGGGATGGCCCCATTTGAGGCGCTGTATGGACGTAAGTGTCGATCTCCAATTTACTGGGATGAAGTAGGTGAGATGAAGACTTTTGACCCGACCCTTTTACCTGAGCTGATGAAGACTGTTGATAATATCCACCTCATTCGGAAACGGTTGCTTACTGCCCAGAGCAGGCAGAAGAGTTATGCAGACCAACGGAGACGGAGTCTCGAGTTCGAGGTTGGCGACAAGGTGTTCTTGAAGATATCACCCTGGAGGGGACTGATTAAACATGGCAAGGGGGGAAAGTTGAGCCCGAGATTTGTAGGACCATTCGAGATAGTTGAGAAGGTTGGCAAATTGGCGTATCGCCTAGTACTACCCCAGAACCTCTCCAATATTCACGATGTCTTTCATGTTTTGATGCTACAGAAGTATCATCCTGATCCGTCGCATATCTTGGAGCCAGAGCCGTTGCAGCTTCGAGAGAACTTGTCTTATGAGAAGAAGCCCATTCGGATCCTAGACCAGCAGGATCGGGAGTTGCGCAATAGAATTATACCAATGGCAAAAGTGTTGTGGGATCATCATGGAGTTGAAGAAGCAACGTGGGAAAGGTGAGACCAGATGGAGCAGCAATATCCAGCTTTATTTCAAAGTAATATTGAATTTCGGGACGAAATTCTTTTAAGGAGGGGAGGATGTAAGGCCCGACCCTGATTTGCGTGCGATACCTCGTTTCGTGTGTCCTAACCTAGATTTGCGTGCCTTGACCTAGGTTTAAGAATTGTGTTCATTTTATGTGTCATGCATTGAATTACGTGCATTCATTTAGGGTTGCGTGCATTTACTTAAAAAATGTGCGTTCGTCTCGTAGTTTGTGTCCTACCTCGTAGTGCGTGCCATAGACCTAGGAAAGCGTGCTTTCACGCTAATTAAGAAAGCATCTTATACGGAGCACTAGACTAGTAAACAATCCTACAAATCCACTATCAATATTATAATCCTAATTCAACTCACTAGAAGACAAAATAACACAAAAAGCTAGACATTCTTTATTCTTTTTGCACTTTCAATATACAATTAAATAACATCCAAAACATGACAAAAATTCAGATTTGGCACATGCTTTGGCCGACCACTAGGAGTTGTTTGCATGCATGTTTAATTCAAAATGAATCTAGACAAGTTATGACACAAAAACACTTATCAATGCAAAAAAAATAAAAATGATCAAAACTACCTCAAAATTCTTTCTTGCTCGACCAACTTTTCCATGCCCATGCTAGCATTTTTAAATTCCATCTTGAAGACACAAAAATCAGGTTTTAATAGCCCAAGGCCGACCACTTGCTTTGATGAATGCAAAAGGCTTTATTCTTGTCATATTTTTGTCATTTCTTCATTTCTTCCTCAACTTTCTTTCTCTCCCTCTCATTTTCTCTCTCATTCTCGGCCTTGCCTGAGTTCTCTACCTCCATAGCTTATCTTCTTCACACCATAGCTAAACAAAGCAAGCCACAAGCAAAGGATCTCAACCGAGCTAGCTAGGAAGTGAAAATCACACATGCATGTACATTGAAGACTTCTATTTGACCTAGTTAAGCTTCTTGGCATCCATTTCTTTTCTTCAAGTCCTAACTACATGCATGTACTAAGAGCTTGCTCACTAAGCTAGGAAAAATAGAGAAAAGCTAGTTGGGATTTCGGCTAGGCAAAGGAGAGGAAGAAAATTGTGCTTCAACAAGCTTTTGTGCATCTTTGTGGTTGATTGCTAAGGTGAGGGCTAAAACCTTTTGAAAACTCTTCAAAAATCCACATGAATGCTCATAAATGTGTGTATTTGCTTCTGTACTTGAGTTATATGGTCGTTCATAAGCTCAAACAACCATGCATGGCAAGATCTTGGCTTGAAAGTGTTGCTAGGTGAAGTTGAATTGTTGACAGCTCTCTGACCAGTCTGTTTTGAGGAAAGTTTAGATAGGAAAATGATGTTGAAAATGCATGAAAATTGGTATGTGAGTAGTTTGGACAGTTTTGAACATTTTTCCCAGAAATAGGCCGAAACAAATTTTGACTCTAAGGTCCTCAAAATAGCAAATCTTTAAAATGTGTCCAAATCTGGAAATCTTGAAAAAATGAAGCAGGTTTTGACAGATGCACTGACTTTGTGAAACGAACCATATTTGACTTAGTAAATGATGTCCAAAATGCATGAATTTGGTGTGCTTCTATATTTTTCAGTTCTGGACAATTTTGTCAGAAATGGACTAAGGCTAAAACTGACCCTAAGGACCTCAAAAACGTCAATTTCTGAAAAGTGTACAAATCTGGACAGTTTTGTGCTATCTCACTGTTTTGGCTATAACTAATGATTCCGAACTCCAATTGATGCAAGGTTGGTTTCTGATTTTAGTTAACTTCTTAAGATTTAATTTGACATCTTATTCATTGGATTTGGAGATTGTTTGAGTATCCTATTGATTGTGAGAAAACAGCCTATTGCAGTAAAGGCTTCATTTAGTTATATGCTTGGAAAATTGTTGTAACCTCTCTTGTGGTACTAATTTCTAGGAATTGTGGTGTTGGGATGTTGTGTGGACTGTTTTGAGTACTTGAGGATGCTTGAATTGAATGATGCATGACTTCAAAATGATCTTGAGTTGACTTAGGGTTTAATCACATGGTTAAGCATGGAACGGAAACCCTAATGACTAGGTAGACTTACTAAGTGTTGATCATTTGGATATTGCGTGGAAATTATATGCTTAGTGGGCTGCCCGTAAATGTCTTATAACTTCAAACTTGATTTTGACCATTGCATGTTGATAAATAAGCTTTTCTTGCACCCGAACCCATGTTGATGTCATTGCATGTTGAATAATCTTATCACTTGATCACGTGGGCTTCGTAATGAGTTATATGGCATGTTTTACATGTGTTACATGGCTGCCCGTTTAATTTTCATATAACTCTATATGCCTTTCAAGTGAAATTTCTTGTCTTATCGTGCCCTTCTTGTTTACCAGTCAATGTGCAATCTTATGACCGTCCGGAGGCAACCTACTTTGTTGTCCTCCTCCTGTGATATATTACCTATCATGAATGTGCATTGCATACAAGGTTGCAACCTTTCCTGTCGGCATGGTAGCGATCATGCACACCGGGCGACATCGGGCTTGCAGGTGTACCCGTGACTACCATGGTCCCATTCCCTCTCTCGCTTGAGGGCTAGACTTCCTTGGAGAGTTGGGTCGTAGGATTTCCGGGTACATCCAGAGTACACCCACCTGGTGTGTTTGGGGGATGATTTGAAGTCGGCCGCAACAACTGATTTTGGAACTGATCTGAGAACAAAAGCTCACTGTATCCTTTTTACTATGTGTATAAGAACTCTCACTTGGTTCCTAGAGAACCTCAGGGAGGAAAGACTAGTATTTATGTTCCTGTATTTGTATTATTCTTATATTCATGTTTGCAAAAGGATTTCATAAGTTGAACCGGAAAATGAGTTTCAAAACCTATTTCTCGTTCCCCCTCGCTGAGTTCATAAGGACTCACCCTTTTTTATCATCTCAGGTGAAGAATACCCAGAACAGGTACCCGAGGATGGTGTGCCTAACGATGAGCCCTTGGAGTGATTGCCTGTCATTGTTTGCTTTGCTTGAATGTGGCTACTTGTGAACTTTATGTTACTTGAAGACTATTTCCTTTATGTTGCTCAATGTTGTGATGTAAAAGACCCCCATTGTAATTTGAGGTCTAATTTTGGTTTGTACTGATATTGAGTAGACTGATGCTAGACATTACTATGATCATTTTTTCTTTTATTACCGCTAGTATTTATCATAGGTTATGACGCATTAGTTAAGGACTAAGTAAATGAACTTATCCAATCTTGAACAGGTACTCGCTATTAATCTAAGATCACAGGTATATTTTGTAACGAGGACAAACAAACAAACGAGACATAGTATCATGCTAGGTTATAAATCAAACGAGACATCAAGATAACCAATAGGCATTTCAATTGATGATAAATAGCAATCTTAGTTGGAAATGAACTTGAGATAGTAACTTTTGAGGCGTATAGAGAATTAGGTTAAACCAAAGAGGCCAGTTACAGCCGTTATACTGCCGGTTTTCCGGAAAAACTTTGGAGTTTAGACTAAATCATTAGGTGTTAAATCTTCATAAACAGCTAAGCACGTGATATTACTTGAATGTTTAATTCACACCCTAGTCTAACCTTATAGGCCGGGTTGGGGTGTGACAGCAGCAGAGGAAGCTTGCTGCCCCCGTCGTAGAGCTCTCGGAGAGCTTTCCAATGGTATGTTATGCACCGCGTAACTCCTTACGAATCAAAAGTTATGGGCACCGGGGCGACAGAGACTTGGTCACAAGCCCTATGCCCTCGGTTTGCGGGCCTAGCCTCTACGTGAAACGAAGTTGTCTTGCCCAAGGTGCCGTGGGATTCGGTAATAGAAATGTAATGGATAAGGTATCTTGGCAACCCTAACTGGGGCAAAAAAAATTGAAAACGGGGGTGCAACACGAGGACTTCCTATGGGGTCACCTATCCTAGTACTACTCTCGCCCAATCACGCTTAACTTCGGAGTTCTGATGGGATCTGGTGCATTAGTGCTAGTATGATCGCACCCGTGATGTTGAGGGCACAAATCCTTTCTGTGTTGATGGTTCACAGTCCCAGCCCAGAGAGATGGCCCATTCAAAAGGCCCAATGGGCTTAACGACAACCCATCCACTTCAACAATGCAACATCCTCGCCAGACGTGATATTGATTCGTTGTTGCGCCCTCTAATGTCCCGCGAGTTAGGTTGTCGTCCTTTTAACAGCTCACGATGTACGATCCGGGACGAAAAAACAGAGCAAAAGAAGAAAAGTGGCACGAAACTGATGAAAATGTACAATTTTGTGCTCTAAAAATAGGCGCAGCTAAGAAGGCTTACTGCCCCCGTCGTAGAGCTCTCGGAGAGCTTTCCAACGGTATGTTGTACGTCACGTCACTCTTTACGGATAAAAAGTTATGGGCACCAGAGCGACGAAGACATGGTCACAAACCTCACGCCCTCGGTTTGCGGGCCCAGTGTCACGCCCCAACCCGACCTATGAAGGTTAGACTAGGGTGTGATCTAAACATTCAAGTCGTGTCATGTACCTAATCGTTCAAGAGGGTTTAACACTTAACGTTTTAGCCTAAACTCCACAAATTTTCCGGAAAATCGGCAGTATAATAGCTGTAATTGGGCTCTTTAGTTTGACCTAATTCTCTAAACGCCTCAAAATTTCCAATCTCAATTTCATTTCTAACTAAGATTACTATTTATAACCAATCGAAATGCCTACCTGTTATCTCGAAGTCCCATTTGAATAATAACCTAGCATGATACTATGTCTCGTTTGTTTGTTAATCCTCGTTACAAAAGTACATTTTGATCTTAGCTTATCAATGAGTACCTGCTTAAAATTGGATAGATTCATTTTACTTAATCCTTACCTGATACTTCATAATCCTATGATAGGTACTTAGCCAATAACGATAGCAAAATGACCATAGTAGTGTCTATCTAGTTAGGATCAGTACAAGCCAAAATTAGACCCAAATTACAACGGGGTCATTTACATCAATAAAATGAACGGTTTGCAATCAAACACAACATCCATATAGCAACCATTTTCAGGCAAAGCACAAAAGCACGTAGTCACTCCAAGGAATCATCAACGAGCACATTTACTTCGGGTACTTATTCCAAATCTGCTGCACCTGTGACAAAAAAGAGGGTGAGTCCTTATGAACTCAGCAAAGGGGAACGAGAGATAACGTTTTGAAATCCTTTTCCGATTAAACTTATGAAAAACCCTTTTTGCAAGCCTGACATTTATCACAAGTAAGTACATAATGTAATATAAAAGTAAACGAACATAATTACCCGTCTTTCCTCCCCGAGGTCCTCTAGGAACCAAGCGAGAGTACTTATACATATAGTGAAAAGGATACGATGAGCTTTTGCTCTCAGTTCATTTCCAGTTTCAATTGTTGCGGCCGACATCAAATCATCCCCTTATCACGCCAAATGGGTGTACTCCGGATGTACCCCGAAATCCTACGACCCAACTCTCCGAGGAAGTCTAGCCCCTAAGCGAGAGAGAAAATTGGGCAATAGTAGTCACGGTTGCATCGGCAAGCCCGATGCCGCCCGGTGTGCGTGAATGCTACCACGCCAGAATGAAAGGTTGCAACCTTGTATGCAATGCACATTTATGATATTTAATATAACACATTAGGAGGACAACAAAGTAGGTTGCCTCCGAGCAGTCATAAGATTGCACATTGACAAGTAAACACGCGAGGCACGATACGACAAGTAATTTCATTTGAAAAGCACATGGAGTTATATGAATATTAAATGGGCAGCCATGCAACGCAAGTAAATCAAGTCATATAACTCATTTCCAAGTTCACGTAATCAAATAACAAGATTATTCAACAAGCAACGACATCTACGTGAGACCGGGTGCAAGAAAGGCCTACTTGTCAACATGTAATCATCAAAATCACATTTAGGGCCACAAGGGCAATTACGGGCAGCCTACTAATCACATAATTAAACACGATATCCATAGGATCAACACTTAGCAAGTTTACCTAGTCACTAGGGTTTCAATTCGTACTTACCATGCGATTAAGCCCCAACTCATCTCGTAATTAAATTCAAGCCATGCATTGATTAATTCAACACCCTCAAGCATTCAAAACAGTCTACACAACATCCAAATGCCACAATCCAAAGCATTTAATACAACAAGAGAAGTTACAATAATTTTCAAGGCAAATCACTAGATGAAAACCTCACTGTAATGGTCTGTTTTCTTACAATCATTGAGACAAGAAAACAAACTCCAATTCCACTGAACAAGATGTCACATTAAAGCTTAAGGAGTGAACTAAATCCAAAAACAAACCTCGCATCATTCGGAGCTCGGGTTCAAGAGTTATAGCCAAAACCGTGAGACTACACAATACTGTCCAGATTTGCACACATTTCAATAGTTGTCGTTTTTGAGGGCCTTAGGGTCAGATTTAGCCTTAGTCCATTTCTAACAAAAATGTCCATAACTGAAAAATTTAGTAGCACAATAATTTTTATTTATTTTAGATATAATTTACTGAGTCAAAACTGGTTCGTTCTACAAGGTCAGCGAATCTGCCAAAACCTGCTTCATTTTCCCAGACTTTCCAGATTTGGATACATTTTAATATTTTGCCATTTTTAGGACCTTAGATTCAAAATTTGCTTTGGCCTATTTCTGCGAAAAGTGTTCATAATTGGAAAAAATAGTTACCTACCAATTTTCACGTATTTTAAACATCATTTACCTGGTCAAAATCACCTCACACCAACAAGACAGAAGGCTGTCACATACCCGATTTCATCTATCATCACATTCTAGCCAAATATCTTGCCATGCATGTTTACAAAAGCTCATGAACACACATATATCACACGTACAGAAGTAAATATTGACATTTAAAGGCTTGCATGTGGTTTTTGAAAACTTTTAAAAGAGTTTAACCCTCACCTTAGCAACTTGATGGATGAAAATTCACAAATGCTCTTGAAATTGAACAAATGGATCTTTTTCCTTGCTTTGGACAAGAGGTATCTTGATTTCGTTTAAATCCTAGCTTAGTTAGCTTGTGTTGGAAGTGTGCATGTGTTTAGAACAAAAATAAATGGAAGAAAACCATCAAAACTTTACCTAGACCGAAAATGATGAGTTATGAGCTTGTATGAGACTTTCTTGCGTGTTTGCTTGCTATGGCTTGCTATGGCCGAGCTTGGGAGAGTCTTAGAGAGTCCTTGAGAGCTTCTGAGGAGTCTTGGATGCTCAAGAGAGAGCTAGGTCGAAAATGATGAGAGAGGGAGAGAGAGTTGAGAGAAAAATGAGGTTTTGAGTATTTTTGAGCTATGTGTGCTTGGGTGAAGTGTCAATTTCGTGTATGGCATGATGATTTCAGCCAAAGGCATTCAAATTATACTAATTATTCTGCCTAGGGAGTGCAAGGTGTAAGGGATAAGTGTGGGCATGCTTGGGAGTTAGAAAAAAGAGCATAGGGTTTAGGAAAAGTGTGTAAGAGTATGTTTTGTTGTCTTGAGCATTTGAATTTTGATTATGTGTTGGGTGGGTGTGTATTTTCAGATTTTAGAGGATGAGAAAGAGGGTAGAGATTTAGTGTGTGTGTGTGTGTGTGTGTATTTTCATGAGTCTTGAGTTTAGTGTTTGTGTAAGAAAATGTTGGCTTAGGTGTTTGTGTAACTTTGAAGTTAGAATAGAATATAGGGTATGTTTAGAGGTTTGTGAGATTTTGTCTTGTAGTGGGTGTAAAATATAATATTTAGGTGTTAGTGAATTTTGTAGGAAAAGGTAATTAGGTATATTATATTAGGGATGGTTTGGATGATGATAGAGTTTTGTCTTGTAGTGAATTTGAATTAGGATTAAAATAATGTTAGTGGAATGTTTAGGAATAATTTAATGTTATTTTATAGTTAGTGGAATTTGTAGGATTTGAATTAGGAATATAATAACAGTTAGTAGATTGTGTAGGATTATTTTATTGTCTTGTGCTTTGTGATAGAATCTTTATTGATTAGCGTGTAGGCATGTATTCCTAGGTCTAGGGCACGCACTACGAGGTAAACACAAACTACGAGGTAAGACACATAATTCAAGACTAATACACGAATTCCAAAGTAAATACACGTAATCCTAAATGAATGCACGCAAACCAATGCAAAGCATAAAATTTGATACGATGCACGTAAATCAAGGTATGGCACTTAAACCTAGGTTAAGACATGCAATTCAAAGTTAGGGCACACGAAACGAGGTAACGCACCTAAATCGAGGTTAGGACACGTATATCTAGATATTGCACATAAGTCGAGGATTAGGGTACACAATTCTAGGTCAAGGCACGCATGATGAGGTAGACACGAAAACCAAGACAAGGCACGTAATCCAAGGTTAATCATATAATTCTAGGTCTAAGGCACGCAAATCGAGGTAAGACACATAATTCGGGGTCGGGCCTCACATCCTCCCCTCCTTAAAAGAATTTCGTCCTGAAATTCATTCTTACTTGTTGGGGTCATTTAGATGGGTTTTGGCTTTTGATATTTTTCCCACTCTGGTTCATCCCGTGTTTTGTGATCTCTCTTACACCAACCAATTCGCTTCATACGTTTCTCCAATCCTTTATTTCGGTGTGGCCCCTACATTTACAGTTCGTTTCTTTGAACGACTCTATTCTCCATTTGATCTTAAGGTCAAGTTCATTAACTAAGGTTAGAATCTCCAAACATAGTAATTAAAGCTGCATCGGTATTCTAACAATATAACTATGACTCCAAAATCATGACTTATGTTGTATCAATCTTGCATTCATACCTCAAAAGGAATATCACAATAATATCACGATCCTATGGTGACATATACTAATTTCGGGATGATAGGTCTATATCCAATTTACATATCCTATCTACTAGCTTCAAAATTGTTAGCACATACGACATACACATGTTATGGATTATTTCCACGATACAACCCTATTTTGAGGAAGAACTCACCAAACAAACTAATCTATCTCAAATCGTCATCTATCGATAGTATCATAGTCCTTATCTCGTAGGTACATTAGATTAACAAATCTTCTAATGACTAGTCTCCCGGTTACAGGCTCCTATTCACTAACATTCTTCCCTAGTTTCGTTAACCTTTACGCTCGTAATCAAGGAGAAAGACTGTTGAGATTCATGAAACTCAAACTCTAAGGTTTATTAAGTACCACCAACAAATTGCCATCGAAATTGCATAGGTAAACTAATCATGTTACACTAGTTCAATTCTTACAAGTAAATTTTATTAGCTTGTGATCTACAATTGATTTCCTTATTCAAATCTCTATTTTCAAGTCACAAGGCTTCAAAATTTTCTTTTAATCTTATCCAAAACTCCTAAGACGAATAGTTTCAACCTCAAATAAATTCCACTAATCTCAATCCAAGGTTACGTCATACTTAAGAAGACAATGGTCCTACTCACTTAGCGACCTAGTCATTCCTTCGAACACTTAATGCAGCCAATATATCTCCAACATTAATGTTACTAAGCTGGGTTCATAGCCATGTAAGTGATATCAATGTTCCACTAGGTTACTGGCTGTACAACATCAATCCTAGGACTATAAATGGGTACCAGAATGATCTAGCTCATAAGATACTTACCATACTAATCCAAGTAGCTTGTTACACAAAATAACTTCAAGGCTGTGTCAACATAAGAATTATAACCACAAGGCATCCTTCAATATAATCTAATAGAACTTCAAAAGTAGTCAACGACTCATTTAACTATCACTACAAGATCCGCCCTCCATTTAACGACCACGATTCGAAGTCTACCAACGGCTAGTTTCTAGACATGAAACGGTGCACATAATACAATTGTCTAACAGTAGTCTCTTGGGTCATCATGACTCTAATTCATCTCTATCTTAACTATATGAAATCTTACTCTCTTCATTTACATGTTCAACTAGCTAAGAGCATCAAGTCTCATTGACCTTAGGTCCTAGGGTTCACCATGAATCATCATGCATACTCACTATTAGCTATTTAGGATTACTAATCATACCCTAACGACTCCACTTTGCAACCAGATGCTTAATATCATTTCCATGGTTTATATACCGGGTCCATCAGTATTAGTTAGGGATATATGCTTTCTAACATCCTCTAGGGTATCCAAACAACGAGTGCATAGATTGACTTGCATAACTACAACTAAATCCGAGAGGCACCAAATTAATACCATGATTCTAAATATCACCCATATCCAACTTAGGACCTTTAGCAACGTTAGTCATCTAATGCATAATTCAATTCCTTACACTTCTACTCGACCTAACATTTTGGGTGTAGTTTTCCAAACACGAGTTCTAGCTACGTGAATCCCTCGATTTCAACATCTCTATATCTTGTTATACTAAAGAATCATCAACCTTGTTAAACTTAGTCTCCATAGTTGCCTACATGTCATGAGATTATCCATTGTTAACTCACTTAAATACGCTATCCATGACTTAATAATCTAACCCTTAAAAGTAACTATCGTCAACTTCTACGAATTCATCTTTTAATTTCTAGGTCACGATCTTACCATTTAGTGAACTTGAAACTCACTAGTATACACCATATCAGATTCATCAATGCTTAATTCCAATCAAGTAAAGATTCAATCGTATGAGTATATTGCTAACTTCTTAGATAGTCTATCAAGCCAATTTTAAGATGTGAGAAATGGATTCAAAGAAACCTCCAAGTCAACTTCCACTATCAGCACATGGGAATATACACTACTCTACATATTTAATAGTATGCTCTTATATCTTAAGCGAAGTTGTATGTCCTTAACATTTATTCTTGAACCACAATTAGAAGAATGGTTTAACAGAATCGAGAACTTTATGGCTATAAAATTGATAACTTAATCACAGGCATGTGTATTCCAAAGATAAGGAGATAATTTTACCTCAACAATTATACATGTGCTATGCATTTTATATATATGCATATTCAGTAATATATATGATCCATCGGGTACCTGTGAAGATGCGAGAAATCTCTAACTGAGCCATTTTCGTTCTTCCTGCATGAATTCAATTCCCTGAAAGTCCTAATCCTAGCTATCTATGTATATAAACAGTCAATCATGGACATATAACATGCATATGTATCAAGGAAGGAGTATAAAAGCATGCATGTATTATTAAGGACGTGTCGGTGTGCATGATACAGAATACATATTGTCCACAAAGGCACATAATATTCAATACTTAAAGCAATTAAAGCACATTAGCACATATTAACACATATAAACAAGACATCATAATTACCTTAGGGCTTCTACCTACGATCTGAGAGTTGAACCTGACAAATGCCTAGTTAGCAAACTAAGCTCTGATACCATTCTAAAATAAGGTGTCACGCCCCAACCTGACCTATGAAGGTTAGACTAGGGTGTGATCTAAATATTCAAGTCGTGTCACGTACCTAATCGTTCAAGAGGGTTTAACACTTAACGTTTTAGCCTAAACTCCACAAATTCTCTGAAAAACCGGCAGCATAACGGCTGTAATTGGGCTATTTAGTTGGACCTAATTCTCTAAACACCTCAAAATTTCCAATCTCAATTTCATTTCTATCTAAGATTACTATTTATAACCAATCGAAATGCCTACTAGTTATCTCGAAGTCCCGTTTGATTAATAACCTAGCATGATACTATGTCTCGTTTGTTTGTTAATCCTCGTTACAAAAGTACCTGTTGATCTTAGCTTATCAATGAATACCTGCTTAAAATTGGATAGATTCATTTTACTTAATCCTTACCTGATACTTCATAATCCTATGGTAGGTACTTAGCCAATAACGATAGCAAAATGACCATAGTAATGTCTATCTAGTTAGGATCAGTACAAGCCAAAATTAGACCCAAATTACAACGGGGTCATTTACATCAATAAAATGAACAGTTTGCAATCAAACACAACATCCATATAGCAACCATTTTCAGACAAATCACAAAAGCACGTAGTCACTCCAAGGAATCATCAACGAGCACATTTACTTCAGGTACTTCTTCCAAATCTACTGCACCTGTGACAAAAAAGAGGGTAAGTCCTTATGAACTCAGCAAGGGGGAACGAGAGATAACATTTTGAAATCCTTTTCCGGTTAAACTTATGAAAAACCCTTTTTGCAAGCTTGACATTTATCACAAGTAAGTACATAATGTAATATAAAAGTAAAAGAACACAATTACCCGTCTTTCCTCCCCGAGGTCCTCTAGGAACCAAGCGAGAGTACTTATACACATAGTGAAAAGGATACGGTGAGCTTTTGCTCTCAGTTCATTTCTAGTATCAGTTGTTGCGGCCGACTTCATATTATCCCCTTATCACGCCAAATGGGTGTACTCCGGATGTACGCCGAAATCCTACGACCCAACTCTCCGAGGAAGTCTAGCCCCCAAGCGAGAGAGGGAATTGGACAATGGTAGTCACGGTTGCACCGGCAAGCCCGATACCGCCTGGTGTACGTGAACGCTACCACGCCAGAATGAAAGGTTGCAACCTTGTATGCAATGCACATTTATGACATTTAATATAACACATTAGGAGGACAACAAAGTAGGTTGCCTCCGAGCAGTCATAAGATTGCACATTGACAAGTAAACACGCGAGGCACGATATGACAAGTAATTTCACTTGAAATGCACATGGAGTTATATGAATATTAAATGGGCAGCCATGTAACGCATGTAAATCAAGTTATATAACTCATTTCGAAGTTTACGTAATCAAATAACAAGATTATTCAACATGCAATGACATCTACGTGAGACCGGGTGCAAGAAAGGCCTACTTGTCAACATGTAATCATCAAAATCACATTTAGGGCTACAAGGGCAATTACGGGCAGCCTAATAATCACATAATTAAACACGATATCCATAGGATCAACACTTAGCGAGTTTACCTAGTCACTAGGGTTTCAATTCATGCTTACCCGTGCGATTAAGCCCCAACTCATCTCGTAATTAAATTCAAGTCATGCATTGATTAATTCAACACCCTCAAGCATTCAAAACAGTCTACAAAACATACAAATGCCACAATCCCAAGCATTTAATACAACAAGAGAAGTTACAATAATTTTCAAGGCAAATCACTAGATGAAAACCTCACTGCAATGGTCTGTTTTCTCACAATCATTGAGACAAGAAAAAAAACTCCAATTCTAGTGAACAAGATGTCAAATTAAAACTTAAGGAGTGAGGTAAATGTAGAAACAAACCTCGTATTATTCGGAGCTCGGGTTCAAGAGTTATAGCCAAAATCGTGAGACTACACAAAACTGTCTAGATTTGCACACATTTCAATACTTGTCAGATTTAGCCTTAGTTCATTTCTGACAAAAATGTCCATAACTGAAAAATCTAGTAGCACACCAATTTTCATGTATTTTAGATATCATTTACTAAGTCAAAATTGGTTTGTTCTACAAGGTCTGTGAATCTGCCAAAACATGCTTCATTTTTTCGAGACTTTCCAGATTTGGACACATTTTAATATTTTACCATTTTTAGGACCTTAGAATCAAAATTAGCTTTGGCCTATTTCTGCGAAAATTGTTCATAACTGGAAAAACTAGTTACCTACCAATTTTTAGGCATTTTAAACATCATTTACCTGGTCCAAATCACCTCGCACCAACAAGACAGAAGGCTGTCACATACCCGATTTCATCTATCATCACATTCTAGCCAAATATCTTGCCATGCATGTTTACAAAAGCTCATGAACACACATATATCACAAGTACAGAAGTAAAGATTGACATTTAAAGGCATGCATGTGGTTTTTGAAAACTTTTAAAAGAGTTTAACCCTCACCTTAGCAACTTGATGGATGAAAATGCACAAATGCTCTTGAAATCGCACAAATGGACCTTTTTCCTTGCTTTGGCCGAGAGGTATCTTGATTTCCTTTAAATCCTAGCTTAGTTAGCTTGTGTTGGAAGTGTGCATGTGTTTAGAACAAAAAGAAATGGAAGAAAACCATCAAAACTTTACCTAGGCCGAAAATGATGAGTTATGAGCTTGTATGAGACTTTCTTGCATGTTTGCTTGTTTGGCTTGCTATGGCCAAGCTTGGGAGAGTCTTAAAGAGTCCTTGAGAGCTTCTGAGGAGTCTTGGATGCTCGAGAGAGAGCTAGGGTCCAAAATGATGAGAGAGGGAGAGAGAGTTGAGAGAAAAATGAGGTTTTGAGTATTTTTGAGCTATGTGTGCTTGGGTGAAGTGTCAATTTCGTGTATGGCATGATGATTTCAGCCAAAGGCATTCAAATTATGCTAATTATTCTGCCTAGGGAGTGCAAGGTGTAAGGGATAAGTGTGGGCATGCTTGGGAGTTAGAAAAAAGAGCATAGGGTTTAGGAAAAGTGTGTAAGAGTATGTTTTGTTGTCTTGAGCATTTGAATTTTGATTATGTGTTGGGTGGGTGTGTATTTTCATATTTGAGAAGATGAGAAAGATTGTAAAGATTTAGTGTGTGTGTGTGTGTGTGTTTTCATGAGTCTTGTGTTTAGTGTTTGTGTAAGAAAATGTTGGCTTAGGTGTTTGTGTAACTTTGAAGTTAGAATAGAATATAGGGTATGTTTAGAGGTCTGTGAGATTTTGTCTTGTAGTGGGTTTAAAATGTAATATTTAGGTGTTAGTGGATTTTGTAGGAAAATGTAATTAGGTATATTATATTGGGGATGGTTTGGTTGATTATAGAGTTTTGTCTTGTAGTGAATTTGAATTAGGAATAAAATAATGTTAGTGGAATGTTTAGGAATAATTTAATGTTATTTTATAGTTAGTGGAATTTGTAGGATTTGAATTAGGAATATAATAATAGTTAGTGGATTGTGTAGGATTATTTTATTGTCTTGTGCTTTGTAATGGAATCTTTATTGATTAGCGTGTAAGCACGTATTCCTAGGTCTAGGGCATGCACTACGAGGTAAACACGAACTATGAGGTAAGGCACATAATTCAAGACTAATACACGGATTCCAAAGTAAATGCACGCAATCCTAAATGAATGCACACAAACCAATGCAAAGCATAAAATTCAATACAATGCACGTATATCAAGGTATGACACTTAAACCGAGGTTAAGACATGCAATTCAAGGTTAGGGTGCACGAAACGAGGTAATGCACCTAAATCGAGGTTAGGACACGTATATCTAGGTATCGCACATAAGTCGAGGATTAGGGCACACAATTCTAGGTCAAGGCACGCATGACGAGACAGACACAAAAACCAAGACAAGGCACGTAATCCAAGGTCAGTCACATAATTCTGGGTCTAACGCACGCAAATCGAGGTAAAACAAGCTATTCGGGGTTGGGCCTCACATCCAGCCTCTACGTGAAGCGAACTTGTCTTGCCCAATTTGCCGTGGGATTCGGTAATAGAAATGTGGTGGATAAAGTATCTTGGCAACCCTAACCGGGGCAAAAAATATTGAAAAGGAGGGGTGCAACACGAGGACTTCCCAGGGGGTCATCCATCCTAGTACTACTCTCACCCAAGCACGCTTAACTTCATAGTTCTGATGGGATCCGGTGCATTAGTGATGGTATGATTGCACCCGCTATGTTGTGGGCACAAATCCTTTATGTGTTGACAGTTCACATTCCCAGCCGAGAGATATGGCCCATTCAAAAGGCCCAATGGGCTTAATGGCAACCCATCCGCTTCAACAATGCAGCATCCTCGCAAGACGTGATATCGATGCGTTCTAGGGCCCTCTAATGTCCCGCGAGTTAGGTTGTCGTCCTTTTAACAGCTCACAATGTAATATCTGGGACTGAAAAGCAGAGCAAAAGAAGAAATGTTTCCCGAAACTTATGAAAACGTTCAATTTTGTTCTCCAAAAATGGGCGCAGCTAAGCAGGCTTGTAGCCTTCGTCGTAGAGCTCTCGAAGAGCTTTCCAACGGTATGCTGTGGACCACGTAACTTCTTACAAATCAAAAGTTATGGGCACCGGAGCGACGGAGACCTGGTCACCAGCCCCACGCCCTCGGTTTGTGGGCCGAAACTCTACGTGAAACGAAGTTGTCTTGCCCAAGGTGCCGTGGGATTCGGTAATAGAAATGTGGTAGATAAAGTCTCTTGGCAACCCTAACAGGGCAAAACAAATTGAAAGGGGGGGTGCAACACGAGGACTTCCCAGGGGGTCACCCATCATAGTACTACTCTCGCCCAAGCACGCTTAACTTCGGACTTCTGATAGGATCCAGTGCATTAGTGCTGGTATGATCGCACCCGCCATGTTGAGGGCACAAATCCTTAATGTGTTGAAGGTTCACAGTCGTAGCACAGAGAGATTGTCCATTCAAAAGGCCCAATGTACTTAACGACAACCCATCCGCTTTAACAACGCAGCATCCTCGTAAGACATGATATCGACGCATTTTAGTGCTCGACAATATCCCGCGAGTTAGGTTGTCAACCTTTTAACAGCTCACGACGTAGGATCCAAGATAGAAAAACAGAGCCAAAGAAGAAAAGTGGCCCAAAACTGATGAATACATTCAATTTTGGAGGGCTTTTCAACGATATGATGTGCGTCGCGTAACTCCTTACGAATTAAAAGTTATGGGCACCAGAGCGACGGTGACCAGGTCACAAGCCCCACGCCCTCGGTTTACGAGCCCAGCCTCTACGTGAAGCGAAGTTGTCTTGCCCAAGGTGCCATGGGATTCGGTAATAGAAATGTTGTGGATAATGTATCTTGGCAACCCTAAACGGGGAAAAAAAATTTGAAAAGCGGGGGTGCAACACGAGGACTTCCCAGGGGGTCACCCATCCTAGTACTACTCTCACCCAAGCATGCTTAACTTCAGAGTTCTGATGAGATCCGGTGCATTAGTGCTGTTATGATCGCACCCATTATGTTGTGGTCACAAATCCTTTATGTGTTGATAGTTCACAGTTCCAGCCCAGAGAGATGGCCCATTCAGATGGCCCAAAGGGCTAAACGACAACCCATCCGCTTCAACAACACAGCATCCTCGAAAGAATTGATATCGACGCATTGTAGGGCCCTGAAATATCTCGCGAGTTAGGTTGTCATACTTTTCGCTGCCCACGACGTACGATCCGGGATAGAAAAATAGAGCAAAAGACGAAATGCGGCCCGAAATTGATGAAAATGTTCTATTTTGGGCTTGAAAATAGGCGCATTACTCTCACCCAAGCACCTATAACTTCAGAGTTCTGATGGGATCCGGTGCATTAGTGCTGTTATGATTGCATCCATCATGTTATGGGCAGAAATCCTTTATGTGTTGACGGTTCACAGTCCTAGCCCAGAGAGATGTCCCGTTCAGAAGGCCCAATGGGCTTAACGACGACCCATCTGCTTCAACAACGCAGCATCCTCAAACGAATTGATATCGATGCGTTGTAGGGCCCTGTAAAAACCCGCGAGTTAGGTTGTCTTCCTTTTAACAGCTCATGACGTACGATCCGGGACGGAAAAATAGAGCAAAAGAAGAAAAGCGGCCAGAAACTTATGAAAACGTTCAATTTTGTTCTCCAAAAATGGGCGCAGCCGAGCAGGCTTGTAGCCTTCGTCATAGAGCTCTCGAAGAGCTTTCCAACGGTATGCTGTGGACCGCGTAACTCCTTACAAATCAAAAGTTATGGGCACCGGAGCGACGGAGACCTCGTCACCAGCCCCACGCCCTCGGTTTGTGGGCCCAAATTCTACGTGAAATGAAGTTGTCTTGCCCAAGGTGCCGTGGGATTCGGTAACAGAAATGCGGGGGTGCAACACGAGGACTTCCCAGGGGGTCACCCATCCTAGTACTACTCTCATCCAAGCATGCTTAGCTTCAAAGTTTTGATGGGATCCGGTGCATTAGTGCTGTTATGATCGCACCCATCATGTTGTGGGCACAAATCCTTTATGTGTTGATAGTTCACAGTTCCAGCCCAGAGAGATGGCCCATTCAGAAGGCCCAAAGGGCTTAACGACAACCCATCCGCTTCAACAATACAGCATCCTCGAAAGAATTGATATCGACGCATTGTAGGGCCCTGTAATATCTCGCGAGTTAGGTTGTCGTTCTTTTAGCAGCTCACGACGTACGATCCGGGACAGAAAAATAGAGTAAAAGACGAAAAGCGGCCCGAAATTGATGAAAACGTTCTATTTTGGGCTCGAAAATAGGCGCAGCCAAGCAAGCTTATTGCCCCCGTCGTAGATTTCTCGGAGAGCTTTCTAACGGTATGTTGTGCACCGCGTAACTCTTTACCGAGGAAAAGTTATGGTCAACGGAGTGACAGAGACCTGGTCACAAGCCCCACGGCCTAGGTATGCGGGCCCAGCCTCTACGTAAAGTAAAGTTTTCTTGCCCAAGGTGCTGTAGGATTCAGTAATAGAAATGAGGTGGATAAAGTATCTTGGCAAGCCTAATCGGGGCAAAAAATATTGAAAAGGGGGGTGCAACACGAGGACTTTCTAGGGGGTCACCCATCCTAGTACTACTCTCGCCCAAGAACGCTTAACTTTGGAGTTCTGATGGGATCCGGTGCATTAGTGCTGGTATGATCGCACCCGTAATGTTGTGGGCACAAATCCTTTATGTGTTGACGGTTCACAGTCGCAGCCTAGAGAGATGGCCCATTCAAAAGGCCCAATGGGCTTAATTACAAACCATCAACTTAAACAACGCAAGACGTGATATCGATGTGTTGTAGGGCCCTCTAATGTCCCACGAGTTATGTTGTCGTCCATTTAACAGCTCACGACGTATTATCCGTGGTGGAAAAAAAGAGCTAAAGAAGAAAAATAGCATGAAATTAATGAAAACGTTCGATTTTGGCTCCAAAAATGGGCGCAGCCAAGCAGGCTTGATGCCCCCGTCGTAGAGCTCTCAGAGAGCTTTCCAACGGTATCCTGTGCGCTACGTAACTCCTTACGGATAAAAAGTTATAGGCACCGGAGCGAAGGAGACCTGGTCACAAGCCCTATGCCCTCGGTTTGCGGGCCCAACATCTATGTGAATCAAAGTTTTCTTGGCCAAGGTGCCGTAGATTTCGGTAATACAAATGCGGTGGATAAAGAATTTTGGCAACCCTAACTGGGGCTAAAAAAATTGAAAAAGGGGGTGCAACACGAGGACTTCACAGGGGGTCACCCATCCTAGTACTACACTCGCCGAAGCATGCTTAACTTCGGAGTTCTGATGGGATCCGGTGCATTAGTGCTGGTATGATCACACCCATCATGTTGAGAGCACAAATCCTTTATGTGTTGAAGGTTCATAGTCCCAGCCTAGAGAGATGGCCTATTCAAAAGGCCCAATGGGCTTAACAACAACCCATTCGCTTCAACAACGTAGCATCCTCGTAAGACCTGATATCGAAGCATTGTAGGGCCCTTTAATATCCCGTGAGTTAGGTTGTCATCCCTTTAACAGCTCACGACGTATGATCCGGGACGGAAAAATAGTGCAAAAGAAGAAAAGTGGCCCGAAACTAATGAATACGTTCGATTTGGGGCATCGAAAATAGGCGCAGCCGAGTAGGAATGCTACCCCCGTCGTAGTGCTCTCGAAGAGCTTTTCAACAATATGTTGTGCATCGCGTAACTCCTTATGAATTAAAAGTTAAGGGCATCGGAGCGACGGAGACCTGGTCACAAGCACCTTACCCTCGGTTTGCGAGCCCATCCTCTACGTGAGGCGAAGTTGTCTTGCCCAATGTGCCGTGGGACTCGGTAATAGAAATGTGGTGGATAAAGTATCTTGGCAACCATAACCGGGGCAAAAAAAATTAAAATAGAGGGGGCAACACGAGGACTTCCCAGGGGGTCACCCATCCTAGTACTTCTCTCGCCTAAGCACGCTTAACTTTGGAGTTCTGATGGGATCCAGTGCATTATTGCTGGTATGATCGCACCCGTCATGTTGTGGGCACAAATCATTTATGTGTTGACGGTTCACAGTCGTAGCTCAGAGAGATGGCCCATTTAAAAGGCCCAATGGGATTAACGACAACCCATCCACTTCAACAACACAGCATCCTCGCAAGACGTGATATCGATGCATTGTAGGACCCTCTAATGTCCTGCAAGTTAGGTTGTCGTCATTTTAATAGCTCACGACGTATGATTCGGGATGAAAAAACAGATCAAGAGAAGAAATGTGGCCCGAAACTGATGAAAACTTTCGATTTTGGGATCCAAAAATAGGAGAAGCCGAGTAGGCTTGCTGCCCCTGTCGTAGAGTTCTTGGAGAGCTTTTCAACGGTATCCTATTCGTCCTATCCCTCCTTGCGGATTAAAAGTTACGGGCACCGGAGCGATGGAGACTTGGTCACAAGCCCTACGCCCTCGGTTTACTGGCCCAGCCTCTACATGAAGTGAAGTTGTCTTGCCCAAGGTACCGTGGGATTCGGTAATAGAAATGTGGTGGATAAAGTATCTTGGCAACCCTAACCAGGGCAAAAAAAATTGAAATGGGGGGTACAACACAAGGACTTCCCAACGGCTCACCCATCCTAGTACTACTCTTGCCCAAGCACGCTTAACTTCGGAGTTCTGATGGGATCCGGAGCATTAGTGCTGGTATGATCTCACCCGTCATGTTGTGGGCATAAATCCTTTATGTGTTGATGGTTTATAGTCCCAGCCCAGCGAGATGGCCCATTCAAAAGGCCCAATGGGCTTAACGACAACCCATCCGCTTCAACAACGTAGCATCCTCGCAAGATGTGATATCGACGTGTTGTAGGGAGCTCCAATGTCCCCTGAGTTAGGTTGTCATCCTTTTAACAGCTCTTGATGTACGATTCGGGACGGAAAAGCAGAGCAAAAGAAGAAAAGTGGCCCGAAACTGATGAAAATGTTCAATTTTGGGCTCAAAAAATAGGCACAGCCGAGCAGGCTTGCTGCCCATGTCGTGGAGCTCTCAGAGAGCTTTCCACCGGTATGTTGCATCGCGTTACTCTTTACGGATTAAAAGTTATGGGCACCAGAGCGACGGAGACTTGGTCACACGTCCCACGCCCTCGGTTTGCGGGCCCAGCCTCTACGTGAAGTGAAGTGCTCTTGCCCAAGGTGCCGTGGGATTTGGTAAAAGAAATGTGGTGGATAAAGTATCTTGGAAACCCTAACCGGGGCTAAAAAAAATTGAAAAGGGGGGTGCAACATGAGGACTTCCCAGGGGGTCACCTATCCCAGTACTACTCTCGCCCAAGCACGCTTAACTTCGGAGTTCTGATGGGATCCGGTGCATTAGTGCTGTTATGATCGCACCCATCATGTTGTGGGCACAAATCCTTTATGTGTTGATGGTTCACAGTCCCAGCCTAGAGAGATGCCCCATTCAGAAGGTCCAATGGGCTTAACGACAACCCATCCGCTTCAATAACGCAGCATCCTCGAAAGAATTGATGTCGACGCGTTGTAGGGCCCTGTAATATCCAGCGAGTTAGTTTGTCGTCCTTTTAACAGCTCACGACATACGATCCGGGAGAGACAAATAGAGCAAAAGAAGAAAAGCAGCACGAAACTAATGAAAACGTTCTATTTTGGGCTCGGAAATAGGCGCAGCAAACTAGCATGCTGCCCCCATCGTAGAGCTCTCGGACACCTTTCCAACGGTATGCTGTGTGTTGCGTAACCCCTTACGGATTAAAAGGTATGGGCAGTGGAGCGACGGAGACCTAGTCACAAGCCCCATGACCTCGGTTTACGGGCCCAGCCTCTACGTAAATCGAAGTTGTCTTGCCCATGGTGCCGTGGGATTCGGTAATAGAAATGTGGTGGATAATGTATCTTGGCAACCCTAAATGGGCCAAAAAATTTTGAAAAGCGGGGGTACAACACGAGGACTTCCCAGGGGGTCACCCATCCTAGTACTACTCTCACCCAAGCACGCTTAACTTCAGAGTTCTGATGGGATCCGGTGCATTAGTGCTGTTATGATCGCACCCATCATGTTGTGGGCACAAATCCTTTATGTGTTGATGGTTCACAGTCCCAGCCCAGAGAGATGGCCCATTCAGAAGGCCCAATGGGCTTAACGACAACCTATCCGCTTCAACAACGCAACATCCTCAGAAGAATTGATATCGACACATTGTAGGGCCAAGTAATATCCCGCGAGTTCGGTTGTCGTCCTTTTAACAGCTCACGACGTACGATCTAGGACGAAAAAATAGAGCAAAAGAAGAAAAGCGGCCTGAAACTGATGAAAACGTTCTATTTTGGGCTCGAAAATAGGCGCAGCAAACTAGCATGTTGCCCCCGTCGTAGAGATCTCGGAAAGCTTTCCAACGGTATGCTGTGCGTCTCGTAACTCCTTACGGATTAAAAGTTTTGGGCAGCGGAGCGACGGAGACATGGTCACAAGCCCAACGCCCTCGGTTTGCGGGCCCAGCCTCTACGTAAAGCGAAGTTGTATTGCCCAAGGTGCCATGGGATTCGGTAATAGAAATGTGGTGGATAATGTATCTTGGCAACCCTAAACGGGGCAAAAAAATTTGAAGAGCGAGGGTGCAGCACGAGGACTTCCCAGGGGGTCACCCATCCTAGTACTACTCTCTCCCAAGCACGCTTAACTTCAGAGTTCTGATGGGATCCGGTGTATTAGTGCTGGTATGATCGCACCCATCATGTTGTGGGCACAAATCCTTTATTGGTTGACGGTTCACAGTCGTAGCCCAGAGAGATGGCCCATTCAAAAGGTCCAATGGGCTTAACGACAACCCATCCTCTTCAACAATGCTGCATCCCCACAAGACGTGATATTGACGCGTGGTAGGGCCCTCTAATGTCCCTTGAGTTAGGTTGTCGTCCTTTTAACATCTCACGACGTACGATCCGGGACGGAAAAATAGAGCAAAAGAAGAAAAGTTGCCCAAAACTGATGAATACGTTCTATTTTGGGCTTTGAAAACAAGCGCAGCCGTTTAGGCTTGCTACCCCCGTCGTAGAGCTCTCGGAGAGCTTTCCAACGGTATGCTGTGCGTCGCGTTACTGCATACGAATTAAAAGTTATGGGCACCAGAGCGGCGGAGATCTTGTCACAAGCCCCACGCTGTCGGTTTGCGGGCCCAGCCTCTACTTGAAGCGAAGTTGTCTTGCCAAGGTGCTGTGGGATTTGGTAGTAGAAATGTGGTGGATAAAGTATCTTGGCAACCCTAACCATGGCAAAAAAAATTGAAAAGCAGGGGTGCAACACGAGGACTTCCCAAGAGGTCACCCATCCTAGTACTACTCTAGCCCAAGCATGCTTCACTTCGGGGTTCTGATAGGATCCGGTGCATTAATGCTGGTATGATCGCACTCGTCATGTTGTGGGCCCAAATCATTTATGTGTTGACGGTTCACAGTCCCAGCCCAGAGATATGGCCTATTCAAAAGGCCCAATGGGCTTAACGACAACCCATCCGCTTCAACAACACAGCATCCTCGCAAGACATGATATCGACGCGTTGTAGGGCTCTCTAATGTCCCGCGAGTTAGGTTGTCGTCCTTTTAACAGCTTACGACGTACGATCCAGAACCAAAAAATAGAGCAAAAGCATAAAAGGTGACCGAAACTGAGCAAAATGTTAGATTTTGGGCTCCAAAAATAGGAGCAGCCAAGCAGGCTTGTAGCCTCCGTCGTAGAGCTATGGAGAGCGTTCCAACGGTATGTTGTGCGTCACGTCACTCCGTTCAGATTAAAAGTTATGGGCACCGGAGCGACGTAGACCTGGTCACAAGCCTCACGCCCTCGGTTTGCAGGCACATCTTCTAGGTGAAGCGAAGTTGTCTTGCCCAAGGTGCCGTGGGATTCGGTAATAGAATATGGTGGATAAAGTATCTTGGCAACCCTAACTGGGGCAAAAAATATTGAAAATGGGGGGTGCAACACGAGGACTTTCCATTGGCTCACCCATCCTAGTACTACTCTCGCCCAAGCACGCTTAACTTCGGAGTTCTGATGGGAACCGGTGAATTAGTGCTAGTATGATCGCACCTGTCATGTTGTGGGCACAAATCCTTTATGTGTTGACGGTTCACAGTCCCAGCCTAGAGAGATGGCCCATTCAAAACGCCCAATGAGCTTAATGACAACCCATTCGCTTCAACAATGCAGCATCCTCGCAAGACTTGATATCGACACGTTGTAGGGCCCTCTAATGCCAAGTGAGTTAGGTTGTCTTCCTTTTGACAGTTCATGACGTACGATCCGGGACGGAAAACAGAGCAAAAGAAGAAAAGTGGCCCGAAACTGATGAAAACGTTCTATTTTGGGCTCCAAAAATAGGCACAGCCGAGCAGGCTTGCTGCCCCCGTCGTAGAGCTCTCGGAGATCTTTTCAACTGTATGTTGTGCGTCGCGTCACTCCATGCTGTGCCCTACGCCCACGGTTTGTGGGCCCAGCCTCCACGTGAAGTGAAGTTGTCTTGCCCAAGGTGCCGTGGGTTTCGGTTAAAGAAATTTGGTGGATAAAGTAGCTTGGAAACCCTAACCGGGGCTAAAAAAATTGAAAAGATGGGTGCAACAGGAGGACTTCCCAGGGGGTCACCCATCCTAGTACTACTGTTGCCCAAGCACGCTTAACTTCGGATTTCTGATGGGATCGGGTGCATTAGTGCTAGTATGATCGCACTCATCATGTTGAGGGCACATATCCTTTATGTGTTTAAGGTTTACAGTCCTAGCCCAGAGAGATGGTCGATTCAAAAGGCCCAATGGGCTTAACGACAACCCATCTGCTTCAACAACGCAGCGTCCTCATAAGAAGTGATATCGACGCGTTGTAGGGCCCTGTAATATCCCGCAAGTTAGGTTATCGTCATTTTAACAGCTCACGACGTACGATCCGGGATGGAAAAACAGAGCAAAAGAAGAAAAGTAGCCCAAAACAGATGAAAACATTCAATTTTAGGCTCCGAAAATAGGCGCAGCCAAGCAAACTTGCTGCGCCGATCGTAGAGCTCTCGGTGAGCTTTCCAACGGCATGTTGTGCATCACGTAACTCCTTACGGATTAAAAGTTATAGGCACCGAAGCAACGGAGACCTGGCCACAAGCCCCACGCCCTCGGTTTGCGGGCCCAGCCTCTACGTGAAGCGAAGTTGTCTTGTGCAAAGTGCCGTGGGATTTGGCAATAGAAATATGTAAGATAATATATCTTGGCAACCCTAACCGGGGTAAAGAAAATTAAAAAGGGAGGGGTGCAACACGAGGACTTCCCAAGGGGTCACCCATCCTAGTACTACTCTCGCCCAAGCACGCTTAACTTTGGAGTTCTGATGGGATCCAGTGCATTAGTGCTGGTATGATTGCACCCATCAGGTTGTGGGCACAAATCCTTTATGTGTTGACGGTTCACAGTCCCAGCCCAAAGAGATGGCCCATTCAAAAGGCCCAATGGGCTTAACGACAACCCATCCACTTCAACAACGCAGCATCCTCACAAGACATGATGTCAACGAATTGTAGGGCCCTCTAACGTCCCGCAAGTTAAGTTGTCATCCTTTGAGAGCTCACGACGTAAGATCCGAGATAGAAAAACAGAACAAAAGAAGAAAAGTGGCACGAAACTGATGAAAATGATCAATTTTGGGCTCCAAAAATAGTCGCAGCCGAGCAGGCTTGCTGTCCCCGTCGTAGAGCTCTCGGAGAGCTTTCCAACGATATGCTGTACGTCACGTTACTCTTTACGGATTAAAGCTTCTGGGCACTGGAGCGACGGAGGCTTGGTCAGAAGCCCCACGCCCTCGGTTTGTTGGCCCAGCCTCAACGTCCAGGGAAGTTGTCTTGCCCAAGGTGCCGTGTGATTCGGTAATAGAAATGTGGTGGATAAATTATCTTGGCAACCCTAACCGAGGCAAAAAAAAATTGAAAAGGCGGGGTGCAACACGAGGACTTCCCAGCGTATCACCCATCCTAGTACTATTCTCGCCCAAGCAAGCTTACCTTCAGAGTTTTGATGGGATCCGGTGCAATAGTGCTGGTATGATCACACCCGTCATGTTGAGGGCACAAACCCTTTATGTGTTGACAGTTCATAGTCCAAGCCCGGAGAGATGGCCCATTCAAAAGGCCCAAAAGGCTTAACAACAACCCATCTACTTCAACAACGCGGCATCCTCGCAAGATGTGATATCGACGCATTGTAGGGCCCTCTAATGTCTCGTGAGTTAAGTTTTCATCCTTTTAACAACTCACGACTTACGATCCGGGCCAAAAAACAGAGCAAAAGAAGAAAAGTGGCCCGAAACTAATGAAAACATACAATTTTGGGCTCCAAAAATAGGCGCAGCCGAGCAGGCTTGCTGCCCTTGTCGTAGAGCTCTCGAAGAGCTTTCGAACGGTATGTTATGCATCGCGTCACTCCTTACGGATTAAAAGTTATGGGCATCGAAGCGACGGAGACCTGGTCACAAGCCCCACGCCCTCGGTTTGTGGGCCCAACCTCTTCGTGAAACGAAGTTATCTTGCCCAAGGTGCCGTAGGATTCGGTAATAGAAATGTGGTGGATAAAGTATCTTGGCAACCCTAACTGGGGCAAAAAGAATTGAAATAGGGGTGTGCAACACGAGGACTTCCTAAGGGGTCACCCATCCCAGTAATACTCTCGGCCAAGCACGCTTAACGTCAGAGTTCTGATGGGATCCGGTGCATTAGTGCTGGTATGATCACACCCGCCATGTTGAGGGCACAAATCCTTAATGTATTGAAGGTTCACAGTCACAGCCCAAAGAGATGGCCCATTCAAAAGGCCCAATATACTTAACGACAACCCATCCGCTTTAACAACGCAGCATCCTCGTAAGACGTGATATCGACGCATTGTAGTGCCCGATAATATCCCGCGAGTTAGTTTGTCATCCTTTTAACAGCTCACGACGTACAATCCAGGACGAAAAAACAGAGCCAAAGAAGAAAAGTGGCCCAATACTGATGAATACGATCAATTTGGGAGGACTTTTCAACGATATGCTGTGCGTCGCGTAACTCCTTAAGAATTAAAAGTTATGGGCACCGGAGCGACAGTGACTTGGTGACAAGCCCCACGCCCTTGGTTTGCGGACCCAGCCTCTACATGAAGCGAAGTTTTCTTGCCCAAGGTGCCGTGGGATTCGGTAATAGAAACGTGGTGAATAAAGTATCTTGGCAACCCTAACCAGGGCAAATAAAATTGAAAAGGAGGGGTGCAACACGAGAACTTCCGAGGGGGTCACCCATCCTAGTACTACTCTCGCCCAAGAACGCTTAACTTCGGAGTTCTGATGGGATCCGGTGCATTAGTGCTGGTATGATCATACCCGTCATGTTGTGGGCACAAATCCTTTATGTATTGACGGTTCACAGTCGTATCTTAGAGAGATAGCCCATTCAAAAGGCCCAATGGGCTTAATTACAACCCATCCACTTCAACAACGCAGCATCCTCGCAAGACGTGATATCGACGCGATATAGGGCCCTCTAATGTCCCGCGAGTTAGGTTGTCGTCCTTTTAACAGCTCACGAAGTATTATCCGGGATGGAAAAAAAGAGCAAAAGAAGAAAAATGAAACGAAACTTATGAAAATGTTCGATTTTGGGCTCAAAAAATGGACGCAGCCAAGCAGGCATGATGCCCTCGTCGTAAAGCTCTCGTAGAGCTTTCCAACGGTATCCTGTGCCCTGCGTAACTCCTTACGGATAAAAAGTTATAGGCACCGGAGCGAAAGAGACCTGGTCACAAGCCCTACGCCCTCGGTTTGCGGGCCCAGCGTCTATGTGAAGCGAAGTTGTCTTACCCAAGGTGCCGTAGGTTTCGGTAATAGAAATGCGGTGGATAAAGAATTTTGGCAACCCTAACTGGGGCAAAAAAAATTGAAAAGGGGGGTGCAACACGAGGACTTCCGGGGGGGTCACCCATCCTAGTACTACTCTCGCCCAAGCACACTTAACTTCGGAGTTCTGATGGGATCTGGTGCATTAGTACAGGTATGATCGCACTCGTCATCTTGAGAGCACAAATCCTTTATGTGTTGAAGGTTCACAGTCCCAGCCTAGAGAGACAGCCAATGGGCTTAACCACAAACCATTTGCTTCAACAACGCAGCATCCTCGCAAGACGTGATATCAACGCATGGTAGGGGCCTTTAATATCCCGGGAGTTAGGTTGTGATCCTTTTAACAGCTCACGACGTACGATCCGGGATGGGAAAATAGAGCAAAAGAAGAAAAGTGGCCTGAAACTGATGAATACGTTTGATTTGGGGCACCGAAAACAAGCGCAGCCGAGCAGGAATGCTGCCCCCATCGTAGTGCTCTCAGAGAGCTTTTCAACAATATGCTTTGTGTCACATAACTCCTTATGAATTAAAAGTTATGTGCACCGGAGCGACGGAGACCTGGTGACAAGTACCATACCCTCGGTTTGCGGGCCCAGCCTCTACGTGAGGCGAAGTTGTCTTGCCCAATGTGTCGTGGGATACGGTAATAGAAATGTGGTGGATAATGTATCTTGGCAACCATAACTGGGGCCAAAAAATTGAAATGGGGGGGGCAAGACGAGGACTTCCCAGGGGGTCACCCATCCTAGTACTACTCTCGCCTAAGCACGCTTAACTTCGGAGTTCTGATGGGACCCAGTGCATTATTGCTAGTATGACAGCACCCGCCATGTTATGGGCACAAATCATTTATGTGTTGACGGTTCACAGTCCCAGCTCAAAGAGATGGCCCATTCAAAAGGCCCAATGGGCTTAATGACAACCCATCCACTTCAACAACGCAGCATCCTTGCAAGACGTGATATTAACGCATTATAGGGCCCACTAATGTCTCGCGAGATAGGTTGTCGTCCTTTTAATAGCTCACGACGTACGATTCGGGACAGAAAAATAGAGCAAAAGAATAAAAGTGGCTCGAAACTGATGAAAACATTTGATTTTGGGCTCGAAAAATAGGCGCAGCCGAGCAAGCTAGCTACCCCCATCTTAGAGCTCTCGGAGAGCTTTTCAACGGTATGCTGTGCGCCGCGTAACTCCATACGGATAAAAATTTATGGGCTCCGTAGCGACGGAGACTTGGTCACAAGCCCTATGCTCTCAGTTTGCGGGCCCAGCCTCTATGTGAAGCGAAGTTGTCTTGCCCATGGTGCCCTGGGATTCGGTAAAAGAAATGTGGTTGACAAAGAATCTTGGCAACCCTAACCGGGGCAAAAAAAATTGAAAAGGGGGAGTGCAACATGAGGACTTCCCTGGGGCTCACCCATCCTAGTACTACTCTCGCCCAAGCATGCTTAACTTCGGAGTTCTGATGGGATCCTATGTATTAGTGCTGGTATGATCGCACCTGTCATGTTGTGGGCACAAATCCTTTATGTGTTGACGGTTCACAGTCCCAGCCCAGAGAGATGGCCCATTCAAAAGGCCCAATGGGCTTAACGACAACCGATCCACTTCAATAACACAGCATCCTCGCAAGACGTGATATCGACGTGTTGTAAGGCCCTCTAATGTCCCGCGAGTTCGGTTGTCGTCCTTTTAACAACACACGACATACGATCCGGGATGGAAAAACAGAGCAAAAGGAAGAAAAGTGGCCCAAAATTGATGAAAACGTTCGATTTTGGGCTCCAAAAATAGGCGCAGCCGAGCAGGCTTGTTGCCCCCATCGTAGAGCAATCGGAGAGCTTTCCAACAGTATGTTGTGCGTCGTGTCACTCCTTACAAATTAAATGTTATGGGCACCGGAGCGACGGAGACCTGGTCACAAGCCCCACGCCTTCTGTTTGTGGGCCCAGCCTCTACGTAAAACAAAGTTGTCTTGCCCAAGGTGCTGTGGGATTCGGTAATAGAAATGTGGTGGATAAAGTATCTTGGCAACCCTAACCGGGGCAAAAGAAATTGAAAAGGGGGGGTGCAACACGAGGACTTCTCAGGGGGTCCTGTAATATCCCATGAGTTAGGTTGTCGTCCTTTTAACAACTCATGGCGTACGATCCGGGATCGAAAAACAGAGCAAAAGTAGAAAAGTAGCTCGAAACTAATGAAAACGTTCAATTTTCGGCTCCAAAAACTGGCGCAGCCAATCAGGCTTGTTGCCATCATCGTAGAGCTCTCAGAGAACTTTCCAATGGTATGCTGTGCACCGCATAATTTCTTACGGATCAAAAGTTATGGGCAGTGGAGCGACGGAGACCTGTTCACAAGCCCTACTTCCTCGGTTTGCGGGCCCAGCCTCTACGTGAAGCGAAGTTGTCTTGCCCAAGGTGTTGTGGGATTCGGTAAAAGAAATGTGGTGGATAAAGTATCTTGGCAACCCAAACCGGGGCAAAAAAATTGGAAAGCGGGGTGCAACACGAGGACTTCCTAGGAGGTCATCCATCCAAGTACTACTCTCACCCAAGCACGCTTAACTTCGGAGTTCTGATGGGATCTGGTGCATTAGTGGGGGTATGATCACACCCGTCATGTTGAGGGCACAAAAATCCTTTATTTGTTGAAGGTTCACAATCCCAGCTGAGAGAGATGGCCCATTCAAAAGGCCTAATGGGCTTAATGACAATCCATTCGCTTCAACAACGCAACATCCTCGTAAGACGTGATATCGACGCATTGTAGGGCCCGATAATATCGCACTAGTTAGGTTGTCATCCTTTTAACAACTCACGACGTACGATTCAGGACAAAAAATCGAGTAAAAGAAGAAAAGTGGCCCGAAACTGATGAATACGTTCGATTTTGTGCTCTGAAAAGAGGCATAGCCGAGCAGGCTTACTGCCCCCATTGTAGAGCTCTCCGAGAACTTTTGAACAATATGCTGTGCGTCGTATAACTTCTTACGAATTAAAAGTTATGGGCACCGGAGCGACGAAGACCTGGTCAAAAGCCCCACGCCCTCGGTTTGTGGGCCCAGCCTCTACGTGACTCAAAGTTGTGTTACCCAAGGTGCCGTGGGATTCAGTAATAGAAATGTGGTGGATAAAGTATCTTGGCAACCCTAACTGGGGCAAAAAAAATTGAAAAGGGGGGTGCAACATGAGGACATCCTAGGGGGTCACCCATCCTATTACTATTCTCGCCCAAGCACGCTTAACTTCGGGGTTCTGATGGGATCCGGTGCATTAGTGCTAATATAATCGCACCCGTCATGTTGTGGGCACAAATCATTTATGTGTTGACGGTTCACAGTCCCAGCTCAGAGAGATGGCCCTTTCAAAAGGCCTAATGGGCTTAACGACAACCCATCCACTTCAACAACGCAGTATCCTCGCAAGACGTGATATCGATGCGTTGTAGGGCCCTCTAATGTCCCGCGAGTTAGGTTGTCGTCCTTTTAACAGCTCACGATGTATGATCCAAGAAAAACATAGCAAAAGAAGAAAAGTTGCCCGAAACTGATGAAATATTCGATTTTGGGCTCCAAAAATAGGCGCAGCTGAGCAAGCTTGCAGCCCTCGTTGTAGAGCTCTTGGACAGCTTTCCAACGGTATGCTGTACATCGCGTGACACCTTACGGATTAAAATTTATGGGCACCGGAGCATCGGGGACCTGGTCATAAGCCCCACACCCTCGGTTTGCGAGCCCATCCTCTACGTAAAGCGAAGTTGTCTTTCCCAAGGTGCCGTGGGATTTGGTAATGGAAATATGGTGGATAAAGTATCTTGGCAACGCTAACCGGGGCAAAAAAAATTGAAAATAGGGGGTAGAACACGAGGACTACCCAGGGGGTCACCTATCCTAGTACTACTCTCGCCCAAGCACGCTTAACTTCGGAGTTCTGATGGGATCCGGTGCATTAGTGCTGGTATGATCATACCCGTCATGTTGTGGGCACAAATCATTTATGTGTTGACGGTTCATAGTCCCAGCGTAGAGAGATGGCCTATTCAAAAGGCCCATTGGGGTTAACGACAACCCATCCGCTTCAACAATGCAACATCCTCGCAAGACGTGATATCGACACATTGTAGTGCCCTTTAATGTCCCATGAGTTAGGTTATCGTCCTTTTAACAGCTCATGACTTACGATCCATGATGGAAAAACAGAGCAAAAGAAGAAAAGTGGCCCGAAACTGATAAAAACATTCAATTTTGGGCTCCAAAAATGGGCTCAACCGAGTAGGCTTGCTGCCCCCGTCGTAGAGCTCTCGGAGTACTTTCCAATTGTATGTTGTGCGTCGCCTCACTCTCTTCTGATTAAAAGTTATGGCCACCTGAACGATAAAGATTTGGCCACAAGCCCCACACCCTCGGTTTACGGGCCCAGCCTCTACGTGAAGCGAAGTTGTCTTGTCCAGGGTGCCATGGAATTTGGTAATAGAAATGTGGTGGATAAAGTATCTTGGCAACCCTAACCGGGGCAAAAAAAATTGAAAAGAGGGGTGGAACACAAGGACTTCCCAAGGGGTTACCCATCCTAGTACTACTCTCACCCAAGCACGCTTAACTTCGGGGTTTTGATGGGATCCAGTGCATTTGTATTGGTATGATCGCACCCGTCATGTTGTGGGCACAAATCCTTTATGTGTTGACAGTTCATAGTCCCAGCGTAGAGAGATGGCCCATTCAAAAGGCCCATTGGGCTTAACGACAACCCATCTGCTTCAACAACGCAACATCCTCGCAAGACGTGATATCAATGCGTTGTAGTGCCCTCTAATGTCCCGCGAGTTAGGTTGTCGTCCTTTGAACAGCTCACGACGTACAATCCGTGATGGAAAAACAGAGCAAAAGAAGAAAAGTGGCCCAAAACTGATGCAAACGTTCGATTTTGGGCTCCAAAAATGAGCGCAACCGAGCAGGCTTGCTACCCCCGTCATAGAGCTCCTAGAGAGCTTTCCAATGGTATGTTGTGCATCGCGTCACTCCTTATGGATTAAAAGTTATGGGTAGCAGAGCGATAAAGATTTGGTCACAAGCCCCACGCCTTCGGTTTACGGGCCCAGCCTCTACGTGAAGCGAAGTTGTCTTGTCCAAGGTGCCGTGGAATTTCGTAATAGAAATATGGTGGTTAAAGTATCTTGGCAACCCTAACCGGGGCAAAAAAATTTGAAAATGGGGGGTGCAACACGAGGACTTCCCAGGGGGTCACCCATCCTAGTACTACACTCGCCCTAGGACGCTTAACTTCGGAGTTCTGATGGGATCCGAAGCATTAGTGTTGGTATGATCACACCCGTTATGTTGTGGGTGCAAATCCTTTATGTGATGATGGTTCACAGTCCCAGCCCAGAGCGATAGCCCTTTCAAAAGGCCCAATAGGCTTAACGACAACCCATCCGCTTCAACAACACAGCATCCTCGTAAGATGTGATATCGACGCATTGTAGGGCCCTGTAATATCACGCGAGTTAGGTTGTCGTCCTTTTAACAGCTCACGACGTACGATCCGGGACCGAAAAACAGAGCAAAAGAAGAAAAGTAGCTCAAAATTGATGAAAACGTTCAATTTTGGGCTCCAAAAACTAGCACAACTGAGCAGGCTTGTTGCTCGTAGAGCTCTCGGAGAGCTTTCCAACAGTATGCTGTCCACCGCATAATTCCTTACGGATCAAACGTTATGGGCAGCAGAGCGACGGAGGCCTGGTCACAAGCCCTACTTCCTCGGTTTGCGGGCCAAGCCTCTACGTGAAGCGAAGTTGTCTTGCCCAAGGTGCCGTGGGTTTCGGTAAAAGAAATGTGGTGGATAAAGTATCTTGGCAACCCTAACCGGGGCAAAAAAAGTTGAAAAGCGGGGTGCAACACGAGGATTTCCCAGGGGGTCGCCCATCCTATTACTACTCTCGCCAAAGCACGCTTAACTTCGGAGTTCTGATGGGATCCGGTGCATTAGTGCTGGTATGATCGCATCCATCATGTTTTGGGCACAAATCCTTTATGTGCTGACGGTTCACAGTCCCAGCCCAGAGAAATGGCCCATTCAAAAGGCCCAATGGGCTTAACGACAACCCATCCACTTCAACAACGCAGTATCCTCGCAAGACGTGATATTGACGCATTGTAGGGCCCTCTCATCTCCCGCGAGTTAGGTTGTCGTCCTTTTAGCAACTCACGACGTACGATCCGGGACCCAAAAACATAACAAAGTTAGAAAAGTGGCCCGAAATTGATAAATACGTTCAATTTTGGGCTCTAAAAACAGGCACAGTCGAGCAGGTTTACTGCCCTCGTCGTAGAGCTCTCGGAGAGGGTTGTAACGGCATGCTATGCGTCGTGTACCTCCTTACGGATTAAAAGTTATGGGCACCGGAGCGACGGAGACCTAGTGACAAGCTCCACGCCCTCGGTTTGCGAGCCCAACCTCTACGTGAAGCGAAGTAGCCTTGCCGAAGCTGCCGTGGGATTTGGTAATAGAAATGTGGTGGATAAAGTATCTTGGCAACCCTAACTGGGGCAAAAAAAATTGAAAATGGGGCATACAACACGAGGACTTCCCAAGGGGTCACCCATCCTAGTACTACTCTCGCCTAAGCACGCTTAACTTCAGGGTTCTGATGGGATCCAGTGCAGTAGTGCTGGTATGATCGCACCCATCAAGTTGTGGGCAAAAATCCTTTATGTGTTGACGGTTCACAGTCCCAGCCCAGAGAGATGTCCCTTTCAAAAGGCCCAATGGGCTTAACGACAACCCATCCACTTCAACAACGCAGCATCCTCGCAAGACATGATATTGACGCATTGAAGGGCCCTCTAATGTCCCTCGAGTTAGGTTGTCGTCTTTTTAACAGCTCACGATGTATGATCCAAGAAAAACATAGCAAAAGAAGAAAAGTTTCCCGAAACTGATGAAAATATTCGATTTTGGGCTCCAAAAATAGGCGCAGCTGAGCAAGCTTGCAGCCCTCGTCGTAGAGCTCTTGGACAGCTTTCCAACGGTATGTTGTACGTCGCGTGACACCTTACGGATTAAAATTTATGGGCACCGAAGCATCAAGGACCTGGTCATAAGCCCCACACCCTCGGTTTGCGAGCCCATCCTCTACGTAAAGCGAAGTTGTCTTGCCCAAGGTGCCGTGGGATTCGGTAATAGAAATGTAGTGGATAAAGTATTTTGGCAACGCTAACCGGGGCAAAAAAAATTGAAAAGAGGGGGTGGAACACGAGGACTACCCAGGGGGTCACCTATCCTAGTACTACTCTCGCCCAAGCACGCTTAACTTCAGAGTTCTGATGGGATCCGGTGCATTAGTGCTAGTATGATCGTACCCGTCATGTCGTGGGCACAAATCATTTATGTGTTGACGGTTCATAGTCCCAGCGTAGAGAGATGGCCCATTCAAAAGGCCCATTGGGGTTAACGACAACCCATCCGCTTCAACAACGCAACATCCTCGCAAGACGTGATATCGACGCATTGTAGTGCCCTTTAATGTCCCACGAGTTAGGTTGTCGTCCTTTTAACATCTCATGACGTACGATCCGTGATGGAAAAACAGAGCAAAAGAAGAAAAGTGGCCCGAAACTGATGAAAACGTTCAATTTTGGGCTCCAAAAATGGGCTCAACCGAGTAGGCTTGCTGCCCCCGTCGTAGAGCTCTTGGACTGCTTTCCAATTGTATGTTGTGCGTCGCGTCACTCTTTACGGATTAAAAGTTATGGGCACCTGAGCGATAAAGATTTGGTCACAAGCCCCACACCCTCGGTTTACGGGCCCAGCCTCTACGTGAAGCGAAGTTGTCTTGTCCAAGGTGCCATGGAATTTGGTAATAGAAATGTGGTGGATAAAGTATCTTGGCAACCCTAACCGGGGCAAAAAAAATTGAAAAGAGGGGTGGAACACAAGGACTTCCCAAGGGGTTACCCTTCCTAGTGCTACTCTCGCCCAAGCACGCTTAACTTCGGAGTTCTGATGGGATCCGGTGCATTAGTGCTGGTATGATCGCACCCGTCATGTTGTGGGCACAAATCCTTTATGTGTTGACAGTTCATAGTCCCAGCGTAGAGAGATGGCCCATTCAAAAGGCCCATTGGGCTTAACGACAACCCATCTGCTTCAACAACGCAACATCCTCGCAAGACGTGATATCAATGCGTTGTAGTGCCCTCTAATGTCCCGCGAGTTAGGTTGTCGTCCTTTGAACAGCTCACGACGTACAATCCGTGATGGAAAAACAGAGCAAAAGAAGAAAAGTGGCCCAAAACTGATGCAAACGTTCGATTTTGGGCTCCAAAAATGAACGCAACCGAGCAGGCTTGCTGCCCCTGTCGTAGAGCTCCTAGAGAGCTTTCCAATGGTATGTTGTGCATCGCGTCACTCCTTACGGATTAAAAGTTATGGGTAGCAGAGCGATAAAGATTTGGTCACAAGCCCCACGCCTTCGGTTTACGGGCCCAGCCTCTACGTGAAGCGAAGTTGTCTTGTCCAAGGTGCCGTGGAATTTCGTAATAGAAATGTGGTGGTTAAAGTATCTTGGCAACCCTAACCGGGGCAAAAAAATTTGAAAATGGGGGGTGCAACACGAGGACTTCCCAGGGGGTCACCCATCCTAGTACTACACTCGCCCTAGGACGCTTAACTTCGGAGTTCTGATGGGATTCGGAGAATTAGTGCTGGTATGATCGCACCCGTTATGTTGTGGGCGCAAATCCTTTATGTGTTGACGGTTCACAGTCCCAGCCCAGAGCGATAGCCCATTCAAAAGGCCCAATGGGCTTAACAACAACTTATCTACTTCAACAACGCAGCATCCTCGTAAAACGTGATATCAACGCATTGGTGGGCCCTGTAATATCACGCGAGTTATGTTGTCGTCCTTTTAACAACTCACGACGTACGATCCGGGACGAAAAAATAGAGCAAAAGAAGAAAAGTAGCTCAAAATTGATGAAAACGTTCAATTTTGGGATCCAAAAACTGGCACAACTGAGTAGGCTTGTTGCTCGTAGAGCTCTAGGAGAGCTTTCCAATGGTATGCTGTCCACCGCATAATTCCTTACGGATCAAACGTTATGGGCAGCAGAGCGACGGAGGCCTGGTCACAAGCCCTACTTTCTCAGTTTGCGGGCCAAGCCTCTACGTGAAGCGAAGTTGTCTTTCCCAAGGTGCCGTGGGATTCGGTAAAAGAAATGTGGTGAATAAAGTATCTTGGCAACCCTAACCGGGGCAAAAAAAATTGAAAAGCGGGGTGCAACACGAGGATTTCCCAGGGGGTTGCCCATCCTATTACTACTCTCGCCAAAGCATGCTTAACTTCAGAGTTCTGATGGGATCCGGTGCATTAGTGCTGGTATGATCGCATCCATCATGTTTTGGGCACAAATCCTTTATGTGTTGACGGTTCACAGTCCCAGCCCAGAGAGATGGCCCATTCAAAAGGCCCAATGGGCTTAACGACAACCCATCCACCTCAACAATGCAGTATCCTCGCAAGACGTTATATTGACGCATTGCAGGGCCCTCTAATGTCCCGCGAGTTAGGTTGTCGTCCTTTTAACAACTCACGACGTACGATCCGGGACCGAAAAACAGAGCAAAGTTAGAAAAATGGCCCGAAATTGATAAATACGTTCAATTTTGGGCTCTGAAAACAGGCACAGTCGAGCGGGTTTACTGCCCCCGTCGTAGAGCTCTCGGAGAGGTTTGCAACGGCATGCTATGCATCGTGTAACTCCTTACGGATTAAAAGTTATGGGCACCGGAGCGACGAAAACCTAGTGACAAGCTCCACGCCCTCGGTTTGCGGGCCCAACCTCTACGTGAAGCGAAGTAGCCTTGCCGAAGCTGCTGTGGGATTTGGTAATAGAAATGTGGTGGATAAAGTATCTTGGCAACCCTAACCGGGGCAAAAAAAAATTGAAAATGGGGGGTACAACACGAGGACTTCCCAAGCGGTCACCCATCCTAGTACTACTCTCGCCTAAGCACGCTTAACTTCGGAGTTCTGATGGGATCCAGTGTAGTAGTGCTGGTATGATCGCACCCATCATGTTGTGGGCAAAAATCCTTTATGTGTTGACGGTTCACAGTCCCAGCCCAGAGAGATGGCCCTTTCAAAAGGCCCAATGGGCTTAACGACAACCCATCCGCTTCAACAACGCAGGATCCTCGCAAGACATGATATTGACGCTTTGTAGGGCCCTCTAATGTCCCGCAAGTTAGGTTGTTATCCTTTTAACAGCTGACGATGTACGATCCGGGTCGAAAAAATAAAGCAAAAGAAGAAAAGTGGCCCAAAACTGATGAACAGTTCGATTTTGGGCTCCAAAAATGGGCGCAGCCGAATAGGCTTGATTGCCTCGTCGTAGATCTCTAAAAGAGCCTTTCAACAGTATGCTGTGCGCCGCGTAACTCCTTACGGATCAAAAGTTATGGTCTCCGGAGCGACGGAGACCTGGCCACAAGCCCTACACACTCGGTTTGCGGGCCCAGCCTCTATGTAAAGTGAAGTTGTCTTGCTCAAGGTGCCGTGGGATTCAGTAAAAGAAATGTGGCGAATAAAGTATCTTGGCTATCCTATCGGGGGAAAAAAAATTGAAAAGGGGTGTGCAACACGAGGAATTCCCAGGGGGTCACCCACCCTAGTACTACTCTCGGCCAAGCACGCTTAACTTCGGAGTTATGATGGGATCCGGTGTATTAGTGCTGGTATGATCGCACCCGTCATGTTGAGGGCACAAATCCTTTATGTGTTGAAGGTTCATTGTCCCAGCCTAGAGAGGTGGCCCATTCAAAAGGCCCAATGGGCTTAACGACAACCCATCCACTTAAAAAATGTAGCGTCCTCATAAGACGTGATATCGACGCATTGTAGGGCCCTGTAATATCCCGCGAGTTATGTTGTCGTCCTTTTAACGGCTCACAACGTACAATCCGAGACAGAAAAAAAGAGCAAAAGAAGAAAAGTGGCTCGAAACTGATGAATACATTCCATTTTGGGCTCCGAAAACAGGCACAGCCGAGCAAGTTTTCTGCCCCCATCGTAGAGCTCTCAGAGAGCTTTCGAACGGTATGCAATGTGTCACATAATTCCTTACGGATTAAAAGTTATAGGCACCGGAGCGACGGAGACCTGGTCACAAGCCCCACACCCTCGGTTTGCAGGGCCAGCCTTTACGTGAAGCGAAGTTGTCTTTCCCAAGCTGCCTTGGGATTTAGTAATAGAAATGTGGTGGATAAAGTATCTTGGAAACCCTAACCGAGGCAAAAATAAATTGAAATAGGGGGATGCAACACAAGGACTTCCCAAGGGGTCACCCATCCTAGTACTACTCTCGCCCAAGCACGCTTAACTTCTGAGTTCTGATGGGATCCGGTGCATTATTGTTGGTATGATCGCACCCATCAGGTTGTGGGCACAAATCCTTTATGTGTTGACAGTTCACAGTCCCAGCCCAGAGAGATGGCCCATTCAAAAGGCCCAATGGGCTTAACGACAACCCATCCACTTCAACAACAGTGCATCCTTACAAAACGTGATATCGACGCATTGTAGGGCCCTCTAATGTCCTGCGAGTTAGGTTGTCGTCCTTTTAACAGCGTACAATGTACGATCCGAGATAGAAAAACATAGCAAAAGAAGAAAAGTAGCCCAAAACTGATGAAAACGTTAGATTTTGGGTTTCAAAAACTAGTGCAGCCAAGCAGGCTTATTAGCCACTTCATAGAGCTCTCGGATATCTTTCCAACGGTATACTGTGCGCCGCATAACTCCTCACGGATCAAAGGTTATGGGCACCGGAGCGACGGAGACTTGGTCACAAGCCCTACTTCCTCGGTTTGCCGGCCCAGCCTCTACGTGAAGCGAAGTTGTCTTGCCCATGGTGCCGTGGGATTCAGTAATAGAAATGTGGTGGATAAAGTATCTTGGCAACGCTAACCGGGGCAAAAAATTTTGAAAAGCGGGGTACAACATGAGGACTTCCCAAGGGTCACCCATCGTAGTACTACTTTTACCCAAGCACACTTAATTCCAGAGTTCTGATGGGATCCGGTGTATTAGTGCTGGTAATATCGCTCGCGTCATGTTGAGGGCATAAATCCTTTATGTGTTGAAGGTTGACAGTCCCAGCCCAAAGAGAAGGCCAGTTCAAAAGGCCCAATGGGCTTAACGACAACTCATCCGCTTCAACAACGTAGCATCCTTGCTAGACATGATATCAACGCGTTGTAGGGCCATGTAATATCACGGGAGTTAGGTTGTCGTCCTTTTAACAGCTCACGACGTATGATCCGGGACCCAAAAACAAAGCAAAAGTAGAAAAGTAGACCGAAACTGAAGAAAGCGTTTGATTTTGGGCTCCGAAAATAGGCATAGACAAACAGGCTTGCTGCCCTCGTAGTAGACCTCTCGAAAAGCTTTCCAACTGTATGTTGTGCGCTGCGTAACACCTTACGGATTAAAAGGTATAGGCACCAGAGCGACGGAGAACTGGTCACAAGCCCCACGCCCTCGGTTTGCGGGCCCAACCTCTATGTGAAGCGAAGTTGTCTTGCCCAAGGTGCCGTGGGATTCGGTAAGAGAAATGTGGTAGATAAAGTATCTTGGCAACCCTAAGCGAGGCAAAAAAAATTGAAAAGTGGGGGGTGCAACACAAGGACTTCCCAGGGGTCACCCATCCTAGTACTACTCTCGCCCAAGCACGCTTAACTTCAGAGTTCTGATGGGATCCGGTTCATTAGTGCTGGTATGATTGCACCCGTCATGTTGGGGGCACAAATCCTTTATATGTAGACGGTTCACATTCCCTACACAGAGAGATGGCCCATTCAAAAGGCCCAATGGGCTTAACTACAACCCATCCTCTTCAACAACGTAGCATCCTCGCAAGACGTGATATTGACACATTGTAGCACTTTATATTGTCCCGCGAGTTAGGTTGTCATCCTTTTAACAGCTCACGACGTACGATACGGGACGAAAAAACAGAGCAAAAGAAAAAATTGGCCCAAAATTGATGAAAACGTTCAATTTTGGGTGTGAAAAATAGGCGCAGCCGAGTAGGCTTGCTTCCCCCGTCGTAGAGCTCTCGAAGAGCTTTCCAACGGTATGCTGTGCGCCGTGTAACTCCTTACGGATCAAAAGTTATGGGCACCGGAGCGAAGGAGACCTGGTCAAAAGCCTTATGCCCTCGGTTTGCAGACCCAGCCTCTACGTGAACCGAAGTTGTCTTGCCCAAGGTGCCGTGGGATTCGGTAATAGAAATGTGGTGGATAAAGAATCTTGGCAACCCTAACCTGGGCAAAAAAAATTGAAAAGCGGGGTGGAACAAGAGAACTTCCCAAGGGGTCACCCATCCTTGCACTACTCTCACCCAAGCACGCTTAACTTCAGAGTTCTGATGGGATCCTGTGAATTAGTGCTGGTATGATCGCACTCATCATGTTGAGGGCACAAATCCTTTATGCTTTGACGGTTCACAATCTCTGCCTGGAGAGATGGCCCATTCAAAAGGCCCAATAGGCTTAACGATAACCCATCCGCTTCAATAACGCAGCATCCTCGTAAAACGTGATATTGACGTATCGTAAGGCCCTGTAATATCCTGCGAGTTTGGTTGTCGTCCTTTTAACAGCTCACGACGTACTTTCCGGGATGAAAAAAGAAAGCAAAAGAGGAAAAATGGCCCGAAACTGATGAAAATATTCGATTTTGGGTGCCAAAAACGGGTGCAGCCAAGAAAACGTGCTGCCCTTGTCGTAGAGCTCTCGGAGAGCTTTCCAACGGTATGCTGTGCGCCGCGTAACTCCTTACGAATCAAAAGTTATGGGCACCTGAGCGAAGGAGACCTGGTCACAAGCCCTACGCCTTCTGTTTGCGGACCGAGCCTCTACGTGAAGCGAAGTTGTCTTGCCCAAGGTGCCGTGGGATTCGGGAATAGAAATGCAGTGGATAAAGAATCTTGGCAACCCTAACCTGGGCAAAAAAAATTGAAAAGCGGGGTGCAACTAGACAATTTCCCAAGGGGTCACCCATCCTTGCACTACTCTCGCCCAAGCACGCTTAACTTCGGAGTTCTGATGGGATCCGGTGGATTGGTGCTGGTATAATCGCACTCATCATGTTGAGGGCACAAATATTTTATGTGTTGACGGTTCACAGTCCCAGCCTAGAGAGATGGCCCATTCAAAAGGCCCAATGGGCTTAACGACAACCCATCCGCTTCAACAACGCAGCATCCTCATAAGACGTGTTATCGACGCATTGTAAGGCCCTGTAATATCCCGCGAGTTAGGTTGTCGTCCTTTTAACAGCTCACGATGTACCTTCCGGGATAGAAAAACAAAGCAAAAGAAGAAAAGTGGCCCGGAACTAATGAATACGTTCGAATTTGGTCTCTAAAAACAAGCACTGCTGAGCAGGCTTGCAGCCCCCGTCGTAGAGCTCTCGGAGATCTTTCCAACGGTATGCTATGCATCGTGTAACTCCTTATGGATTAAAAGTTATGGGCACCGGAATAACGGAGACCTGGTCACAAGCCCCATTCCATCGGTTTGCGGGCCCAGCCTCTACGTGAAGCGAAGTTGTCTTACCAAATGTGCCGTGGGATTCGATAATAGAAATGTGGTGGAGAAAGTATCTTGGCAACCCTAACCGGGGCAAAAAAAATTGAAAAGGGGGGTGCAACACGAGGATTTCCCAAGGGGTCACCCATTCTAGTATTACTCTCGCCCATGCACTCTTAACTTTGGAGTTCTGATGGGATCCGGTGCATTAGTGCCGGTATGATCACACCCGTCATGTTGTGGGCACAAATCCTTTATGTGTTGACAGTTCACAGTCGCAGCCCAGAGAGATGGCCCATTCAAAAGGCCCAATGGGCTTAACGACAACCCATTCACGTCAACAACGCAGCATCCTCGTAAGACGTGATACCAATGCGTTGTAGGGCCCTCTAATGCCCCACGAATTATGTTGTCGTCCTTTTAACAGCGCATGATGTATTATCCAAGTTGGAAAAATAGAGCAAAAGAAGAAACGTGGCCGAAAACTGATGAAAACGTTTGATTTTGGGCTCCGAAAATAGCCACAATTAAGTAGGCTTGCTGCCCTCATCCTAGAGCTCTCGAAGAGCTTTCTAACGGTATGCTGTACACCGCGTAACTCGTTGCAGATTAAAAGTTATAGGCACCGGAGTGACGAAGACCTGGTCACAAGCCCTACGCCCTCGTTTTGCAAGCCCAGCCTCTAAGTGAAGCGAAGTTGTCTTGCCCAAGGTGTCGTGGGATTCGGTAATAGAAATGTGGTGGATAAAGTATCTTGGCAACCCTAACCCAGGCAAAAAAAATTGAAAAGCGGGGGTGCAACACAAGGACTTCCCAGGGGGTCACTCATCCTAGTACTACTTTTGCCCAAGCACACTTAACTTCGGAGTTCTGATGGGATCCGGTGCATTAGTGCCGGTATGATCGCACCAATCATGTTGTGGGCACAAATCCTTTATGTGTTGACGGTTCACAGTCCCAGTCCAGAGAGATGGCCCATTCAAAAGGCCCAATAGGCTTAACGACAACCCATCTACTTCAACAACGCAGCATTGTCACGCCCCATCCCGACCTATAAAGGTTAGACTAGGGTGTGATCTAAACATTCAAGTCATATCACTTACTTAATCGTTCATGAAAGTTTAACACTTAACGTTTTAGCCTAAACTTCACAAATTCTCCGGAAAACCGGCATCATAACGGTTGTAATTGGGCTCCTTAGTTTGACCTAATTTTCTAAAGGCCTCAAAACTTTCAATCTCAAATTCATTTCCAACTAAGATTACTATTTATCATCAATTGAAACGCCTACTAGTTATCTCGAAGTCTCGTTTGATTAATAACCTAACATGATACTATGTCTCGTTTGTTTGTTAATCCTCATTACAAAAGTACCTGTTGATCTTAGCTTAACAATGAGTACCTGCTTAAGATTGGATAGATTCATTTTACTTAATCTTTTACCTGATACTTCATAAGCCTGTGATAGATACTAGCCAATAGCGATAGCAAAAACGACCATAGTAGTGTCTATCTAGTTATGATCAGTACAAGCCAAAATTAGACCCCAAATTACAATGGGGGTCATTTACAATACAATAACAAGCAACATAAGAAATAGTCTTCAAACAACATATCGTTCACAAAATGGCCATAGTCAAGTAAGGCACATAGGGCAAGCAATCATTCCAAGGAATCATCATTAGGCACATTGTCCTTGGGTACCTGTTCCTGGTCTTTTTCACCTGAGATGATAAAAGAGGGTGAGTCCTTATGAACTCAGTGAGGGGGAATGAGAAATAAGTTTTGAAACTCATTTTCCGGTTCAAGTTATGAAAACTTTTTGCAAGAATGACATGTATCACAAGTACATAATGTAATATAACAGTAAAAGAACTAAATTACCCGTCTTTCCTCCCTGCGGACCTCTAGGAACCAATCGAGAGTACTTATACACATAGTGAAAAGGATACGGTGAGCTTTTGCTCTAAGTTCATTTCCAGTATCAGTTGTTGCGGCCGACTTCAAATCATCCCCTTATCACGCCAAATGGGTGTACTCCGGATGTACCCCGAAATCCTACGACCCAACTCTCCGAGGAAGTCTAGCCCCCAAGCAAGAGAGGGAATTGGACAATGGTAGTCATGGTTGCACCGGCAAGCCCGATGCCGCCCGGTGTGCATGAACGCTACCACGCCAGAATGAAAGGTTGCAACCTTGTATGCAATGCACATTTATGAGATTTAATATATCACATTAGGAGGACAACAAAGTAGGTTGCCTCCGAGCAGTCATAAGATTGTACATTGACAAGTAAATACGCGAGGCACGATATGACAAGTAATTTTACTTGAAAAGCACATAGAGTTATATGAATATTAAATGGGCAGCCATATAATGCATGTAAATCAAGTCATATAACTCATTTCGAAGTTCACATAATCAAATAATAAGATTATTCAACATGCAATGACATCTACGTGGGACCGGGTGCAAGAAAGGCCTACTTGTCAACATGTAATCATCGAAATCATGTTTAGGGCTATGAGGGCAACTACGGGCAACCTAATAATTACATAATTAAACACGATATTCATAGGATCAACACTTGGCGAGTTTTCCTAGTCATTGGGGTTCCAATTCATGCTTACCCGTGCGATTAAGCCCTAGTTGTCACGTAATTAAACTCAAGCCATGCATTGATTAATTCAAACACCCTCAAGCATTCAAAACAGTTTACACAACATCCAAGTGTCATAATCCCAAGCATTTAATACAACAAGAGAAGTTACAATAATTTTCGAAGCAAATCCCTAATTGAAATCTCACTGCAATGGTCTGTTTCTCACAATCATTGAGACAAGAAAACAAACTCCAATTCCAGTAAACAAATTTTCAAATTAAAGCTTAAGGAGTGAACTAAATCCAGAAACAAATCTCGCATCATTTGGAGTTCGGGTTCAAGAGTTATAGCCAAAACCGTGAGACTACGCAAAACTGTCCAGATTTGCGCACATTTCAATACTTGTCGTTTTTGAGGACCTTAGGGTCAGATTTAGCCTTAGTCCATTTCTGACAAAAATGTCAAGAACTTAAAAAATCTATCAGCACACCAAATATTATGCATTTTGTATATCATTTACTAAGTCAAAACTGGTTGGTTCTACAAGGACAGTAAATCTGCCAAAACCTGCTTCGTTTTCCCAGATTTTCTAGATTTGGACACATTTTGATATTTTGCCATTTTGGGGACCTTAGAGTCAAAATTAGCTTTGTCTTATTTCTACGAAAAATTCTCAGAACTGGAAAAAATAGTCACTTACCAATTTTCATGCATTTTCAACATCATTTACCTGGTCAAAATCACTTCGTTCCAACAGAACAGAAAGCTGTCAAATACGCGATTTCACCTATCTTCACATTCTAGCCAAATATCTTGCCATGCATGTTTACAAAAGCTCATGTACACACATATATCACAAGTACAGAGGTTAAAATAGACATTCAAAGGCATGCATGTGGTTTTTAAAAGCTTTTCAAAGAAGTTTTAGCCCTCACCTTAGCAAGACAACAAAGAAGATGCACAAACTCTTGATGAAGCACAATGTCAACCCTTTTCCTTGCTTAGCCGAGAGACAATTTGAGATTTCTCTAATTCCTAGCTTAGTAACCATGTTCTTAGTATGTGCAAATGGCTAGAACAAAAGAAAATGAAATGGAAGCTAACAAACTCACCTAAGCCGAAATGAAGGTTCAATGAGCTTGCATGTGTGTCTTTTGCATTCTAGCTTTGCTTGGTCGAGTTTCTAGTAGCTTGCATGTCTTGAAGAACCTTTGGATGAAGAACTTAAGCTATGGAGTCTATAATTTCAGCTAGGGCCGAGAGAGAGAGAAAAAATGAGAGAGTGAGAGAAGAATGAGGGAAAGAAAGAAAGAATGAAAGAAAAATGAAAAACATTGAGGAAATTGATGCATATGTCGGACTCGGGCTTGCAAAATTCAGAATTGTGTCTTCAAGAAGCATAAATTTTTATCTCCTAGCATGGGCACTTGCATATGTTGAGATTGGTGGAGCTTTGGGTAGAGTTTTGAGTCATTTTTTTAAGGCTTTGTGTCATAACTTGTCATAGAATGTCTAGGAATAGATTTTGAAATTGAAATGCATGCACAAATGCAAGAGGTGGTCGGCCAAGGCACTGCAAAATTCTGAATTTTTGTCTTGGTTGAGCATTATTTAATTGAGTGCTTGGAATATGCAAAAGAATAAAGAATAAAGAATAAGAATGTCTAGCTTTTGGTGCAATTTCGTCTCTAGTGCATAGACTTAGCATTTTAATATTAGGTAGTGGAGTTTGTAGGATTAATTAATGATCTAGTGCTTCGTGTAAGATGCTTTCATGATTAGCGTGAGGGCACACTTTCCTAGGTTTAGGGCACACACTACGAGGTAAGGCACGAACTACGAGATGAATGCATGTTTCCCAAGTAAATGTACGCAACCCTAAATGAATGCACGTAATTCAATGCAAGGCACACAAAACGAAACACAATTCTTAAACCTAGGTCAAGGCATTCAAATCTTGGTTAGGGCCTACGAAATGAGGTATCGCACGCAAATCGAGGTCGGGCCTTACATCCTCCCCTCCTTAAAAGAATTTCATCCTGAAATTCAATATTACCTTTGAAATAATGCTGGATACTGTTGCTCCATCCGGTCTTGCCTTTTCCACGTTGCTTCTTCAACTCCATGATAATCCCACAACACTTTTACCATCGGTATAGATTTGCTGCGCAACTCCCGATCTTGCTGGTCTAGGATCCGAATGGGCTTCTCTTCATAAGACAAGTTCTCCCGAAGCTGCAACGGCTCTGGCTCCAAGATATGCGATGGATCAGGATGATACTTCCGTAGCATTGAAACATGAAAGACGTCGTGAATATTGGAGAGGTTTTGGGGTAGTTCCAGGCGATACGCCAACTTGCCAACCTTCTCAATTATCTCAAATGGTCCTACAAACCTCGGGCTTAACTTTTCACGCTTGCCCTGTTTCTTCCGTCCCCTCCGAGGTCATAACTTCAACAACACCTTGTCATCGTCCTCAAACTCTAGACTCCGTCTCCGTCGGTGTACATAACTTTTCTGCCTTCTTTGGGCGATAAGTATCCGTTTCTGGATGAGGTGGATATTATCAACAGTCTTCATAAGTTCAGGTAGAAGGGTCGGGTCAAAAGTCTTCGTCTCACCTACTTCATCCCAGTAAATTAGGGATCGACACTTACGTCCATACAATGCCTTAAATGGGGCCATCCCGATAGTGGCCTGATATCTGTTATTATAAGCGAACTCCACTAGAGACAGATATTTCTTCCAACCTTTCCCGAAGTCTAAAACACACGCCCTCAGCATATCTTCCAGAATCTGAATAGTTCTCTCAGATTGTCCATCAGTCTGAGGGTGATAAGTCGTGCTGAAACTCAACTTCGTCCCCAAAGCTTCTTGCAATCTCTTCCAAAATTGGGAAGTAAAACGAGGATCCCTATCCGATACAATACTCACAGGCATCCCGTACAACCTTACAATATCTTCCACATACATATCTCCTAATTTCTCAAGACTATCCTCCTTGTTCATCGGTAAAAAGTGCGCTGACTTAGTCAATCTATCCACTACGACCCAAACAGCGTCATGACCCTTTTGTGACTTGGGTAGGTCCATGACAAAGTCCATAGTTATATATTCCCATTTCCATTGAGGATTTCCAACAACTGAAGTAAACCTGCTAGTCGTTGATGTTCCGCTTTGACTCTCTGGCAAGTCAAACACCGTGCCACAAACTCTACAATCTCTCTCTTCATGTTATTCCACCAATAGTGTTGCTTCAAATCCTGGTACATCTTTGTTCCGTCGGGTGAATAGTATATCTTGAATTATGGGCTTCTTCAAGAATCTTATTTTTCAACTCTGGCTCATTAGGAACACAAATTCGATTCCTAAACCTCCAAATACCATCATCATGAAACTTGAAATCTGTGTTGCTTTCTTTAATCTTATGAAACTGTTGGTCCTTCTGTTGAGCCTCTCGTAATTCAGACAACAAGGTTAATTGAACCTGTGTAGTGGAAAATAGTAACCCTTTTCAAGTTAATTGTGGTTTCCACAAAAATGCTTCTTCCAACAACTCCTGCACCTTAACTTCCAGTTTTGCCATGATCACTTTCCGACTTAAGGCATCTGCAACTACATTTGCTTTATCGGGCACATAATTGATTGTGCAGTTATAATCATCCAAAAGCTCCATCCACCGCCTTTGCCTCATGTTCAACTCTTTTTGTGAGAACAAGTATTTCAAGCTCTTGTGATCAGTAAACACCTCGAACTTGTTACCCCACAGATAGTGCCTCTATTTCCTGAGTGCAAACACAATAGCTGCTAACTCCAAATCATGCGTCGGGTAATTTAATTCATACGACTTCAGTTTCCTAGAAGCATACGCAATCACTCTACCATTTTGCATCAACACACAACCCAATCCTTCCTTCAAAGCATCGCTATAGATTACAAAACCTTGACTCCCTTCAGGCAATGCATGAACGGGTGCAGTAGTCAATCTTCTCTTCAATTCTTGGAAACTGTTCTCACACTTATCATCCCACACGAACTTTGTTTTCTTTTGAGTGAGCTTTGTAAGCGGTCCTGCGATCTTTGAGAAATCCTTCACGAACCTCTGATAATAGCCGGCTAGACCAAGAAAACTATCATGCCCCAACCTGGCCTATAAGGTTAGACTAGGGTGTAAACTAAACATTCAAGTAATATCACGTGCTTAGCTATTTATGAAGATTTAACACCTAATGATTTAGTCTAAACTCCAAAGTTTTTCCAGAAAACCAGCAGCATAACGGTTGTAATTGGGCTCTTTGGTCTAACCTAATTCTCTAAACGCCTCAAAATTTACTATCTCAAGTTCATTTCCAACTAAGTTTGCTATTTATCATCAATTGAAATGCCTATTGGTTATCTTGATGTCTCGTTTGATTTATAACCTAGCATGATACTATGTCTCGATTGTTTGTTTGTCCTCGTTACAAAATATACCTGTTGATCTTAGCTTAATAGCAAGTACCTGTTAAGATTGGATAAGTTCATTTACTTAGTCCTTAACTAATGCGTCATAACCTATGATAAATACTAGCGGTAATACAAGCAAAAACGATCATAGTAATGTTTGGCATCAGTCTACTTAATATAAGTACAAACCAAAATTAGACCCCAAATTACAACGGGGGTCTTTTACATTAGAAGTAGCAAGCAACATGACAGAAATAGACTTCAAGTAGCACAGAGTTCACAAGTAGCCAGAATCACGCAAGGCAAACAAGATAGGCAATCATTCCAGGGGTTCATCGTTAGGCACACCGTCCTCGGGTACCTGTTCTGGATCTTCTTCATCTGAGATGATAAAAGAGGGTGAGTCCTTATAAACTCAGCGAGGGGGAATGAGAAATAGGTTTTGAAACTCATTTTTCGATTCAACTTATAAAATCCTTTTTGCAAGTATGAATATAACAATAATACAAGTACAGGAACAGAAATACCGGTCTTTCCTCCTCGAGGTTCTCTAGGAACCAAGCGAGAGTACTTATACAGACAATAAAAAGGATACAGTGAGCTTTTGCTCTCAGATCAGTTTCAGAATCAGTTGTTGCGGCCGACTTCAAATCATCCCCAAAACACGCCAGGTGGGTGTACTCCGGATGTACCCCGAAATCCTACAACCCAACTCTCCGAGGAAGTCTAGCCCCCAAGCGAGAGAGGGAATAGGACCATGGTAGTCACGGGTGCACCGGCAGGCCCGATGCCGCTCGGTGTGCGTGATCGCTACCATGCCGATAGGAAAGGTTGCAACTTTGTATGCAATGCACATTCATGACAGGTAATATATCACAGGAGGAGGACAACAAAGTAGGTTGCCTCCAGACAGTCATAAGATTGCACATTGACAGGTAAACAAGCAGGGCACGATAAGACAGGAAATTTCACTTGAAAGGCATATAGAGTTATATGAAAATTAAACGGGCAGCCATGTAACACATGTAAAACAGGCCATATAACTCATTACGAAGCCCACGTGATCAAGTGATAAGATTATTCAACATGCAATGACATCAACATGGGTTCGGGTGCAAGAAAAGCTTATTTGTCAACATGCAATGGTCAAAATCACGTTTGAAGTTATAAGACATTTACGGGCAGCCCACTAAGCACATAATTTCCACACAATATCTAAATGATCAACACTTAGCAAGACTACCTAGTCATTAGGGTTTCCGTTTCATGCTTAACTGTGTGATTAAACCCTAAGTCAACTCAAAATCATTCTCAAGTCATGCATAATTCAATTCAAACATCCTCAAGTACTCAAAACAGTCCACACAACATCCCAACACCACAATTCCAAGCAATTAGTACCACAAGAGAGGTTACAACAATTTTCCAAGCATATATCTAAGTGAAACCCTTACTGGAATAGGCTGTCTTCACACAATCAATAGGATAATCAAACAATCTCTAAGTCCAGTGAATAAGATGTCAAATTAAAGCTTAAGAAGTTAACTAAAATCAGAAACAAACCTTGCATCAAAGTTCGGGATCATTAGATATAGCCGAAACAGTGGAATAGCACAAAACTGTCCAAATTTGCACACTTTTCAATAATTCACGTTTTTGAGGTCCTTAGGGTCAGTTTTAGCCTTAGTCCATTTCTGACAAAAATGTCCAGAACTGAAAAATATAGTAGTACACTAAATTTCATGCATTTTAGAAAACATTTACGAAGTCAAATATGGTTCGTTCCAAAAGGTCAGTGCATCTGCCAAAACCTGCTTCATTTTTTTTAGATTTCCAAATTTGGACACATTTTAAAGATTTGCCATTTGTAGGACCTTAGACTCAAAATTAGCTTCTTCCTATTTCTGGGAAAAATGTTCAAAACTGTCCATACTAGTAACCTTCCAATTTTCAAGAATTTTCAACATTATTAGCCTAGCTAAACGTACCTCGAACAGACTGGTCAGAGAGCTGTCAACAATCCGACTTCACCTATCACCACTTTCAAGCCAAGATCTTGCCATGCATGGTTGTTTAAGCTCATGAATGAACATATAACTCAAATACAGAAGCAAGGACATACTTTTATGAGCATGCATGTGAATTTTTGAAGGAATTTCAAAAGGTTTTAGCCCTCACCTTAGCAATCAACCACAAAGATGCACAAAAGCTTGTTGAAGTGCAATTTTCTTCCTCTCCTTTGCCTAGCCGAAATCCCAACTAGCTTTTCTATATTTTTCCTAGCTTAGTGATCAATATCTTAGCACATGCATGAGGTTAGAACAAGAAGAAAAGAAATGGAAGCCAAGAGACTTACCAAGGCCGAATAGAAGTCTTCAATGTACATGCATGTGTGATTTTCACTTCCTAGCTAGCTCAGTTGAGGTCCTTTGATTGTGGCTTGCTTTGTTTAGCTATGGTGTGAAGAAGATAAGCTATGGAGGTAGGGAACTCAGCCAAGGCCGAGAATAAGAGAGGATAATGAGAGAGAGAAGTGAGAGAAGTTGAAAGGAAATGAGAGAATATGACAAAAGTGATGGCTTTGCAATTTTTTTGAGCATGTGGTCGGCCTTGGGCATACAAATTCAGACTTTTTGTGTCTTCAAGATGGAATTTTGAAATGTTAGCATGGGCATGAAGCTTTTGGTCGAGCAAGAGAAAAATTTGAGGTGGTTTTGATCTTTTTTTTTTTTGCATTGATAAGTGTTTTTGTGTCATAACTTGTCTAGATTCATTTTGAATTAAACATGCATGCAAACAACTCCTAGTGGTCGGCCAAAGCATGTGCCAAATCTGAATTTTTTGTCATGCTTTGGATGTTATTTAATTGTGTATTGAAAGTGTAAAAAGAATAAAGAATAAGGAATAAAGAATGCCTAGCTTTTTGTGTTATTTTGTCTTCTAGTGAGTTGAATTAGGATTATAATATTGATAGTGGATTTTGTAGGATTGTCTTCTGTGCTTTGTGTAAGATGCTTTCTTGATTAGCATGAAGGCATGCTTTCCTAGGTCTAGGGCACGCACTACGAGGTAGGACACGAACTACGAGACGAACGCACATTTTTTAAGTAAATGCACGCAACCCTAAATGAATGCACGTAATTCAATGCATGGCACATATAATGAACACAATTCTTAAACCTAGGTCAAGGCACGCAAACCTAGATTAGGTCACACGAAACGAGGTACCGTACACAAATCGGGGTCGGGCCTCACAAAAACTCTGAACCTCCGTAACATTTTTCGGCTTCTTCCAAGACATCACCGCTTCTATCTTTGCTGGATCCACTGCTATTCCCTCTTGGGATATGATGTGCCCCAGAAATGCAATCTGCTACAACCAAAATTCGCATTTGCTAAACTTTGCATACAATTGATGCTCTCGAAGTTTCTGTAGTACCAATCACAGATGTTGTTCATGCTCAGCCTCGGATATCGAGTATACCAAAATATCATCAATAAAGATCACAACAAATTGGTCCAAGTAGGGTTGAAACACCCTATGCATCAAGTCGTTAAAAGCTGCAGGGGCATTAATTAGCCCAAATGGCATCGCCACATATTCATAATGCCCATATCTCGTCCTGAAAGCCGTTTTAGGCATATCCTCCATTTTGATCCGTAACTGATAGTACCCTTGCCTTAAGTCGAGCTTCGAATACACTTTGGCTCCCTGAAGTTGATCAAACAACCCATCGATCAGTGGAAGTGGGTATTTATTCTTGACAGCCACTTGGTTTAATCCTCGGTAATCGATGCATAGCCTTAACATTCCGTCTTTCTTCTTTACAAATAGGACTGGCGCACCCCACGGTGAAGAACTTGGTTGAACGAACCCCTTCTTCAACAATCCTTGCAATTGGTCCTTCTATTCTTGTAGCTCGGCTGGTGCCATATGATAGGGAGCTTTAGATATCGGCTGGGTGCCAAGCAGTAATTCTATAATGAACTCGATCTCCCGATTTGGGGGTAAATCGGGCAATTCTTCTGGAAACACATCCGCGTAATCTTTAATCACTGGCATCTCCTCCAACTTAGCTTTGTCTGACGGCTTGTTGATGAGGTAAGCTAAGTATCTACTACATCCTTTTCTCAAGGACTTCACTGCTTTTGTAGATGAAATGATGGAACTCCCGGCGAAGTCTCTTCGGCCCATTACCTCTAGCATTGGTTGACCAGGTATCCAGAATGTTACAATCTTCATCCAGCAATCTAGTTGGGCATGATGCTTTGCCAACCAGTCCATCCCTAAGATGACTTCATAGTCTCGAAAGGGTAATACAATAAGATTGGCTGAGAATTCCCTATCTTTAATTTCGATTTTACATGCTTTACAAGTTGAGCGAGTGACAAGTTTAGAACCCATCGGAGTACCAACTTCTACTTCGTAAGGCAAACATACAACTCGTAGTTTCACACGTTGCACACATAAGGGAGTAATAAATGAATGAGTAGCACCTAGATCAATTAGTACCCTAACAGGTTGATTCAGTATCAAGAATGTACCATCAACAACAGCGGTCTCCTCTGGAAGCTCCTTGTACTCAATAGCATAAGCTCGAGCCTGAACTCTGGGAACTGGAGTCTTACCTCTACTAGTTGGTTTAACTTGATTTTGTCCTCCTTGCCATTTAGGGCAATCCTTGATCTGATGCTGATCACTGCCATACCGCACACATCGTCCTGACTTCTTCCAATACTGGGCCTCGGTATGCCCCTTCTTGTCACAGTAAGAATAGTTGATAGACTGAGTAGCAAGTGAACTACCTGTGGATCCGCGGGTGGAAGAGGCTGATGGTGCTTTAGTCGGGCCATGGTTATTAGCTGGTTTATTCTGGCTCTGGCCCCGACTACGACTCTGGCTCTGGAATTTTCTCTGTTGACCTAGAGGCTGATATGGTTTCTTGTTCGGCTGGCTTGAACTGGCTCTATCAAGTTTCCTCTTCTCAACTCGGGAAGCAGCAGCAAGGAGAGCAAAATAGATATCGAAGTCATGCAAAGCCAACTGGTCTTGAATTTCTGGCCTCAACCCATTCGTAAATTTCCACATCTTTGCCTTAGGGGTACTGACCATGTATAGAGCATAACGGGACAGTCGGTCAAAACGAGCCTCGTATTGGGCCACCGTCATGTTACCCTGGTTCAAGTGCATGAATTCCTCAATCTGTCTCTGCCTGGAAACTGCAGGTACATATTTCTCCTTGAATGCCTTAATGAAATTACCCCACAAGCGAGGTGTATGATCAGTTTCCCAAAGTGCTTCCACAGTGTGCCACCAATGCTCAGCATCCCCGTGCAACAGAAACACAGCGAACTCCACCTTTTCTTCATCAGTATAGTCAAGTGGCCTGAAAATCCTCTCGATCTCAGACAGCCAAGCCTCTGCTTTTTCATCATCAGCTTCCCTGTGGAATTTAGACAGGCGAAAGTCAAGGAACTCTTGCATTCTGCTATGTCTCCCATGGTTACCATCATTCCTGTTGTTGTTGTTGTTTGCTTCACGGGCATCTTGGCGTTCCATCACTCGCGACACGCGATCCATGGCATTCGCCATCATATTAAGCATAGGTATGCCAAGATTAGTTTGATAAGCATCTCTGGTCTCTTGGGGCTCACCGCTCCTATTAGTAGTGCGGGTACTAGGGCCAGCCATCTAAAGGCATAGATTACGATGCACAATTTATTGGAATACGACAAACAATAATTTAATGCATAAGATATGCAACATATAATTTTATATAGACACACAATTCTAAAAACAGTTAAGACATGTTAATCACATAAGTACATAGAAACAAAGAAGGCATACTTGATATTGTCACACAATAACACATAAACAAGTCATCCTAATAACCTTAGGGCTTCTACACATGGTCTGAGAGTTAAACCCAGCTTAAGCAATCTAAGCTCTGATACCATTAAATATAAGGTATCACGCCCCAACCCAACCTATAAAAGTTAGACTAGGGTGTGATCTAAACATTCAAGTCATATCACGTACTTAATCGTTCATGAAAGTTTAACACTTAACATTTTAGCCTAAACTCCACAAATTCTTCAGAAATCCGGCAGCATAACGGCTGTAATTGGGCTCCTTAGTTTGACCTAATTTTCTAAAGGCCTCAAAACTTTCAATCTCAAATTCATTTCCAACTAAGATTACTATTTATTATCAATTGAAACGCCTACTAGTTATCTCGAAGTCTCGTTTGATTAATAACCTAGCATGATACTATGCCTCGTTTGTTTGTTAATCCTCGTTACAAAAGTACCTGTTGATCTTAGCTTAACAATGAGTACCTGCTTAAGATTGGATAGATTCATTTTACTTAATCTTTTACATGATACTTCATAAGCCTGTGATAGATACTAGCCAATAGTGATAGCAAAAACGACCATAGTAGTGTCTATCTAGTTATGATTAGTACAAGCCAAAATTAGACCCCAAATTACAACGGGGGTCATTTACAATACAATAACAAGCAACATAAGAAATAGTCTTCAAACAACATATCGTTCACAAAATGGCCATAGTCAAGTAAGGCACGTAGGGCAAGCAATCATTCCAAGGAATCATCATTAGACACATTGTCCTCGGGTACCTGTTCCTGGTCTTCTTCACCTGAGATGATAAAAGAGGGTGAGTCCTTATGAACTCAGTGAGAGGGAACGAGAAATAAGTTTTGAAACTCATTTTTCGGTTCAACTTATGAAAACCCTTTGCAAGCATGACATGTATAACAAGTAAGTACATAATGTAATATAACAGTAAAAGAACTCAATTACCCGTCTTTCCTCCCCGAGGTCCTCTAGGAACGAAGCGAGACTACTTATACACATAGTTAAAAGGATACGGTGAGCTTTTGCTCTCAGTTCATTTCCAGTATCAGTTGTTACGGCTGACTTCAAATCATCCCCTTATCATGCCAAATGGGTGTACTCTGGATGTACCCCAAAATCCTACGACCTAACTCTCCGAGGAAGTCTAACCCCTAAGCGAGAGAGAGAATTGGACAATGGTAGTCACGGTTGCACTGGCAAGCCCGATGTCGCCCGGTGTGCGTGAACGCTACCACGCCAGAATGAAAGGTTACAACCTTGTATGCAATGCACATTTATGACATTTAATATATCGCATTAGGAGGACAACAAAGTTGGTTGCCTCCGAGCAGTCATAAGATTGCACATTGACAAGTAAACACGCGAGCCACGATATGACAAGTAATTTTACTTGAAAAGCACATGGAGTTATATGAATATTAAACGGGAAGCCATGTAATGCATGTAAATAAAGTCATATAACTCATTTTGAAGTTCACGTAATCAAATAATAAGATTATTCAACATGCAATGACATCTACGTGGAACCGAGTGCAAGAAAGGCCTACTTGTCAACATGTAATCATTGAAATCCTGTTTAGGGCTATGAGGGCAACTACGGGCAGCCTACTAATTACATAATTAAACACGATATTCATAGGATCAACACTTAGCGAGTTTTCCTAGTCTTTGGGGTTCCAATTCATGCTTACCCGTGCGATTAAGCCCTAGTTGTCACGTAATTAAACTCAAGCCATGCATTGATTAATTCAAACACCCTCAAGCATTCAAAACAGTCTACACAACATCCAAGTGTCATAATCCCAAGCATTTAATGCAACAAGAGAAGTTACAATAATTTTCAAAGCAAATCCTTAATTGAAACCTCACTGCAATGGTCTGTTTTCTCACAATCATTGAGACAAGTAAACAAATTCCAATTCTAGTGAACAAAATGTCAAATTAAAACTTAAGGAGTGAAATAAATCTAGAAACAAACCTCACATCATTTTGGGTTCCTAAAACAGGCACTGCCAAGCAGGCTTGCTGCCCCCGCCGTAGAGCTCTCGGGGAGCTTTCCAACGGTATGTTGTGCCCTACGTAACTCATTACGGATTAAAAGTTATGGGCATCGGAGCAATGGAGACCTGGTCACAAGCCCCACACCCTCGATTTGTTGGCCCAGCCTCTAAGTTATCTTGCCTAAGGTGCCGTGGGATTCGGTAATTGAAATGTGGTGGATAAAGTATCTTGGCAACCCTAATCGGGGCAAAAAAAATTGAAAAGCGGGGGTGCAACATGAGGACTTCCCAAAGGGTTACCCATCATCGTACTACTCTCGCCCAAGCATGCTTAACTTCGGAGTTCTGATGGGATCCGGTGCATTAGTGCTAGTATGATCGCACCCATCATGTTGTGGACACAAGTTCTTTATGTGTTGATGGTTCACAGTCCCAGCCCAGAGAGATGGCCCATTCAAAAGGCCCAATGGGCTTAATGACAACCCATCCGCTTCAACAACACAATATCCTCGTAAGACGTGATATCGATGCGTTGTAGGGCCCTTTAATTTCCCATGAGTTAGGTTGTCGTCCTTTTAACAGCTCACGACGTACGATCCAGGATGAAAAAATAGAGCAAAAGAAGAAAGGTGGACCGAAACTGATGAAAATGTTCGATTTGGGGCTCCAAAAATGGCGCAGCCTAGTAAGCTTGCTTCCCCCATCGTAGATCTCTCGGAGAGCTTTTCAACGATATATTGTGCACCGCGTAATTCCTTACGGATCAAAAGTTATGGGCACCGGAGCGACGGAGACCTGGTCACAGGCCCTACGCCCTCAGTTTGCTGGCCCGGCCTCTACGTGAATCGAAGTTGTCTTGCCCAAGGTGCCGTGGGATTCTGTAATAGAAATGTAGTGGATAAAGTATCTTGGCAACCCTAACCAGGGCAAAAAAAATTGAAAAGGGGGGTGCAACACGAGGACTTCCCAGGGGGTCACCCGTCCTAGTACTACGCTCGCCCAAGCACGCTTAACTTCGTAGTTCTGATGGGATCCGGTGCATTAGTGCTAGTATGATCGTACCCGTCATGTTGAGGGCAAAAATCATTTATGTGTTGACGGTTCACAGTCCCAGTGCAGAGAGATGGCCCGTTCAAAAGGCCCAATGGGCTTAACGACAACCCATCCACTTCAACAACACAGCATCCTCATAAGACGTGATATCAACGCGTTGTAGGACCCAATAATATCCCACGAGTTAGGTTGTCGTCCTTTTAACAGCTCACAACGTACGATCCAAGATGAAAAAACAGAGCAAAAGAAGAAAAGCAGTTTGAAACTTATGAAAATGTTCAATTTTGGGCTCTGAAAATAGGCACAGCCGAGCAAGCTTGTTGCCCCATCATAGAGCTCTCGGAGATCTTTCCAACGGTATACTGTGCGCCTCGTAACTCCTTACGGATTAAAAGTTATGGGCACCGGAGCAACGGAGACCTGGTCACAAGAGACACACCCTCGGTTTGCAGGCCCAGCCTCTACGTGAAGCGTAGTTGTCTTGCCCAAGGTGCCGTGGGATTCGGTAATAGAAATGTGGTGGACAAAGTATCTTGGCAACCCTAACCGGGGGAAAAAAAATTGAAAAGGGGGGGGGTACAACATGAGGACTTCCCAGGGGGTCACCCATCCTACTACTACTCTCACCCACGCACGCTTAACTTCAGAGTTCTGATTCGATCCGGTGCATAAGTGCTGGTATGATCGCACCTGTCATGTTGAGGGCACAAATCCTTTATGTGTTGACGGTTCACAGTCCCAGCCTAGAGAGATGGCCCATTCAAAAAGCCCAATGGGCTTAACGACAACCCATCTGTTTCAACAACGTAGCATCCTCGTAAGATGTGATATTGACGCATTGTAGGGCCCCGTAATATCCCGCGTGTTAGGCTGTCGTCCTCTTAACAGCTCACGACATACGATCCGGGACGGAAAAACATAGCTAAAGAAGAAAAGTAGCTTGAAATTGATGAAAACTTTCAATTTTGGCCTCCGAAAATGGGCACAAGTGAGCAGGCCTGCTGCCACCATCGTAGAGCTCTCGAAGAACTTTCCTACAGTATGCTGGGCGCCGCGTAACTCCTTACGGAATAAAAGTTATGGGCACTGGAGCGACGGAGAGCTGGTCACAAGCTCCACGCCTTCAGTTTGCAGGCCCAACCTCTACGTGAAGCGGAGGTGTCTTGCCCAAGGTGCTGTGGGATTCGGTAATAGAAATGTGGTGGATAAAGTATCTTCACAACCCTATCCGGGGTAAAAAAAAATTGAAATGGGGGGATGCAACACGAGGACTTCCCTGGGGATCACGCATCCTAGTACTACTCTCGCCAAGCATGCTTAACTTCAGAGTTTTGATGGGATCGGGTGCATTAGTGCTGGTATGATCGCACCAGTCATGTTACGGGCACAAATCCTTTATGTGTTGACAGTTCACAGTCCCAACCCAGAGATATGGCCCATTCAAAAGGCACAATGGGCTTAACGACAACCCTTCCACTTCAACGACGCAGCATCCTCGCAATACGTGATATCGACAGGTTTTAGGGCCCTCTAATGTCCCGCGAGTTAGGTTGTTGTCCTTTTAACAGCTCACGACGTACGATCCAGGACGAAAAAACAGAGCAAAAGAAGAAATGTGGCCTAAAACTAATGAAAATGTTAGATTTTGGGATCCAAAAACAGGCATAGCCGAGTAGGCTTGCTGCCCCCATCGTAGAGCTCTCGAAGACTTGGTCACAAGCCCTACGCCCTCGGTTTACAGGACCAGCCTCTACGTGAAGCGAATTTATCTTGCCCAAGGTGCCGTGGGATTCGGTAATACAAATGTGGTAGATAAAGTATCTTGACAACCCTAACTGATGCAAAAAAAAAGTGGGGGCACAACACGAGGACTTCCCAAGGGGTCACCCATCCTAGTACTACTCTCGCCCAAGCACGCTTAACTTCGGAGTTCTGATGGGATCCGATGCATTGGTGCTAGTATGACCACACCAATCATGTTTTGGGCATAAATCCTTTATGTGTTGACGGTTCACAGTCCCAGCCCAGAGAGATGGCCCATTCAAAAGGCCCAATGGGCTTAATGACAACTCATCTGCTTTAACAATGCAGCATCCTCGCAAGAAATGAGATCGATGCTTTGCAGGGCGCCCTAATGTCCCGTGAGTTAGGTTGTCATCCTTTTCTCGGCTCACGACGTACGATTCGGGACGGAAAAATAGTGCAAAAGAAGAAAAGTGGCCTGAAACTGATGAAAACGTTCGAGTTTAGGCTCCAAAAATAGGCCTAGTTGAGTACCCTTGCAGCCCCCGTCGTAGAGCTCTCTCAGAGCTTTCCAACGGTATGCTGTGCGCCACGTAACTCCTTGCGGATCAAAAGTTATGGTTACTGGAGCGACGGAGACCTGGTCACAAGCCCCATCCACTTGGTTTGCTGGCCCAGCCTCTACGTGAAGTGAATTAGTCTTGGCCAAGGTGCCGTGGAATTCGGTAATAGAAATGGGATGGATAAAGCATCTTGGCAACCATAGCCGGGGAAAAAAAATTGAAAAAGGGGGGTGCAACACAAGGACTTCCTAAAGTGTCACCCATCTTAGTACTACCCTCGCCCAAGCACGCTTAACTTCGAAGTTCTGATGGGATCCGGCGCATTGGTGGTGGTATGACTGCACCGGTCATGTTGAGGGCATATATCCTCTATGTGTTGACGGTTCACAGTCCTAGCCTAGAGAGATGGCCATTCAAATGGCTCAATGGGCTTAATGACAACCCATCTGCTTCAACAACGCAGCATCCTCATAAGACGTGATATCGATGCGTTGTAGGGCCCTGTAATATCCTGCGAGTTAGGTTGTCATTCTTTTAAAAGCTCAAGACGTACGATCTGGGATGAAAAAACAGAGCAAAAGAAGAAAAGTAGTTTGAAACTGATGAAAATGTTCAATTTTGGGATCCGAAAACAGGCGCAAGTGAGCAAGCTTGCTGCCCCCATCGTAGAGCTCTCAGATAGCTTTCCAACGGTATGTTGTACATCGCGTAAGTCCTTACGGATTAAAAGTTATGGGCACCGGAGCGACGGAGACCTGGTCACAAGCCCCACGCCCTCGGTTTGCAGGCCCAGCCTCTACGTTAAGCGAAGTTGTCTTGCCCAAGGTGCCGTGGGATTCGGTAATAGAAATATGGAGGATAAAGTATCTTGGCAATCCCAACCGGGGCAAAAATTATTGAAAATGGGGGGTGTAACACGAGGACTTCCCAGGGGGTCACCCATCCTAGTACTACTCACGCCCAAACACGCTTAACTTCAGAGTTCTGATGGGATCAGGTGCATTAGTGCTGGTATGATCGCACCAGTCATGTTGGGGGCACAAATCCTTTATGTGTTGACGGTTCACAGTCCCAACCCAGAGAGATGGCCCATTCAAAAGGCCCAATGGGCTTAATGACAACCCATCTGCTTCAACGACGGAGCATCCTAGCAAGACGTGATATCGACACGTTTTAGGGCCCTCTAATATGCCTCGAGTTAGGTTGTCATCCTTTTAACAGCTCACGACGTACCATCCGGGACCAAAAAATAGAGGTAAAGAAGAAAAGTGGCCCGAAATTGATGAAAACATTCGATTTTGGGCTCCGAAAATAGGCACAACCGAGCAGGACGTTGTAAAGCTCTCGAAGTGCTTTCCAACAGTATGATGTACGCTGTGTAACTCCTTACGAATTAAAAGTTATGGGCACCGGAGCGACGGAGACCTGGTCACAAGCCCAATGCCCTCGGTTTGTGGGCCCAGCCTCTACGTGAAGCGAAGTAGTCTTGCCCAAGGTGCCGTGGAATTCGGTAATACAAATATGGTAGATAAAGTATCTTCGCAACCCTAACCGGGGCAAAAAAAATTGAAAAGTGGGGGTGCAACGCGAGGACTTCCCAGGGGGTCACCCATCCTAGTACTATTCTCGCCCAACCACGTTTAACTTCGGAGTTCTGATGGGATCTGATGCATTAGTGCTGGTATGATCACACCCGTCTTGTTTTGGGCACAAATCCTTTATGTGTTGACGGTTCACAGTACTAATCTACAGAGATGGCCCATTCAAAAGGCCCAATGGGCTTAACGACAACTCATCCATTTCAATAACGTAGCATCCTTGCAAGACATGATATCGACGCATTGTAGGGCTCTCTAATATCCCGCGAGTTAGGTTGTCATCCTTTTAACAACTCACGACGTACGATCCAGGTCGGAAAAATAGAGCAAAAGAAGAAAAATGGCTCGAAACAGATGAAAACGTTCGATTTTGGGCTCCAAAAAGGGCGCAGTCTTGAAGGCTAGCTGCGCCCGACGTAGACCTCTCGGAGAGCTTTCCAACGGTATGTTGTGCGCCGCGTAACTCCTTACGGATTAAAAGTTATGGGCACCGGAGCGACGGAGACCTGGTCACAAGCCCCACGCCGTCGGTTTGCAGGCCCAGCCTCTACGTGATGCGAAGTTGTCTTGCCCAATGTGCCGTGGGATTCGGTAATAGAAATGTGGAGGATAAAGTATCTTGGCAACCCCAACCGGGGCAAAAAAAATTGAAAATAGGGGGTACAACACGAGGACTTCCCAAGGGTCACCCATCCTAGTACTTCTCACGCCCAAACACGCTTAACTTCGGAGTTCCGATTGGATCAGGTGCATTAGTGCTGGTATGATCGCACCAGTCATGTTGGGGGCACAAATCCTTTATGTGTTGATGGTTCTCAGTCCCAACCCAGAGAGATGGCCCATTCAAATGGCCTAATGGGCTTAACGACAACCCATCCGCTTCAACGACGCATCGTCCTCGCAAGACGTGATATCGGCATGTTTTATGGCCCTCTAATGTCCCGCGTGTTAGGTTGTCGTCGTTTTAACAACTCACGACGTTCGATCCGAGATAGAAAAACAGAGCAAAAGAAGAAAAGTGGCCCAAAACTGATGAAAACGTTCGATTTTGGACTCTAAAAACAGGCACAGTCGAGTAGGCTTGCTACCCCCGTCGTAAAGCTCTCGGAGAGCTTTGCAACAGTGTGTTGTGCGCCGCGTAACTCCTTACGAATTAAAAGTTATGGGCACCGGAGCAACGGAGACCTGGTCACAAGCCCAATGCCCTCGGTTTGCAGGCCCAGCCTCTACGTGAAGCGAAGGTGTCTTGCCCAAGGTGTCGTGGAATTCGGTGATAGAAATGTGGTGGATAAAGTATCTTGGCAACCCTAACTGGGGAAAAAAAAAAATTGAAAAGCGGTGGTGCAACACGAGGACTTGCCAGGGGGACATCCATCTTAGTACTACTCTCGCCCAAGCATGCTTAACTTCGGAGTTCTGATGGGATCATGTTGGGGCACAAATCCTTTATGTGTTGACGGTTCACAATCCCAGCCCAGAGAGATGGCCCATTCAAAAGGCCCAATGGGCTTAACGACAACCCTTCCGCTTCAACAACGCAGAATCCCCCCAAGACGTGATATCGACGCATTGTAGGTGCCTCTAATGTCATGCAAGTTAGGTTGTCGTCCTTTTAATAGCTCACAATGTACGATTCGGGACGAAAAAACAGAGCAAAAGAAGAAAAGTGGGCCAAAACTGATGAAAAGGTTCATTTTTAGGCACCTAAAATGGGCGCAGCCACACAGGCTGGCTACCCTTCTCATAGAGCTCTCGGAGAGCATTCCAATGGTATGTTGTGCGTTGCCTAACTCCTTACTGATCAAAAGTTATGGGCACCGGAGCGATAGAGACCTGGTCACAAGCCCTACGCACTCGGTTTGCGAGCCTAGCCTCTACGTGAAGTGAAGTTGCCTTGCCCAAGGTGCCATGGGATTCGGTAATAGAAATGTGGTGGATAAAGTATCTTGGCAACCATAACCGGGGCAAAAAAAAATTGAAAAGGGTAGTGCAACACGAGGACTTCCCTTAGGGTCACCCATCCTAGTACTATTCCTGCCCAAGCATGCTTAACTTCGGAGTTCTAATGGGATCCGATGCATTAGTGCTGGTATGATCGCACCCGTCATGTTGAGGGCACAAATCATTTATGTGTTGACGGTTCACAGTCCCAACCCAGAGTGATGGCCCATTCAAAAGGCCCAATGAGCTTAACGACAACCCATCCGCTTCAACAATGTAGCATCTTCGTAAGATGTGATATCGACGCATTGTAGGGCCCTGTAATATCCTGCGAGTTAGGTTGTCGTCCTTTTAACAGCTCACGGCGTACGATCTGGGACTGAAAAACATAGCAAAATAAGAAAAGTGGCTCGATACTGATGAAACTGTTCAATTTTGGGCTCCAAAAACAGGCTCAGCCGAGCAGGCGCTGCCGCCATAGTAGAGCTCTCAAAGAGCTTTCCAACGGTATGCTGTGCGCTACGTAACTCCTTACGGATCAAAAGTTATGGGCACCAGAGCAACAAAGACCTGGTCACAAGCCCCACGCCCTCGGTTTGCAGGCCCAGCCTCTACGTGAAGCGAAGTTGTCTTGCCAAGGTGCCGTGGGATTCGGTAATAGAAATGTGGTGGATAAAGTATCTTGGCAACCCTAACCGGGGCAAAAAAAATTGAAAAAGGGGGTGCAACACGAGGACTTCCTAGTACTACTCTCGCCCAAGCACGCTTAACTTCGGAGTTCTGATGAGATCCAGTGCATTAGTGCTGGTATGATCGCACCTATCATGTTGAGGGCACAAATCCTTTATGTGTTGACGGTTCATAGTCCCAGCCCAGAGAGATGGCCCATTCAAAAGGCCCAATGGGCTTAACGACAACCCATCCGTTTCAACAACGTAGCATCCTCGTAAGACGTGATATCGACGCATTGTAGGACCCTATAATATCCCGCAAGTTAGGTTGTCATCCTTTTAACTGCTCACAACGTACGATCTGAGATGAAAAAATAGAGGAAAAGAAGAAAAGTAGCCCAAAACTGATGAAAACGTTCGATTTTCGGCTCCGAAAATAGGCGCAGCAGAGCACACTTGCTGCTTCCGTCGTAGAGCTCTCGAAGAGCTTTCCAACGGTATGCTATGCGTGGCGTAACTCCTTACGAATTAAAAGTTATGGGCACCGGAGCGACGGAGACCAGGTCACAAGCCCCACGCCCTCGGTTAGCAGGCCCAGCCTTTACGTGAAGCAAAGTTGTCTTGTCCATGGTGCCGTGGGATTCAGTAATAGAAACATGGTGGATAAAGTATCTTGGCAACCCTAACCGGGGCAAAAAAAATTGAAAGGAGGGGTGCAACACGAGGACTTCCAAGGGGGTCACCCATCTTAGTACTACTCTCGCCCAAGCACGCTTAACTTCGGAGATCTGATTGGATCTGGTGCATTAGTGCTGGTATGATCGCACCAGTCATGTTGTGGGCATAAATCCTTTATGTGTTGACGGTTCACAGTACCAGCACAGGGATATGGCCCATTCAAAAGGCGCAATGGGCTTAACGACCACCCATCCGCTTCAATAATGCAGTATCCTCGCAAGACGTGATATCGACGAATTGTAGGGCCCTCTAATGTCCCGCGAGATAGGTTGTCGTCCTTTTAACAGCTAACGATATATGATCCGAGATGGAAAAATAGAGCAAAAGAAGAAAAGTGGCCTAAAACTCACGAAAACATTCAATTTTGGGCGCTGAAAATAGGCACAGCCGAGCAAGCTTGCTGCCCCCGTCGTAGAGCCCTCAGAGATCTTTCCAACGGTATGTTGTGCGCCTCGTAACTCCTTACAGATTAAAAGTTATGGCCACCAGAGCGATGGAGACTTGGTCACAAGCCCCACGCCCTCGGTTTGCGGGCCCAACCTCTACGTGAAGTGAAATTGTCTTGTCCAAGGTGCCGTTGGATTCGGAAATAGAAATGTGGTGGATAAAGTATCTTGGCAACCCTAACCGAGGCAAAAAAAATTGAAAAGCTGGGGTACAACATGAGGACTTTCCAGGGGGTCACCCATCCTAGTACTAATCTCGCCCATGCACGCTTAACTTCGGAGTTCTGATGGGATCCGGTGCATTAGTGCTGGTATGATCACACCCGTCATGTTGAGAGCATAAATCCTTTATGTGTTGACGGTTCACAGTCCCAGCCCAGAGAGATAGCCCATTCAAAAGGCCCAATGGGCTTAACGACAACTCATCCGCTTTAACAACGCAACATCATCGCAAGACGTGATATCTGTGCGTTGTAGGACCCTATAATATCGAGCGAGTTAGGTTGTCATCCTTTTAACAGCTCACGACGTACGATCCGAGACGGACAAATAAAGCAAAAGTAGAAAAATGACCCAAAACTGATGAAAGCGTTTGATTTTGGGCTCCGAAAATAGGCGCAGCCGAGCAGGCTTGCCATCCCCGTCGTAGAGCTCTCGGAGAGCTTTCCTACAGTATGCAATGCGTCGCGTAACTCCTTACGGATTAAATGTTATGGGCACCGGAGCGACGGAGACCAGGTCACAAGCCCTACGCCCTCGGTTTGTGGACCCAGCCTTTACGTGAAGCGAAGTTGTCTTGCCCAAGGTGCCATGGGATTTGATAATAGAAATGTGGTGAATAAAGTATCTTGGCAACCCAAACCGGGGCAAAAAAAATTGACAATGAGGGGTGCAACACGAGGACTTCCCGGGAGGTCACTCATCTTAGTACTGATCTCGCCCAAGCACGCTTAACTTCGGAGTTCTGATGGGATCCGGTGCATTAATGCTGGTATGATAGCACCCGTCATGTTGTGGGCACAAATCCTTTATGTGTTGAAGGTTCACAGTCCCTGCCCAGAGATATGGCCCATTCAAAAGGCCCAATGGGCTTAACGACAACCCATCCTCTTCAACAACGCAACATCCTCACAAGTCGTGATATTGACGCATTGTAGGGCCCTCTAATGTCCCGCAAGTTACGTTGTCGTCCTTTTAACAACTAATGACGTACGATCCAAGACGATAAAATAGAGCAAAAGAAGAAAAGTGCCCCAAAACTGATGGAAAACATTCGATTTTCGGCTCCAAAAATAGGCACAGCCAAGCAAGCTTGCTGCCCCCGTCGTAGAGCTCTCAGAGAGTTTTCAAACGGTATGTTGTGCGCCTCGTAACTCCTTACGAATTAAAAGTTATGGGCACCAGAGCGACGGAAACATAGTCACAAGCCCCATGCCCTCGATTTACGGGCCCAGCCTCAACGTGATGTGAAGTTGTCTTGCCCAAGGTGCTGTGGGATTCAGTAATAGAAATGTGGTGGATAATGTATCTAGGCAACCCTAACCGGGGCAAAAAAATTGAAAAGGGGGGTGCAACACGAGGACTTCCCAAGGGGTCACCCGTCCTAGTACTACGCTCGCCCAAACACGCATAACTTCAGAGTTCTGATAGGATCCGGTGCATTAGTGTTGGTATAATTGCACTCGTCATGTTGTGGGCACAAATCCTTTATATGTTGACGGTTCACAGTCCCAGCCCAGAGAGATGGCCCATTCAAAAGGCCCAATGGGCTTAACGACAACCCATCCACTTCAACAACACAGCATCCTCATAAAACATGATATTGATGCATTGTGGGGCCCTATAATATCCCACTAGTTAGGTTGTCGTCCTTTTAACAGCTCACGACGTACGATCCGGGACGGGAAAAAAGAGCAAAAGAAGAAAAGCAGTTTGAAACTTATGAAAATGTTCAATTTTGGGCTCCGAAAATAGGCACAGCCGAGCAAGCTTGTTGCCCCATCGTAGAGCTCTCGGAGAGCTTTCCAACGGTATACTGTGCACCTCGTAACTCCTTACGGATTAAAAGTTATGGGCACCGGAGCAACGGAGACCTGGTCACAAGAGACACACCCTCGGTTTGCAGGCCCAGCCTCTACGTGAAGCGTAGTTGTCTTGCCCAAGGTGCCGTGGGATTCGGTAATAGAAATGTGGTGGACAAAGTATCTTGGCAACCCTAACCGGGGGGAAGAAAAATTGAAAATGGGGGGGGGGGGGGGTGCAACATGAGGACTTCCCAAGGGGTCACCCATCCTAGTACTACTCTCACCCAAACACGCTTAACTTCGGAGTTCTGATGGGATCCGTTGCATTAGTGCTGGTATGATCGCACTCGTCATGTTGAGGGCACAAATCCTTTATGTGTTGACGGTTCACAGTCCTAGCCCAGAGAGATGGCCCATTCAAATAGCCCAATGGGCTTAACGATAACCCATTTGCTTCAACAACGTAGCATCCTCATAAGACGTGATATCGACGCGTTGTAGGGCCTTGTAATATCCCGCGTTTTAGGCTGTCGTCCTTTTCATAGCTCACGACATACGATCCGGGACGGAAAAACATAGCTAAAGAGGAAAAGTTGCTTGAAATTGATGAAAACATTCAATTTTGGCCTCCGAAAATGGGCACAAGTGAGCAGGCTTGCTGCCACCATCGTAGAGCTCTCGGAGAACTTTCCAACAGTATGCTGTGCAACGCGTAACTCCTTACGGATTAAAAGTTATGGGCACTGGAGCGACGGAGACCTGCTCACAAGCTCCACGCCTTCAGTTTGCAGGCCCAACCTCTACGTGAAGCGAAGTTGTCTTGCCCAAGGTGCTTTGGGATTCGGTAATAGAAATGTGGTGGATAAAGTATCTTCACAACCCTATCCGGGGTAAAAAAAAATTGAAATGGGGGGATGCAACACGAGGACTTCCCTGGGGGTCACGCATCCTAGTACTACTCTCGCCAAGCATGCTTAACTTCAGAGTTCTGATGGGATCGGGTGCATTAGTGCTGGTATGATCGCACCAGTCATGTTACGGGCACAAATCCTTTATGTGTTGACAGTTCACAGTCCCAACCCAGAGATATGGCCCATTCAAAAGGCACAATGGGCTTAACGACAACCCTTCCACTTCAACGACGCAGCATCCTCGCAAGACGTGATATCGACAGGTTTTAGGGCTCTCTAATGTCCCGCGAGTTAGGTTGTCGTCCTTTTAACAGCTCACGACGTACGATCCAGGACTGAAAAACAGAGCAAAAGAAGAAATATGGCCTGAAACGATTGAAAATGTAAGATTTTGGGATCCAAAAACAGGCACAACCGAGCAGGCTTGCTGCCCCCATCGTAGAGCTCTCGAAGACCTGGTCACAAGCCCTACGCCCTCGGTTTGCTGGCCCAGCCTCTACGTGAAGCGAAGTTGTCTTGCCCAAGGTGCCGTGGGATTCGGTAATACAAATGTGGTAGATAAAGTATCTTGACAACCCTAACTGATGCAAAAAAAAAGTGGGGGTACAACACGAGGACTTCCCAAGGGGTCACCCATCCTAGTACTACTCTCACCCAAGCACGCTTAACTTCGGAGTTCTGATGGGATCCGATGCATTGGTGCTAGTATGACCACACCAGTCATGTTTTGGGCATAAATCCTCTATGTGTTGACGGTTCACAGTCCCAGCCCAGAGAGATGGCCCATTCAAAAGGCCCAATGGGCTTAATGACAACTCATCCGCTTCAACAACGCAGCATCCTTGCAAGAAATGAGATCGATGCTTTGTAGGGCGCCCTAATGTCCCACGAGTTAGGTTGTCGTCCTTTTAACAGCTCACGACGTATGATCCGGGACGGAAAAATAGTGCAAAAGAAGAAAAGTGGCCTGAAACTGATGAAAACGTTCGATTTTTAGCTCCAAAAAGGGCGTAGCCAAGCAGGCTTATAGCCCCCATCGTAGAACTCTCGGAGAGCTTTCCAACGGTATGCTGTGCGCCACGTAACTCCTTACGGATTAAAAGTTATGGGCACCGGAGCGACGGAGACCTGGTCACAAGCCCCACGCCCTTGGTTTGCAGGCCCAGCCTCTACGTCAAGCGGTGTTGTCTTGCCCAAGGTGCCGTAGGATTCGGTAATAGAAATGTGGTGGATAAAGTATCTTGGCAACCATAGCCGGGGAAAAAAAAATTGAAAAAGGGGGGTGCAACACAAGGACTTCCCAGAGTGTCACCCATCTTAGTACTACCCTCGCCCAAGCACGCTTAACTTCGAAGTTCTGATGGGATCCGGCGCATTGGTGGTGGTATGACTGCACCGGTCATGTTGAGGGCATATATCCTCTATGTGTTGACGGTTCACAGTCCTAGCCCAGAGAGATGGCCATTCAAATGGCCCAATGGGCTTAATGACAACCCATCTGCTTCAACAACGCAGCATCCTCATAAGACGTGATATCGATGCGTTGTAGGGCCCTGTAATATCCTGGGAGTTAGGTTGTCATCCTTTTAACAGCTCAAGACGTACGATCTGGGATGAAAAAACAGAGCAAAAGAAGAAAAGTAGTTTGAAACTGATGAAAATGTTCAATTTTAGGATCCGAAAACAGCCGCAAGTGAGCAAGCTTGCTGCCCCCATCGTAAAGCTCTCGGAGAGCTTTCAAACGGTATGCTGTACACCGCGTAAGTCCTTACGGATTAAAAGTTATGGGCACCGGAGCGATGGAGACTTGGTCACAAGCTCCACGCCCTCGGTTTGCAGGCCCAGCCTCTACGTGATGCAAAGTTGTATTGCCCAAGGTGCTGTGGGATTTGGTAATAGAAATGTGGAGGATAAAGTATCTTGGCAATCCCAACCGGGGCAAAAATTATTGAAAATGGGGGGTGTAACACGAGGACTTCCCAGGGGGTCACCCATCCTAGTACTACTCACGCCCAAACACGCTTAACTTCAGAGTTCTGATGGGATCAGGTGCATTAGTGCTGGTATGATCGCACCAGTCATGTTGGGGGCACAAATCCTTTATGTGTTGACGGTTCACAGTCCCAACCCAGAGAGATGGCCCATTCAAAAGGCCCAATGGGCTTAATGACAACCCATCTGCTTCAACGACGGAGCATCCTAGCAAGACGTGATATCGACACGTTTTAGGGCCCTCTAATATGCCTCGAGTTAGGTTGTCATCCTTTTAACAGCTCACGACGTACCATCAGGGACCAAAAAATAGAGGTAAAGAGGAAAAGTGGCCCAAAATTGATGAAAACATTCGATTTTGGGCTCCGAAAATAGGCACAGCCGAGTAGGACGTTGTAAAGCTCTCGAAGTGCTTTCCAACTGTATGTTGTGCGCTGTGTACCTCTTTACGAATTAAAAGTTATGGGCACCAAAGCGACGGAGACTTGGTCACAAGCACAATGTCCTCGGATTGCAGGACAAGCGTCTACGTGAAGCGAAGTTGTCTTTCCCAAGGTGCCATGGGATTCGGTAATACAAATATGGTAGATAAAGTATCTTCGCAACCCTAACCAGGGCAAAAAAAATTGAAAAGCGGGGGTGCAACGCGAGGACTTCCCAGGGGGTCACCCATCCTAGTACTATTCTCGCCCAGGCACGTTTAACTTCGGAGTTCTGATGGGATCTGATGCATTAGTGCTGGTATGATCACACCCGTCTTGTTTTGGGCACAAATCCTTTATGTGTTGACGGTTCACAGTACTAGTCCAGAGAGATGGCCCATTCAAAAGGCCCAATGGGCTTAACGACAACTCATCCGTTTCAACAATGTAGCATCCTTGCAAGACGTGATATTGACGCATTGTAGGGCCCCCTAATGTCCCGCGAGTTAGATTGTCGTCCTTTTAACAGCTCACGACGTACGATCTGGGACGGAAAAATAGAGTAAAAGAAGAAAAATGGCTCGAAACAGATGAAAACGTTCGATTTTGGGCTCCAAAAAGGGCGCAGTCTTGCAGGCTAGCTGCGCCCGACGTAGACCTCTCGGAGAGCTTTCCAACGGTATGATGTGCGCTGCGTAACTCCTTACGGATTAAAAGTTATGGGCACCTGAGCGACGAAGACCTGGTCACAAGCCCCACGCCGTCGGTTTGCAAGCCCAGCCTCTACGTGAAGCGAAGTTGTCTTGCCCAAGGTGCCGTGGGATTCGGTAATAGAAATGTGGAGGATAAAGTATGTTGGCAACCCCAACCGGGGCAAAAAAAATTGAAAATGGGGGGTGCAACACGAGGACTTCCCAGGGGTCACCCATCCTAGTACTTCTCATGCCCAAACACGCTTAACTTCGGAGTTCCGATTGGATCAGGTGCATTAGTGCTGGTATGATCGCACCAGTCATGTTGGGGGCACAAATCCTTTATGTGTTGATGGTTCACAGTCCCAACCCAGAGAGATGGCCCATTCAAATGGCCTAATGGGCTTAACGACAACCCATCCGCTTCAACGACGCATCGTCCTCGCAAGACGTGATATCGGCATGTTTTATGGCCCTCTAATGTCCCGCGTGTTAGGTTGTCGTCGTTTTAACAACTCACGACGTTCGATCCGAGATAGAAAAACAGAGCAAAAGAAGAAAAGTGGCCCAAAACTGATGAAAACGTTCGATTTTGGACTCTAAAAACAGGCATAGTCGAGTAGGCTTGCTACCCCCGTCGTAAAGCTCTCGAAGAGCTTTGCAACGGTGTGTTGTGCGCCGCGTAACTCCTTACGAATTAAAAGTTATGGGCACCAGAGCGACAGAGACCTGGTCACATACCCCACGACCTCGGTTTGCGAGCCCAGCCTCTACGTGAAGCGAAGTTGTCTTGCCCAAGGTGTCGTGGAATTCGGTGATAGAAATGTGGTGGATAAAGTATCTTGGCAACCCTAACTGGGGAAAAAAAAAAATTGAAAAGCGGTGGTGCAACACGAGGACTTGCCAGGGGGACATCCATCTTAGTACTACTCTCGCCCAAGCATGCTTAACTTCGGAGTTCTGATGGGATCATGTTGGGGCACAAATCCTTTATGTGTTGACGGTTCACAATCCCAGCCCAGAGAGATGGCCCATTCAAAAGGCCCAATGGGCTTAACGACAACCCTTCCGCTTCAACAACGCAGAATCCTCGCAAGACGTGATATCGACGCATTGTAGGTGCCTCTAATGTCACGCAAGTTAGGTTGTCGTCCTTTTAATAGCTCACGATGTACGATTCGGGACGAAAAAACAGAGCAAAAGAAGAAAAGTGGGCCGAAACTGATGAAAAGGTTCATTTTTAGGCACCCAAAATGGGCGCAGCCGCACAGGCTGGCTACCCTTCTCATAGAGCTCTCGGAGAGCGTTCCAACGGTATGTTGTGCGTTGCGTAACTCCTTACGGATCAAAAGTTATGGGCACCAGAGCGATAGAGACCTGGTCACAAGCCTTACGCACTCGGTTTGCGAGCCCAGCCTCTACGTGAAGCGAAGTTGCCTTGCCCAAGGTGCCATAGGATTCGGTAATAGAAATGTGGTGGATAAAGTATCTTGGCAACCCTAACCGGTGCAAAAAAAAATTGAAAAGGGTGGTGCAACACGAGGACTTCCCTTGGGGTCACCCATCCTAGTACTACTCCCGCCCAAGCACGCTTAACTTCGGAGTTCTAATGGGATCCGATGCATTAGTACTGGTATGATCGCACCCGTCATGTTGAGGGCACAAATCATTTTTGTGTTGACGGTTCACAGTCCCAACCCAGAGTGATGGCCCATTCAAAAGGCCCAATGGGCTTAACGACAACCCATCCGCTTCAACAACGTAGCATCTTCGTAAGATGTGATATCGACGCATTGTAGGGCCCTGTAATATCCTGTGAGTTAGGTTGTCGTCCTTTTAACAGCTCACGACGTATGATCTGGGACTGAAAAACATAGCAAAATAAGAAAAGTGGCTCGAAACTGATGAAAATGTTCAATTTTGGGCTCCAAAAACAGGCGCAGCCGAGCAGGCGCTGTCGCCATAGCTCTCGGAGAGCTTTCCAACGGTATGCTGTGCGCTGCGTAACTCCTTACGGATCAAAAGTTATGGGCACCGGAGCGACAGAGACCTGGTCACAAGCCCCACGCCCTCGGTTTGCAGGCCCAGCATCTACGTGAAGCGAAGTTGTCTTGCCCAAGGTGCCATGGGGTTCGGTAATAGAAATGTGGTGGATAAAGTATCTTGGCAACCCTAACCGAGGCAAAAAAAATTGAAATAGGGGGTGCAACACGAGGACTTCCTAGTACTACTCTCGCCCAAGCACGCTTAACTTCGGAGTTCTGATGAGATCCAGTGCATTAGTGCTGGTATGATCGCACCTATCATGTTGAGGGCACAAATCCTTTATGTGTTGACGGTTCACAGTCCCAGCCCAGAGAAATGGCCCATTCAAAAGGCCGAATGGGCTTAACGACAACCCATCCGCTTCAAGAACGCAGCATCCTTGTAAGACGGGATATCGACGCGCTGTAGGACCCTATAATATCCCGCAAGTTAGGTTGTCATCCTTTTAACTGCTCACGACGTATGATCCGAGACGGAAAAACATAGCAAAAGAAGAAAAGTGGCCCAAAACTGATGAAAACGTTCGATTTTGGACTCCGAAAATAGGCGCAGCAGAGCACACTTGCTGCTTCCGTCGTAGAGCTCTCGAAGAGCTTTCCAACGGTATGCTATGCGTGGCGTAACTCCTTACGAATTAAAAGTTATGGGCACCGGAGCGACGGAGACCAGGTCACAAGCCCCACGCCCTTGGTTAGCAGGCCCAGCCTTTACGTGAAGCAAAGTTGTCTTGTCCAAGGTGCCGTGGGATTCGGTAATAGAAACATGGTGGATAAAGTATCTTAGCAACCCTAACTGGGGTAAAAAAAATTGAAAGGAGAGGTACAACACGAGGACTTCCCAGGGGGTCTGTGAGGCCCAACCCCGAATTGCGTGCGATACCTTGTTTTGCGTGCCCTAAACTAGATTTGCGTGCCATGACCTAGGTTTGAGAATTGTATTTAGTTTGTGTGCCTTGCATTGAATTTCGTGCATTCATATAGGGTTACGTGCGTTTACTTGAAAAACGTGCGTTCGTCTCGTAGTTCGTGTCCTACCTCGAAGTGCGTGCCCTAAACCTGGGAAAGCGTGTCTTCACGCTAATCAAGAAAGCATCTTACACGAAGCACTAGGCTATTAAACAATCCTACAAAATCCACTAACAATATAATAATCCAAATTCCTTTCACTAGAAGACAAAAATGCACCAAAAAACAAAACATTCTTTATTTTTTTCCATTATTCTTTTTGCACTTCAAAATACAATTAGAATAATGCTTAAGATGACACAATTTCAGCCAATTCAATAGCTTTGGCCGACCACTAGGAGCATTGTTTTAGCAATTGTATATTTTATTCATAATCTTAGTCAAACACTTAGCATAAGCCATTAAAATAATTGCTCAATTCCTCTCAATTTCTCACCATACCCGACCAACCTTTGCATGCCCATCCTAGCAATTTCAAAATAGCAGATTGAAGAAAAGAATGCAGAATTTGGACTGCCCAAGGACCGACCACAACCTCAAAAAAATTGCAAGGTCTTCATTTGTTGTCTTTCTTCATTTCTTTTTCAGTTCTCTTTCTCTTCCTCTCATTTCTCTCTTCTCTCGACTTTAGCTGCACATTACCACTTCTATAGCTTCTCTTCATTATATCATAGTCAGCCAAGCAAGCCACAAGCAAAAGAAATTCAGCCAAGCAACTAGAAGCAAGAAGAACTCATACAAGCTCACAAATCTGTCCATTTCGGTCTTAGGTATGCTTTGCTAAGATTTCTTCCATTTCTTTTGGTTACAACCACATGCACACCCTTGTCACTAGCTAACTCAGTTGGGAATTAAAGGAAAACAAGCTATCTCTCTCAGCCAAAGCAAGAAAGAAGCTTCATTGGTGCATTTTCAAGAACATTCTGCATCTACCTGGTTGTTTTGATAAGGTGAGGGTTCAAAACTTTTGGAAAACTCTTTAAAACTTCACATGCATGACCATGAATGTGTGTATTTGCTTCTGTGCTTGAGCTATGTGGTCGTTCATGAGTTTAAACAACCATGCATGGCAATAACTTGGCTTGAAAATGATACTAGACAAAGTCGAAATTTGAGACTGCTTCTGACCCGTCTGTTCGAGGCAATTTTTGGTTAAGCAAATGATGTTGAAATTGCGTGAAAATCCCTAGGTGACTAGTTTGGCCAATTTTGAACATTTTTCGCACAAATAAGCAAAGTCAAATTTTGGCTCTAAGGCCCTCAAAATGGCAAAATCACGTAATATAGCTAAATCTGGAAAGTTTTGAGAAAAAGGAAGCAGTTTGGCAGATTTACTGCCCGTGTGGAACGAGATGATTTTGACATAGCAAACGACATCCAAAATGCGTGAAAATTTGTGTGCTGCTAGATTTTTGAGTTGTGGACATTTTTTCCAGAAATAGGCTTAGGCTAAAAATGAACCTAAGGACTTCAAAATCATGCAATATCGAAAGATAGGAAAATATGGACAGTTTTGAGCAGTTCCACCATTTTGGCTATAACTAACGATCCAGAACTCCAATTAATGCAAGGTTTGTTTCTGATTTTATCTAACTTCTTAAGCTTTAATTTGATATATTATTCACTGAATTTGGAGTTTATTTGCCTGCCCAGTTGATTGTGAGAAAACAGCTTATTGCAGTTAGGATTTCAATTGACCATGTGCTTGGGAAAACTTGTTGAACCTCTTTTGTGGTACTAATTTCTTGGAATGGTAGTATTGGAATATTGTGTGGACTGTATTGAATGTTGAGGATGTTGAATGAGACGATGCATGACTTTGGAATGATGATTGAGTTGATTTAGGGTTTTGATCGCACGATTTTGCATGAAAAGCGAACCCTAATGACTAGGTATTCTTGTTAATTGTTAACCGGGGGTTATTGTGTGGAAAATGTACGTTGCGTGGGCTGCCCGTAAAATGTTTTATAGTTCCAAATGTGAGTAGGCCATTGCATGTTGACAAATAAGCTTTTCTTGCACCCAAACCCCTTTGATATCCTCGCCTGTTGCATAAACTTATCACTTGATCCCGTGACGTTCTTAATGTGTTATATGGCCTGTTTTATATGTGTTACATGGCTGCCCGATTAATGTTCATATGACTCTATTTGCCTTCATGTGAAATTACTTGCCTTATCGTGCTTCGTTTGACTACTTGTCAACATACGATCTTATAACTGCTCGGAGGCAACCTACTTTGTTGTACTCCTAATGTGATATGATAAATGTTATAAATGTGCATTGCATACGAGGTTGCAACCTTTCGTGTGGCGTGGTAGTGTTTCACGCACGCCGGGCGGCATCGGGCTTGCCGGTGTTACCGTGACTACCATGGTCCAATTCCCTCTCTCGCTTGGCATTTCACCCTCGGAGAGTTGGGTCGTAGGTTTCGGGGTACATCCGGAGTACACCCATTTGGGAGTGATAAGTGGATTATTGAAGTCGGCCGCACCAAATAATTCGAAATTGAAATTGAGAGCAAATGCTCACTGTATCCTTGAAATGATTGGTAATTGTATCCGTTTCTCGATTTGTTTCTTATAACTGCTTACTATATTATTTGTAATATGTGACATGTTTTAAAAAAGGGGTTTTCATAAAGTGAACCGGAAAATGAGTTTCAAAATTTATTTCTCGTTCCCCCTCGCTGAGTTCATAAGGACTCACCCGCTTTTATCATTTCAGGTGAAGAAGAACAGGTACAGGAACATGAGGATAATGTACCTAATGATGAACCCCTGGAGTGATTGCCTGTTATTATTGTTTTGCATGAACGTGATTACTTGTGTATTTTGTGCTGCTTGAAGACCATTTATCTTATGTTACTTGCTGTTGCTAATGTATAAGACCCCCGTTGTAATTTGGGGTCTAATTTTGATTTGTACTTATTTTAGGTAGACCACTACTAGACATGACACTACTTTGATCGTTTTGCTTTTACTACCGCTAGTATCTATCGCAGGTTATGATGCTTGGTTAAGGAATAGGTAAATGAACTTATCCAATCTCAACAGGTACTCGCTAATGAGCTATGATAAACAGGCATATTTTGAAACGAGAATAAATGGACTAACGAGGCATAGTATTATGCTAGGTTATAAATCAAACGGGACGTCGAAATAACCAATAGGCAATTCAATTGATGATTAAGTAGTAAATTCTAGTCGGGAATGAACTTGAATTGAAAGTTTTGAGGCTGTTAGAAAATTTAGGTCAAAACAAATAGCCCAATTACAGCCGTTATGCTGCCGGATTTCTGGAAAAATTTTGAAGTCTAGAATAAAACGTTAAGTGTTAAACCTCCTAAAATGATTAAGAATGTGAAAGGACTTGAATGTTTAGATCACACCCTAGTCTAACCTTTATAGGCTGGTTTGTGGCGTGACACCTTAGAAGAACGGTATCAGAGCTTAGATTGCTTAAGCCGGGTTTAACTCTCGGACCATGGGTTGAGCCCTAAGATAATTAGGATGACTTGTTTATGTGTTAAATGTGCCTTCTATGCTCTATGTGCTTAAGTGACTTATATGCCTTAAATGTTTTTAGAATTGTATCTATAATATGTTGCATATCTTATGCATTAGATTCTTAATTATCATATTTCAATAAATTGTGCCTATAGATGGCTGGCCCTAGTACCCGTACTACTAATAGGAGCGGTGAACCTCAAGAGACCGGGGATGCTTATCAGACTAATCCCGGTATAGCTATGTTCAATATGATGGCAACTGCCATGGATTGCGTGTCACGTGTGATGGAGCGTCAGGATGCTCGTGAGGCCAACAACAACATCAACAACAGGAATGAGGGTAACCATGGGAGACACAGCAGAATGAGGGAATTCCTTGACTTTCGCCCGTCTAAATTCTACGGAGAAGCTGATGATGAGAAAGCAGAGGCTTGGCTGTCCGAGATCGAGAAGATTTTTAGGCCACTTGATTATACAGATGAAGAGAAATTGGAGTTTGCTGTATTTCTGTTGCACGGGGATGCCGAGCATTGGTGGCACACTGTAGAGGCACTATGGGAGACTGATCAAACACCTCGCTTGTGGAGTAATTTTGTTAAAGCATTTAAGGAAAAATATGTACCTGCAGTTTCTAGGCAGAGGCAGATCGAGGAGTTCATGCACTTGACCCAGGGTAATATGACGGTGGCCCAGTACGAGGCTCATTTTGACCGACTGTCCCGTTATGCTCAGTATATGGTTTGTACTCCGGAGGCAAAAATGTGGAAATTTACTATTGGTTTGAGGCCAGAGATTCAGGACCAGTTAGCTTCTCACGACTTCGATACTTATTCTGCTCTCTTTGCTGCTGCCTCTCGAGTTGAGAAGAGGAAACTAGATGAAGCCAGTTCGAGTCAGCCGAGCAAGAAACCTTACCAGCCTCCAGGTCAGCAGAGGAAGTTTCAGAGTCAGAGTGGCAGTCAGGGCCAGAGCCAGAACAGACCAGGGAATAACCGTGGCCCGACTAAAGCGCCATCAGCCTCTTCCACCCGCGGATCCACAGGTAGTTCACCTGCTTCTCAGACTGTTACTTGTTCTCACTGTAGCAGGAAGGGTCACACTGAGGCCCAGTGTTGGAGGAAATTGGGACGATGTATAGGTTGTGGCAGCGATCAGCACCGGGTTAAGGATTGCCCTAAATGGCAAGGGGGACAAAATCAGGTTAAACCAGCTGGTAGAGGCAAGACTCCAGTTCCTAGAGTCCAGGCTCGAGCTTATGCTATCGAGTGCGAGGAAATTCCAGATGAGACCGCTGTTGTTGAAGGTACATTCTTCATACTAAATCAACCTGTTAAGGTCTTAATTGATCCGGGTGCTACTCATTCATTTATTACTCCCTTATGTGTGGAACGTGTGAAATTGAAAGTTGTATGTTTGCCATATGAAGTGGAAGTTGGTACTCCAATGGGTTCTAAACTTGTAACTAGTTCAGCTTGTAAAGCATGTAGAATCCAAATTAAGGATAGGGAATTCCCGGCCAATCTTATTGTATTACCTTTTCGAGATTACGAGGTCATTTTAGGGATGGACTGGCTGGCAAAACATCATGTTCAATTGGATTGCCGGGCGAAGATTATAACGTTCCGGGTACCTGATCAACCGATACTAGAGGTTTTGGGCCGAAGAGATTTCACCGGGAGTTCCATCATTTCATCTACAAAATCAGTGAAGTCCTTGAAGAAAGGATGCAGCGGATACTTGGCTTACCTTATCAACAAGCCGTCGGATAAAGCTAAGTTGGAGGAGATGCCTGTGATCAAAGACTATGCAGATGTATTCCCTGAAGAATTACCCGGTTTACCCCCAAATCGGGAGATCGAGTTTGTTATAGAGTTGCTACCTGGTGCCCAGCTGATATCAAAAGCTCCCTATCGTATGGCACCGGCCGAGTTACAAGAATTAAAGGACCAATTGCAAGGATTGTTGAAGAAGGGGTTTGTGCAACCGAGTTCTTCACCGTGGGGTGCGCCAGTTCTATTTGTTAAGAAGAAAGATGGAACGTTGAGGCTATGCATTGACTACCGAGGATTGAACCAAGTGACTGTCAAGAATAAATACCCACTTCCCCTGATTGACGAGTTATTTGATCAACTGCAAGGAGCCAAAGTGTATTCGAAACTCGACTTGAGGCAAGGATATTATCAGTTGCGGATCAAGAAGGAAGATGTGCCTAAAACAGCCTTCAGGACGAGATATGGGCACTATGAATATGTGGTGATGCCTTTTGGACTAACTAATGCCCCTGCAGCCTTTATGGATTTGATGCATAGGGTGTTTCAACCCTACTTGGACCAATTTGTAGTGATCTTCATTGATGATATTTTGGTATACTCGAAATCGGAGGCGGAGCATGAGCAACATCTGCGGTTGGTACTGCAGAAACTTCGAGAGCATCAATTGTATGCAAAGTTTAGCAAATGTGAATTTTGGTTGCACCAGATTGCATTTTTGGGGCATATCATATCCCAAGAGGGAATAGCGGTAGATCCAGCAAAGATCGATGCAGTGATGTCTTGGAAGAAGCCGGAAAATATCACGGAAGTTCGTAGTTTTCTTGGTCTAGCCGGCTATTATCGGAGGTTCGTGAAGGATTTCTCTAAGATTGCAGGACCGCTTACAAAGCTCACTCAAAAGAAAACCAAGTTCGTGTGGGATAATAAGTGTGAGAACAGCTTCCAAGAGTTGAAGAAGAGATTGACCACCGTACCAGTTCTTGCATTGCCTGAAGGGAGTCAAGGTTTTGTAATCTATAGTGATGCTTCAAAAGAAGGATTGGGATGTGTATTGATGCAAAATGGAAGAGTTATTGCTTATGCCTCTAGGAAACCAAAACCGTATGAGATGAATTACCCGACGCATGATTTGGAGTTAGCGGCTATTGTGTTTGCACTCAAGAAATGGAGGCATTATCTGTGGGGTAACAAGTTTGAGGTATTTACCGATCATAAGAGCTTGAAATACTTGTTTTCTCAAAAGGAGTTGAATATGAGGCAAAGGCGGTGGATGGAGCTTTTGGATGATTATAACTGCTCAATTAATTATGTGCCCGGTAAGGCGAACGTAGTTGCAGATGCCTTAAGCAGAAAAGCAAGCATGGCAAAACTGGAAGTCAAGGTGCAGGAGTTGTTGGAGGAAGCGTTTCTATGGAAACCACAATTGACTCAGAAGGGGTTACTTTTTGCCACTACCCAAGTCCAGTCGACCTTGTTGTCTGAGTTACGAGAGGCTCAACAGAAGGACCAGCAATTTCAAAAGATTAAGGAAAGCAATGCAGATTTCAAGTCTCATGATGATGGTGTTTGGAGGTTTAGGAATCGGATTTGTGTTCCTAATGAGCCAGAGCTGAAAAAGAAGATTCTTGAGGAAGCGCATAATTCTAGATATACTATTCACCCTGGCAGAACAAAGATGTATCGGGATTTGAAGCAACACTATTGGTGGAATAACATGAAAAGAGAAATTGCGGAGTTTGTAGCACGGTGTTTGACTTGCCAGAGAATTAAAGCAGAACATCAACGACCCGCAGGTTTACTTCAGCCGTTGGAGATTCCCCAATGGAAATGGGAACATATCACTATGGATTTTGTTATGGACCTGCCTAGATCACGAAAGGGTCATAACGCCGTTTGGGTTATAGTGGATAGATTGACTAAGTCGGCACACTTTTTACCGATGAACAAGGAGGATAGTCCCGAGGAATTGGGAGATATGTATGTGGCGGAGGTTGTAAGACTGCACGGGATGCCTGTGAGTATTGTATCAGATAGGGATCCTCGTTTTACTTCTCGATTTTGGAAGAGATTGCAGGAAGCTTTGGGGACGAAATTGAGTTTTAGCACGGCTTATCACCCTCAGACGGATGGTCAATCGGAGAGAACTATTCAGATTTTGGAGGATATGCTGAGGGCATGTGTGTTGGACTTCGGGAAAGGTTGGGAGAAATATCTATCTCTAGCAGAGTTCGCCTACAACAATAGTTATCAGGCCACGATCGGGATGGCCCCATTTGAGGCGCCGTATGGACGGAAATGTTGATCACCAATTTACTGGGATGAAGTAGGTGAGGCGAGGACTTTTGACCCGACTCTTTTACCTGAACTGATGAAAACTGTTGATAACATCCACCTCATCCGGAAACGGATGCTTACCGCCCAGAGCAGGCAGAAGAGTTATGCAGACCGACGGAGACGGAGTCTCGAGTTTGAGGTTGGCGACAGGGTGATCTTGAAGATATCACCCCGGAGGGGACTGATTAAACATGGCAAGGGTGGAAAGTTGAGCCCGAGATTTGTAGGACCGTTTGAGATAGCTGAGAAGGTTGGCAAGTTGGCGTATCGTCTAGCACTACCCCAGAACCTCTCCAATATTCATGACGTCTTTCATGTGTCGATGCTGCGGAAGTATCATCCTGACCCATCGCATATCTTGGAGCCAGAGCCGTTGCAGCTTCGGGAAAACTTGTCTTACGAGGAGAAGCCCATTCGGATCCTAGACCAGCAGGATCGGGAGTTGTGCAACAGAACTATACCTATGGTGAAAGTGCTGTGGGATCATCATGGAGTTGAAGAAGCAACGTGGGAAAGGTGAGACCAGATGGAGCAGCAATATCCAGCATTATTTCAAGGTAATATTGAATTTCGGGACAAAATTCTTTTAAGGAGGGGAGGATGTGAGGCCCGACCCCGAATTGCGTGCGATACCTCGTTTTGCGTGCCCTAAACTAGATTTGCGTGCCATGACCTAGGTTTGAGAATTGTATTTAGTTTGTGTGCCTTGCATTGAATTTCGTGCATTCATATAGGGTTACGTGCGTTTACTTGAAAAATGTGCGTTCGTCTCGTAGTTCGTGTCCTACCTCGAAGTGCGTGCCCTAAACCTGGGAAAGCGTGTTTTCACGCTAATCAAGAAAGCATCTTACACGAAGCACTAGGCTATTAAACAATCCTACAAAATCCACTAACAATATAATAATCCAAATTCCTTTCACTAGAAGACAAAAATGCACCAAAAACAAAACATTCTTTATTTTTTTCCATTATTCTTTTTGCACTTCAAAATACAATTAGAATAATGCTTAAGATGACACAATTTCAGCCAATTCAATAGCTTTGGCCGACCACTAGGAGCATTGTTTTAGCAATTGTATATTTTATTCATAATCTTAGTCAAACACTTAGCATAAGCCATTAAAATAATTGCTCAATTCCTCTCAATTTCTCACCATACCCGACCAGCCTTTGCATGCCCATCCTAGCAATTTGAAAATAGCATATTGAAGACAAGAATGCAGAATTTGGACTGCCCAAGGACCGACCACAACCTCAAAAAAATTGCAAGGCCTTCATTTGTTGTCTTTCTTCATTTCTTTTTCGGTTCTCTTTCTCTTCCTCTCATTTCTCTCTTCTCTCGACTTTCGCAGCACATTACCACTTCTATAGCTTCTCTTCATTATATCATAGTCAGCCAAGCAAGCCACAAGCAAAAGAAATTCGGCCAAGCAACTAGAAGCAAGAAGAACTCATACAAGCTCACAAATCTGTCCATTTCGGTCTTAGGTATGCTTTGCTAAGATTTCTTCCATTTCTTTTGGTTACAACCACATGCACACCCTTCTCACTAGCTAACTCAGTTGGGAATTAAAGGAAAACAAGCTATCTCTCTCAGCCAAAGCAAGAAAGAAGCTTCATTGGTGCATTTTCAAGAACATTCTGCATCTGCCTGGTTGTTTTGATAAGGTGAGGGTTCAAAACTTTTGGAAAACTCTTTAAAACTTCACATGCATGACCATGAATGTGTGTATTTGCGTCTGTGCTTGAGCTATGTGGTCGTTCATGAGTTTAAACAACCATGCATGGCAATAACTTGGCTTGAAAATGATACTAGACAAAGTCAAAATTTGAGACTGCTTCTGACCCGTCTGTTCGAGGAAATTTTTGGTTAAGCATATGATGTTCAAAATTGCGTGAAAATCCCTAGGTGACTAGTTTGGCCAATTTTGAACATTTTTCGCACAAATAAGCAAAGTCAAATTTTGGCTCTAAGGCCCTCAAAATGGCAAAATCACGTAATATAGCTAAATCTGGAAAGTTTTGAGAAAAAGGAAGCAGTTTGGCAGATTTACTGCCCGTGTGGAACGAGATGATTTTGACATAGCAAACGACATCCAAAATGCGTGAAAATTCGTGGGCTGATAGATTTTTGAGTTATGGACATTTTTTCCAGAAATAGGCTTAGGCTAAAAATGAACCTAAGGACCTCAAAATCATGCAATATCGAAAGATAGGAAAATCTGGACAGTTTTGAGCAGTTCCACCATTTTGGCTATAACTAACGATCCAGAACTCCAATTGATGCAAGGTTTGTTTCTGATTTTAGTTAACTTCTTAAGATTTAATTTGATATATTATTCACTGAATTTGGAGTTAATTTTCCTGCCCAGTTGATTGTGAGAAAACAGCTTATTGCAGTTAGGGTTTCAATTGACCATGTGCTTGGGAAAACTTGTTGAACCTCTTTTGTGGTACTAATTGCTTGGAATGGTAGTATTGGAATATTGTGTGGACTGTATTGAATGTTGAGGATGTTGAATGAGACGATGCATGACTTTGGAATGATGATTGAGTTGATTTAGGGTTTTGATCGCACGATTTTGCATGAAAAGCGAACCCTAATGACTAGGTATTCTTGTTAAGTGGTAACCGGGGGTTATTGTGTGGAAAATGTACGTTGCGTGGGCTGCCCGTAAAATGTTTTATAGTTCCAAATGTGAGTAGGCCATTGCATGTTGACAAATAAGCTTTTCTTGCACCCAAACCCCTTTGATATCCTCGCCTGTTGCATAAACTTATCACTTGATCCCGTGAGCTTCTTAATGTGTTATATGGCCTGTTTTATATGTGTTACATGGCTGCCCGATTAATGTTCATATGACTCTATTTGCCTTCATGTGAAATTACTTGCCTTATCGTGCTTCGTTTGACTACTTGTCAACATGCGATCTTATAACTGCTCGGAGGCAACCTACTTTGTTGTCCTCCTAATGTGATATGATAAATGTTATAAATGTGCATTGCATACGGGGTTGTAACCTTTCGTGTGGCGTGGTAGTGTTTCACGCACGCCGGGCGGCATCGGGCTTGCCGGTGTTACCGTGACTACCATGGTCCAATTCCCTCTCTCGCTTGGCATTTCACCCTCGGAGAGTTGGGTCGTAGGTTTCGGGGTACATCCGGAGTACACCCATTTGGGAGTGATAAGTGGATTATTGAAGTCGGCCGCACCAAATAATTCGAAATTGAAATTGAGAGCAAATGCTCACCGTATCCTTGAAATGATTGGTAATTGTATCCGTTTCTCGATTTGTTTCTTATAACTGCTTACTATATTATTTGTAATATGTGACATGTTTTAAAAAAGGGGTTTTCATAAAGTGAACCGGAAAATGAGTTTCAAAATTTATTTCTCGTTCCCCCTCGCTGAGTTCATAAGGACTCACCCTCTTTTATCATTTCAGGTGAAGAAGAACAGGTACAGGAACATGAGGATAATGTACCTAATGATGAACCCCTGGAGTGATTGCCTGTTATTGTTGTTTTGCATGAACGTGATTACTTGTGTATTTTGTGCTGCTTGAAGACCATTTATCTTATGTTACTTGCTGTTGCTAATGTATAAGACCCCCGTTGTAATTTGGGGTCTAATTTTGATTTGTACTTATTTTAGGTAGACCGCTACTAGACATGACACTACTTTGATCGTTTTGCTTTTACTACCGCTAGTATCTATCACAGGTTATGATGCTTGGTTAAGGAATAGGTAAATGAACTTATCCAATCTCAACAGGTACTCGCTAATGAGCTATGATAAACAGGCATATTTTGAAACGAGAATAAATGGACTAACGAGGCATAGTATTATGCTAGGTTATAAATCAAACGGGACGTCGAAATAACCAATAGGCAATTCAATTGATGATTAAGTAGTAAATTCTAGTCGGGAATGAACTTGAATTGAAAGTTTTGAGGCTGGTAGAAAATTTAGGTAAAAAAAAATAGCCAAATTACAGCCGTTATGCTGCCGGATTTCTGGAAAAATTTTGAAGTCTAGAATAAAACGTTAAGTGTTAAACCTCCTAAAATGATTAAGAATGTGAAAGGACTTGAATGTTTAGATCACACCCTAGTCTAACCTTTATAGGCCGGGTTGGGGCGTGACAGGGTCACCCATCTTAGTACTACTCTCGCCCAAGCACGTTTAACTTTGGAGTTCTGATTGGATCTGGTGCATTAATGCTGGTATGATTGCACCAGTCATGTTGTGGGCATAAATCCTTTATGTGTTGACGGTTCACAGTACCAGCCTAGGGAGATGGCTCATTCAAAAGGCGCAATGGGCTTAACGACCACCCATCCGCTTCAATAATGCAGCATCCTCGCAAGACGTGATATCGACGAATTGTAGGGCCATCTAATGTCCCGCGAGATAGGTTGTCGTCCTTTTAACAGCTAACGACATATGATCCGGGATGGAAAAACAGCGCAAAAAGAAGAAAAGTGGCCCAAAACTGATGAAAATGTTCAATTTTGGACTCAAAAAATAGGCACAGCCGAGCAAGCTTGCTGCCCCCATCGTAGAGCTCCCAGAGAGCTTTCCAACGGTATGTTGTACGCCCCGTAACTCCTTACGGATTAAAAGTAATGGCCACCAGAGCGATGGAGACTTGGTCACAAGCCCCACGCCCTCGGTTTGCGGGCCCAACCTCTACGTGAAGTGAAATTGTCTTGTCCAAGGTGCCGTTGGATTCGGAAATAGAAATGTGGTGGATAAAGTATCTTGGCAACCCTAACCGAGGCAAAAAAAATTGAAAAGCTGGGGTACAACATGAGGACTTTCCAGGGGGTCACCCATCCTAGTACTAATCTCGCCCATGCACGCTTAACTTCGGAGTTCTGATGGGATCCGGTGCATTAGTGCTGGTATGATCACACCCGTCATGTTGAGGGCACAAATCCTTTATGTGTTGACGTTTCACAGTCCCAGCCCAGAGAGATAGCCCATTCAAAAGGCCTAATGGGCTTAACGACAACCCATCCGCTTCAACAACGCAGCATCCTCGTAAGACGCGATATCGACGAGTTGTAGGACCCTATAATATCCCGTGAGTTTAATTATCGTCCTTTTAACAGCTCACGACGTACGATCTAAGACCGAAAAATAGAGCAAACGAAGAAAAGTGGCCCAAAATTGATGAAAGCGTTCGATTTTGGGCTCCGAAAATAGCCGTAGCCAAGCAAGCTTGCTGCCCCGTCGTAGAGCTCTTGGAGAGCTTTCCAACGGTATGCTATGTGTCGCTTAACTCCTTACGGATCAAAAGTTATGGGCACCGGAAAGACGGAGACCTGGTTACAGGCCCCACGCCCTCGGTTTGCTGGCCCAGCCTCTACGCGAAGCGAAGTTGTCTTGCCCAAGGTGCCGTGGGATTTGGCAATAGAAATGTGGTGAATAAAGTATCTTGGCAACCCAAACTGGGGCAAAAAAAATTGAAAATGGGGGGTGCAACACGAGGACTTCCCTGGAGGTCACCCATCCTAGTACTACTGTCGCCCAATCACGCTTAACTTCGGAGTTCTGATGGGATCCGGTGCATTAATGCTGGTATGATCGCACCCGTCATGTTGTGGGAACAAATCCTTTATGTGTTGACGGCTCACAGTCCCTGCCCAGAGATATGGCCCATTCAAAACGCCCAATGGGCTTAACGACAACCCATCCTCTTCAACAACGCAACATCCTCACAAGACGTGATATCGACGCATTGTAGGGCCCTCTAATGTCCCGCAAGTTACGTTGTCGTCCTTTTAACAACTAATGCGTACGATCCAAGAAGAAAAAATAGAGCAAAAGAAGAAAAGTACCCCGAAACTGATGGAAAACATTCGATTTTCAGCTCCAAAAATAGGCACAGCCAAGCAAGCTTGCTGCCCCCGTCGTAGAGCTCTCAGAGAGTTTTCAAACGGTATGTTGTGCGCCTCGTAACTCCTTACGAATTAAAAGTTATGGGCACCAGAGCGACGGAGACATGGTCACAAGCCCCATGCCCTCGATTTACGGGCCCAGCCTCTACGTGATGTGAAGTTGTCTTGCCCAAGGTGCTGTGGGATTCAGTAATAGAAATGTGGTGGATAATATATCTAGGCAACCCTAACCGGGGCAAAAAAATTGAAAAGCGGGGGTGCAACACGAGGACTTCCCAGGGGGTCACCCATCTTACTACTACTCTCGCCCAAGCACGCTTAACTTCAGAGTTCTGATGGGATCCAAAGCATTAGTGCTGGTATGATTGCACCTGTCATGTTGTGGACACAAATCCTTTATGTGTTGAAGGCTCACAGTCCTAGCGCATAGAGATGGCCCATTCAAAAGGCCCAATGGGCTTAACGGCAACCCATCCGCTTCAACAACGCAGCATCCTTGTAAGACGTGATATCAACGCATTATAGGGCCCTCTGATGTCACGCCCCAACCCGGCCTATAAAGGTTAGACTAGGGTGTGATCTAAACATTCAAGTCATATCTTATACTTAATCGTTCATGAAAGTTTAACACTTACGTTTTAGCCTAAACTCCATAATTTTCCGGAAAACCGGCAACATAACGGCTGTAATTGGGCTATTTGGTTTGACCTAATTCTCTAAACGCCTCAAATTTTCCAATCTCAATTTCATTTCTAACTAAGATTAGTATTTACCATCAATTGAAATGCCTACTGGTTATCTCAAAGTCTCGTTTGATTAATAACCTAGCATGATACTATGTCTTATTTGTTTGTTAATCCTTGTTACAAACGTACCTGTTGATCTTAGCTTATCAATGAGTACCTGCTTAAGATTGGATGGGTTCTTTTTACTTAATCCTTACATGATACTTCATAATCCTATGATAGATACTAGCTAATAACGATAGCAGAACGAACATAGTAGTGTCTATCTAGTTGTTATCAGTACAAGCCAAAATTAGACCCCAAATTACAATAGGGGTCTTTTACAATACAACAACAAACATCATAAGAAATGAAATAGTCTTCAAGCAACATAGTTTTCACAAATGGCCATAATCAAGCAAGGCACATAGGGCAGGCAATCATTCCAAGGAATCATCGTTAGGCACGTCATCCTCGGGTACGTGTTCTTGATCTTCTTCAACTGAGATGATAAAAGAGGGTGAGTCCTTATGAACTCAGCGAGGGGGAACGAGAAATAGGTTTTGAAACTCATTTTCCAGTTCAACTTATGAAAACCCTTTTTGCAAGCATGAATATATCACAAGTAAGTACATAACATGATATAAAAGTAAAGGAACACAATTACCCGTCTTTCCTCCCCGAGGTCCTCTAGGAACCAAGCGAAAGTACTTATACAGATAGTGAAAAGGATACGGTGAGCTTTTGCTCTCAGTTCATGTCAGTATCAGTTGTTGCGGCCGACTTTAAATCATCCCCTTATCACACCAAATGGGTGTACTCCGGATGTACCCCGAAATTCTACGACCCAACTCTCCGAGGAAGTCTAGCCCCCAAGCGAGAGAGGGAATTGGACAATGGTAGTCACGGTTGCACCGGAAAGCCCGATGTTGCCCGGTGTGCGTGAACGCTACCACGCCAGAATGAAAGGTTACAACCTTGTATGCAATGCACATTTATGACATTTAATATATCACATTAGGAGGACAGCAAAGTAGGTTGCCTCCGAGCAGTCATAAGATTGCACATTGACAAGTAAACAAGCGAGGCACGATAAGACAAGTAATTTCACTTGAAAGGCACAAGGAGTTATATGAACATTAAACGGGAAGCCATGTAACGCATGTAAATCAAGTCATACAACTCATTTCAAGGTTCACGTAATCAAATAATAAGATTATTCATCATGCAATGACATCTATGTGGGACCAGGTGCAAGAAAAGCCTACTTATCAACATGTAATCATCGAAAGCATATTTAGGGCTACAAGGGCAACTACGGGCAGCCTACTAAACACATGATCAAACACAACATCCAAAGGATCGACACTTAGCAAGTTTACCTAGATACTAGGGTTCCAATTCGTGCTTACCCATACGATTAAGCCCCAAGTCATCTCAAGATCAAACTCAAGCCATGCATCGATTAATTCAAACACCCTCAAGTATTCAAAACAGTCCACACAACATCCCAATGCCACAATCCCAAGCATTTAATACAACAAGAGAAGCTACAATAATTTTTCTAAGCATATCACTAAGTGAAACCCTCACTGCAATGGACTAGTTTCTCACAACCATTAAGACAAGCAAACAATCTCCAATTCCAGTGAATAAGATTTCAAATTAAAGCTTAAGGAGTGAACTAAATTCTGAAACAAACCTCACTTCATTTGGAGTTCTTGTTCAATAATTATAGCAAAAACAGTAAGACTGCACAAAACTGTCCAGATTTGCACACATTTCAATACTTGTCGTTTTTTAGGGCCTTAGAGTCAGATTTAGCCTTAGTCCATTTCTGACAAAAATGTCCATAACTGAAAAATATATCTTTACACCAAATTTCATGCATTTGGAATATCATTTACTAAGTCAAAACTGGTTCGTTCTACAAGGTCAGTGAATCTGCCAAAACCTGCTTCATTTTTCCAGACTTTCCAGATTTGGACACATTTTAATAATTAGCCATTTTGAGGACCTTAGAATCAAAATTAGCTTTGGTCTATTTCTTCTAAAAGTGTTAAGAACCGGAAAAAATAGTTACCTACCAATTTTCACGCATTTTAAACATCGTTTACCTAGCCAAAATCACCTCGTACCAACAAGACAGAAAGCTGTCACATGCACGATTTCATCTATCATCACATTCTAGCCCAAAATCTTGCCATGCATGGTTATAAAAGCTTATGAACACACATATATCTCAAGTACAAAAGTAAAGATAGACATTTAAGGGCATGCATATGGTTTTTTGAAAGATTTTCAAGAAGTTTCAGCCCTCACCTTAGCAAAACAACAAGAAGATGCACAAGACTCTTGGTGAAGCACAAAGTTGACCTTTTTCCTTGCTTAGCCGAGACACCACTCGATTTTTCTCAAATTTCCTAGCTTAGTAACCAAGTTCTTAGTAGGTGCATGTGGTTAGAACAAGAAGAAAAGAAATGGAAGCTAGCAAACTCACCTAAGCCGAAATGGAGATTCAAAGAGCTTGCATGTGTGTTTCTTGCAACCTAGCTTGCTTAGTCGAGCTCCCTAGCTTCTTGCATGCCTTGATGAACCATGGAGTGATGAAGATAATCTAAGGAGTGTAGAAACTCAGCCAAGGAAGAGAGAGAGAGAGAGAAGGATGAGAGGGAGAGAGAAGAATGAGAGGAAATGAGAGAAATGAAAGAAAAATAAAAGCTTTTGCAAGGTTTGAAGAATGTGTCGGCCTTGAGCTTTGCAATTTCAGATTTTTGTGTGTTCAAGGAGTATAATTTGAAGTGTTTAGCATGGGGAAGGAGCTTATGTCGAGATTGGTGGAGCTTGGTAGAGTTTTTGAGCTATTTTTTTTATTGCTTTGTGTCATTAGTTGTCATAGAATTGTCTAGGTTCAATTTGAATTATGCAAAGCAAGCACAAAGCACACAAGGTGGTCGGCCAAGGCATGAAAAATGTTGAATCTTTGTAATCTTTTGAGCATTATTTAATTGTGTGTTTGGAAAGTGCAAAAGAATAAGGAATAAAGAATAAGAATATCTAGCTTTTGGTGCAATTTCGTCTTTTAGTGGGTTGAATTAGTAATTTAATATTAGTTAGTGGGATTTGTATGATTAATTAATGACCTAGTGCTTCGTGTAAGATGCTTTCTTGATTAGCGTGAGGGCACGTTTTCCTAGGTCTAGGGCACGCATTATGAGATAGGTCACGAACTACGAGATGAATGCATGTTTCCCAAATAAATGCACACAACTCCAAATGAATTCACGTAATGCAATGCAAGGCACACAAAACGAAACACAATTCTTAAACCTAGGTCAAGGTACATAAATCTAGGTTAGGGCACACGAAACGAGGTATCGTACGCAAATCGAGGTCAGGCATCACACTCATGTCCAGCGAGTTAGGTTGTCATCCTTTTAACAACTAACGACGTACGATCCGGGATGGAAAAACAGAGCAAAAGAAGAAAAGTGGCTCGAGACTGATGAAAACGTTCAATTTTGGGCTCCAAAAATAGGCACAGCCGAGTAGGCTTGTGGCCCCCGTCGTAGAGCTCTCAGAGAGCTTTCCAACGGTATACTGTTCGCCTTATAACGCCTTACGGATTAAAAGTTATGGGCACCAGAGCGACGGAGACCTGGTCACAAGCCCCACGCCCTCGGTTTGCGGGCCCAGCCTCTACGTGAAGCGAAGTTGTCTTGCCCAAGATGTCGTCAGATTCGGTAATAGAAATGCGGTGGATAATGTATCTTGGCAACCCTAACTGGGAAAAAAAATTGAAAAGCGGGCGTGGAACACGAGGACTTCTTAGGGGGTCACCCAACCTAGTACTACTTTCCTCTAAGCACGCTTAACTTCGAAGTTCTGATGGGATCCGGTACATTAGTGATGGTATGATCGCACCCGTCATGTTGAGGGCAGAAATCCTTTATGTGTTGACGGTTCACAGTCCCAGCCCAGAGAGTTGGCCCATTCAAAAGGCCCAATGGGCTTAACGACAACCCATCCGCTTCAACAATGCAGCATACTCGTAAGACGTGATATCGATGCGTTGTAGGACCCTATAATATCCTGCGAGTTAAGTTGTCCTACTTTTAACAACTCACGACGTACGATTCGAGATGGAAAAAAATAGCAAAAGAAGAAAAGTGGCTCTAAACTGATGAAAACGTTGAATTTTGGGTCTGAAAACAGGCGCAGCCGATCAAGCTTACTGCCCCCATCGTAGAGCTCTCGTAGAGCTTTCCAACGGTATGCTGTACGCTGCGTAACTCCTTACGGATCAAAAGTTACGTGCACCGGAGGGACAGAGACCTGGTCACAAGCCCTACGCCCTCGGTTTGTGGGTCCAACCTCTACGTGAAGTGAAGTTGTCTTGCCCAAGGTGCCGTGGGATTCGGTAATAGAAATATGGTGGATAAAGTAACATGGCAACCCTAACCGTGGCAAAAAAAATTGAAAAATGGGGTGCAACACGAGGACTTCCAAGGGGGTCACCCATCCTAGTACTACTCTCGCCCAAGCACACTTAACTTCGGAGTTCTGATGGGATCTGGTACATTGGTGCTGGTATGATTGCACCCGTCATGTTGAGGGCACAAATCCTTTATGTGTTGACGGTTCACCGTCCCAACCCAGGGAGATGGCCCATTCAAAAGGCCCACTGGGCTTAACGACAATCCATTCGCTTCAATAACGCAGCATCCTCGCAAGACATGATATCGACGAATTGTAGGGCCCTCTAAAATCCCGCGTGTAATAGCCGAGTCCGACCATGTATTTATATTTATTTCTTTTATTATTCTTGCAAAACGTGCCTTTGTGATTATTTGCCTACATTTAATATATAGTTAATTATCTCATTATTGAAGATCAACCTACATTTTGATTAATAGTGACCTACTAGGCATTCTTAGATCTCCTATTGTGAATTAAATAAAACTTAGAAAATGTACTAAGTCAAGCATATCAAGCTGAGCATTTGTTTCAAAAGAGAAAGATTAAATCGATTAGTATTTTTTTGAGAAATGAAAGTTAGAAATATAAAAGTTAGAATCTGTCCTTTAAAGGACTTATATAGAAATGGCTTAGTTTGATTAATTAAGGCATTGCTATATTTACCGTAATAATGTTGATGAGTTAAGTAGAAGTTTAAAATAAAGATTAAATAAGTTGTTACTGTTCACATAGCTAAGATACACTAAATGTTAGCTTTCTTTACTAGTAAAGATGTTTAAGGAATTTTAGAAATTTATTTGGATAAGTAATTTAGTAATACATTTGTTATTAGCTATGTGGTTGTAAATGGAATAATTAGGTAGATTACCTGATGTTAATTAGAAAAGTTAATAGTAGATGAATATAGTAATCCTAAAAATTCTATAAAAGGATGTTCCCTAAGTACATCTGATAAAGAATAGACATTAGTTAATAGGCACTTCTAATAGTTTTAGACTACCAAGGCTTACGAGAAAATCAACTAGGAATTAATACTAACTAGTTTTAAGAATCAAGTTTTTCTTGAAAAGATGGAATTGAATATCTGATAATTCATTAAATTAAGTTGTTAATTCATAAAATTGATATGATATGATAAAACTAATAGTAATCTTAACTTATCAATTAAAGTATATTCCATAGGTGTATTAAATAGTTTAAGAATATTTAGGCTATGAATAGATAAGTTAGGAATACTAAAATACTCTCTCATTTGAATAACGAGAAGAAATTGTTAGCCTTAGAATGAACCTTAGTTGATCCTACTACCTAAAACTAGCTACCTGTCGTGCTTAGGAAAAATGCTCAGCCATGCCACCCACGTCTTACTTAAGTGTATGACTCAGCAAAGCTACAAGCCACATTAATACTTCTAGATATAATACCAAGCAAACCTATCTATAGTTAGCTTGTATTCATCAAGCCCTAAACTTACCTGCTGCTGCCATCTGCCATTAGCAAAGCTAAATCATCGCCGAAGCTCGTATAAATAGACCACGTAGCTGCGTGATTATGTTTTATCATTGAGTAGTCATCACCTAAGTTGTTCTAAGGCAGCCACCTAGTATATCATCATCATAAGTTAGTGATTCAGCACTTTAAATTAACGCCAGCAATCTTCACGAGCCGCCACCTCCTGCTTATCATTCTTCTGTCTTTACCACCACTCTACCCCAAAAGGAATTAAACTGTAAACCCTATATAAACCTCCTCACTTCGGTAGGAGTAAGAACACATAACAAAGCTTATCTTATTCATAATTTACTAGAGCATGTCCATAGTACCTTCATACACCTATGTCGAGCAAACGAGCTGCTAGATTTATATCACCGTCATTCGCTCACTAAGATTCCTAGTCGAATCTTCACCATTAAGCCACCACTTAAATAGCAAGAAGCTGGCTGCCAAATAGATTCCATCACCGACGCCATTATCACCTCCACCGCTATCTTGATTCAATAGAACTTAGCCAAGCTTCCACGTAAAAGCATTATGTATTCTGTAGCTTCCATATAAAAGCCAGCAGTTGCACTATTATTCTAAAGTTCTAGAAGATTTCTTCACCGTCCCAACAATACAGCAGCCTGCAAAATAGCTTTAACTCATCATCAAACTAAGCCTATCACTGTTACTTTAAATCAAATAAGAACCGCCAGCGTTATTGCCTTGCCTTACGTTAGCCTATTGCTACTATCATAAACATCAAAAAGTTGTTGTTATTATAACCTGCCATTACCATTGTCCAACATTGTGTTTTCATTCAACATTTGAGTCAATAAGCAAACAACTTAAGCTATATCTTTATTTGTTTTGTCCTTTACCGTCGACTAGTACTTCAAATAGTAAGGCAAGTACACACAGAGCCAGTCAGTAAACCGTGGCATTATCAAGGTGAGGATATTTTATTAAAAGCATTATCATTTATATGAAGTAGATTAGTTTATTCGAAGTATATACATAAGTTATATAAATTCATATAAATTAATTATAATAACTTTTAACTTATGAATTGATTATAGATGTGAGGAGATTTTTAATAAAAGCAGCATCTTTAATGTTTAATATGTGAATTATGACTTACCTTGAATACTCTGTATATAAGATAATTTGTTACGGGTCACGCACTTGTGTTAAGGTAACTGTCGCGTGACTGTAGATATATACATTGTGAAACTGTTTAGCTTAATTATATGTCTCGATTAAGTGAATATGTTACTTGAATTATTCACGTAAAGAAACAAGCTATTGGTTCTAACTTACGGAATTAGCAAAAGGATCTACTTTTGGAAGCCAAAAATAAAGGAAATGATCAGTTATAGTAAGTGAAATGTTGTTAACATTTTAACTTTATATTTAAGTGTTCATACCTAGAAATTAAAAATAGAAGTTTAATCTCTTGTAGTTGAATTCTATTTTTATAGTTGTATAATAATAAATTTAATACTATGAAGTTAATCAGGTGATTTAGATAGAGAATGTTACTATTACATTGGAAGCCTAAGAAATAAGCAAATTATCGTTACCAACATGAGGTAGGTTTTAATTTAAAGTTAGATACTATCAATAAAATTAATTGAAAATTATAAGTTAGTTTAAGAATTAAATAAGCAGTTACACAAATAAGCCTAAGTTAACATAAATGTTCAATGTAACATAAATGTTCGGTTAATTAGGGTTTTACTAATTAAGGGTTATCTACTTTTCCTTAAAATACGATCTACTATTTCAATGTTTTACATGTCAGTTAATATTGTGTTACCTGAACCACTAGAAAGTATCATTACATGTTAATTGAATTGAGACTTATTATTTTAAGTAACAACAACGGATTGTTCTAATTTACATTCTACTATCTGTCTGTATTAATATTTCCAAATTATCTACTTTAGTACTTGAGTTGTGCATCTACTTCAATTAGTTCTTAACTATTTTAAATGACAGCAATGAGTTGTTATGAATTATACCCTGCTATCTGCTTGTATCAATATTTCCAATTGTGAAAGATATCTGACCGGGGGCAGCCTTTTCTGTCGTACCCCATATATGTTATCGAATTGCGTGATTATTCCTATCAGCCGTATGTTCTACAGCTACTTGTGCATGCTTGTATGCTCTTGAAATTAGGGGTTGCAACCTCAGGCCCGATAGCTTGCACGAACGCTGGGCGGCGTAGGGCTTGCCGGTGCTCCCGTGTCTATCGTGGACCTATTCCCTCTCTCGCTTGGTACCACCCTTGGAGAGTTGGGTCGTAGATTTTGGATACAATCCGAAGTATCCTCTTAGGAGAGATAAGAAGTTGAAATTGTGATCAAGGCTGGCTACCTCATGAATTACTTGACTTGTTCCTACTCTCACTTGGTACCACCCTCGTAAAGTAGTGTCCTACTCTCGCTTGGCATTCCACCCTCGGAGAGTAGGCTGATATCTGTTGTGGATATATGCCACTATTGTTTACCTAAATGTCATTTTTGTTATTACATATGACTCAAATGTGATAATAATTTCATACTAGTTATCATATGCTATTATATCTTATATGGACAGTTTGTTATATTACCATACTTGAATTGCATCATAATTTACAAAAAAAGACCGACCAAAAATGTTTTCAAAACTCTTCTATTCTATTCTCATTGAGCTTCCCCAGAGCTCACCGTTTTTTTTCTCCCCCCAGTGCAGGTACAGCTTAGCTTGAAATGGAAATTGACTTTGAATGTTTACATGCTCGAAGCTTTTTTCTGTCATAGTTGGATCTAAGTTGTAAAAGTTAAAGGTTGTTTCAGGAAAAGGATAGCTGTGTTGAAACCTTAGTTTGTATAATAGCTGGGTAGTTATCAGATTTTAGATGATGTAATACCCTTTTGTACTTAAATTATTATATAAAAGTTTATTATTGAATAGTTTAATGTATTTTCTTTCTCGTAAGGATACCATTAATTATTTACTTGAGACCGCAGCAACAATGAACATAGACTTTGACCTAGTCTTGAGAAGGGCCAGGTTAGGGCCATTACAGTTGGTATCAGAGCTTAGATAGCTCATAAGCCGGGATAGGATCTTCGGTCAGTGGGTAGTTGTCTTCTAGGAATATTTGTTTAGCATGATCATATGTGCTTAATGTGTTTCTCTATTGTGTGTTTATCTATTAAATCACATGTTTAATTATGTTAGAATTGTCTTAGTATATTATTAACTGTATACATACATTACCCGTAAAATGGTGAGTAGTCCTCTCCCCTGGAAGCATCACGAATCTCCTTAAATGTGGATCAACCGAAGAAGGAACAATTGCCCGGTGGTTTGTGGTAGTCTGGAAACAGTATTCAAAGCTCAGAGCTTAATACTCAATGATTGGCCATTTGGTATATTTTTATTCAGAATTCTTGCTTGGACTTCTTAACTGGTATTTTCTATGGATTTCTTACTGGATAACTTGGCATTCTGAATTGGATTTCCTAAGTAGTGCCTTTATTTGGCGGTCGTATTGCCTTTATTTGGCACTTCAGGATTTCTTGGTTTTCTTGCATGGTATTCCTGTGCAGTATTCTTCGGTATTCTTATTCAGGATTTCTGTTTAGAGTTCTACTTTGGCATCTGGTATTCAATCTCGTGCAGTGGACCAGAGGTAATAAAAAAAAAAAAGTAAATTGCGAGGGCGCAATTTTTATAAGGGGAGGAGGATGTAATACCCGAGCCCGACCATGTATTTATATTTATTTCTTTTATTATTCTTGAAAAACGTGCCTTTGTGATTATTTGCCTGCATTTAATATATAGTTAATTATCTCATTATTGAAGATCAACCTGTATTTTGATTAATAGTGACCTACTAGGCATTCTTAGATCTCCTATCGTGAATTAAATAAAACTTAGAAAATGTACTAAGTCAAGCATATCAAGCTGAGCATTTGTTTCAAAAGAGAAAGATTAACTCGATTAGTATATTTTTGAGTAATGAAAGTTAGAAATATAAAAGTTAGAATCTGTCCTTTAAAGGACTTATATAGAAATGGCTTAGTTTGATTAATTAAGGCATTGCTATATTTACCGTAATAATGTTGATGAGTTAAGTAGAAGTTTAAAATAAAGATTAAATAAGTTGTTACTGTTCACATAGCTAAGATACACTAAATGTTAGCTTTCTTTACTAGTAAAGATGTTTAAGGAATTTTAGAAATTTATTTGGATAAGTAATTTAGTAATACATTTGTTATTAGCTATGTGGTTGTAAATCGAATAATTAGGTAGATTACCTGATGGTAATTAGAAAAGTTAATAGTAGATGAATATAGTAATCCTAAAAATTCTATAAAAGGATGGTCCCTAAGTACATCTGATAAAGAATAGACATTAGTTAATAGGCACTTCTAATAGTTTTAGACTACCAAGGCTTACGAGAAAATCAACTAGGAATTAATACTAACTAGTTTTAAGAATCAAGTTTTTCTTGAAAAGATCGAATTGAATATCTGATAATTCATTAAATTAAGTTGTTAATTCATAAAATTGATATGATATGATAAAACTAATAGTAATCTTACCTTATCAATTAAAGTATATTCCATAGGTGTATTAAATAGTTTAAGAATATTTAGGCTATGAATAGATAAGTTAGGAATACTAAAATACTCTCTCATTTGAATAACGAGAATAAATTGTTAGCCTTAGAATGAACCTTAGTTGATCCTACTACCTAAAACTAGCTACCTGTCGTGCTTAGGAAAAACGCTCAGCTATGCCACCCACGTCTTACTTAAGTGTATGACTCAGCAAAGCTACAAGCCACATTAATACTTCTAGATATAATACCAAGCAAACCTATCTATAGTTAGCTTGTATTCATCAAGCCCTAAACTTACCTGCTGCTGCCATCTGCCATTAGCAAAGCTAAATCATCGCCGAAGCTCGTATAAACAGACCACGTAGCTGCGTGATTATGTTTTATCATTGAGTAGTCATCACCTAAGTTGTTCTAAGGCAGCCACCTAGTATATCATCATCATAAGTTAGTGATTCAGCACTTTAAATTAACTCCAGCAATCTCCACGAGCCGCCACCTCCTGCTTATCATTCTTCTGTCTTTACCGCCACTCTACCCCAAAAGGAATTAAACTGTAAACCCTATATAAACCTCCTCACTTCGGTAGGAGTAAGAACACATAACAAAGCTTATCTTATTCATAATTTACTAGAGCATGTCCATAGTACCTTCATACACCTATGTCGAGCAAACGAGCTGCTAGATTTATATCACCGTCATTCGCTCACTAAGATTCCTAGTCGAATCTTCACCATTAAGCCACCACTTAAATAGCAAGAAGCTGGCTGCCAAATAGATTCCATCACCGACGCCATTATCACCTCCACCGCTATCTTGATTCAATAGAACTTAGCCAAGCTTCCACGTAAAAGCATTATGTATTCTGTAGCTTCCATATAAAAGCCAGCAGTTGCACTATTATTCTAAAGTTCTAGAAGATTTCTTCACCGTCCCAACAATACAGCAGCCTGGAAAATAGCTTTAACTCATCATCACACTAAGCCTACCACTGTTACTTTCAATGAAATAAGAACCGCCAGCGTTATTGACTTGCCTTACGTTAGCCTATTGCTACTATCATAACCATCAAAAAGTTGTTGTTATTATAACCTGCCATTACCATTGTCCAACATTGTGTTTTCATTCAACATTTGAGTCAATAAGCAAACAAGTTAAGCTATATCTTTATTTGTTTTGTCCTTTACCGTCGACTAGTACTTCAAATAGTAAGGCAAGTACACACAGAGCCAGTCAGTAAACCGTGGCATTATCAAGGTGAGGATATTTTATTAAAAGCATTATCATTTATATGAAGTAGATTAGTTTATTCGAAGTATATACATAAGTTATATAAATTCATATAAATTAATTATAATAACTTTTAACTTATGAATTGATTATAGATGTGAGGAGATTTTTAATAAAAGCAGCATCTTTAATGTTTAATATGTGAATTATGACTTACCTTGAATACTCTGTATATAAGATAATTTGTTACGGGTCACGCACTTGTGTTAAGGTAACTGTCGCGTGACTGTAGATATATACATTGTGAAACTGTTTAGCTTAATTATATGTCTTGATTAAGTGAATATGTTACTTGAATTATTCACGTAAAGAAACAAGCTATTGGTTCTAACTTACGGAATTAGCAAAAGGATCTACTTTTGGAAGCCAAAAATAAAGGAAATGATCAGTTATAGTAAGTGAAATGTTGTTAACATTTTAACTTTATATTTAAGTGTTCATACCTAGAAATTAAAAATAGAAGTTTAATCTCTTGTAGTTGAATTCTATTTTTATAGTTGTATAATAATAAATTTAATACTATGAAGTTAATCAGGTGATTTAGATAGAGAATGTTACTATTACATTGGAAGCCTAAGAAATAAGCAAATTATCGTTACCAACATGAGGTAGGTTTTAATTTAAAGTTAGATACTATCAATAAAATTAATTGAAAATTATAAGTTAGTTTAAGAATTAAATAAGCAGTTACACAAATAAGCCTAAGTTAACATAAATGTTCAATGTAACATAAATGTTCTGTTAATTAGGGTTTTACTAATTAAGGGTTATCTACTTTTCCTTAAAATACGATCTACTATTTCAATGTTTTACATGTCAGTTAATATTGTGTTACCTGAACCACTAGAAAGTATCATTACATGTTAATTGAATTGAGACTTATTATTTTAAGTAACAACAACGGATTGTTCTAATTTACATTCTACTATCTGTCTGTATTAATATTTCCAAATTATCTACTTTAGTACTTGAGTTGTGCATCTACTTCAATTAGTTCTTAACTATTTTAAATGACAGCAATGAGTTGTTATGAATTATACCCTGCTATCTGCTTGTATCAATATTTCCAATTGTGAAAGATATCTGACCGGGGGCAGCCTTTTCTGTCGTACCCCATATATGTTATCGAATTGCGTGATTATTCCTATCAGCCGTATGTTCTACAGCTACTTGTGCATGCTTGTATGCTCTTGAAATTGAGGGTTGCAACCTTAGGCCCGATAGCTTGCACGAACGTCGGGCGGCATAGGGCTTGCCGGTGCTCCTCTGTCTATCGTGGACCTATTCCCTTTCTCGCTTGGCACCACCCTCGGAGTGTTGGGTCATAGATTTTGGATACAATCCGGAGTATCCTCTTGGGAGAGATAAGAAGTTGAAATTGTGATCAAGGCTGGCCACCTCATGAAATATTTGACTTGTTCCTACTCTCACTTGGTACCACCCTCGAAAAGTAGTGTCCTACTCTCGCTTGGCATTCCACCCTTGAAGAGTAGGCTGATATCTGTTGTGGATATATGCCACTATTGTTTACCTAAATGTCATTTTTGTTATTATATATGACTCAAATGTGATAATAATTTCATACTAGTTATCATATGCTATTATATCTTATATGGACAGTTTGTTATATTACCATACTTGAATTGCATCATAATTTACAAAAAAAGACCGACCAAAAATGTTTTCAAAGCTCTTCTATTCTATTCTCATTGAGCTTCCCCAGAGCTCACCGTTTTTTTTCTCCCCCCAGTGCAGGTACAGCTTAGCTTGAAATGGAAATTGACTTTGAATGTTTACATGCTCGAAGCCTTTTTCTGTCATAGTTGGATCTAAGTTGTAAAAGTTAAAGGTTGTTTCAGGAAAAGGATAGCTGTGTTGAAACCTTAGTTTGTATAATAGCTGGGTAGTTATCAGATTTTAGATGATGTAATACCCTTTTGTACTTAAATTATTATATAAAAGTTTGTTATTGAATAGTTTAATGTATTTTCTTTCTCGTAAGGTTACCATTAATTATTTACTTGAGACCGCAGCAACAATGAACATAGACTTTGACCTAGTCTTGAGAAGGGCCAGGTTAGGGCCATTACACCGCGAGTTAGGTTGTCGTCCTTTTAACAGCTCACGACGTACGATCCGGGATGGAAAAACAGAGCAAAAGAAGAAAAGTGGCCCGAAACTAATGAATACGTTCGATTTTGGGCTCCAAAAACAAGTGCAGCCAAGCAGGCTTGCTTCCTCCGTCGTAGAGCTCTCGGAGAGCTTTCCAATGGTATGTTGTGCGTCACGTAATCTTTACGGATTAAAAGTTATGGGCACCGGAGCGACGGAGACCTAATCACGAGCCCCACTCACTCGGTTTGCGAGCCCAGCCTCTACGTGAAGCGAAGTTGTGGGATTCGGTAATAGAAATATGGTGGATAAAGTATCATGGCAACCCTAACCGGGGCAAAAAAAATTAAAAAAGGAGGTGCAACACGAGGACTTCCCAGGGGGTAACCCATCCTAGTACTACTCTCGCCCAAGCACACTTAACTTCGGAGTTCTGATGGGATCCACCCGTCATGTTGTGGGCACAAATCCTTTATGTGCTGATGGTTCACAGTCTCAGCCCATAGAGATAGCCCATTCAAAAGGCCCAATGGGCTTAACGATAACCCATCCGCTTCAACGATGTAGCATCCTCGGAAGACGTGATATCGACGCATTGTAGGGCCCTCTAATGTCCCGCAAGTTAGGTTGTCATCCTTTTAACAGCTCACGACGTATGATCTGTGATGGAAAAATAGAGCAAAAGAAAAAAAAGTGGCCCAAAATTGATGAAAACGTTCAATTTTGGGCTCTAAAAATAGGCGCAGCCGAGCAGTTTTGCAGTCCCCATCGTAGAGCTCTCGGAGAGCTTTCCAACGGTACGTTGTGCATCGCGTCACTCCTTACGGATTAAAAGTTATGGGCACCTGGAGTGACGGAGACCAAGTCACAAGCCCACACCCTCGGTTTGTGGGACCAGCCTCTACGAGAAGTGAAGTTGTCTTGCCCAAGGTGCCGTGAGATTCGGTAATAGAAATGTGGTGGATAAAGTATCTTGGCAAACCTAACCGGGGCAAAAAAAATTGAAAATAGGGCGTGCAACACTAGGACTTCCCAGGGGGTCACCCGTCTTAGTACTACTCTCGTCCAAGCACGCTTAACTTCAGAGTTCTGATAGGATCCGGTGCATTAGTGCTGGTATGATCGCACCCGTTAAGTTGTTGGCATAAATCCTTTATGTGTTGACGGTTCACAGTCCCAGCAAAAGCCCCAATGGGCTTAATGACAACCCATCCACTTCAACAACGTAGCATCCTCGCAAGACGAGATATCGACGCATTGTAGGGCCCTCTAATGTCCCGCGAGTTAGGTTGTCGTCCTTTTAACTGCTAACGACGTACGATCCGGGATGGAAAAACATAGTAAAAGATGAAAAGTTGCCCGAAACTAATGAAAACATTCGATTTTAGGCTCAAAAATAGGCGCAGCCAAGCAGGCTTGCTGCCCCCGTCGCAGAGCTCTTGGAGAGATTTCCAACAGTATGTTGTGCGCTGCGTAACACCTTACGGATCAAAAGTTATGGGCGCCGTAGTGACGGAGACCTTGTCACAAGCCCTACGCCTTCGATTTGCAGGCCCAGCCTCTACGTGAAGCGATGTTCTCTTGCCCAATTTATCGTGGGATTCGGTAATAGAAATGTGGTGGATAGACTATCTTGGTAACCCTAACTGGGGCGCAAAAAATTGAAAAGGGAGGGGGGGGGGGGGGGCAACACGAGGACTTCCCTATGGGTCGCCCATCCTAGTACTACTCTCACCCAAGCACGCTTAACTTCGAAGTTTTGATGGGATCCGGTGCATTAGTGCTAGTATGATCGCACCCGACATGTAGAGGGCACAAATCCTTTATGTGTTGACAGTTCACAGTCCCAGCCCTGAGAGATGGCCCAATCAAAAGGCCCAATGGCCTTAACGACAACCCATCCATTTCAACAACGCAGTATCTTCACAAGACGTGATATCGACGCATTGTAGGGCCCTCTAATGTCCTGCAAGTTAGGTTGTCATCCTTTTAACAGCGCACGACGTACGATCCGGGACGGAAAAACAGGGCAAAAGAAGAAAAGTGGCCCGAAACTGATGGAAACGGTCAAGTTTGGGCTCCAAAAATAGGCGCAGCCGTGCAGGCTTACTGCCCTCGTCGTAGATCTCTTTGAGAGCTTTCCAACGGTATGCTGTGTGTCGCGTCACTCCTTGCGGATTAAAAGTTAGGGCACCGGAGCGACGGTGACCTAGTCATAAGCCCCACGCCCTCGATTTGCAGGCCCAGCCTGTACGTGAAATGAAGTCGTCTTGCCCAAGGTGCCGTGGGATTCGGTAATTGAAATGTGGTGCATAAAGCATCTTCGCAAACCTAAACGAGGCAAAAAAAATTGAAAATGGGATGTGCAACACGAGGACTTCCCAAGGGGTCACCCATCCTAGTACTACTCTTTCCCAAGCACGCTTAACTTCAGAGTTCTGATGGGATCCGGTGCATTATTACTGGTATGATGCCACCCGCCATGTTGTGGGTAGAAATCCTTTATGTGTTGACGGTTCAAAGTCCCAGCCCAGAGAAATGGCACATTCAAAAGGCCCAATGGGATTAACGACAACCCATACGCTTCAACAACGAAGCATCCTCGTAAGACAAGATATCGACGCGTTGTAGGGCCTTGTAATATCCTGCAAGTTAGGTTGTCATCCTTTTAACAGCTCATGACGTACGATTCGGGACGGAAAAACAGAGCAAAAGAAGAAAAATAGCCCAAAATTGATGAAAACGTTCGATTTCAGCTCCGAATACAGGCACAGTCGAGAAGGCTTGCTACCCCCGTCGTAGTGCTCTCGGAGAGCTTTCCTACGGTATACTATGCATCGCGTAACTCCTTACAGATTAAAAGTTATGGGCACTGGAGCGACGGAGGCCTGGTTATAAGCCCCATGCCCTCGGTTTGCAGGCCCAGTCTCTACGTGAAACGAAGTTGTCCTGCCCAAGGTGCCGTGGGATTTGGTAATAGAAATGTGGTGGATAAAGTATCTTGGCAATCCTAACCGGGGCAAAAATAATTGAAAATAGGGAGGTGCAACACGAGGACTTCCTAGGGGGTCACCCATCCTAGTACTACTCTCGCCAAAGCACGCTTAACTTTGGAGTTTTGATGGGATCCGGTGCATTAGTGCTGGTATGATCGCACCCGTCATGTTGAGGGCACAAATCCTTTATGTGTTGACGGTTCACAGTCCCAGCCCAGAGAGATGGCCCATTCAAAATGACCAATGGGCTTAACGACAACCCATTCGCTTCAACAACGTAGTATCCTCGTAAGACGTGATATTGATGCGTTGTAGTACCCTGTAATATCCCGCGAGTTAGGGCACTGGGAGAGCTTTCCAACAGTATGCTGTGCACTGCGTAACTCCTTACGGATCAAAAGTTATGGGCACTAGAGCGATGGAGACGTGGTCACAAGCCCTACGCCCTCGGTTTGCAGCCCCAGCCTCTACGTCAAGCAAAGTTGTCTTGCCCAAGGTGCCGTGGGATTCGGTAATAGAAATATGGGGAATAAAGTATCTTGGCAACCCCAACCGGGGCAAAAGAAAATGAAAAGGGGGGGTGCAACACGAGGACTTCCCATGGGGTCACCCATCCTAGTACTACTCTCGCCCAATGACGCTTAACTTTGGAGTTCTGATGGGATCCGGTGCATTAGTACTGGTATGATCGCACCCGTCATGTTGAGGGCACAAATCCTTGATGTGTTGACGGTTCACAATCCCAGGCCAGAGAGATGGCCCATTCAAAAGGCCCAATGGGCTTAACGACAACCCATCTGCTTCAACAATGCAGCATCCTCATAAGACGTGATATTGACGAGTTGCTGGACCCTGTAATATCCCACAAGTTAGGTTGTCGTCCTTTTAAATCCTAACGACGTACGATCCGAGACGGAAAAATTGAGCAAAAGAAGAAAAGTGGCCCAAAATTGATGAAAACGTTCGATTTTGGGCTCCGAAAACAAGCACAGTAGTGCAGGCTTGCTACCTCTGTCGTAGAGCTCTCAAAGAGCTTTCCAATGGTACGCTATGCATTTCGTAACTCCCTACGGATTAAAAGTTATGGGCACCGAAGCGATGGAGACCAGGTCACAAGCCCCACGCCCTCGGTTAGCGGGCCCAGCCTTTACGTGAAGCTAAGTTGTCTTGCCCAAGGTGCTGTGAGATTCGGTAACAGAAACGTGGTGGATAAAGTATCTTGGCAACCCTAACTGGGGCAAAAATAATTTAAAGAAGGGGTGTAACATGAGGACTTCCCAGGGGGTCACCTATCCTAGTACTACTCTCGCCCAAGCACGCTTAACTTCAGAGTTCTGATGGGATCCGAAGCATTAGTACTGGTATGATCGCACCCGTCATGTTGAGGGCACAAATCCTTTATGTGTTGACGGTTCACAGTCCCAGCCTAGAGAGAAGGCCCATTCAAAAGGCCCAATGGGCTTAACGACAACCCATCCGCTTCAACAACGCAGCATTCTCGTAAGACGTGATCGACCAGTTGCAGGACCCTGTAATATCTCGCAAGTTAGGTTGTTGTCCTTTTAACTGACACAACGTACGATCCGAGACGGAAAAATAGAGCAAAAGAAGAAAAGTGGCCCGGAACTGATGAAAACGTTCGATTTTGGGCTCAAAAAACAAGCACAGTAGTGCAAGCTTGCTACTTCCGTCGTAGAGCTCTCAAAGAGATTTCCAATGGTACGCTATGTGTTTCGTAACTCCCTACAGATTAAAAGTTATGGGCACCGGAGCGATGGAGACCAGGTCACAAGCCCTGCGCCCTCGGTTAGCGGGCCCAGCATTTACGTGAAGCTAAGTAGTCTTGCCAAGGTGTTGTGGGGTTCGGTAATAGAAACCTACTGGATAAAGTATCTTGGCAACCCTAACCGGGGCAAAAAAAATTTAAAGAAGGGGTGTAACATGAGGACTTCCCACGGGGTCACCCATCTTAGCACTACTCTCGCCCAAGCACGCTTAACTTCGAAGTTCTGATGGGATCCAGTGCATTAGTGCTGGTATGATCGCACCCGTCATGTTGTGGGAACAAATCCTTTATGTGTTGACGGTTCACAGTCCCAGCCTAGAGAAATGGCCCATCAAAAGGCGCAATGGGCTTAACAACAACACATCTGCTTCAACAACGCAGCATCCTCACAAGACGTGATATCGATGCATTGTAGGGACCTCTAATGGCCCGTGAGATAGGTTATCGTCCTTTTAACAGCTAACGTCATATGATCCGGGATGGAAAAACAGAGCAAAAGAAGAAAAGTGTCTTGAAACTAATAAAAACGTTCAATCATGGGCTCTAAAAATAGGCACAGTCGAGCAAGCTTGGTGCCCCCGTCGTAGAGCTCTCATAGAGCTTTCCAACGATATGCTGTGTACCTTGTAACTCCTTACGGATTAAAAGTTATGGGCACTAGAGCGACGGAGACCTGGTCACAAGCCCTACGCCCTCGGTTTGCGGGCCCAGCCTCTACGTTAAGTAAAATTGTCTTGCCCAAGGTGCCGTGGGATTCGAAAATAGAAATGTGGTGGATAAAGTATCTTGGCAACCCTACCCGAGGCAGAAAAAATTGAACAACGGGGGTGCACCACGAGGACTTCCCAGGGGGTCACCCATCCTAGTACTACCCACGCCCAAGCACGCTTAACTTCGGAGTTCTTATAGGATCCGGTGCATTAGTACTGGTATGATCGCACCCGTCATGTTGAGGGCACAAATCCTTTATGTGTTGATGGTTCACAGTCCCAGCCCAAAGAGATGGCCCATTCAAAAGGACCAATAGGCTTAACAACAACCCATCTGCTTCAACAACGCAGCATCCTCTAAAGACGTGATATCGACGCATTGTAGGGACCTCTAATGTCCCGCGAGTTAGGTTGTCATCCTTTTAACAACTCATGACGTCTGATCCGGGGCGAAAAAACAGAGCAAAAGAAGAAAAGTGGCCCAAAACTGATGAAAACATTTGATTTTGAACTCCAAAAATTGGCGCAGCTGAGCAAGCTTGCTACCCCCGTCGTAAAGCTCTCGGAGAGCTTTCCAATGGTGTGTTGTGCGCCGCGTAACTCCTTACAGATTAAAAGTTATGGGCACCAGAGCAACGGAGACCAGGTCACAAGTCCCATGCCCTCGGTTTATAGGCCCAGCCTCTACGTGAAGTGACTTTGTCTTGCCCAAGGTGCCGTGGGATTTGGAAATAGAAATGTGGTGGATAAAGTATCTTGGCAACCCTAACCGGGGCAAAAAAGATTGAAAAGCGGGAGTGCAACACGAGGACTTCCCAGGGGGTCACCCCTCCTAGTACTACTTTCGCCCAAGCACCCTTACCTTCGGAGTTTTTATGGGATCTGGTGCATTAGTGCTAGTACGATCGCACCCATCATGTTGAGGGCACAAATCCTTTATGTGTTGACGGTTCATAGTCCTAGCCGAGAGAGATGGCCCATTCAAAAGGCCCAATGGGCTTAACGACAACCCATCCGCTTCAACAACGCAACATCTTCATAAGATGTGATATCGACGTGTTGTAGGACCCTATAATATCCCGCGAGTAAAGTTGTCGTCCTTATAACTGCTCACGACATACGATCCGAGACTGAAAAACAGAGAAAAAGAAGAAAAATGGACCAAAATTGATGAAAACGTTCAATTTTGGACTCCGAAAATAGGCGCAGGAGAGCAGGCTTGCTACCTCCATTGTAGAGCTCTCGAAGAGCTTTCAAAAGGTATGCTATGCGTCGTGTAACTCCTTACGGATTAAAAGTTATGGGCATCGGAGCAACGGAGACCAGGTCACAAGCCCCACGCTTTTGGTTAGCAGGCCCAGCCTTTACGTGAAGCAAAGTTGTCTTGCCCAAGGTGCCGTGGGATACGGTAATAGAAATGTGGTTGATAAAGTATCTTGCCAACCCTAACTGAGGCAAAAAAATTTGAAATGAGGGGTGCAACACTAGGACTTCCCAGGGGGTCACCCATCTTAGAACTACTCTCGCCCAAGAACACTTAACTTCGGAGTTTTGATGGTATCAGGTGCATTAGTGCTGGTATGATCACACCCATCATGTTGTGGACACAAATCATTTATGTGTTGACGGTTCACAATCCCAGTCCAGAGAGATGGCCCATTCACAAGGCGCAATAGGCTTAACGACAACCCATCCGCTTCAACAACGCAGCAACCTCACAAGTCGTGATATCGATGCATCGTAGGGACCTCTGATGTCCAGCGAGATAAGTTGTCGTACTTTTAACAGCTAACGACATATGATTCGGGATGCAAAAATAGAGAAAATGAAGAAAAATGGCTCAAAACTGACGAAAACATTCATTTTTGGGCTCCGAAAATAGGCGCAGCTGAGCAGGCTTGCTGCCCCCGTCGTAGAGCTCTTAGAGAGCTTTCCAACGGTATGTTGTGCGCCTCGTAACTCCTTACGGATTAAAAGTTATGGGCACCGGAGCGACGAAGACCTGGTCACAAGCCCCACGCCTTCAGTTTGCGGGCCCAACCTTTACGTGAAGTGAAATTATCTTGCCCAAGGTGCCGTGTGATTCAGAAATAGAAATGTGGTGGATAAAGGATCTTGGGAACCCTAACCGGGGCAAAAAAATTGAAAAGGGGGAGTACAACACGAGGACTTCCCAAGGGGTCACCCATCCTCGTACTACTCTCGCCCAAGCACGCTTAACTTCGGAGTTCTGATGGGATCCGGTGCATTAGTGCTAGTACGATTGCACCCGTCATGTAAGGGCACAAATCCTTTATGTGTTGACGGTTCAAAGTCCCAGTCCAGAGAGATGGCCCATTCAAAAGGCCCAATGGGCTTAACGACAACCCATCCGCTTCAACAACGCAGCATCCTCATAAGACGTGATATCGACACGTTTTAGGACCCTATAATATCCCATGAGTTAGGTTGTCATCCTTTTAACAGCTCACGACGTACGATCCGAGACGGAAAAACAGAGCAAAAGAAGAAAAGTGGCCCAAAACTAATAAAAGCGTTTGATTTTGGGCTCTAAAAATAGGGGCAGCTGAGCAGGCTTGCTGCCTCCGTCGTAGAGCTCTCGTAGAGCTTTCCAACGGTATGCTATGCGTCACGTAACTCCCTACGGATTAAAAGTAATGGGCACCGAAATGACGGAGACCAGGTCACAAGCCCCACGTGCTCAGCTTGCGGGCCCAGCCTTTACGTGAAGCGAAGTTATCTTGCCCAAGGTGCAGTGGGATTCGGTAAAAGAAATGTGGTGAATCAAGGTTCTTGGCAACCCTAACCGGGGCAAAAAAAATTGAAAAGCGGGGGTGCAACACGAGGACTTCCCAGGAGGTCACCTATCCTAGTACTTCTCTCGCCCAAGCACACCTAACTTCGGAGGTGGGATGGTATCTGGGGCATTAATGTTGGTATGATCGCACCTGTCATGTTGTGGGTACAAATCCTTTATGTGTTGAAAGTTCACTATCCCAGCCGAGAGATATGTCCCATTCAAAAGGCCCAATGGGCTTAACGACAACCCATCCGCTTCAACAACGCAGCATCCTCGTAAGACGTGATATCGACGAGTTGTAGGACCCTATTATATCCCGCGAGTAAGGTTTTCATCCTTATAACTGCTCACGACGTACGATCTGAGAGTGAAAAACAGAGCAAAAGAAGAAAAGTGGCCCAAAATTGATGAAAATGTTCGATTTTTGGCTCTGAAAATAGGCTCAGGAAGGCAGGCTTGCTACCTCCGTCGTAGAGCTCTCGAAGAGCTTCCCAACGGTATGCTATGCGTCGCGTAACTCCTTACGGATTAAAAGTTATGGGCACCGGAGTGACGAAGACCAGGTAACAAGCACCACGCCCTCGTTTAGCGGGCCCAGCCTTTACGTGAAGCAAAGTTGTCTTGCCCAAGGTGCCATGGGATTCGGTAATAGAAATGTGGTTGATATAGTATCTTGGCAACCCTAACCGGGTCAGAAAAAATTGAAATGAGGGGTGCAACACGAGGACTTCCCAGGGGGTCACCTATCTTAGAACTACTCTCGCCCAAGCACGCTTAACTTCGGAGTTCTGATGGTATCCGGTGCATTAGTGCTGGTATGATCACACCCGTCATGTTGTGGGCACCAATCCTTTATGTGTTGATGGTTCACAGTCCCCGCCCGGAGAGATAGCCCATTCAAAAGGCGCAATGGGCTTAACGACAACCCATCCGCTTCAACAACACAACAACCTCGCAAGCCATGATATCGACCATTGTAGGGACCTCTAATGTCAAGCGAGATAGGTTTTCATTCTTTTAACAGCTAACGACATACGATCTGAGATTGAAAAATCGAGGTAAGGAAGAAAAGTGGCCCGAAACTGACAAAAATGTTCGATTTTGGGCTCTGCAAATAGGCACAGCAGAGCAGGCTTGCTGTCCCGTCGTAGAGCTCTCAGAGAGATTTCCAACGGTATTCTATGCGTCGTGTAACTCCTTACAAATTAAAAGTAATGGGCACTAGAGCGACGGAGACCAGGTCACAAGCCCCACGCCTTCGGCTTGCGGGCCCAGCCTTTACGTGAAGCGAAGTTGTCTTGCCCAAGGTGCCGTGGGATTCGGTAATAGAAATGTGGTGAATAAAGTATCTTGGCGACCCTAACCGGGGCAAAAAAAATTGAAAAGTGGGGGTGCAACACGAGGACTTCCCAGGAGGTCACCCATCCTAGTACTTTTCTCGCCCAAGCACGCCTAACTTCGGAGTTCTGATGGGATCCAATGCTTTATTGTTGGTATGATCGCACCCGTCATGTTGTGGGCACAAATCCTTTATGTGTTGAAGGTTCACAGTCCTAGCCCAGAGAGATGGCCTATTCAAAAGGCCCAATGGGGTTAACGACAACCTATCTGCTTCAATAGCGTAGCATCCTTGCAAGACGTGATATCGACGTGTTGTCGGCCCTTCTAATGTCCCGCGAGTTAGGTTGTCATCCTTTTAACAGCAAATGACGTACGATCCGGGATGAAAAAATAGAGCAAAAGAAGAAAAGTGGCCCGAAACTGATAAAAACGTTCGATTTTGGGCTCCAAAAATAGGCACAGCCAAGCAGGCTTGCTGCCCCCATCGTATAGCTCTCATAGAGCTTTCAAACGGTATGCTGTTCGCCTCGTAACTCCTAACGGATTAAAATTTATGGGCACCGGAGCGACGGAGAGCTGGTCACATGCCCCACGCCCTCGGTTTGCGGGCCCAGCCTCTACGTGAAGTGAAGTTGTCTTGCCCAATGTGCCGTGGGATTCGTTAATAGAAATGTGGTGGATAATGTATCTTGGAAACCCTAACCGGGGCAAAAAAAATTGAAAAGCAGGGGTGCAACAGAAGGACTTCCCAGGGGGTCACCCATCCTAGTACTACTCTCGCCCAGACACGCTTAACTTCGAAGTTCTGATGGGATTCGGTGAACTAGTGCTGGTATGATTGCACCCGTCATGTTGTGTGCACAAATCCTTTATGTGTTGACGGTTCACAGTCCCAGCCCAGAGAGATGGCCTATTCAAAAGGCCCAATGGGCTTAACGACAACCCATCTGCTTCAACAACGCAGCATCAAGACGTGATATTGATGAGTTGTCAGGCCCTCTAATGTCCCGCGAGTTAGGTTGTCGTCCTTTTAACAGCTCACGACGTACGATCCGGGATGGAAAAATAGAGCAAAAGTAGAAAAGTGGCCCGAAAATAATGAAAAATTTCGATTTTGGGCTCCAAAAATTGGCACTGCCGACCAGGCTTGCTACCCCCATCGTAGAGCTCTCGGAGAACTTTCGAACGGTATATTGTGCACCGCGTAACTCCTTACGGATCAAAAGTTATGGGCACCGGAGCAACGAAGACCTGGTCACAAGCCCCACGCACTCGGTTTGCGGGCCCAGCCTCTACGTACAGCGAAGTTTTCTTGCCCAAGGTGTCATGGGATTTGGTAATAGAAATGTGGTGGATAAAGTATCTTGGCAACCCTAACCGGGGCAAAAAAAAATAAAAATGGGGGTATAACACAAGGACTTTCGTGGGGGTTACCCATCCTAGTACTACTCTCGCCCAAGCACGCTTGACTTTGGAGTTCTAATGGGATCCGGAGCATTAGTGCTGGCAAAATCGCACCCATCATGTAGAGGGCACAAATCCTTTATGTGTTGACGGTTTACTGTCCCAGCCCAGAGAGATGGCCCATTCAAAAGGCCCAATGGGCTTAACGATAACCCATCTGCTTCAACAACGGAGCATCAAGACGTGATATTGATGAGTTGTCAGGCCCTCTAATGTCCCGCGAGTTAGGTTGTCGTCCTTTTAACAGCTCACGACGTACGATCCGGGATGAAAAAATAGAGCAAAAGTAGAAAAGTGGCCCAAAAATAATGAAAACTTTCGATTTTGGGCTCCAAAAATTGGCACTGCCGACCAGGCTTGCTACCCCCATCGTAGAACTCTCGGAGAACTTTCGAACGGTATATTGTGCACCGCGTAACACCTTACGGATTAAAAGTTATGGGAACCGGAGTGACGAAGACCTGGTCACAAGCCCCACGCCCTCGGTTTGAGGGCCCAACCTCTTCGTGAAGCGAAGTTTTCTTGCCCAAGGTGTCATGGGATTTGGTAATAGAAATGTGGTGGATAAAGTATCTTGGCAACCCTAACCGGGGCAAAAAAAAATAAAAATGGGGGTATAACACAAGGACTTTCGTGGGGGTTACCCATCCTAGTACTACTCTCGCCCAAGCACGCTTGACTTTGGAGTTCTAATGGGATCCGGAGCATTAGTGCTGGTAAAATCGCACCCATCATGTAGAGGGTACAAATCCTTTATGTGTTGACGGTTCACAGTCCCAGCCCAGAGAGATGGCCCATTCAAAAGGCCCAATGGGCTTAACGACAACCCATTCACTTTAACAATGCAGGATCCTCATAAGACGTGATATTGACGCATTGTACGACCCTGTTATATCCCACGAGTTAGGTTGTCTCCCTTTTAACAGCTCATGACATACCATCCGAGATGAAAAAAAAGAGCAAAAGAAGAAAAGTGGCCCAAAACTAATGAAAACGTTCGATTTTGGGCTTCGAGAACAGGCGCAGCCAAGTAAGATTGCTGCCCTCGTCGTAGAGCTGTGTGCTGCGTAACTTCTTACGGATCAAAAGTGATGGGCACCAGAGCAACGGAGACCTGGTCACAAGCCCTACGCCCTCGGTTTGCTGGCCCAGCCTCTACGTGAAGCGATGTTCTCTTGCCCAAGGTGCCCTGGGATTCGGTAATATAAATGTGGTGGATAAAGTATCTTGGTAACCCTAACCGGGGCAAAAAAAAATTGTAAAGGGGCATGCAACACGAGGACTTCCCAGGGGGTAACCCATCCAAGTACTACTATCGCCCAAGCACGATTAATTTGGCAAAAGGCCGAATAGGCTTAACGACAACCCATCTGCTTCAACAACATAGCATCCTCGTAAGACATTATATCGATAGGTTGTAGGGCCCTATAATATCCCGCGAGTTAGGTTGTTGTCCTTTAAACAGCTAACGACGTACGATCCGGGATGGAAAAACAGAGCAAAAGAAGAAAAGTGGCACAAAACTGATGAAAATGTTTGATTGTGGTCTCCGAAAATAGGCATAGCTGAGCAGGCCTGCTGCCCCTGTCGTAGAGCTCTTGGAGAGCTTTCCAACGGTATACTGTGCGGCGCGTAACTCCTTACAGATTAAAAGTTATGGGTAATAAAGCAACGGATGCCTGGTCACAAGCCCCACGCCCTCGGTTTGCGGGCCCAGCGTCTACGAGAAGCGAAGTTGTCTTCCCCAAGGTGCCGTGGGATTCGTTAATAGAAATGTGATGGATAATGTAACTTGGCAACCCTAACCAGGGCAAAAAAAATTGAAAAGCGGGGGTACAACACGAGGACTTCCCAGGGGGTCATCCATCCTAATACTACACTCGCCCAAGCACGCTTAACTTCGGAGTTCTAATGGGATCCGGTGCATTAGTGCTGGTATGATCGCACCCGTCATGTTGTGGGCACAAATACTTTATGTGTTGATGGTTCACAGTCCCAGCCCAGAGAGATGGCTCATTCAAAAGGCCCAATGGGCTTAACGACAACCCATCCGATTCAACAACGCAGCATCCTCAGAAGACGTGATATCGACGCGTTGTAGGGTGCTCTAATGTCCTGCGAGTTAGGTTGTCGTCATTTTAACAACTCATGACGTACGATCCGGGGTGGAAAAATAGAGCAAAAGAAGAAAAGTGGCTCGAAACTGAAGAAAATGTTCGATTTTGAACTCCAAAAACTGGCGCAACTGAGCAAACTTGCTGCCCCAGTCGTAAAGCTCTCGAAAAGCTTTCCAATGGCATGCGGTGCACCGTGTAACTCCTTACGGATCAAAAGTTATGGGCACCGGAGTGACGGAGACCTGGTGATAAGCCTTACGCCCTCGGTTTACTGGCCCAGCCACTACGTGAAGCGAAGTTGTCATGCCCAAGGTGCCGTGGGATTCGGTAATAAAAATGTGGTGAATATGGTATCAAGGCAACCTTAACCGGGGTAAAAAAAATTGAAAAAAGGGGTGCAACACAAGGACTTCCCAGGGGGTCACCCATCCTAGTACTACTCTTGCCGAAGCATGCTTAACTTCGGAGTTCTGATGGGATCCAGTGCATTAGTGCTGGTATGATCGCACCCGTCATGTTGAGGGCACAAATCCGTTATGTGTTGACGGTTCATAGTCCCAGCCTAGAGAGATGGCCTATTCAAAAGTCCCAATGGGCTTAACGATAACCCATCCGCTTCAACAACGCAGCATCCTCGTAAGATGTGATATCGATGCATTGTTGGGCCCTGTAATATCCCGCGAGTTTGGTTGTCATCCTTCTAACAGCTCACTACGTACGATCCAAGACGAAAAAACAGAGCAAAAGAAAAAAAGTTGCCCGAAACTGATGAATACATTAGATTTTGGGCTCCGAAAACAGGCGCAGCCGAGCAGGCTTGCTGCCCCTATCGTAGAGCTCTCGAAGAGCTTTCCGACGGTATGATGTGCGCCTCGTAACTCCTTACGCATCAAAAGTTATGGGCACCATAGCGACTGAGACCTGGTCACAAGCCCTATGCCCTCGGTTTGCGGGCCCAGCCTCTAGGTAACCCTAACCGGGGCAAAAAAAATTGAAATGGGGCAAAAAAATGTGGCGGATAAAGTATCTTGGTAACACTAATCGGGGCAAAAAAAATTGAAAATGGGGGTGCAACACGAGGACTTCCCTGGGGGTCACCCATCCTAGTACTACTCTCGCCCAAGCACGCTTAACTTCGGAGTTCTAATGGGATCGGGTGCATTAGTGCTGGTATGATCGCAGCCGTCATGTAGAGGGCACAAATCCTTTATTTGTTTACGGTTCACAATCCCATCGCAGAGAGATGGCCCATTCAAAAGGCCCAATGGGCTTAACGACAACCCATCCGCTTCAACAACGAGCATCCTCGTATGACATGATATCGACGCATTGTAGGACACTATAATATCCCGCGATAGGTTGTCGTCCTTTTAACAGCTCACGACATATGATCTGAGATGAAAAAACAAAGCAAAAGAAGAAAAGTGTCCCAAAACAAATTAAAACGTTCGATTTTGGGCTTCAAAAATAGACGCAGCCGAGCAGGCTTGCTGTCCCCGTGGTAGAGCTCTTTAAGAGCCTTCCAACAGTATGTAGTGCGCTGCGTAACTCCTTACGGATCAAATGTTATGGGCACCGGAGGGACGGAGACCTGGTCACAAGCCATACGCCCTCGGTTTGCGGGCCCAGCTTCTACGTGAAGCGATGTTCTCATGCCCAATTTACCGGGGGATTCGGTAATGGAAATGTGGCAGATAAAGTATCTTGGTAACCCTAACCGGGGCAAAAAAAATTGAAAGGGGGGTGCAACACAAGGACTTCCTTGGGGGTCACCAATCTTTGCACTACTCTCGCCCAAGCACGCTTAACTTCAGAGTTCTGATGGAATCCGGTGCATTAGTGCTGGTATGATCGCACCCGTCATATAGAGGGCACAAATCCTTTATGTGTTGACAATTCACAGTCCCAGCCCAGAGAGATGGCCCATTCAAAAGGCCCAATGGGCTTAACGACAACCCATCTACTTTAACAACACAGCATCCTCATATGATGTGATATCGACGCATTGTAGGACCCTATAATATCCTGCGAGTTAGGTTATGATCGTTTTAACAGCTCACGACGTACGATCCGAGACTGAAAAACAGAGCAAAAGAATAAAAGTGGCTCAAAACTGATGAAAACGTTTGATTTTGGGCTCCAAAAATAGGTGCAGCTAAGCAGCCTTGCTGCCCCCATCATAGAACTCTTGGATAGCTTTGCAACGGTATGCTGTGTGCTGTGTAACTCCTTACCGATCAAAAGTTATGGGCATCGGAGCGACAGAGACCTGGTCACAAGCCCTACGCCATCGGTTTGCGGACCCAGCCTCTACGTGAAGCGATGTTCTCTTGCCCAAGTTGCTGTGGGATTCGGTAATAGAAATGTGGTGGATAAAGTATCTTGATAACCCCAACTGGGGAAAAAAAAATTGAAAAGGGGGGTGCAACATGAGGACTTCCCAGGGGTTTACCTATCCTTGTACTACTATCGCCCAAGCACGCTTAACTTTGGAGTTCTGATGGGATCCGGTATATTAGTGCTGGTAGGATCGTAACCATCATGTTGTGGGCACAAATCCTTTATGTGTTGATGGTTAACAGTCCCAGCCCAGAGAGATGGTACATTCAAAAGGCCCAATGGGCTTAACGACAACCCATCCGCTTCAACAATGCGGCTTCCTCGTAGGACATGATATCGTTAGGTTGTAAGGCCTTATAATATCCCGCGAGTTTGTTTGTCGTCCTTTTAACAGCTAACGACGTACGATCCGGGATGGAAAAACAGAGCAAAAGAAGAAAAGTGGCACGAAACTGATGAAAACGTTCGATTTTGAGCTCCAAAAATAAGCATAGTCGAGCAGGCTTGCTACCCCTATCTTAGAGCTCTCAGAGATCTTTCCAATGGTATGCTGTGCGCCACTTAACTCCTTACGGATTAATAGTTATGGGCACCGGAGTGACGGAGACCTGGTCACAATCGCCACGCCCTCGGTTTGCGGGCCCAGCCTCTACGTGAAACGAAGTTGTCTTGCTCAAGGTGCCGTGGGATTCGGTAATAGAAATGTGGTTGATAATGTATCTTGGCAACCCTAACCGAGGCAAAAAAAATTGAAAAGCGAGGGTGCAACACGAGGACTTCCAAGGGGGTCACCCATCATAGTACTACTCTCACCCAAGCACGCTTAACTTTGGAGTTCGGATGTGATCCGGTGCATTAGTGCTTGTATGATCGCACTCGTCATGTTGTGGGCACAAATCCTTTATGTGTTGACGGTTCACAGTCCTAGCCTAAAGAGATGGCCCATTCAAAAGGCCCAATGGGCTTAACGACAACCCATCTGATTCAACAACGCAGCATCCTCGGAAGATGTGATATTGACGCGTTGCAGGGCCCTCTATTGTCCCACGAGTTAGTTTGTTGTCCTTTTAACAGGTCACGACGTACGATCCGGGATGGAAAAACATAGCGAAATAAGGAAAGTGGACCAAAACTGATGAAAACGTTCAATTTTGAACTCCGAAATCTGGCGCAGCTGAGCAAGCTTCCTGCCCCCGTCGTAGAGCTCTCGGAGAGCTTTCCAATGGTATGCTGTGTGCCGCATAACTCCTTACGGATCAAAAGGAATGGGCACCGGATCTACAGAGATCTAGTCACAAGCCCTATGCCCTCTGTTTGCGGGCCCAGCCTCTACGTTAAGCAAAGTTGTCTTGCCCAAGGTGCCGTGGGATTCGGTAATAGAAATGTGGTGGATAAAGTATCATGGCAACCCTGACCGAGGCAAAAAAAATTGAAAAATAGGGTACAACACGACGACTTCCTAAGGGGTCACCATCCTAGAACTACTCTCGCCGAAGCATGCTTAACTTCGGAGTTCTGATGGGATCTGGTGCATTAGTGCTGGTATGATCACACCCGTCATGTTGAGGGCACAAATTGTTTATGTGTTGACGGTTCACAGTCCCAGCCCAGAGAGATGGCCCATTCAAAAGGCCCAATGGGCTTAACGATAACCTATCCGCTTCAACAATGCAGCATCCTCGTAAGACGTGATATCGACACATTGTAGGGCGCTGTAATATCCAGCGAGTTAGGTTATCGTCCTTTTAAAATCTCACGACGTACGATCCGGGATGGAAAAATAGAGCAAAAGAAGAAAAGTGGCCGAAAACTGATGAATACGTTCTATTTTGGGCTCCGAAAACAGGCGCAGTCGAGCAGGCTTGCTACCCTTGTCCTAGAGCTCTCGGATAGCTTTCCAACGGTATGCTGTGCGCCACGTAACTCCTTATAAATCAAAAGTTATGGGCATCGGAGTGACGGAGACCTAGTCACAAGCCCAATGCCCTCGGTTTGCGGGCCCAACCTCTACGTGAAGCGATGTTCTCTTGCCCAAGTAGCCGTGGGATTCGTTAATAGAAATGTGGTGGATAAAGTATCTTGGTGACCCTAACCGAGGCAAAAAAAATTTAAAAGGGGGGTACAACACGAGGACTTCCTAGGGGGTCACCCATCCTAGTACTACTCTCGCCCAAGCACGTTTAACTTTAGAGTCCTGATGGGATCCGGTGCATTAGTGCTGGTAGGATCGCACCTGTCATATAGAGGGGACAAATCCTTTATGTGTTGACGGTTCATAGTCCTAGCCCATAGAGATGGCCCATTCAAAAGGCCTAATGGGCTTAACGCCAACCCATCCGCTTCAACAACCCAGCATCCTTGTAAGACGTGATATCGACGCGTTGTAAGACCCTATAATATCTAGCGAGTTAGGTTGTCGTCCTTTTAACAGCTCACGACGTACGACCCGAGATGAAAAACAGAGCAAAAGAACAAAAGTGGCCCGAAACAGATGAAAACGTGTTATTTTGGGCTCCAAAAATAGGCACAGCCGAGCAGGGTTGCTACCCCCATCGCAAAGCTCTTGGAAAGCTTTCCAACGGTATGCTATGCGCCGCGTAACTCCAAACGGATCAAAAGTTATGGGCACCGTAGCGACGGAGACCTGGTTACAAGCTTTACGCCCTCGATTTGCGAGCCCAGCCACTACGTGAAGCGATGTTCTCTTGCCCAAGTTGCCGTGCGATTCGGTAATGGAAATGTGGTGGATAAAGTATCTTGGTAACCCTCACCTGGGCAAAAAAAATTGAAAAGGGGGGTGCAACACGAGGACTTCCCAGAGGGTCACCCATCCGAGTACTACTCTCGTCCAAGCACGCTTAACTTCAGAGTTCTGATGGGATCTGGTGCATTAGTACTGGTATGATTGCACCCGTCATGTTAAGGGCACAAATGCTTTATGTGTCGATGGTTCACCTAAAAACGTATGACCCGGGATGGAAAAACAGAGCAAAAGAAGAAAAATGGCCCGAAACTGATGAAAATATTCGATTTTGGGCTCCAAAAAAGGGCGCAACCGAGTAGGCTTGCTGCCCCCATCGTAAAGCTCTAGGATATCTTTCCAACGGTATGTTGTGTGCTGCATAACTCCTTACAGATCAAAAGTTATGGGCACCGGAGCGACGGAGACCTGGTCACAAGCCGCACGCCCTAGGTTTACGGGCCCAGCCTCTACTTGAAGCGAAATTGTCTTGCCCAAGGTGCCGTGGGATTCGGTAATAGAAATGTGGTGGATAAAGCATCTTAGCAACCCTAACTGGGGAAAAAAAATTGAAAAATGGGGTACAACACGAGGACTTCCCAGGGGGTCACCCATCCTAGTACTACTCTCGCCCAAGCATGCTTAACTTCGGAGTTCTGATAGGATCCGTGCATTAGTGCTGGTATGATCTCACCCGTCATGTTGAGGGCACCAATCGTTTATGTGTTGACGGTTCACAGTACCAGCCCAGAGAGATGGCCTATTCAAAAGGCCCAATGGGCTCAACGATATCCCATCCACATCAACAACGCAGCATCCTCGTAAGACGTGATATCGATGCATTGTAAGGCCCTGTAATATCCCGCGAGTTAGGGTTATCATCCTTTTAACAGTTCATGACGTACGATCCTGGACGGAAAAACAGAGTGAACGATGAAAAATGGCCGAAACTAATGAATACATTTGATTTTGGGCTCCGAAAACCGGTATAGTCGAGCAAGCTTGTTGCCCCCATCATAGAGTTCTCGGAGAGCTTTCCAATGATATGTTGTGCATCACGTAACTTCTTACGAATTAAAAGTTATGGGCACCAGAGTGACGGAAACCTGGTCACAAGCCCCACGCCCTAGGTTTACGGGCCCAGCCTCTACGTAAAGCGAAGTTGTCTTCCCCAAGGTGTCGTGGGATTCGGTAATAGAAATGTGGTGGATAAAGTATCTTGGCAACCCCAACCGAGGCAAAAATTATTAAAAAGGGGGGGGGGGGTGCAACACGTGGACTTCCAAGGGGGTCACCCATCCTAGTAATACTCTCGCCCAAGCACGCTTAACTTCGGAGTTCTGATGGGATCCGGTGCTTTAATGCTGGTATGAACGAACCCGTCATGTTGTGGGCACAAATCCTTTATGTGTTGACGGTTCACAGTCCCAGCCCAGAGAGATGGCCCATTCAAAAGGCCCAATGGGCTTAACGACAACCCATCTGCTTCAACAACGCAACATCCTCGCAAGACGTGATATTGACGCGTTGTACGACCCACTAATGTCCCGCGAGTTAGGTTGTCGTCCTTTTAACAGCTCATGACGTACGATCCGAGACAGAAAAATAGAGCAAAAGAAGAAAAGTGGCCCGAAATTGATGAAAACGTTCAATTTTGGGCTCCAACAATAGGCACAGCCGAGCAGGCTTGCCGCCCCCGTCGTAGAGCTCTCGGAGAGCTTTCCAACGGTATGTTGTGCGTCGCGTCATTCCTTACGGATTAAAATTTATGGGCACTAGAGCGACGTGGACCTGGTCACAAGCCCCACGCCCTTGGTTTGCGGGACCAGCCTCTACATGAAGCGAAGTGGTCTTGCCCAAGGTACAGTGGGATTCGGTAATTGAAATGTGGTGGATAAAGTATCATGGCAACCCTAACCTGGGCAAAAAATATTGAAAAGTGGGGGTGCAACATGAGGACTTCCTAGGGAGTCACCCATCTTAGTACTACTCTCGCCCAAGCACGCTTAACTTCAGAGTTCTTATGGGATCCAGTGCATTAGTGCTGGTATGATCGCACCAGTCATGTTGGGGGCACAAATCCTTTATGTGTTGACGGTTCACAGTCCCTGCCTAGAGAGATGGCCCATTCAAAAGGCCCAATGGGCTTAACGACAACCCATCCGCTTCAACAACACAGCATCCTCGCAAGACATGATATCGACGTGTTGTAGGGCCCTCTAATGTCCCGCGAGTTAGGTTGTCATCCTTTTAACAGCTCACGATGTATGATCCGAGACGGAAAAACAAAGCAAAAGAAGAAAAGTAGCCGAAACTGATGAAAACGTTCAATTTTGGGCTCCAAAAATGGGCGCAGCCGAGCAGGCTTGCTGCCCTCATCGTAGAACTCTCGGAAAGCTATCGAACGGTATGTTGTGTGCCTCGTCACTCCTTACGGATCAAAAGTTATGGGCATCGGAGCGACGGAGACCTTGTCACAAGCCCTACACCCTCGGTTTGCCGGACCAGCCTCTACGTGAAGCGAAGTTGTCTTGCCCAAGGTGCCGTGAGATTCGGTAAAAGAAATGTGGTGGATAAAGTATCAAGGCAACCCTAACCGGGGCAAAAACAATTGAAAAGGGGGGTGCAACACGAGGACTTCCCAAGGGGTCACCCATCCTAAAACTACTCTCGCCCAACAATGCTTAACTTCGTAGTTCTGATGGGATCCGGTGCATTAGTGCTGGTATGATCGCACCTGTCATGTTGAGGGCACAAATCCTTTACGTGTTGAAGGTTCACAGTCCTAACCCAGAGATATGGCCCATTCAAAAGGCCCAATAGGCTGAACGACAACCCATCCGCTTCAACAACGTAGAATCCTCGTAAGATGTGATATCGACGCATTGTAGGGACCTGTAATATCCCACGAGTTATGTTGTCATCCTTTTAACAGCTCACGACGTACGATCCGGGACGGAAAAACAAAGCAAAAGAAGAATAGTGGCCCAAAACTGATGAATACGTTCAATTTTTGGTTCCGAAAATAGGCGAAGCCGAGGAAGCTTGCTGCCCCCGTCATAGAGGTCTCGGAGAGCTTTCCAACGATATGTTGTGCGTCGTGTAACTCCTTACGAATTAAAAGTTATGGGCACCGGAGCGACGGAGACCGGGTCACAAGCCCCATGCCCTCGGTTTGCGGGCCCAGCCTCTACTTGAAGCAAAGTTTTCTTTCCCAAGGTGCCATGGGATTCGGTAATAGAAATATGATGGATAAAGTATATTGGCAACCCTAATTGTGGAAAAAAAAATAAAAGGGAAGGGTGCAACACGAGGAGTTCCCAGGGGGTCACCCATCCTAATACTACTCTCGCCCAAGCACTCTTAATTTCGAAATTCTGATGGGATCTGGTGCTTTAATGCTGGTATGATCGCACCCGTCATGTTGTGGGCACAAATCCTTTATGTGTTGACGGTTCACAGTCCTAGCCAAGAGAGATGGCCCAATGGGCTTAACGACAACCCATCGTTTTCAACAACGCAACATCCTTGCAAGACGTGATATTGACGCATTGTAGGGCCCTCTAATGTCCCGCGAGTTAGGTTGTTGTCCTTTCAACAGCTCATGATGTACGATCTGGGATGGAAAAATAGAGCAAAAGAAGAAATGTGGCCTGAAACTGATGAAAATTTTCGATTTTGGGCTCCAAAAATAGGCGCAGCTGAGCAGGCTTGCAGCCCCCGTCGTAGAGAGAGCTTTCCAACAGTATGCTGTGCGTAGCGTCACTCCTTACGGATTAAAAGTTATGGGCACTAGAGCGATGGAGACTTGGTCACAAGCCCCACGCCTTCGGTTTGAGGGCCCAGCCTCTACGTGAAGTGAAGTTGTCTTGCCCAAGATGCCGTGGGATTCGGTAATAGAAATGTGGTGGATAAAGTATCTTGGCAACCCTAACCGGGGCAAAAACATTGAAAATGGGGGGTGCAACACAAGGACTTCCCAGGGGGTCACACATCCTAATACTACTCTCGTCCAAGCACGCTTAACTTCGGAGTTCTGATGGGATCCGGTGCATTAGTGCTAGTATCTCGCACCCGTCAAGTTGTGGGCTCAAATCCTTGATGTGTTGACGGTTCACAGTCCCAGCCCAAAGAGATGGCCCATTCAAAAGGACCAATGGGCTTAACGACAACCCATCTGCTTCAACAACGCAGCATCCTCAGAAGACATGATATCGACGCATTGTAGGGCCCTCTAATGTCCCACGAGTTAGGTTGTCGTCCTTTCAAAAGCTCACGACGTACGATCCGGGACGGAAAAACAGAGCAAAGGAAGAAAAGTGGCCCGAAACGGATGAAAACGTTCAATTTTGGGGCTCCAAAAATAGGCGCAGCTGAGCTGGGTTGCTACCCCCGTTGTAGAACTCACGGAGAGCCTTCCAACGGTATGATGTGCTCCGCGTCACTCCTTACGGACTAAAAGTTATGGTTACCAGTTCGACGGAGACCAAGTCACAAGCCCTACACCCTTGGTTTGCGGGCCGAGCCTCTACGTGAAGCGAAGTTGTCTTGCCCAATGTACCGTGGGATTCGGTAATAGAAATGTGGTGGATATAGTACTTTGGCAACCCTAACCGGGGCAAAAAAAATTGAAAATGGTGGGTGCAACACGAGGACTTCCTAGGGGGTCACCCATCCTAGTACTTCTCTCTCCCAAGCACGCTTAACTTCGAAGTTCTAATCGGATCCGGTGCATTAGTGCTGGTATGATCGCACCCATCATGTTGTGGGCACAAATCCTTTATGTGTTGATGGTTCACAGTCCCAGCCTAGAGAGATGACCCATTCAAAAGGCCCAATGGGCTTAACGACAACCCATCCGCTTCAACAACGCAGCATCCTCCCAAGACGTGATATCGATGCATTTTAGGGCCATCTAATGTCCCGCGAGTTACGTTGTCATCCTTTTAACAGCTCACAATGTACGATCCGGGACGAAAAAACAGAGCAAAAGAAGAAAAGTGGCCCAAAACTGATGAAAACGTTCAATTTTGAGCTCCAAAAATGGGCAGAGCAGAGCAAGCTTGCTGCCCTCGTCGTACAGCTCTCGAAGTGCTTTCCAACGGTATATTGTGTGCTGCGTAACTCCTTACAAATCAAAAGTTATGGGCATCGGAGTGACGGAGACCTGGTAACAAGCACTACGCCCTCGGTTTGCGGGCCCAGCCTCTGCGTGAAGCGAAGTTGTCTTGCCCAAGGTATCGTGGGATTTGGTAAAAGAAATGTGGTGGATAAAGTATCTTGGAAACCATAACCGGGGCAAAAAAAATCGAAAAAGGGCGGTGCAACAAGAGGACTTCCGAGGGGGTCACCCATCCTCATACTACTCTCGCCCAAGCACGCTTAACTTCAGAATTCTGATGGGATCCGATGCATTAGTGCTAGTATGATCGCACCAGTCATGTTGTGGGCACAAATCCTTTATGTGTTGACGGTTCACAATCCCAGCCCAGAGAGATTGTCACGCCCCGACCCGACCCCAAAAAGGCCAAGCCCGGACCCGACACACGGACGGAGTCTTCCCTGTACCGTGGACGTTCCGAAAACCCTAAAATCAACATAGTACTTACTTAAGCCATAAAACAATTAAAACAAGCCGACTTTCTTTCAAATCATACATCATCTTACTAACCAACTTCCCAAACCAAAATGCCATGCATACTACACAAGTATTTATGCCACTAAACATTTAACCATTAGTATGCAATTCTTTACTAGTCATAAAAGTATAACTTTACAACTTTACAATCTTTAAACCTTTACAATAAAAACCATTAAGGTCTCAAAATAGAACTACATACAAGGCTACAAGCCTCAAAATAAAGCGACAACCAAGCATTAAACACATCAAGCATGGCTCGCACAAAAGTCTGGCAACCAACCACCAGCAAAGCAAAGAAGTGCTATCACGGAAACACCTCCACCTGCTCCTCCTCCTCTATTACCTCAATAGGGTCTGCTTCAACTACTCCTGTAAAAATATAGTATAGAAAGGAATGAGCAAAACTATTGCTCAGCGAGGGCAATTGGTCTCAGGGACGGAGATGAGAGGAGTATGCAATGCAATTAGTCAAGCAATACATACAAATATCATATAGAGATACAAATAAAGCCATCAATAAAGCAAGGCAAGCATTAAAACTATAAACACTCATTCAAAGGATACGATACTTTTTTCACGAGCAACTTTCAATCACGAATTCGATGACGACGCGCCGGCCCAAACCACCTTATAACACCAGTTTGGAATACCCCAGAAGTACCCATCAATCTACGGCCCAAATCTCCCTGGGAGGCAACCCAAGCGAGAAGAGGGAATAGCCACTGAGCTAGAGCAACCAACACTGGCAACCCGAGGCTACCCAGAGAGGCCCATCACTCACGCGTTGGACACTATGCAATGCAAGACTCGATACAAGGCGATAAACAAGCAATAAAGCCACATGTGGGAGAATAACAAAGTAGGTTACTCTCGCACGCAATAGCAACAGTTGATAAGCATTTCAATCAGAATCAATTCAAACAAGTATATCAAGCAACCCTAGGCATTCTATAGGCATAATATCAAGAAAACAAGAAAAATCACAAATCGGCCCCAACTATCAAAACACTACCATTTCCAAACGAGCCACGAGTTATGGAAACCGACTTTGCCAATCCTCCTAGGTCACCATAAGGCACGTCTAAAGACCCCGAAACCCTACTTTACCCAAGAATTCGTGCAAAGCCCCTATTTCTCCCTTTGTTCGTTTGAACTACAACCATACCAACCAAATGCCCAACCAACGCCCTAATCGCACCAAAAGTGCTTCCATGGTCTCCCGATACAATGCCAACATGCAAAATGAGAAAATGCCAAACTCGACCTAAACGACCCCGACTTCCACCAATGCATATTTCTCATTTTTTTCCATTACGCAACCTAAACAAACCATGCATTTATGCATTCTAGCACCTAGCACCTTTTTACATCAACAGACAGCATAATAGCGCAACTTCATAGTTTCAAGGGTTTACTATTTACAAATTACAATTCAATTGACATTTAAATTACAATCTCAACATTTAACCGCAAAAAAAAAAAGTTAAAAAGCTATAAATACATGTTCTACAATTGTCAAGGAACATTCTAGAAGCATCAAAACGCTTTAAACAACAATCTACGGATAAAACTCAAAAATCACAAAGTTGACATACATATCATTTAAATGCGCAAATAACGTGCTTCCCTTATCTTAGGCACTCCTAGTCGCTAGGAAAAAAATGCTGGTTGCCTTGGAAACCACCCCTCACGAGCTCACGCGAAGATTGAACGATTGGAAGTTGAAATGGTTTTTTTTTTCCCCTTCTTGGTTTCGGCCTGATCTATGGTTATTTTCAGCTTTGTTGTTTTATTTTCCTTGTTAATTTATGCTATAATAAAAGATGACATGAAGTCAATTGGTCAAAGTTGGTCAACAACTTAAAATTTGGTCAAATTAGCCTTATTTTGTGCATTTTAAAGCCATATTAACTAAGGAAAAATTAATTATAGCTAATAACAATTAAAATATAAAATTTAAGTCATCTAAATACTAGTTTCACTATTTGCTAAGGACTAGAAACCGTTCTCTATCTATCGCTCTCGATATGCAATGCACGTTGCGATAGCAAAGAAGTAACAATTAAATCTCAAAGAATCTAAGAAAATATAATTTTCAAAATAATAAACAAGAAATTTTCACATTCCGTGCTCGGGTATTACACCCTTTCCCCCCTTAAAACAATTGCGCCCACGCAATTCTTACCTGGTCAACAAACAACTCCGGATACTGATTCCGAACTTGGTCCTCTCTTTCCCATGTTGCTTCCTCAAACCCATGATGATTCCACAGAACCTTTACTAACAGAATACTCTTTTTGCGAAGTTCCTGTACTTTTCGATCCACAATTCGAATCGGTTTCTCTTTATAAGTCAACTTTTCTTCAATCTGCAAAGGCTCTGGTTCAAGTACATGTGAAGGATCTGGATGGTACTTCTTTAACATTGACACGTGGAAAACATCGTGTAGTCTCGACAAGCTCGGAGGCAAAGCTAACCGATAAGCCAAAGGACCCACCTTTTCGGTGATCTCATACAGACCCACATACCTGGGACTAAGTTTCCCGCTCTTACCGTGCCAAATCAACCCCTTTCTAAGAGAAATCTTAAGAAACACCCAATCTCCCAAAGCAAACTCAAGATCCCGATGGTGCTTGTCCGCATAACTCTTCTGACGACTTTGAGCTATAAGCATACGCTGGCGAATAAGGTGAACATTATCTACCATCTTAATGATCTCAGGTAACACAGTCGGATCAACTATTCTCATCTCTCCAACCTCTTCCCAATATAATGGGGATCTGCATTTGCGACCGTATAATGCCTCGTAGGGAGCCATACCTATAGTAGATTGATAACTATTATTGTAGGCAAACTCTGCCAAAGGCAAAAACTTCTCCCAATTCTTCCCAAAGTCTAGCACACATGCCCGAAGCATGTCTTCCAAGATCCTGATAGTTCTCTCAGACTGGCCATCAGTTTATGGATGATATGCAGTACTGAAGCTTAACTTAGTTCCCATGGCCTCTTGCAACTTCTGCCAAAAACGAGATCTGAATCTGGGATCTCTATCTGACACTATACTCTGTGGCACACCATGAAGTCTCACAATATTAGTAACATAAAGCTCAACTAGTTTATCAAGGCTATCCTGTTTGTTCACGGGAATAAAATGTGTAACTTTAGTCAAGCGGTCCACAACAACCCAAACAGAATCACATCCCCTCTCGGAGATCTAGGAAGATCGGTCACAAGGTCCATTGTTATATGAACCCACTTCCATTGCGGAATCGACAACGGCTGTGGAAGCCCGGCTGGCCTCTGATGCTCAACTTTAACCCTCTGACAAGTCAAACATCTGGATACATACCCAGCAATCTCCCTCTTCATATTGTTCCACCAGAAGTGTTGTTTCAAATTTCTATACATTTTAGTACTGCCCGGGTGAATCGTATACCTCGAATTATGTGCCTCGGATAGAATCTCATTCTTCAAAGTTGGATCACCAGGAACACATACTCTGTCCCTGAATCTGAAGATACCATCTGCATGTAATTTAAACTCTGACTCTCCCCCTTTAGCTTTTTCTTGGATCTTCAAGATGTGAGGATCAGTCTTCTAAGCCTCTCTGATCTGTGCTAGCAATCCCGACTGAATCTGCAAACTAGCAAATCGAATCCCTACCTCAATAGCTTCTGGTTTCCATGAACAAATTTCTTCCAAAGTCTCCCAATCCTTGATAATTAAGCTTGCAACAGTAGCCTTTCAGCTCAAAGCATCAGCAACAACATTTGCCTTACCTGGCACGTAGTTTATAGAACAATTATAACCACTCAATAGCTCTAGCCATCTCCGCTGCCTCATATTCAGATCCTTCTGTGAAAACAAATACTTGAGACTCTTGTGGTCAATAAAAATTTCAAATCTGCTACCCCACAGGTAGTGACACCACTTCTTCAAAGCAAACACAACTGCAGCTAACTCAAGATCATGTGTAAGGTAATTGACTTCATATGGTTTCAACTTCCTAGAAGCATAAGCAATCACCTTACCATTCTCCATCAAAACACAGCCCAACCCTTCTTTAGATGCATCACTATAAACAACAAATTTTTTTCTACCCTCAGGTAAAGCTAGTATAGGAGCTGTAGTTAGTCTCTTCTTTAATTCTTGGAAACTGGATTCACATTTGGCATCCCAGTTGTAAGTAACTTTCTTTCGAGTCAATTGGCTCAAGGCCCAGAAATTTTGGAAAAGTCTTTAACAAACCTCCGATAGTAACCTGCCAACCCAAGAAAACTCCGAATCTCTGACACAGTTTCAGGTCTCTTCCAAGATGAAACAACTTCAATTTTAGCTGGGTCCACTGAAATTCCTTGAAGTGAAATGATATGACCTAGAAAAGATATATGATTCAATCAAAACTCACACTTGCTGAATTTACCAAATAGGTTGTTTTCTTGGAAAGTCTGTAGTACAATCTTCAGGTGTTGTTCATGTTCAGCCTCGTTCTTCAAGTACACTAAAATGTCATCAATAAAGATCACGACAAACTGATCAAGATAAGGTCGAAAAACCCTCTGCATCAAGTCCATGAATGCGACTGGTGCATTCGTCAATCCAAACGGCAATACAACAAATTCATAGTGGCCATATCTAGTCCTGAATGTCGTCTTTGGTATATCGTCATTCCGAATTTTGAGTTGATAGTAACCCTGCCTCAAGTCAAATTTGGAGTAAACACTCGCACCCTGCAACTAGTCAAACAATTCTTAAATCAACGGCAAAGGGTATTTGTTCTTAATCGTGACTTGATTAAGTCCCTTGTAATCAATACATAACTGTAGCGTGCCGTCTTTCTTTCTCACAAACAACACAGGTGCACCCCACGGCGAAGAACTAGGTTGTATAAACCCTTTCTCAAGCAAGTTCTGAAGCTGAATTTTCAATTCCTGAAGTTCAGCCGATGCCATTCTATAAGGACTCCTAGAAATTGGCGCAGTGCCTGGCACAAGATCAATCACGAACTCAATCTCCCTATTCGGTGGTAAACCTGGTAATTCCTCGGGAAATACACTAGGGAAGTCTCTAACAATCGGAACCTCATTCAAATTCAACTTATCAGTAGGCTGATTGATCAAATAAGCTAAGTAAGCTTCACAACCCTTATTCAACAACTTAGAAGTCTTGATCGATGATAAGAGAGGAATTCGGGCAGCCCTGCAGTTCCCAACAATCTCTAGTACCGGTAGGTCAGGAACCTGAAGATAAACAATCTTTGTTCTACAATCCAACTGAGCATAATATTTCCCCAACCAGTCCATTCCCAAAATGATTTCAAAGTCACGGAATGGCAATATAATTAAATCAGCAGGAAATTTACGGTTCTCAATGCATATATCACAAGATTTGCAAATAGACTTAGCAACAAATTTTGCACCCAAAGGCGTACTAACTGCAACTTCATGCGGCAGTTTATCAATGCAAACATTCACAGATCGTGCACATGCAGGAGTTATAAACAAATGTGGAGCTCCGGGATCAAACAAAACTTTAACTGGCTGAGTATTGAGGAGAAAGGTACCTTCCACTATAGCTATAGTATCGGGTAGCTCCTCTGCATCCAGTGCAAAGACCCTAGCCTGAACCCTCTTTGCTGGATCTGCACCTGCAGCCCTATTTTGAACACCCTGGTCTCCAGTACGGCCCTGAACATTCCTATACTTAGGGCAATCTCTCACCCTATGGTCATCGCTCCCACAACCAGTGCATTTACCACTCTTTCTCCAACAATTTGCCTCAACATGCCCCGATCGATTACAAAAGTTACACTGCTGATTTTGCCTTACAGCAGTGTTTCCCGTAGGTGCGGGGGCTCTGGTAGTAGTAGGAACTGTACCTCCCTGCTGGGGTCTAGTCACAGCTGGCCTAGCTTGAATCTGCTGCTGTGGCTGATACGGACGTTGCTGAGGAACCTGCGCAGAAGTCTGATACTGCCTCAGCTGACTCTAGCCCAAATACTGTTTCTTACTCGGCTGACTGCTCTTAGCTAACATCTCAGCCTTCCGTTTCTCAAACTTCGAGGCTGCCTGGAATGCCTCGGGAAAAGTAGTGTAGGTCTACCAAGTCAAATGTAGCTGTATGTCCATTATCCGCCCACCAACAAACCTATGAATCATCCTCCTAGCTGGCCGTACCAGCTAGGGCATATACCTCGACAGGCTAACAAACCTAGCCTCGTACTGTGCAACAGTCATGTTTCCCTGCTTTACGGCCACAAACTCATCTTCTCGCCTTTCCATAGCCATCTCGGGAATATACTTGTCCCGAAACTCACTTACAAAATCATCCCATAAATGTGGAACATCCTCACAATCCCACCTCAACTTGAAAGTATTCCACCACTGTTCTACTTCGCCCTCAAATAGGAATGATGCATAATCTATTCTTGCCTCATCAGTGTACCTCAAAGTGGTGAAAATCTTCTCAACACGGTTAATCCATCTCTCGGCTGCCTCATCATCCGGCTCTCCGAAGAACTTACCCGGCTCGTGCCTCAAGAATTTCTCTAACTGGTTATTCTCAACCCTATACCCCTGTCCACCAGGATTAGCTTGATTTCCCTGGGGATTATTATTCCTATCCTGCCTCTGCTTATGCAGTACCTGGGTAATCCGGTCAACTGCTGTAGTCATAGTAGCCATAAACTGCTCAGGCAACGGTTGCTGACCCTGTTCTGCTGCCTCTTCATCTGACCCTAGACCTTGAGTACCACGACGTGGCGGCATAGTAGCAATTCACAATAGCTGGCAGCATATAAAAGCAGTTTATAGACAGAAATATAGCACATAAGATTAGATAACACTAAAGTCAATAACAATCAAACATTCTAACACGCAATTCACATAACACAAGATCGACATGCCAAACTAATTCACTTTAAACACATAAGCACTCTAAGTTCACAAAGTCATGCTATAACACTTTCTTTCCACTTAACAATTATACAATAACATTCTAGCATTTTGGACCTTTACCCCACAGACCGAGAAACATATCCTGGCTCATGCAAGACCATCATGCTCTGATACCACCTAAAGATCCCCACAGACCGAGAAACATATCCCAGCTCATGCAAACCATCATGCTCTGATACCACTTAAAGATGCCACGCCCCGACCCGACCCCGCAAAAGGCCAAGCCCGGACCCGACACACGGACGGAGTCTCCTCTGTACCGTGGACGTTCCGAAACCCTACAATCAACATAATACTTACGAAAGCCATAAAAACAATAAAAACAAGTCGACTTTCTTTCAAACATACATCCTCTTATTAACCAACTTCCCAAACCAAAATTCCATGCATACTACACAAGTATTTATGCCACTAAACATTTAACCACTAGTATGCAATTCTTTACTAGTCATAAGAGTATAACTTTACAACTTTACAATCTTTAACCTTTACAATAAAAACCATTAAGGTCTGAAAATAGAACTACATACAAGGCTATAAGTCTCAAAATAAAGCGACAACCAAGCATTTAACACATCAAGCATGGCTCACACAAAAGTCTGGCAACCAACCACCAGCAAAGCAAAGAAGTGCTATCACGGAAACACCTCCACCTGCTCTTCCTCCTCTATAACCTCAATAGGGTCTGCTTCAACTACTCCTGTAAAAATATAGTATAGAAATGAATGAGCAAAACTATTGCTCAGTGAGGGCAATTGGTCTCAAGGATGGAGATGAGAGGAGTATGCAATGCAATTAGTCAAGCAATACATACAAATATCATATAAAGATACAAATAAAGCCATCAATAAAGCAAGGCAAACATTAAAACTATAAGCACTCATTCAAAGGATACGATACTCTTTTCACGAGCAACTTTCAATCACGAATTCGATGACGACGCGCCGGCCCAAACCACCTTATAACACTAGTTTGGAATACCCCGGAAGTACCCATCAATCTACAATCCAAATCTCCCTGGGAGGCAACCCAAGCGAGAAGAGGGAATAGCCACGGAGCTAGAGCAACCAACACTAGCAACCCGAGGCTACCTAGAGAGGCCCATCACTCATGCGCTAGACACTATGCAATGCAAGACTTGATACAAGGCGATAAACGAGCAATAAAGCCCCACGTGGGAGAATAACAAAGTAGGTTACTCTCGCACGCAATAACAACAATTGATAAGCATTTCAATCAGAATCAATTCAAACAAGTATATCAAGCAACCCTAGGCATTCTGTAGGCATAATATCAAGAAAACAAGCAAAATCACAAATCGGCCCCAACTATCAAAACACTACCATTTCCAAACGAGCCACGAGTTCTGGAAACCGACTTCACCAATCCTCCTAGGTCATCATAAGGCACGTCTAAAGACCCCGAAACCCTACTTTACCCTAGAATTTGCGTAAAGTCCCGATTTTTCCCTTTGCTCGTTTGAACTACAACTATACCAACCAAATGCCCAACCAATGGCATAATCTCACCAAAAGTGCTTCCATGGTCTCCCGATACAATGCCAACACGCAAAACGAGAAAATGCCAAACTCGACCTAAACGACCCCGACTTTCACCAAGGCATATTTCTCATTTTTTCTATTACGCAACCTAAACAAACCATGCATTTAGGCATTCTAGCACACCTAGCACCTTTTTACATCAACAGACAGCATAATAGTGCAACTTCATAGCTTCAAGGGTTTACTATTCATAAATTACTATTCAATTGACATTTAAATTACAATCTCAACATTTAACCGCAGAAAATGTTAAAAAGCTATAAATACATGTTCTACAATTGTCAAGGAACATTCTAGAAACATCAAAACGCTTTAAACAACAATCTACGGGTAAAACTCAAAAATCACAAAGTTGACATACATATCATTTAAATGCGCAAATAACGTGCTTTCCTCACCTTAGGCACTCCCAGTCGCTAGGAAAACAACACTGGTTGCCTCAGAAACCACCCCGCACGAGCTCACGCGAAGATTGAACGAAATGGTTTTTTTTTTTCCTTCTTGGTTTCGGCCTGCACTATGGTTATTTTCAGCTTTGTTGTTTTATTTTCCTTGTTAATTTATGCTATAATAAAAGATGACATGAAGTCAATTGGTCAAAGTTGGTCAACAACTTAAAATTTAGTCAAATTAGCCTTATTTTGTGCATTTTAAAGCCATTTTAACTAAGGAAAAATTAATTACAGCTAACAACAATTAAAATATAAAATTTAAGTCATCTAAATACTAGTTTCACTATTTGCTGAGGACTAGAAACCGTTATCTATCTATCGCTCTCGATATGCAATGCACGTTGCGACAGCAAAGAAATAACAATTAAATCTCAAAGAATCTAAGAAAATATAATTTTCAAAATAATAAACAAGAAATTTTCACATTCCGGGCTCGGGTATTACAGAGATGGCCCATTCAAAAGGCCCAATGGGCTTAACGACAACCCATCCGTTTCAACAACGCAGCATCCTCGGAAGACGTCATATGGTCGCATTGTAGGGCCCTCTAATCTCCCGCGAGTTAGGTTGTCATCCTTTTAACCGCTAATGACGAATGATCCGGGAAGGAAAAACAGAGCAAAAGAAGAAAAATGATCGGAAACTAATGAATACGTTCAATTTCGGGCTCCAAAAAAAGGCGGAGCTGACGAGGTGTGGTACCCCCCTCGGAGCGGACTCAGATAGCATTCCAGAGGCATGCTGCGTGTCATACCATTCCTTACGAATTAAAAGTTATGGGCACCGGGGCGACGGAGACCTGGTCACAACCCCAACGCCCATGGTTTGCGAGCCCAACCTCTACGTGAAGCGAAGTTGTCTTGCCCAAGGTGCCGAGGGATTCGGTAATAGAAATGTGGTGGATAAAGTATCTTGGCAACCCTAACCGGGGTAAAAAAAATTGAAAAAGGGGGGGTGCAACACGAGAACTTCCTAGGGAGTCACCCATCCTAGTACCACTTTCGCCCAAGCACGCTTAACTTCAGAGTTCTGATGGGATCCGGTGCATTAATGTATGTATGATCGCACCCGTCACGTTGTGGGCAAAAATCCTTTATTTGTTGATGGTTCACAGTCCCAGCCCAGAGAGATGGCACCTTCAAAAGGCCCAAAGGGCTTAACGACAACCCATCTACTTCAACAACGCATCATCCTCGCAAGACGTGATATTGATGAGTTGTAGGGCCCACTAATGTCCCGCCAGTAAATGTATCGTCCTTTTAACAGATCACGACGTACAATCCGGGACAGAAAAATAGGGCAAAAGAAGAAAAGTGGCTCAAAACTGATGAAAACGTTCGATTTTGGGCTCTAACAATAGGCGCAGCCGAGCAAGCTTGTTGTCCCTGTCGTAGAGCTCCCGGAGTGCTTTCTAACGGTATGCTGTGCGTCATGTCATTCCTTATGGATTAAAAGTTATGGGCAGCGGAGCGACGGAGACCTGGTCACAAGCCCCACGCCTTTGGTTTGCGGGCCCAGCCTCTACGTGAAGCGAAGTTGTCTTGTCCAAGGTGCCGTGGGACTCAGTAATAGAAATGTGGTGGATAAAGTATCTTGGCAACCCTAACTGGAGCAAAAAAATTGAAAATGGGGGGTGCAACATGAGGACTTCCCAGGGGTCACCCATCCTAGTACTACTCTCGACCAAGCACGCTTAACTTCAGAGTTCTGATGGGATCCGGTGCATTAGTGCTAGTATGATCGCACCCGTCATGTTGTGGGCACAAATCCTTTATGTGTTGACGGTTCACAGTTTCAACCCAGAGAGATGGCCCATTCAAAAGGCCCAATGGGATTAACGACAACCCATCCGCTTCAACAACGCAGCATCCTCGGAAGACGTGATATCGACGCGTTGTAGGGCCTTCTAATGTCCCGCCAGTTAGGTTTTCGTCCTTTTAACAGCTCATGACGTACGATCTGAGATGGAAAAACCGAGCAGAAGAAGAAAAGTGGCCCAAAACTGATGAAAACATTAGATTTTGGGCACCAACAATGGGTGCAACTGAGCAGGCTTGCTGCCCCCGTCTTAGAGCTCTCGGAGAGCTTTTCAACGGTATGCTGTGCGTCGCATCACTCCTTACGGATTAAAATTTATGGGCACCAGAGCGACAAAAACCTGGTCCCAAGCCCCACGCCCTCGTTCTGCGGGCCCAGCCTCTACATGAAGCGAAGTTGGCTTGCCCAAGGTGCCGTGGGATTCGGTAATAGAAATTTGGTGAATAAAATATCTTGGCAACCATAATCGGGACAAAAAAAATTGAGAAGGGGGGGTGCAACACGAGGACTTCCCAGGGGGTCACCCATCTTAGTACTACTCTTGCCCAAGCACGCTTAACTTCGGAGTTCTGATGGGATCCGTTGCATTAGTGCTGGTATGATCGTACCCGTCATGTTGTGGGCACAAATCCTTTGTGTTGACTGTTCACAGTCCCAGCCCAGAGAGATTGCCCATTCAAAAGGCCCATTGGGCTTAACAACAACCCATCTGCTTCAATAACGCAACATCCTCGCAAGACGTGATATCGACGTGTTGTAGGGCCCTCTAATGTCCCGCGCCTTAGGTTGTCGTCCATTTAGTACCTCACGATGTACGATCCAGGACAGAAAAATAGAGCAAACGAAGAAAAGTGGCCCGAAACTGATAAAACGTTTGATTTTGAGCTCCAAAAAGGGCGCAGCCGAGCAGCCTTGCTGCCATCGTCGAAGGGCTCTCGGAGAGCTTTCCAACTGGATGTTGTACGCTGCGTAATTCTTTACAGATCAAAAGTTATGGGCACCGGAGCAACGGAGACCTTGTCACAGGCCCTACGCCCTCGGTTTGCAGGCCCAGCCTCTACGTGAAGCGAAGTTGTATTGCCCAAGGTGCCATGAGATTCAGTAAAAAAAATGTGGTGAATAAGTATCTTGGCAACCCTAACTGGGGCAAAAAAAATTGAAAGGGGGGTGCAACACGCGGACTTACCAAGGGGTCACCCATCCTAGTACTACTCTTGCCCAAACACGCTTAACTTCGCAGTTCTGATGGGATACGGTGCATTACTGCTGGTATGATCGCACCCGTCATGTTGAGGGCACAAATCATTTATGTATTGAAGTTTCACAGTCCCAGCGCAGAGAGATGGCCTATTCAAAAGGCCCAATAGGCTTAACGACAACCCATCTGCTTCAACAACGCAGCTTTCTCGTAATGCGTGATATCGACGCATTGTAGGGCCCTATAATATCCTGCGAGTTAGGTTGTCATCCTTTTAACAGCTCACAACGTACGATCCAGGACAAAAAAATAGAGCAAAAGAAGAAAAGTGGCCCAAAACTGATGAATATATTCAATTTTGGGCTCCGAGAACAAGCGCATGCGAGTAGGCTTGCTACCCCCATCGTAGATCTCTCCTAGAGCTTCCCAACGATATGTTGTGCATTACGTAACTCCTTACGAATTAAAAGGTATGGGCACTGGAGCGACGAAGACCTGGTCACAAGCCCCACGCCCTCAGTTTGCGGGCCCAGCCTCTATGTGAAGCGAAGTTGTCTTGCCTAAGGTGCCGTGGGATTCGATAATAGAAATGTGGTAGATAAAGTATCTTGGAAACCCTAACCGGGGGAGAAAAAATTGAATAGGGGGGGGTGCAACACGAGGACCTCCCAAGGGGTTACCCATTCTAGTACTACTCTCGCCCAAGCACATTTAACTTCGGAGTTCTGATGGGATTCGTTGCATTAGTGCTGGTATAATCGTACCGATCATGTTGTGGTCACAAATCCTTTATGTGTTGAAGGTTCACAGTTCCAGCCCTGAGAGATGGCCCATTCAAAAGGCCCAATGGGCTTAACGACAACCCATCCGCTTCAACAACGCAGCATCCTCGTAAGACATGATATCGATGCATTGTAGGGCCCTGTAATATCCTGCGATTTAGGTTGTCGTCCTTTTAAATGCTCAAAACGTACGATCCGGGATGGAAAAATAGTGCAAAAGAAGAAAAGTGACCCGAAACGGATGAATACGTTCAATTTTGGGATCGAAAAAAAGGCGCAGCCGAGCAGGCTTACTACCCCCGTCGTAGAGCACTCGGAGAGCTTTACAACGATATGATGTGCATCGCGTAACTCCTTGCGAATTAAAAGTTATCGGCACCAGAGTGACGGAGACTTGGTCACAAGCCCCACGCCCTCGGTTTACTGGCCCAGCCTCTACGTGAAGCGAAGTTATCTTGCCCAAGGTGCCGTGGGATTCGGTAATAGAAATGTGGTGGATAAAGTATCTTGGCAACCCTAACCGGGGCAAAAAAATTGAAAAGGGGGTTCAACACGAGGATTTCCTAGGGGCTCACCCATCGTAGTACTACTCTCGCCCAAGCACGCTTAACTTCAGAGTTCTGTTGGGATCCGGTGCATTAGTAATAGTATGATCGCACCATCATGTTGTGGGCACAAATCCTTTATGTGTTGATGGTTCACAGTCCGAACTCAGAGAGATGGCCCAATGGGCTTAACGACAACCCATCCGCTTCAACAATGCTGCATCCTTACAAGACGTGATATCGACGCATTGTAGGGCCCTCTATTGTCCAGCAACTTAGGTTGTCATCCTTTTAATAGCTCACAATGTACGATCCGGGATGGAGAAACAGAGCAAAAGAAGAAAAGTGGCCCATAACTGATTAAAACGTTCAACTTTGGGCTCCAAAAATAGGCATAGCCAAGCAAGCTTGCCACCCCCGTCGTAGAGAGAGCTTTCCAACGGTATGCTGTACGTCGCATCTCTCCTTACGGATTAAAAGTTAAGGGCACCGGAGCGACAGGGACCTTGTCATAAGCCCCACGCCCTCGGTTTGCCAGCCCAGCCTCTACGTGAACTGAAGTTGTCTTGCCCAAGGTGCCGTGGGATTCGGTAATAAAAATATGGTGGATAAAGTATCTTGGCAACCCTAACCGGGGCAAAAAATATTGAAAAGGAGGGGCGCAACACAAGGACTTCCTAGGGGGTCACCCATCCTAGTACTACTCTCGCCCAAGCACACTTAACTTCAGAGATCTGATGGGATCCGGTGCATTAGTGCTGGTTTGATCGCACCCATCATGTTGTGGGCACAAATCCTTTATGTGTTGATGGTTCACTGTCCCAGCCTAGAGAGATGGCCCATTCAAAAGGCCCAATGGGCTTAATGACAACCCATCCGCTTCAACAACGCAACATCCTCGCAAGACATGATATCGACGTGTTGTAGTGCCCGCTAATGTCCCATGAGTTAGGTTGTCATCCTTTAACAGCTCACGACGTACGATCCAGGACAGAAAAATAGAGCAAAAGAAGAAAAGTGGCCTGAAACTAAGTAAAACGTTCAATTTTGGGCTCCAAAAATAGGCGCAGCCAAGCAGGCTTGCTGTCCCCGTCCTAGAGCTCTCGGAGAGCTTTCCAATGGTTTGCTGTGCATCGCGAAACTCCTTACGGATTAAAAGTTATGGGCACCGGAGCGACGAAAACTTGGTCACAGGCACCACGCCCTCGGTTTGCGGGCCCAGCCTCTACGTGAAGCGAAGTTGTGTTGCCCAACGGGCCGCATGATTCGGTACTATAAATATGGTGGATAAAGTATCTTGGCAACCCTAACCAGGGCAAAAAAAAATTAAAAAAAGGGGGTGCAACACGAGGACTTCCAAGGGGGTCACCAATCCTAGTACTACTCTCGCCCAAGCACGCTTAAGTTCGGAGTTCTGATGGGATTCAGTGCGTTAGTGCTGGAATGATCGCACCCATAATGTTGTGGGCAGAAATCCTTTATGTGTTGACGGTTCACAGTCTCAGCCCAGAGAGATGGCCCATTCAAAAGACCCAATGGGCTTAATAACTAACCATCTACTTCAACAACGCAGTATCCTCGCAAGCCATGATATCGACGCTTTGTAGGGCCCTCTAATGTCCCGCGAGTTAGGTTGTCGTCCTTTTTACAGCTCACGACGTACGATCCAGGATGGAAAAATAGAGCAAAATAAGAAAAGTTGTCCGAAACTGATGAAAGCATTCAATTTTGGGCTCCAACAATAGGCGCAGCCGAGTAGGGTTGTCACCCTTGTCGTAGAGCTCTCAGAGAGCTTTTCAGCGGTATGCTGTGCGATGCGTCAATCTTTACGGATTAAAAGTTATGGGCACCGGAGCGACGGAGACTTGGTCACAAGCCCCACGCCCTCGGTTTACGGGCCCATCCTCTACGTGAAGAGAAGTTATCTTGCCAAGGTGCTGTAGGACTCGGTAATATAAATGTGGTGGATAAAGTATCTTGGCAACCCTAACCGGGGAAAAAAAAATTGGAACGGGGGGGGGGGGCGGTACAACACGAGGACTTCCCAAGGGGTTACCCATCCTAGTACTACTCTCGCCCAAGCACACTTAACTTCAAAGTTCTGATGGGATCTAATGCATTAGTGCTGGTATGATCGCACCCGTCATGTTGTAGGCACAAATCCTTTATCTGTTGACGGTTCACTGTCCCAGCCCAGAGAGATGGCGCATTCAAAAGGCCCAATGGGATTAACGACAACCCATCCGCTTCAACAACGCAACATCCTGGCAAGACATGATAATGATGCATTGTAGCGCCCTCTATTGTCCCGCGAGTTAGGTTGTTGTCCTTTTAACAGCTCACGACGTACTATCCCGGACGGAAAAACAGAGCAAAAGAAGAAAAATGGCCCGAAACTGATGAAAATGTTTGATTTTGGGGTTCGAAAATAGGCGCAACCGAGCAGGCATTCTGTCCCCATCGTAGAGCTCTTGGAGAGCTTTCCAACAGTATGTTGTGCGTCACGTAACTCCTTATAGATTAAAAGTTATGGGCATCGGAGCGACGGAGACCTGGTCACAAGCCCCACGCCCTCGGTTTACTGGCCCAGCCTCTATGTGAAGCGAAGTTGTCTTGCCCAAGGTGCCGTGGGATTCGGTAAGAGAAATGTGGGGGATAATGTATCTTGGCAACCCTAACCGGGGCCAAAAAAAATTGAAAAGCAGGGGTGCAACACGAGGACTTCCCAGGGTCACCTATCCTAGGACTACTCTCACCCAAGCACACTTAACTTCAGAGTTCTGATGGGATCCGGTGCATTAGTGCTAGTATGATCGCACCAATCATGTAGTGGCCACAAATCCTTTATGTGTTGCCGGTTCACAGTCCCAGCCCAGAGAGATGGCCTATTCAAAAGGCCCAATGGGCTTAACAACAACCCATCCGCTTCAACAATGCAGCATCCTCGCAAGACGTGATATCGACACGTGGTAGAGCCCTCTAATGTCCCGTGAGTTTGGTTGTCGTCCTTTTAACAGCTCACGACGTATGATATGGGATGGAAAAACAGAGCAAAAGAAGAAAAGTGGCCCGAAACTTGTGAAAACGTTCGATTTTGAGCTCCAAAATTTAGCGTAACAAAGCAAGCTTGCTGCCCCTGTCGTAGATCTCTCAGAGAGCTTTCCAATAGTATGTTGTGCGCCGCGTAACTCCTTACGGATCAAAAGTTATGGGCACCGGGCCGACGGAGACCTGGTCACAAGCCCTACGCCCTGGGCTTGCGGGCCCAGCTTCTACGTGAAGCGTAGTTGTCTTGCCCAATGTGAGGCCCGACACCGAATAACGTGTCTTACCTCGATTTGTGCGCCTTAGACCTAAAATTATATGACTGACCTAGGATTACGTGTCATGTCTTGGTTTTCGTGCATACCTCGTTATACGTGCCTTAACCTAGAATTGTGTGCCCTAATCCTCGATATACGTGCGATACCTAGATAAACATGCCATGACCTTAATTTACGTGCGAGACCTTGATTTGCGTGTGTCTCTTCGTTTCATGTGCATTAACTTTGAACTGCGTGCCTTAACCTAGGTTTAAGAGTCGTGTCTTGAATTACGTGCATTGCATTGAATTACGTGCCTTATTTTGATCTACGTTCATTCACCTAGGATTGCGTGTGTTAGCATTAAAATCCGTGTACTTATCTTGAAGTATATGCCTTAGTCTTGAAATACGTGATGTACCTCGTAGTCCGTGTCTTACCGCATAGTTCATGTCTACCTCGTAATTCGTGCCCTAGACCGATGGACCTATTAGGAAGCATATATCTCTAAGTAATACCGATGGACCTATTATATAAACCATCGAAATGATATTAAGCATCTGGTTGCAAAGTGGAGTCGTTAGGACATGATTAGTAATCCTAAATAGCTAATAGTAAGTATGCATGATGATTCATGGTGAACCCTAGAACCTAAGGTCGATGAGTCTTGATGTTCTTAGTTAGTTGAACATGTAAATGAAGAGAGTAAGATAGAGATAAATTAGAGTCATGATGACGCAAGAGACTATTGTTAGACCACCGTATCTATGTGTATCGTTTCACTTCTAGAAACTAGCAGTTGGAGACTTCGAATTGTGGTCGTCGAATAAGAGGGGTGGATTTTGTAGTGATAGTTAAATAAGTAATTGATTACTTTTGAAGTTCTATTAGATTATATTGTGGTTTTAATTCTTATGTTGTTACACCCTTAAAGTTATCTCGTGTAATTATTTTATGAGCTCTTTCATTTTGTTACCCATTTATAGTCCTAGGATTGTTGTTGTACGGTCGGTAACCTAGTAGAGTATTGATATCACTTACATGGTAATGAACCCAGCTTAGTAACATTAATGTCGAAGATATATTGGCGAGCATTAAGTGTTCGAAGGGATGACTAGGTCGCTAAGTGAGTAGGACCATTGTCTTCTTAAGTATGACGTAACCGTGGATTAAGGTGAGTAGAATTTATTTGAGGTTGAAGCTATTTGTCTTAGGAAATTTGGATAAGATTAAAAGAAAGTTCTGAAGCCTCATGACTTGAAAATAGAGATTTGAATATGGAAATAAATTGTGGATCACAAGCTGATGAAGCTTACTGAAAAGTTGAACTAGTGCTACATGATTAGTTACTCATGCAATTTCAATGGCAATTTGTTGGTGGTACTTAATAAACCTTAGAGTTTGAGTTTCATGAACCTCAACAGTCTTTCTCCTTGATTACGGGCATGAAGGTTAACGAAGCTGGGAAAGGATGTTAGTGAATAGGAGCCTATGATTAGGAGACTAGTCATTAGAAGATTTGCTAATCTAATGTACCTGCGAGATAAGAAGGGCTATAATACCATCGATAGATGACGATTTGAGATGGATCAGTTTGTTTGGAGAGTTTTTCCTGAAAATAGAGTCGTATTGTGGAAATAATCCATAACATGTGTGTGTCTTAAGTGCTAACAATTTGAAGCTAGTAGATATGATATGTAAATCGGATATAGACCTATCATCTTGAAATTAGTGTATGTAACCATAAGATCGCGGTATTATTGTGATATTCCTTTTGAGGTATGGATGCGAGATTGATACAACATGAGTCATGATTTTGGAGTTATAGTTCTATTGTTAGGATACCGATGCAGTTTTGATGACTATGTTTGGAGATTCTAACCTTAGTTAATGAACTCGACCTTAAGATCAATTGGAGAAAAGAGAGTTGTTCAAAGGAACGAACTGTAAATGTAGGGGTCACACCGAATTAAATGATTGGAGAAAGCTAGGAAGTGAATTCGTTGTGGTAAGAGAGGTCAAAGAGCAAAGAACGACACGGAGTTGAAAATGACAATGGTCGGAATCCGTTTAAATGACCTTAACAAGTAAGAATGAATTTCGGGACGAAATTCTTTTAAGGAGGGGAGGATGTGAGGCCCGACACCGAATAACGTGTCTTACCTCGATTTGTGCGCCTTAGACCTAAAATTATATGACCGACCTAGGATTACGTGTCATGTCTTGGTTTTCGTGCATACCTCGTTATACGTGCCTTAACCTAGAATTGTGTGCCCTAATCCTCGATATACGTGCGATACCTAGATAAATATGCCATGACCTTAATTTACGTGCGAGACCTTGATTTGCGTGTGTCTCTTCGTTTCGTGTGCATTAACTTTGAACTGCGTGCCTTAACCTAGGTTTAAGAGTCGTGTCTTGAATTACGTGCATTGCATTGAATTACGTGCCTTATTTTGATCTACGTTCATTCACCTAGGATTGCGTGTGTTAGCATTAAAATTCGTGCACTTATCTTGAAGTATGTGCCTTAGTCTTGAAATACGTGTTGTACCTCGTAGTTCGTGTCTTACCTCGTAGTTCGTGTCTACCTCGTAATTCGTGCCCTAGACCTTGGAATCCGTGCCACCACGTTAATCAAGAAAGAATCATATACAAAGCACTAGACAATAAAATAATCCTACACAATCCACTAACCAATATTATATTCCTAATTCAAATTCTCTACAAACTCCACTAACAATAAAATAATACTAAAATATTCCTATATTTTCCACTATCTATTATTCTATTCATAATTCAACTCATCGACAAACATTCCTATATTTTATTCTACCTAGATTCCCTAATTTCCTAACATTCCTATGACAATTCTAATGACACAAATGCATAAAAAATTAGTCCTAGACAAACTATGACAAAACACTTAACACAATGCATAAAAAATTGCCCAAAACCACCTCAATTTCCTCCCATTTTCGACCAAACCACTCATGGCCCATGCTAACATTTCAAAATGCCTCTTGAAGACATAAAAATCAGAATTGCTAAGCTCAAGGCTGAACCCATGCATCAACTTTTGCAAAAAGCCTCATTTTTCTCTCATTTCTCTCACTTTCCTCACATTTCTCTCTCTCCCTCTCATTTTCTCTCTCCATTTCGGTTTTGGCTGAGTTCTTCATCTCCATAGCTTCTCTTCTTCACACCATAGCTAAACCAAGCAAGCCACAAGCAAAGGACCTCAACCGAACAAGCTAGGATGCAAAAATCACTCATGCATGTGCATTGAAGCTTCATTTTCGGCCTAGGTGAGTTACTAAGCTTCCATTTCTTTTCTTCAAGTCCTAACTACATGCATGTACTAAGATATTGCTTACTAGGCTAGGAAAAATAGAGAAAACCAAGTTGGAAACTCGGCTAAGCAAGAAGAGGAAGAAATTTGAGCCTCAACAAGGTTTTTGTGCATCTTTTGGTTGATTACAAAGGTGAGGGTTAAAAGCTTTTGAAAACTCTTTGAAATTTCACATGCATGTTCACAAATGAGTATACTTGCTTCTGTACTTGAGTTATGTGGTCGTCCATGAGCTTAAACAACCATGCATGGCAAGAACTTGGCTTGAAAATGATGCTAGGTGAAGTCGAATTTATGTGACAGCTCTCTGACCAGTCTGTTCGAGGTAAGTTTAGCTAAGCAAAATATGTTGAAAATGCTTGAAAATTGGCGGGTGACTAGTTTGGACAGTTTTGAACATTTTTCCCAGAAATAGGCTGAAGCAAATTTTGAATCTAAGGTCCTCAAAATGGAAAATCATTAAAATGTGACCAAATCTGGAAATCTGGAAAAATGAATCAGGTTTTGGCAGAAGCACTGACCTTGTAGAACGAACCATATTTGACTTAGTAAATGTTGTCCAAAATGCATGAAAATTGGTATTCTTCTATATTTTTCAGTTCTGGACAATTTTGTCAGAAATGGACCAAAGCTAAAAATGATTCTAAGGACGTCAAAAACGTCAATTTCTGAAAAGTGTACAAATCTGGACAGTTTTGTGCTACCTCACTGTTTCGGCCATAACTAATGATTCTGAACTCCAATTGATGCAAGGTTTGTTTCTGAGTTTAGTTAACTTCATAATCTTTAATTTGAAATCTTATTCAATGAATTTTGAGATTTTTTGATTATCCTATTGATTGTGGGAAAACAGCCTATTGCAGTAAAGGTTTCACTTAGTATATGCTTGGAAAATTGTTGTAACCCCTCTTGTGGTGCTAATTGCTTGGAATTGTGGTGTTGGGATGTTGTGTGGACTGTTTTGAGTACTTGAGGATGTTTGAATTGAATGATGCATGACTTGTGAATGAACTTGAGTTGACTTAGGGTTTAATCACATGGTTAAGCATGAAACGGAAACCCTAATGACTAGGTAGTCTTGCGAAGTGTTGATCATTTAGATATTGTGTGGAAATTATATGCTTAGTGGGCTGCCCGTAAATGTCTTATAAGCTTAAATATAATTTTGATCATTGCATGTTGACAAATAGGCTTTTCTTGCATCCGAACCCACGTAGATGTTGTTGCATGTTGAAAAATCGTATCACTTGATTACGTGGACTTCGAAATGAGTTATATGGCTTGACTTGCATGTGTTACATGGCTGCCCGTTTAATGTTCATATGACTCTATGTGTTCTACAAAGTGAAATTTCATGTCAAGCATGCCTCGTTCGTTTACTTGGCAATATGTGATCTTGAAATTGCTCGGAGGCAACCTACTTTGTTGTCCTCCTAAAGTGAATTGTTAAAAGATATTCAATGGTTTATTTGAACATGATTACTTGGCTGCCCGTTAAAGTTTAATTGCTTTCAAATGGATATATGAAATGATTATATGTTCTTACAATGCCTTATATGCCAATATGTCAAAATGTGATCATATACTTGCTCGGAGGCAACCTACTTTGTTGACCTCCTAATGTGAAATGTTAAATGACATAAATGGGCATTGTATACAAGGTTGCAACCTTTCAGTGTGGCATGGTAGTGTTTCACGCACGCCGGGCGGCATCGGGCTTGCCGGTGTTACCGTGACTACCATGGTCCAATTCCCTCTCTCGCTTGGCATTTCACCCTCGGAGAGTTGGGTCGTAGGTTTCGGGGTACATCCGGAGTACACCCAATTGGGAGCGATAAGTGGATTATTGAAGTCAACCGCACCAAATGAATCGAAATTGACATTGAGAGCAAATGTTCATCGTATCCTTTTTACTATGTGTATAAGTACTCTCGCTTGGTTCCTAGAGAACCTCGGAGGGGAAAGACTGGCATTTATGTTCCCTTACTTTGTATCCGTTACTCGATTTGTTTCTTATAATTGCGTACCTTATTATTTGTAATACGTGACATGTTCTCAAAAAGAGTTTTCATAAATTGAACCGGAAAACGAGTTTCAAAACGTATTTCTCGTTCCCCCTCACTGAGTTCATAAGGACTCACCCTCTTTTTCATCACAGGTGAAGAAGAACAGGTACAGGTACCCGAGGACGGTGTGCCTAACGATGAACCCCTGGAGTGATTGCCTGTCTTGTGTGCCTTGCGTGATTATGGCTATTTGTGAACTATGCTACTTGAAGACTATTTCTTTTATGTTGCTCGTTGTTTATTGATGTAAATGACCCCGTTGTAATTTGGGTCTAATTCTGAGATTGTACTATCTATAACTGGACGAACTTTTATTTGGTTATTTGCTTTCGTTTTCTTAATTAGTAGTTATTGTAGGCATTCAAACCACTAGATGAACAATCAACTAAGTTAATTCTATCTAATTTCACTTAGGTGTTCATTTGCAAACTAAAGGATAATAGGTACTTGCATGATAGGAAATTGAAAAATAAACGGGGCATAGTTATCATGTTAGGCTTATTAACCAAACGAGAGTTTCAAGATAAACTAGTAGGCAAATTGGTTGGTGACAAATAGGAGTCCTTAATGAAATTGGATTAATGATTGGAATAATTGAGGCGTTTAGAGAATTAGGTCAAACCAAAGAGTCCAATTACAGGCGTTATGTTGCCGATTTTCCGGAAAACTTTGGAGTTTAGGCTAAAAACGATAAGTGTTAAATCTTTATAAATAGTTAAGTACGAGACGTGACTTGAATGTTTAGTTCACACCCTAGTCTAACCTTATTGGCCGGGTTGGGGCGTGACACCCAAGGTGCCATGGGATTCGGTAATAGAAATGTGGCAGATCAGGTATCTTGTCAACCCTAACCGGGTCAAAAAAAAATTGAAAACGGGGGTGCAACACGAGGACTTCCCAGGGGGTCACCCATCCAAGTACTACTCTCACACAAGCATGCTTAACTTCGGAGTTCTGATGGGATCCGGTACATTATTGCTTGTATGATCGCACCCGTGATGTTGAGGGCACAAATCCTTTCAGTGTTGATGGTTCATAGTCCCAGCCCAGAGAGATGGCCCATTCAAAAAGACCAATGGGCTTAACGACAACCCATCCACTTCAACAACGCAGCATCCTCGCCATACATGATATTGATGCGTTGTTGAGACGTCTAATGTCCCGCGAGTTAGGTTGTCGTCCTTTTAACAGCTCCCGACGTACGATCTGGGATGGAAAAACAGAGCAAAAGAAGAAAAGTGTCATGAAACTGATGAAAACGTTCAATTTTGGCCTCCAAAAATAGGCGCAGCCGAGCAGGCTTGCTGCCCCCGTAGTAGAGCTCTCAGAGAGCTTTCCAACGGTATGCTGTACGTCGCGTCACTCCTTACGAATTAAAAGATATAGGCACCAGAGCGACGAAGACATGGTCACAAACCCCACGCCCTTGGTTTGCGGGCCTAGCCTCTACGTGAAGCGAAGTTGTCTTGCCCAAGGTGACGTGGGATTCAGTAATAGAAATGTGGTGGATAAAGTATCTTGGCAACCCTGACCGGGTCAAAAAAAGTTGAAAAGAGAGGGTGCAACACGAGGACTTCCCAGGCGGGCACCCATCCTAGTACCACTCTCGCCCAACCATGCTTAACTTCAGAGTTCTGATGGGACTCGATGCATTAGGGCTGGTATGATCGCACCCATCATGTTATGGGCACAAATCCTTTATGTGTTGATGGTTCATAATCCCAGCCCAGAGAGATGGCCGGTTCAAAAGACCCAATGGGCTTAACGATAACCCATTTGCTTTAACAACGCAGCATCCTCGCAAGACGTGATGTTGACACGTTGTAGGGCCCTCTAATGTCTCGTGAATTGGTTGTCGTCCTTTTAACAGCTCACGACGTACGATCTGGTATGGAAAAACAGAGCAAAAGAAGAAAAGTGGCTCAAAACTAATGAAAACTTTCGATTTTGGGCTCCGAAAATAGGTGTAGTCTAGCAGGCTTGCAGCCCCCGTCATAGAGCTCTCGTAGAGCTTTCCAGCGGTGTGTTGTGCATCACGTAACTCCTTATGGATTAAAAGTTGTGGGCACTGGAGCGACGGAGACCTGGTCACAAGCCCCACGCCCTTGGTTTACGGGCCCAACCTCTACGTGAAGCGAAGTTGTCATGCCCAAGGTGCCGTGGGATTCGGCAATAGAAATTTGGTGGATAAGGTATCTTGGCAACCCTAACCGGGACAAAAAAAAATTGAAAACGGGGGTGCAACACGAGGACTTCCCAGGGGGTCACACATCCTAGTACTACTCTTGCCCAAGCACGCTTAACTTCGGAGTTCTGATGGGATCCGGTGCATTATTGCTTGTATGATCGCACCCGTGATGTTGAGGGCACAAATTCTTTCTGTGTTGACAGTTCACAGTCCCAGCCTAGAGAGATGGCCCATTCAAAAGGCCCAATGGGCTTAACAACAACCTATCCGCTTCAACAACACAGCATCATCGCCAGACTTGATATCGATGCATTGTTGCGCCATCTAATGTTCCGAGAGTTGGGTTGTCGTACTTTTAACAACTAACGACGTACGATGCGGGACGAAAAAATAGAGCAAAAGAAGAAAAGTGGCACAAAATAGATGAAAATGTTCAATTTTGTGCTCTAAAAATAGGCGCAGCCGAGCAAGCTTGCTGCCCCCGTCGTAGAGCTCTAAGAGAGCTTTCCAATGGTATGCTGTACGTCGCGTCACTCCTTACGGATTAAAAGTTATAGGCACCAGAGTGACGATGACACGGTCACAAACCCCACACCCTCGGTTTGCGGGCCCAGCCTCTACGTGAAACGAACTTGTCTTGCCCAAGGTGCCGTGGGATTCAGTAATAGAAATGTGGTGGATAAAATATCTTGGCAACCCTAACCGGGGCAAAAAAATATTGAAAATGAGGGGTGCAACACGAGGACTTCCCAGGGGGTCACCCATCCTAGTGCTACTCTTGCCCAAGCACGCTTAACTTCAGAGTTCTGATGGGATCCGATGCATTAGTGTTGGTATGGTCGCACCCGTCATGTTGTGGACGCAAATCCTTTATGTGTTGATGGTTCACAGTCGCAGCCCAGAGAGATGGCCCATTCAAAAGGCCCAATGGGCTTAACGACAACCCATCCGCTTTAACAACACAGCATCCTCGCAGGACGTGATATCGCCGTGTTGTAGGGCCCTGTAATGTCCCACGAGTTAGGTTGTCTTCTTTTTAACAGCACACGATGTACGATCCGGGATGAAAAAATAGAGCAAATGAAGAAAAGTGGCCCGAAACTGATGAAAACGTTCAATTTTGGGCTCCAAAAATAGGCAGCCGAGTAAGCTTGCTACCCCCATCATAGAGCTCTCAGAGAGCTTTCCAACGGTATGTTGTGCGTCACGTAACTCCTTACGGATTAAAAGTTATGGGCACCGAAGAGACAGAGACTTGGTCACAAGCCCCACGCCCTCGGTTTGCGAGCCCAGCCTCTCCTTGAAGCGAAGTTGTCTTGCCTAAGGTGCCGTGGGATTCGGTAATAGAAATGTGGTGGATAAAGTATCTTGGCGACCTTAACCGGGGCAAAAAATATTGAAAAAGGGGGGCTCCAACACGATGACTTCCTAGGGGGTCACCCATCCTAGTACTACTCTTGCCCAAGCACGCTTAACTTCAGAGTTCTGATGGGATCCGATGCATTAGTGTTGGTATGGTCGCACCCATCATGTTGTGGACGCAAATCCTTTATTTGTTGACAGCTCACAATCCCAGCCCAGAGAAATGGCCCATAAAAAAGGCCCAATGCGCTTAACGACGACCCATCCACTTTAACAACGTAGCATCCTCGCAAGATGTGATATCGACGCATTGTAAGGCCCTCTAATGTCACGCTAGTTAGGTTGTCATCCTTTTAATAGCTCACGATGTATGATCTGGGATGGAAAAATAGAGCAAAAGAAGAAAAGTGGCCCGATATTGATGATAACGTTCGATTTTAGCAACCAAAAATAGGCATAGCCAAGCAGGCTTGCTGCCTCCGACGTAGAGCTCTCGGAGAGCTTCCTAACGGTATGTTGTGCGTCACGTACCTCCTTACGGATTAAAAGTTATGGGTACCGGAGTGACGGAGACCTGGTCACAAGCCCCATGCCCTCGATTTACGGGCCCAGCCTCTACGTGAAGCGAAGTTGTCTTGCCCAAGGTGCCGTGGGATTCGTTAATAGAAATGTGGTGGATAAAGTATCTTGGCAGCCCTAATTGGGGCAAAAAAAATTTAAAATGGGGGGTACAACAAGAGGACTTCCCAAGGGGTCACCCATTGTAGTACTACTCTTGCCCAAGCACGCTTAACTTTGGAGTTCTGATGGGTCCAGTGCATTAGTACTGGTATGATCACATCCGTCATGTTGTGGGTACAAATCCTTTATGTTGTGACGGTTCATAGTCCCAGCCCAGAGAGATGGCCCATTCAAAAGACCCAATGTGCCTAACGACAATCCATCAGCTTCGACATCCAAGCATCCTCGTAAGATGTAATATAAACGCATTATAGGACCCTATAATATCCCGCGAGTTAGGTTGTCATCCTTTTAACAGCTAACGACCTACGATCTGAGACGGAAAAACCAAGCAAATGAAGAAATATGGCCCGAAACTGATGAGAACTTTTGATTTTGGGCTCCGAAAATAGGCGCAGCTGGGCAAGCTTGTTGCCCCTGTTGTAGAGCTCTCAGTGTGCTTTCCAACAGTATGCTATGCGTCGCGTAACTCCTTACGGATTAAAAGTTATGGGCACCAGAGCGAGGAGACCTGGTCATAAGCCCCACGCCCTCGGTTTGCGGGCCCAACCTCTACGTGAAGTGAAGTTGTCTTGCCCAAGGTGCCGTGGGATTCAATAATAGAAATGTGGTGGATAAAGTATCTTGGCAACCCTAACAGGGGCAAAAAAAATTGAAAAGCGTGGGTGCAACACAGGGACTTCCCAACGGGTCATCCATCCTAGTACTACTATCGCCCAAGCACGCCTAACTTTAGAGTTCTGATGGGATCCGGTGCATTAGTGCTGGTATGATCGCACTCGTCATGTTGTGGGCACAAATCCTTTATGTGTTGACGGTTCACAGTCCCAGCCTAGAGAGATGGCGCATTCAAACGGCCCAATTGGATTAACGACAACCCATTCGCTTCAACAATGTAGCATCCTCGCAAGATGTGATATTGACTCATTGTAGCGCCCTCTATTGTCCCGCGAGGTAGGTTGTCGTCCTTTTAACAGCTCACAACGTACGATCTGAGGTGGAAAAACATAGCAAAAGAAAAAAAGTGGCCCGAAACTGATGAAAACGTTCGATTTTGGGCTCCAAAAATAGGCGCAGCCGAGCAGGCTTGCTGCCATCGTAGAGCACTCGGAGAGCTTTCCAACAGCATGTTGTACGTCGTGTCACTCCTTACAGATTAAAAGTTATGGGCACCAGAGCGATGAAGACATGGTCACAAACCCCACACCCTTGGTTTGTGGGGCCAGCCTCTACGTGAAGCGAACTTATCTTGCCCAAGGTGCCGTGGGATTCGGTAATAGAAATGTGGTGGATAAACTATCTTGGCAACCCTAACCGGGGGAAAAAATTTGAAAAGAGGGGGTGCAACACGAGGACTTCCCAGGGGGTCACCCATCCTAGTACTACTCTCGCCCAAGCACGCTTAACATCGGAGTTCTGATGGGATCCGGTGCATTAGTGCTGGTATGATCGCACCGGTCATGTTGAGGGCACAATTCCTTTATGTGTTGACGGTTCACAATCCCAGCCTAGACAGATGGCCAATTCAAAAGGCCCAATGGGCTTAACGACATCCCATCTACTTTAACAATGCAGCATCTTCACTAGACGTGACATCGACACGTTGTAGGGCCCTCTAATGTCCCGCGAGTTAGGTTTTCGTCCTTTTAATGGCTCACGACGTATGATAGGGACGGAAAAATAGTGCAAAAGAAGAAAATTGGCACAAAATTGATGAAACCTTTTGATTTTGGGTTCTGAAAATAGGGTTAGCCGAACGAGCATGCTGCCCCCGGCGTAGAGCTCTCGGTCAGCGTTTCAACGGTATGTTGTGCGTCACATAACTCCTTACAGATCAAAAGTTATTGGCATCGGAGCGACGGAAACCTGATCACAAGCCCCACTCCCTCGGTTTATGGGCCTAGCCACTACGTGAAGCGAAGTTGGCTTGCCCAAGGTACAGTGGGATTCGGTAGTAGAAATGTGGTGGATAATGTATCTTGGCAACCCTAACCGGGACAAAAAAAAATTGAAAAGCGGGGGTGCAACACGAGGACTTCCCAGGGGTCACCCATCCTAGTACTACTCTCGCCCAAGCATTCATAAGACGGAAAAACAAAGCAAAAGAATAAAAGTTGCTCCAAACTGATGAAAACTTTTGATTTTGGGCTCCGAAAACAGGCGCAACTAGGCAGGCTTGTTGTCCCCATTGTAGAGCTCTCAGAGTGCTTTCCAACGGTATGCTATGCATCACATAAATCCTTACGTATTAAAAGTTATGGGCTCTAGAGCCACGGAGACCTGGTCACAAGCCTTACGCCCTCGGTTTGCGGGCCCAGCCTCTACGTGAAGTGAAGTTGTCTTGCCTAAGCTACTGTGGGATTCAGAAATAGAAATGTGGTGGATAAAGTATCTTGGCAACCCTAACCGTGGCAAAAAAAATTGAAAATGAGGTGTACAACACGAGGACTTCCCAGGAGGTCACCCATCCTAGTACTACTCTCGCCCAAGCACGTTTAACTTCAGAATTCTGATGGGATTCGGTACATTTGTGCTGGTATGATCGCACACGTCATGTTGTAGGCACAAATCCTTTATGTGTTGACGGTTCACAGTCCCTGCCTAGAGAAATGGCCCATAAAAAAGGCCCAATAGGCTTAACGACAACCCATCAGCTTCAACAGTGCATCATCCTCGCAAGACGTGATATCGACACGTTGTAAGGCCCTCTAATGTCCTTCGAGTTAGGTTGTCGTCCTTTTAACAGCTCACGACGTACGATCCGGGACGGAAAAACGGAGTAAAAGAAGAAAAGTGGCCCAAAACTAATGAAAACGTTCGATTTTGGGCTCTAATAATAGGCACAGACGAATAGGCTTGCTGCCCCCGTAGTAGAGCTCTCGGAGAGCTTTCCAACGGTATATTGTGCGCCTCGTAACTCCTTTCAGATTAAACGTTATAGGCACCAGAGCGACGGAGACTTGGTCACAAGCCCCACGCCCTCTGTTTGCGGGCCCAGCCTCTATGTGGAGTGAAGTTGTCTTGCCCAAGGTGCTGTTGGATTTGGTAATAGAAATGTGGTGGATAATGTATCTTGGTAACCCTAATTGGGGCAAAAAAAATTGAAAAGTGTGGGTGCAACACAGGGACTTCCTAGGGGGTCACCCATCCTAGTACTACTCTCGCCCAAGCACGCTTAACATCAGAGTTCTGATGGGATCCGGTGCATTAGTGATGGTATGATCGCACTCGACATGTTGTGGGGACAAATCCTTTATGTGTTGACAGTTCACAGTCCCAGCCCAGAGAGATGGCCCAACGGGCTTAACGACAACCCATCTGCTTCAACGACGCAGCATCCTCGCAAGATGTGATATCGACGCGTTGTAGGGCCCGCTAATATCCCACGAGTTAGGTTGTCGTCCTTTTAACAGATCACGACGTATGATCCGGGATGGAAAAATAGAGAAAAAGAAGAAAAGTGGCCCAAAACTGATGAAAACATTCGATTTTGAGCTCAAAAATCTGGCACAGCCGAGCAAGTTGGCTACCTCCATCGTAAAGCTCTCAGAGAGCTTTCCAACGGTATGCTGTGCGCCGCGTAACTCCTTACGGATCAAAAGTTATAGGCACTGGAGCGACGGAGACCTGGTCACAAGCCCTACGCCCTCGGTTTTGCAGGCCCAGCCTCTACGTGAAGCGAAGTTGTCTTGCCCAAGGTGCCGTGGGATTCGGTAATAGAAATGTGATAGATAATGTATCTTGGCAACCCTAACCAGGGCAAAAAAAATTGAAAAATGGGGTGCAACACGTGACCCCACTTAACTTTGGAGTTCTGATAGGATCTGGTGCATTAGTGCTAGTATGATCGCACCCGTCATGTTGAGGGCACAAATCCTTTATGTGTTGACGGTTCACAGTCCCAGCCCAGAGAGATGGCCCATTCAAATGGCCCAATGGGCTTAACGACAACCCATCCGCTTTAACAACGCAACATCCTCGTAAGACATGATATGGATAGGTTGTAGGACCCTCTAATATCCCGCGAGTTAGGTTGTCGTCCTTTTAAAAGCTAACGACGTACGATCCGGGATGGAAAAATAGAGCAAATGAAGAAAAGTTTCACGAAACTGATGAAAATGTTCGATTTTGGGCTCCGAAAATAGGCACAGCAGAGCAAGATTGATGCCCACGTCGTAGAACTATTGGAGAGCCTTCCAACGGTATGCTGTGCGTCACGTAACTCCTTACGGATCAAAAGTTATGGGCACTGGAGTGACGGAGACTTGGTCACAAGCCCCACGCCCTCGGTTTATGGGCCCAATCTCTACGTGAAGGGAAGTTGTCTTGCCCAAGGTTCTGTGGGATTCGGTAATAGAAATGTGATGGATAAAGCATCTTGGCAAGGCTAACAGGGGAAAAAAAGTTGAAAATGGGGAGTGCAACACGAGGACTTCCCAGGGTGTCACCTATCCGGGTACTACTCTTGCCCAAGCATGCTTAACTTCAAAGTTTTGATGGGATCCGGTGCATTAGTGCTGGTATGATCGCACATGTCTTGTTGTGGGCACAAATCCTTTATGTGTTGACGGTTCACAGTCCCAACCCAGAGAGATGGCCTATTCGAAAGGTCCAATGGGCTTAACGACAACCCATCCGCCTTAACAACGCAGCATCCTCACAAGACGTGATATCGACGCATTGTAGTGCACTCTAATGTCTCGCGAGTTAGATTGTCGTCCTTTTAACAGCTCACGACGTACAATCCGGGGCGGAAAAACATAGCAAAAGAAGAAAAGTGGCCCAAAAGTGATGAAAACGTTCGATTTTGAACTCCAAAAACTGGCGCAGCTAAGCAAGCTTGCTACCCCTGTCGTAAAGGTCTCGGAGAGCTTTCCAATGGTATGTTGTGTGCCGCGTAACTCCTTACGTATCAAAAGTTATGGTCATCGGAGTGACGGAGACCTAGTCACAAGCCCTACGCCCTCGGTTTGCCGGCCCAGCCTCTACGTGATGCAAAGTTGTCTTGCCCAAGGTGCCGTGGGATTTGGTAATAGAAATGTGGTGGGTAAAGTATCTTGGCAACCCTAACCGGGGCAAAAATAATTGAAAAGGGGGGTGCAACACGAGGACTTCCCTGGGGGTCACCCATCCTAGTACTACTCTCGCCGAAGCACGCTTAACTGTAGAGTTCTGATAGGATCTAGTGCATTAGTGTTGGTATGATAGCATCTGTCATGTTGAGGGCACAAATCCTTTATGTGTTAACGGTTCACAGTCCCAGCCCAGAGAGATGGCCCATTCAAAAGGCCCAATGGGCTTAACGACAACCTATCCGCTTCAACAACGCAGCATCCTCGTAAAACGTGATATCAAGGCATTGTAAGGCCCTATAATATCCCGTGAGTTAGGTTGTAGTCCTTTTAATAGCTCAAGACGTACAATCTGGGATGAAAAAACAGAGCAAAAAAAGAAAAGTGGCCCGAAACTGATAAATACATTTGATTTTGGGCTTCGTAAACAGGCGCAGCCGAGCAGGCTTACTGCCCCTGTTGTAGAGCTCTCTAAGAGCTTTCCAACAGTATACTGTGCGTCGCGTAACTCCTTACGAATTAAAAGTTATGGGCACCGGAGCGACGGTGACCTGGTCACAAGCCCCACGCCCTCGGTTTGCGGCCCAGCCTCTACGTGAAGCGAAGTTGTCTTGCCCAAGGTGCCGTGGGATTCGGTAATAGAAATGTGGTGGATAAAGCATCTTGGCAACCCTAACAGGGGCAAAAAAAATTGAAAAGGGGGGGTGCAACACGACGACTTCCTAGGGGGTCACCCATCCTAGTACTTTTCTCGCCCAAGCACGCTTAACTTCGGAGTTCTTATGGGATCCAGTGCATTAGTGCTGGTATGATTGCACCCGTCATGTTGTGGTTGCAAAGCCATTATGTGTTGACGGTTCACAGTCCCAGCCCCGAGAGATGGCCCATTCAAACGGCCCAATGGGCTTAACGACAACCCATCTGCTTCAACAAATCAGCATCCTCACAAGACATGATATTGACGCGGTGTAGGGCCCTCTAATGGCCCGCGGGTTAGGTTGTCGTCCTTGTAACAGCTCACGGCGTACGATCCGGGACGGAAAAACTATGCAAAAGAAGAAAAGTGGCCCAAAACTGATGAAAACGTTCGATTTTGAACTCCAAAAATTGGCGCAGCCAAGCAAGCTTGCTACCCCTGTCGTAAAGGTCTCGGAGAGCTTTTCAATGGTATGTTGTGCGCCGCGTAACTTCTTACGGATGAAAAGTTGTGGTCATCGAAGCGACAGAGACCTGGTCACAAGCCCTACGCCCTCAGTTTGCCGGCCCAACCTCTACGTGATACAAAGTTGTCTTGCCCAAAGTTGCTCGCACTATCTTGCAACTGATAAAAATGTTTGATTTTGGGCTCCAAAACTAGACGCAACTGAGGAGGCTTGTTGCCCTCGTCGTAGAGCTCCCGGAGATCTTTTCAACGGTATGTTGTGCGTCGCGTCACTCCTTACGGATTAATAGTTATGGGCACTAGAGCGACGGAGACTTGGTCACAAGCACCACAACCTCGGTTTACGGGCCCAGCCTCTACGTGAAGCGAAGTTGTCTTGCCCAAGGTGCCGTGGGATTCGATAATAGAAATGTGGTGGATAAAGTATCTTGGCAACCCTAACCGGGGCAAAAAAAATTGAAAAAGCGGGGTGCAACACGAGGACTTTCCAGGGGGTCAACCATCCTAGCACTACTCTCACCCAAGCACACTTAACTTCGGAGTTCTAATGGGATCCGGAGCATTAGTGCTAGTACGATCACACCCGTCAGGTTGTGAGCACAAATCCTTTATGTGTTGACGTTTCACAGTCCCAGCCCAGAGAGATGGCCCATTCAAAAGGCCCAATGGGCTTAACGACAACCCATCCGTTTCAACAACGCAGCATCCTCACAAGACATTATATAGACGTGTTGTTGGGCCCTCTAATGTCCAGCGAGTTAGGTTTTCGTCCTTTTAACAGCTCACGACATACGATTGAGGACGGAAAAACTGTACAAAAGAAGAAAAGTGGCCCGAAACTGATGAAATTGTTCAATTTTGTGTTCCAAAAATAGGCGTAGCCAAGCAAACATGCTGCCCCCGTCGTAGAGCTCTCGGAGAGCTTTCCAACGGCATGCTGTGCATCGCGTCACTCCATACGGATTAAAAGTTATATGCACAGGAGCGACGGAGACCTGGTCACAAGCCCCACACCCTCGGTTTGCAGGCCCAGCCTCTACGTGAAGCGAAGTTGTCTTGCCCAAGGAGCCGTGGGATTCGGTAATAGTAATGTGGGGGATAAAGTATCTTGGCAACCATAACTGGGGAAAAAAAAATTGAAAATGTGGGGTGCAACACGAGGACTTCCCAGGGGGTCACCCATCCTAGTACTACTTTCGCCCAAGCATGCTTAACTTCGGAGTTCTGATGGGATCAAGTGCATTAGTGTTGGTATGATCTCACCCATCATGTTGTGCGCACAAATCCTTGATGTGTTGACGGTTCACAGTCCCAGTCTAGAGAGATGGCCTATTCAAAAGTCCCAATGGGCTTAACGACAACTTGTCCGCTTCAACAATGCAGCATCCTCGCAGGACGTGATATCGATGAATTCTAGGGCCCTCTAATGTCCCGAGAGTTAGGTTGTTGTCCTTTTAACAACTCAAGACGTACGATTCGGGATGAAAAAACAGAGCAAAAGAAGAAAAGAGGCCCAAAACTGATGAAAACATTTGATTTTGGGCTCCAAAAATAGGAGCAGCAAAGCAAGCTTGCTGCCCCTGTCGTAGAGCTCTCGGAGAGCTGTCCAACGGTATGCTGTGCGTCGTATAACTCCTTACGGATTAAAAGTAGTGGGCACTAGAGCGACGAAGACATGGTCACAAACCCCACGCCCTCGGTTTGCGGGCCCGGCCTCTACGTGAAGCGAAGTTGTCTTGCCCAAGATACCGTGGGATTGGGTAATAGAAATGTGGTGGATAATGTATCTTGGCAACCCTAACCGGGGCAAAAAAAATTGTAAAGCGGCAATGCAACACGAGGACTTCCTAGGGGTCACCCATCCTAGTACTACTCTCGCCCAAGCACGCTTAACTTCGGAGTTCTGATGGGATCCGGTACATTAGTGCTGGTATGATCGCACCCATCATGTTGTGGCCACAAATCCTTTATGTGTTGCCGGTTCACAGTCCCAGCCCAGAGAGATGGCCCATTCAAAAGGCCCAATGGGCTTAACGACAACCCATCCGCTTCAACAACGCAGCATCCTCATAAGACGTGATATCGATGAGTTGTAGGGCCCTATAAAAACCCCCGAGTTAGGTTGTTGTCCTTTTAACAACTCACGACGTATGATCCGGGACGAAAAAATAGAGCAAATAAAAAAAAGTGGCCCAAAATTGATGACAACGTACAATTTTGGGCTCCGAAAATAGGCACAACCGAGCAAGCTAGTTGCCCTCATCGTAGAGGTCTCGGAGAGCCTTCCAACGGTATGTTGTGCGTTGTGTAACTCCTTACGGATTAAAAGTTATGGGCATCGGAGTGACAGAGACCGGGCCACAAGCCCCTCGCCCTCGGGTTGCGGGCCCAGCCTCTACGTGAAGTGAAGTTGTCTTGCCCAAGGTGTCATGGGTTTTGGTAATAGAAATGTGGTGGATAATGTATCTTGGCAACCCGAACCGGGGCAAAAAAAAAAAAGAAAAACGGGGGTGCAACACGAGGACTTCCCAAAGGGTTACCCATCCTAGTACTACTCTCACCCAAGCACGCTTAACTTCGAAGTTCTGATGGGAACTGGTGTATTAGTGCTAGTATGATCACACCCATCATGTTGTGGGCAGAAATCCTTTATGTGTTGACAGTTCACATCCCAGGCCAGAGAGATGACCCATTCAAAAGGCCCAATGGGCTTAACGACAATCCATCCGCTTCAACAACGCAACATCCTGGCAAGACGTGATATCGATGCATTGTAGGGCCCTATAATGTCCCGCGAGTTAGGTTGTGTTCCTTTTAACAGCTCACGACGTACGATCCGGGACGAAAAAACAGATCAAAAGAAGAAAAGTGGCACGAAATTGATGAAAATGTTCAATTTTGGGCTCCAAAAATAGGCGCAGCCGAGCAGACTTGCTGCCCCCGCCGTAGAGCTCTCGGAGAGCTTTCCAACGGTATACTGTACGTCGCGTTACTCGTTACGGATTAAAAGTTGTGGGCACCAGAGCGACGAAGACATGGTCACAAACCCCACACCCTCAGTTTGTGGGCCCAACCTCTAAGTGAAGCGAAGTTGTCTTGCCCAAGGTGCCGTGGGATTCGATAATAGATATGTGGTGGATAATGTATCTTGACAACCCTAACTGGGGCAAAAAAAATTGAAAACCGGCGGTGCAACATGAGGACTTCCCAAGGGTCACCCATCCTAGTACTACTCTCGCCCAAGCACGCTTAACTTCGGAGTTCTGATGGGATCTGGTGCATTAGTGCTAGTATGATCGCACCAGTCTTGTTGAGGGCACAAATCCTTTATGTGCTGACGGTTCACAGTCCCAACCCAGAGAGATGGCCCATTCTAAAGGCCCAATGGGCTTAACGACAACCCATCCGTGTCAACAACGCAACATCCTCGTAAGATGTGATATCGACAAGTTGTAGGGCACCATAAAATCCCACGAGTGAGGTTGTCGTCCTTTTAAGAGCTCACGACGTACGATCCGGGACGAAAAAATAGAGCAAATGAAAAAAAGTGGCTTGAAACTGATGAAAACGTACAATTTTGGGCTCCAAAAATAGGCGCAGCTGAGCAAGCTTGTTGCCCCCGTCGTAGAGCTCTTGGAGAGCTTTCCAACAGTATGCTGTGCGCCTTGTAACTCCTTACCGATTAAAAGTTGTGGTTACCAAAGCGGCGAAGACATGTTCACAAACTCCACGCCCTCGGTTTGTGGGCCCAGCCTCTACATGAAGTGAAGTTGCCTTGCCCAAGGTGCCGTGGGATTCGGTAATAAAAATGTGGTGGATAATGTATCTTGGCAACCCTAACCGGGGCAAAAAAAATTGTAAAGCGGCGGTGCAACACGAGTACTTCCCAGGGGTCACCCATCCTAGTACTACTCTCGCCTAAACACGCTTAACTTCGGAGTTCTGATGGTATCCGATGCATTAGTGCTGGTATGATCGCACCCATCATGTTGTGGCCACAAATCCTTTATGTGTTGCCGGTTCACAGTCCCAGCGCAGAGAGATGGCCCATTCAAAAGGCCCAATGGGCTTAACGACAACCCATTCGCTTCAACAACGCAGCATCCTCGTAAGACGTGATATCGACTAATTGTAGGGCCTATAAAATCCTGCGAGTTAGGTTGTCGTCCTTTTAATAGCTCACGATGTACGATTCGGGATGAAAAAATAGAGCAAATGAAAAAAAGTGGTCCGAAACTGATGAAAACGTATAATTTTGGGCTGCGAAAATAGGCGCAGCCGAGTAACCTTACTGACCCCGCCATAGAGCTCTCGGAGAGTTTTCCAACGGTATGCTGTGCATCGTGTAACTCCTTACGGATTAAAAGTTATGGGCATCGGAGCGACGGAGACCTGACACAAGCCCCACGCCCTCGGGTTGCGGGCCCAGCCTCTACGTGAAGTGAAGTTGTCTTGCCCAAGGTGTCGTGGGATTTGGTAATAGAAATGTGGTGGATAATGTATCTTGGCAACCATAACCGTGGAAAAAAAAAAAAATGGGGGTGCAATACGAGGACTTCCCATGGGGTCACCCATCCTAGTACTACTCTCGCCCAAGCACGCTTAACTTTGGAGTTCTGATGGGAACCGGTGTATTAGTGCTAGTATGATCGCACCCGTCTTGTTGTGGGCACAAATCCTTTATGTGTTGACGGTTCACATCCTAGGCCAGAGAGATGACCCATTCAAAAGGCCCAATGGGCTTAACGACAATCCATCCGCTTCAACAATGCAACATCCTCGTAAGACGTGATATCGATGCATTGTAGGGCCCTATAATGTCCCATGAGTTAGGATGTCATCCTTTTGACAGCTCACGGCATACGATCCAGGACGAAAAAACAGAGCAAAAGAAGAAAAGTAGTACTAAACTGATGAAAACGTTCAATTTTGGGCTCCAAAAATAGGCGCAGCCAAGTAGGCTTGCTGCCCCCATCATAGAGCTCTCGGAGAGCTTTCCAATGGTATGCTATACGTTGCGTCACTCCTTACGGATTAAAAGTTGTGGGCACCAGAGCGACGAAGACATGGTCATAAACCCCACACCCTCGGTTTGCGGGCCCAGCCTCTACGTGAAGCGAAGTTGTCTTGCCCAAGGTGCTGTGGGTTTCGGTAATAGAAATGTGGTCGATAATGTATCTTGGCAACTGTAACCAGGGGAAAAAAAATTGAAAAGCGGCGGTGCAACACGAGGAATTCCCAGGGGTCACCCATCCTAGTACTACTCTCACCCAAGCACGCTTAACTTCGGAGTTCTGATGGGATCCGATGCATTAGTGCTGGTATGATCGTACCCATCATGTTGTGGCCAAAAATCCTTTATGTGTTGCCGGTTCACAGTCCCAGCCCAGAGAGATGGCCTATTCAAAAGGTCCAATGGGCTTAACGACAATCCATCCACTTCAACAATGTAGCATCCTCGTAAGACGTGATATCGATGAGTTGTAGGGCCCTATAAAATCCCGCGAGTTAGGTTGTCGTCCTTTTACCAGCTCACGGCGTACGATCCGGGATGAAAAAACAGAGTAAATGATAAATAGTGGCCCAAAATTAATGAAAACGTACAATTTTGGGCTCCGAAAATAGGCGCAGCTGCGTAAACTTGCTACCCTCATCGTAGAGCTCTCAGAGAGCTTTCCAACGGTATGCTGTGCGTCGTATAACTCCTTACGGATTAAAAGTTATGGGCATCGGAACGACGGAGACCGGGCCCCAACCCCCTCGCCCTAGGGTTGTTGGCCTAGCCTCTGCGTGAAGCGAAGTTGTCTTGCCCAAGGTGCCGTGGGATTTGGTAATAGAAATGTGGTGGATAATGTATCTTGGCAACCCTAACCGGGGCAAAAAAAAATAAAAAACGGGGGTGCAACACGAGGACTTCCCAAGGGGTCACCCATCCTAGTACTACTCTCACCCAAACACGCTTAACTTCGGAGTTCTAATGGGAACTGGTGTATTAGGGCTAGTATGATCACACCCCTCATGTTGTGGGCACAAATCCTTTATGTGTTGACGGTTCACATCCCAGGCCAGAGAGATGACCCATTCAAAAGGCCCAATGGGCTTAACGACAATCCATCCGCTTCAACAACGCAACATCCTTGCAAGACGTGAAATCGATGCATTGTAGGGCCCTCTAATGTCCCGCGATTTAGGTTGTCAACCTTTTAACAGCTCACGACGTACGATCCGGGATAAAAAAACAGAGCAAAAGAAGAAAAGTGGCACAAAACTGATGAAAACGTTCAATTTTGGGCTCCAAAAATAGGCGCAATAGAGCAAGCTGCCCCTGTCGTAGAGCTCTCGGAGAGATTTCCAATGGTATGCTGTACGTTGCGTCACTCCTTAGGGATTAAAAGTTGTGGGCAGCAGAGCGACGAAGACATGGTCACAAACCCCACACCCTCGGTTTGCCGGCCCAGCCTCTACGTGAAGCGAAGTTGTCTTGCCCAAGGTGCTGTGGGATTCGGTAATAGAAATGTGGTCGATAATGTATCTTGGCAACTGTAACCAGGGGAAAAAAAATTGAAAAGCGGTGGTGCAACACGAGGAATTCCCAGGGGTCACCCATCCTAGTACTACTCTCACCCAAGCACGCTTAACTTCGGAGTTCTGATGGGATCCGATGCATTAGTGCTGGTATGATCGCACCCATCATGTTGTGGCCAAAAATCCTTTATGTGTAGCCGGTTCACAGTCCCAGCCCAGAGAGATGGCCTATTCAAAAGGTCCAATGGGCTTAACGACAATCCATCCGCTTCAACAATGTAGCATCCTCGTAAGACGTGATATCGATGAGTTGTAGGGCCCTATAAAATCCCGCGAGTTAGGTTGTCGTCCTTTTACCAGCTCACGACGTACGATCCGGGATGAAAAAACAGAGTAAATGATAAATAGTGGCCCAAAATTAATGAAAACGTACAATTTTGGGCTCCGAAAATAGGCGCAGCCGCGTAAACTTGCTGCCCTCGTCGTAGAGATCTCAGAGAGCTTTCCAACGGTATGCTGTGCGTCGTGTAACTCCTTACGGATTAAAAGTTATGGGCATCGGAACGACGGAGACCGGGCCACAAGCCCCTTGCCCTAGGGTTGTTGGCCTAGCCTCTACGTGAAGCGAAGTTGTCTTGCCCAAGGTGCCGTGGGATTTGGTAATAGAAATGTGGTGGATAATGTATCTTGGCAACCCTAACCGGGGCAAAAAAATATAAAAAACGGGGGTGCAACACGAGGACTTCCCAAGGGGTCACCCATCCTAGTACTACTCTCACCCAAGCACGCTTAACTTCGAAGTTCTAATGGGAACTGGTGTATTAGTGCTAGTATGATCCCACCCCTCATGTTGTGGGAACAAATCCTTTATGTGTTGACGGTTCACATCCCAGGCCAGAGAGATGACCCATTCAAAAGGCCCAATGGGCTTAACGACAATCCATCCGCTTCAACAACACAACATCCTTGGAAGACGTGATATCGATGCATTGTAGGGCCCTCTAATGTCCCGCGATTTAGGTTGTCAACCTTTTAACAGCTCACAACATACGATCCGGGACAAAAAAATAGATCAAAAGAAGAAAAGTGGCACAAAACTGATGAAATCGTTCAATTTTGGGCTCCAAAAATATGTGCAGCCAAGCAAGCTTGCTGCCCCCGTCGTAGAGCTCTCAGAGAGCTTTCCAACGGTATGATGTACGTCGCGTCACTCCTTACAGATTAAAAGTTGTGGGCACCAGAGCGATGAAGACATGGTCACAAACCCCACACCCTCGGTTTGCAGGCCCAGCCTTTACGTGAAGCGAAGTTGTCTTGCACAAGGTGCCGTGGGATTTGGTAATAGAAATGTGGTGGATAAGGTATCTTGGCAATCCTAACTGGGGCAAAAAAAATTGAAAAGCGGTAGTGCAACACGAGGACTTCCCAGGGGTCACCCATCCTAGTACAACTCTCGACCAAGCACGCTTAACTTCGGAGTTCTGATGGGATCCGGTGTATTAATGCTGGTATGATCGCACCAGTCATGTTGAGGGCACAAATCCTTTATGTGTTGGCGGTTCACAGTCCCAGCCTAGAGAGATGGCCCATTCAAAAGGCCCAATGGGCTTACAGACAACCCATCCGTTTCAACAACGCAACATCCTCTTAAGACGTGATATCGACGAGTTGTAGGGCCCTATAAAATCCCACGAGTTAGGTTATCGTCCTTTTAACCACTCAAGACGTACGATCCAGGACGAAAAAACAGAGCAAATGAAAAAAACTGGGTCGAAATTGATGAAAACGTACAATTTTGGGCTCCGAAAATAGGCGCAACCGAGCAAGCTTGCTACCCCCATTGTAGAGCACTCGGAGAGATTTCCAACGGTATGCTGTGCGTCGTGTAACTCTTTACAGATTAAAAGTTGTGGGCACCAAAGCGACAAAGACATGGTCAGAAACCCCATGCCCTCGGTTTGCGGGACCAGCCTCTACGTGAAGCGAAGTTGTCTTGCCTAAGGTGCCGTGGGATTCGGTAATAGAAATGTGCTGGATAATGTATCTTGGCAACCCTAACCAGGGCAAAAAAAATGGTAAAGCGGCGGTACAACACGAGGACATCCCAGGGGTCACCCATCCTAGTATTACTCTCGCCCAAGCACGCTTAACTTCGGAGTTCTTATGGGATCCGGTGCATTAGTGCTGGTATGATCGCACCCATCATGTTCTGGCCACAAATACTTTATGTGTTACCGGTTCATAGTCCCAGCGCAGAGAGATGGCCCATGCAAAAGGCCCAATGGGCTCAACGACATCCCATCCGCTTCAACAACGCAGTATCCTCGTAAGACGTGATATCGATGAGTTGTAGGGCCCTATAAAATCCCGCGAGTTAGGTTGTCATCCTTTTAACAGCTCACGACGTACGATTCGAGATGAAAAAACAGAGCAAATGAAAAAAAGTGGCTCGAAACTGATGAAAACGTATAATTTTGGGCTCCGAAAATAGGCGCAGCCGAGTAAGCTTGCTGCACCCGTCGTAGAGCTCTCGGAGAGCTTTCCAACAGTATGCTGTGCGTCGTGTAACTCCTTACGGATTAGAAGTTATGGGCATCGGAGCGACGGAGACTTGGCCACAAGCCCCACGCCCTCGGGTTGCGGGCCCAGCCTCTATGTGAAGTGAAGTTGTCTTGCCGAAGGTGTCGTGGGATTTGGTAATAAAAATGTGGTGGATAATGTATCTTGGCAACCCTAACCGAGGCAAAAAAAAATGAAAAACGCGGGTACAACACGAGGACTTACCAAGGGGTCTCCCATCCTAGTACTACGCTCGCCCAAGCACGCTTAACTTCGGAGTTCTGATGGGAACCAGTGTATTAGTGCTAGTATGATCGCACCCGTCATGTTGTGGGCACAAATCCTTTATGTGTTGAGAGTTCACATCCCAGGCCAGAGTGATGACCCATTCAAAAGGCCCAAGGGGCTTAACGACAATCCCTCCGCTTCATCAACGCAACATCCTCGCAAGAAGTGATATCGATGCATTGTAGGGCCCTCTAATGTCCCTCGAGTTAGGTTGTCCTCCTTTTAATAGCTCATGACGTACGATCCGGGATGGAGAAACAGAGCAAAAGAAGAAAAGTGGCACAAAAATGATGAAAACGTTTAATTTTGGGCTCAAAAAATAGGCTCAGCTGAACAGGCTTGCTGCCCCCGTTGTAGAGCTCTCGGAGAGCTTTCCAACGGTATGCTATACGACACGTCACTCCTTACGGATTAAAAGTTGTGGGCACAAGAGCGACGAAGACATGGTCACAAACCCCACGCCCTCGGTTTGCAGGCCCAACCTCTACTTGAAGCGAAGTTGTCTTGCCCAAGGTGCCATGGGATTCGGTAATAGAAATGTTGTGGATAATGTATCTTGGCAACCCTAACCAGGGCAAAAAAAATTGAAAAGCGGCGGTGCAACACGAGGACTTCCCAGGGGTCACCCATCCTAGTACTACTCTCGCCCAAGCACTCTTAACTTCGGAGTTCTGATGGGATCCTGTGCATTAGTGCTGGTATGATCGCACCCTATCATGTTGTGGCCACAAATCCTTTTTGTGTTGCCGGTTCACAGTCCCAGCCCAGAGAGATGGCCCATTCAAAAGGCCCAATGGGCTTAACGATAACCCATCCGCTTCAACAACGCAACATCCTCGTAAGACGTGATATCGATGAGTTGTAGGGCCCTATAAAATCCCGCGAGTTTGGTTGTCGTCCTTTTAACAGCTCACGCGATTCGGGACAAAAAAACAGAGCAAATGAAAAAAAGTGGCCTGAAATTGATGAAAACGTACAATTTCAGGCTCCAAAAATAGGCGCAGCCGAGCAAGCTTGCTGCCCTCGTCGTAGAGCTCTCAGAGAGCTTTCCAATGGTATGTTGTGCGTCCTGTAACTCATTACGGATTAAAAGTTATGGGCATCGGAGCGACGGAGACTGGGCCACAAGCCCCACCCTCGGGTTGCGGGCCCATCCTCTACGTGAAGCGAAGTTGTCTTGCCCAAGGTCTCGTGGGATTTGGAAATAGAAATGTGGTGGATAATGTATCTTGGCAACCCTAACCGGGGAAAAAAAATGAAAAACGGGGGTGCAACACGAGGACTTCCCAAGGGGTTACCCATCCTATTACTACTCTCGCCTAAGCACGCTTAACTTCGGAGTTCTGATGGGAACTGGTGTATTAGTGCTAGTACGATCACACCCGTCTTGTTGTGGGCACAAATCCTTTATGTGTTGACGGTTCACATCCCAGGCCAGAGAGATGACCCATTCAAAAGGCCCAATGGGCTTAACGACAATCCATCCCCTTCAACAACGCAATATCCCCACAAGACGTGATATCAATGCGTTGTAGGGACCTCTAATGTCCCGCGAGTTAGGTTGTCGCCCTTTTAACAGCTCACGACGTACGATCCGGGACGCAAAAATAGGGCAAAAGAAGAAAAGTGGCATGAAACTGATGAAAACGTTCAACTTTGGGCTCTAAAAATAGGTGCAGCCGAGCAGGCTTGCTAGCCCTGTCGTAGATCTCTCGGAGAGCTTTCCAACGGTATGCTGTACATCGCATCACTCCTTACGAATAAAAAGTTATGGGCACCAGAGCGACGAAGACATGGCCACAAACCCCACACCCTCGGTTTGTGGGCCCAAACTTTACGTGATGCGAAGTTGTCTTGCCCAGGGTGCCGTGGGATTCGGTAATAGAAATGTGGTGGATAATGTATCTTGGCAACCCCAACCGGGGCAAAAAATTTTGAAAAGCTACAGTGCAATACGAGGACTTCCCAAGGGTCACCCATCCTAGTACTACTCTCGACCAAGCACGCTTAACTTCGGAGTTCTGATGGGATCCAGTGCATTAGTGCTGGTATGATCGCACCCATCATGTTGTGGCCAAAAATCCTTTATGTGTTGCCAGTTCACAGTCCCAGCCCAGTGAGATGGCCCATTCAAAACTCCCAATGGGCTTAACGACAACCCATCGGCTTCAACAACGCAGCATCCTCGCAAGACGTGATATTGACTGGTTGTAGAGCCCTCTAATGTCCCATGAGTTTGGTTGTCGTCCTTTTAACAATTCACGACGTATGATTCGGGATGGAAAAACATATCAAAATAAGAAAAGTGGCCCGAAACTTGTGAAAAAGTTCGATTTTGAGCTCCAAAAAGTAGCGCTGCAGAGAAAGCTTGCTGCCCCCGTCGTGGAGCTCTCAGAGAGCTTTCCAACGGTTTGTTGTGCGCAGCATAACTCCTTATGGATCAAAAGTTATGGGCACCGGGGCAACGGAGACCTATTCACAAGCCCTACACCCTCGGTTTGCGGGCCCAGCCTCTACGTGAAGCGAAGTTGTCTTGCCCAAAGTGTCGTGGGATTCGGTAATAGAAATATGGTGGATAAGGTATCTTGGCAACCCTAACCGGGGCAAAAAAAATTGAAAACGGGGTTGCAACACGAGGATTTCCCAACGGGTCACCCATCCTAGTACTACTCTCACCTAAGCACACTTAACTTCGGAGTTCTGATGGGAACCAGTGTATCAGTGCTAGTATGATGGCACCCGTCATGTTGTGGGCACAAATCCTTTATGTGTTGACGGTTCACATCCCAGCCCAGGGAGATGACCCATTCAAAAGGCCCAATGGGCTTAACGACAATCCATCTTCTTCAACAACGCAACATCCTCGCAAGATGTGATATCGATTCGTTGTTGCACCCTCTAATGTCCCACGAGTTAGGTTGTCGTCCTTTTAACAGCTCACGACGTACGATCCGGGATGGACAAACAGAGCAAAAGAAGAAAAGTGGCACAAAACTGATGAAAACGTTCAATTTTGGGCTCTAAAAATAGACGCAGCAGAGCAAGCTGCCCCTGTCGTAGAGCTCTCGGAGAGATTTCCAACGGTATGCTGTACGTTGCGTCACTCCTTAGGGATTAAAAGTTGTGGGCACAAAAGCGACGAAGACATGGTCACAAACCACACACCCTCGGTTTGCCGGCCCAGCCTCTACGTGAAGCGAAGTTGTCTTGCCCAAGGTGCCATGGGATTCGGTAATAGAAATGTGATGGATAATGTATCTTGGCAACCCTAACTGGGGCAAAAAAAATTGAAAAGCGGCGGTGCAACACGAGGACTTCCCAGGGGTCACCCATCCTAGTACTACTCTCGCCCAAGCACGCTTAACTTCGTAGTTCTGATGGGATCCGGTGCATTAGTGCTGGTATGATCGCACCCAGCATGTTGTGGCCACAAATTCTTTATGTCTTGCCGGTTCACAGTCCCAGCCCAAATAGATGGCCCATTCAAAAGGCCCAATGGGCTTAACGACAACCCATCCGCTTCAACAATGCAGCATCCTCGCAGGACGTGATATCGACAAGTTGTAGAGCCCTCTAATGTCCCGTGAGTTTGGTTGTCATCCTTTTAACAGCTCACGACGTATGATCCTGGATGGAAAAACATAGCAAAAGAAGAAAAGTGGCCCGAAACTTGTGAAAACGTTCGATTTTGAGCTCCAAAAAGTAGCGCAGCTGTGAGGCCCGACCTCGATTTACGTGTGATACCTCATTTCATGTGTCATAACCTAGATTTGAATGCCTTGACCTAGGTTTAAGAATTGTGTTCATTTTATGTGCCATGCATTGAATTACGTGCATTCATTTAGGGTTGCGTGCATTTACTTGAAAAATGTGCGTTCATCTCGTAGTTCATGTCCTACCTCGTAGTGCGTGCCCTAAACCTAGGAAAGCGTGCCTTCACGCTAATCAAGAAAGCATCTTACACGGAGCACTAGACTATTAAACAATCCTACAAAATCCACTATCAATATTATAATCCTAATTCAACTCACTAGAAGACAAAATAACACAAAAAGCTAGACATTCTTTATTCCTTATTCTTTATTCTTTTTGCACTTTCAATATACAATTAAATAACATCCAAAACATGACAAAAATTCAGATTTGGCACATGCTTTGGCCGACCACTAGGAGTTGTTTGCATGCATGTCTAATTCAAAATGAATCTAGACAAGTTATGACACAAAAACACTTATCAATGCAAAAAAAAAAATGATCAAAACCACCTCAAAATTCTCTCTTGCTCGACCAACTCTTCCATGCCCATGCTAGCATTTTTAAATTCCATCTTGAAGACACAAAAATCAGGTTTTAATAGCCCAAGGCTGACCACTTGCTTTGATGAATGCAAAAGGCTTTATTCTTGTCATATTTTTGTCATTTCTTCATTTCTTCCTCAACTTTCTTTCTCTCCCTCTCATTTTCTCTCTCATTCTCGGCCTTGCCTGAGTTCTCTACCTCCATAGCTTATCTTCTTCACACCATAGCTAAACAAAGCAAGCCACAAGCAAAGGACCTCAACCGAGCTAGCTAGGAAGTGAAAATCACACATGCATGTACATTGAAGACTTCTATTTGGCCTAGGTAAGCTTCTTGGCATCCATTTCTTTTCTTCAAGTCCTAACTACATGCATATACTAAGAGCTTGCTCACTAAGCTAGGAAAAATAGAGAAAAGCTAGTTGGGATTTCGGCTAGGCAAAGGAGAGGAAGAAAATTGTGCTTCAACAAGCTTTTGTGCATCTTTGTGGTTGATTGCTAAGGTGAGGGCTAAAACCTTTTGAAAACTCTTCAAAAATCCACATGCATGCTCATAAATGTGTGTATTTGCTTCTGTACTTGAGTTATATGGTCGTTCATAAGCTCAAACAACCATGCATGGCAAGATCTTGGCTTGAAAGTGATGCTAGGTGAAGTCGAATTGTTGACAACTCTCTGACCAGTCTGTTTCGAGGTAAGTTTATCTAGGAAAATGATGTTGAAAATGCATGACAATTGGTAGGTGGGTAGTTTGGACAGTTCTGAACATTTTTCCAAGAAATAGGACGAAACTAATTTTGATTCGAAGGTCCTCAAAATAGCAAATCTTTAAAATGTGTCCAAATTTGGAAATCTGGAAAAAATGAAGCAGGTTTTGACAGATGCACTGACTTTGTGGAACGAACCATATTTGACTTAGTAAATTTTGTCAAAAATGCATGAAATTTGGTGTGCTGCTAGATTTTTCTGTTCTGGACAATTTTTTCAGAAATGGACTAAGGCTAAAACTGACCCTAAGGACCTCAAAAACGTCAATTTCTGAAAAGTGTGCAAATCTGGAGAGTTTTGTGCTATCTCACTGTTTCGGATATAACTAATGATTTCGAACTCCAATTGATGCAAGGTTTGTTTCTGATTTTAGTTAAATTCTTAAGCTTTAATTTGAAATCTTATTCACTGGATTTGGAGATTGTTTGGATATCCTATTGATTGTGAGAAAACAGCCTATTGCAGTAAAGGCTTCATTTAGTTATATGCTTGGAAAATTGTTGTAACCTCTCTTGTGGTACTAATTGCTAGGAATTGTGGTGTTGGGATGTTGTGTGGACTGTTTTGAGTACTTGAGGATGTCTGAATTGAATGATGCATGACTTGAGAATGATCTTGAGTTGACTTAGGGTTTAATCACACGGTTAAGCATGAAACGGAAACCCTAATGACTAGGTAGTCTTGCTAAGTATTGATCATTTGGATATTGTGTGGAAATTATATTCTTAGTGGGCTTCCCGTAAATGTCTTATAACTTCAAATGTGATTTTGGCCATTGCATGTTGATAAATAAGCTTTTCTTGCACCCAAACCCATGTTGATGTCATTGCATGTTGAATAATCTTATCACTTGATCACGTGGGCTTCGTAATGAGTTATATGGCCTGTTTTACATGTGTTACATGGCTGTCCGTTTAATTTTCATATAACTTTATATGCCTTTCAAGTGAAATATCCTGTCTTATCGTGCCCTACTTTTTTACCTGTCAATGTGCAATCTTATGACCGTCCGGAGGCAACCTACTTTGTTGTCCTCCTCCTGTGATATATTACCTATCATGAATGTGCATTGCATACAAGGTTGTAACCTTTCCTGTCGGCATAGTAGCGATCACGCATACCGGGCGGCATTGGGCTTGTCGGTGCACCCGTGACTACCATGTTCCCATTCCCTCTCTCGCTTAAGGGCTAGACTTCCTCAGAGAGTTGGGTCGTAGGATTTCGGGGTACATCCGGAGTACACCCACCTGGCGTGTTTGGGGGATGATTTGAAGTCGGCCGCAACAACTGATTCTGGAACTGATCTGAGAGCAAAAGCTCACTGTATCCTTTTTACTATGTGTATAAGTACTCTCGCTTAGTTCCTAGAGAACCTCGGGGAGGAAAGACTGGTATTTCTGTTCCTGTATTTGTATTATTGTTATATTCATGTTTGCAAAAGGATTTCATAAGTTGAACTGGAAAATGAGTTTCAAAACCTATTTCTCGTTCCCCCTCGCTGAGTTCATAAGGACTCACCCTTTTTTTATCATCTTAGGTGAAGAAGACCCAGAACAGGTACCCGAGGACGGTGTGCCTAACGATGAGCCCTTGCAGTGATTGCCTGTCATTGTTTGCTTTGCTTGAATGTGGCTACTTGTGAACTTTATGTTACTTGAAGACTATTTCCTTTATGTTGCTCAATGTTGTGATGTAAAAGACCCCCATTGTAATTTGGGGTCTAATTTTGGTTTGTACTGATATTAAGTAGACTGATGCTAGACATTACTATGATCGTTTTTGCTTTTATTACTGCTAGTATTTATCATAGGTTATGACGCATTAGTTAAGGACTAAGTAAATGAACTTATCCAATCTTGAACAGGTACTCGCTATTAAGCTAAGATCAACAGGTATATTTTGTAACGAGGACAAACAAACAAACGAGACATAGTATCATGCTAGGTTATAAATCAAACGAGACATCAAGATAACCAATAGGCATTTCAATTGACGATAAATATCAATCTTAGTTGGAAATGAACTTGAGATAGTAAATTTTGAGGCCTATAGAGAATTAGGTTAAACCAAAGAGCCCAGTTACAGTCGTTATACTGCCGGTTTTCCGAAAAAACTTTGGAGTTTAGACTAAATCATTAGGTGTTAAATCTTCATAAACAGCTAAGCACGTGATATTACTTGAATGTTTAATTCACACCCTAGTCTAACCTTATAGGCCAGATTGGGGAGTGACACCTTAGAAACAGAATGGTATCAGAGCTTAGATTGCTTCAGCCAGGTTTAACTCTCAAACCGTGGGTAGAGCCCTAAGATAATTAGGATGACTTTTTTATGTGCTATTGTGTGATAATGTTAAATGTGTCTTCTATGTTCTATGTGCTTATGTGATTAACATGCCTTAAATGTTTCTATAATTGTACCTATATTATGTTGCATATCTTATGCATTAAATTCTTAATTATCATATTTCAATAAATTGTGCCTATAGATGGCTGGCCCTAGTACCCGTACTACTAATAGGAGCGGTGAACCCCAAGAGACCGGAGATGCCTATCAGACTAATCCCGGTAGAGCTATGTTTAATATGATGGAAAATGCCATGGATCATGTATCACATGTGATGGAGCGTCAGGATGCACGTGAAGTCAACAACAACAACAGGAATGATGGCAACCATGGGAGACATAGCAGAATGAGGGAGTTCCTTGACTCTCGCTCGTCTAAATTTTATGGGGAAAATAATGATGAGAAAGCAGAGGCTTGACTGTCTGAGATCGAGAAGATTTTCAGGCCTCTTGATTATACTGATGAAGAGAATGTGGAGTTTGCTGTATTTCTGTTGCACGGGGATACTGAACATTGGTGGCACACTGTGGAGGCACTGTGGGAAACTAATTAGACACCTTGCTTGTGGGGTAATTTCGTTAAGGCGTTCAAGGAGAAATATGTACCTGCAGTTTCCAGCCAGAGGCAGATCGAGGAGTTCATGCACTTGACCCAGGGTAATATGACGGTGGCCCAGCACGAGGCTGGTGTTGACCGACTATCCCGTTATGCTCAATATATGGTTTGTACCCCGGAGGTGAAAATGTCGAAATTTACTACGGGATTGAGGCCAGAGATTTAGGACCAGTTGGATTCTCATGACTTCGATACCTATTCTGCTCTATTTGCTACTCCCTCTCGAGTTCAGAAGAGGAAACCCCATGGAGCCGGTTCGAGTCAGCCGAACAAGAAACCATACCAGCCTCCAGGTCAGCAGAGAAAATTCCAAAGTCAGGGTCGTAACCAGGGCCAGAGCCAGATCAGACCAGTGAATAACCGTGGCCCGACGAAAGCGCCATCAGCCTCTTCTACCCGCGGATCCACAGGTAGTTCACCTACTACTCAGTCCGTCAACTGTTCTTATTGTGACAGGAAGGGGCATACCGAGGCCCAGTGCTAGAAGAAGTCAGGATGATGTATGAGATGTGGCAGTGATCAACATCAGATCAAGGATTGCCCTAAACGACAGACAGGGCAGAATCAAGGTAAACCAGCCGGTAGAGGCAAGACTCTAGTTCCTAGAGTTCAGGCTCGAGCCTATACTATTGAGTGCGAGGAGATTCCAGATGAGACCGCTGTTGTTGAAGGTACATTCTTCATACTGAACCAACCTGTTTAAGGTGTTAATTGATCCAGGTGCTACTCATTCATTTATTACTCCTTTATGTGTGGAACATGTGAAACTGAAAGTTGTATGTTTGCCATATGAAGTAGAAGTTGGTACTCCAATAGGTTCTAAACTTGTAACTAACTCAGCTTGTAAAGCATGTAAAATCCAAATTAAGGATAGGGAATTCTCAGCCAATCTTATTGTATTACCTTTTCGAGATTATGAAGTCATTTTAGGGATGGACTGGCTGGCAAAACATCATTTCCAGCTAGATTGCCGGGCGAAGATTATAACGTTCCGGGTACCTGATCAACCAATACTGGAAGTTTTGGGTCGAAGAGATTTCACCGGGAGTTCCATCATTTCATCTACGAAAGCAGTGAAGTCCTTGAGAAAAGGTTGCAGCGGATACTTGGCTTACCTTATCAACAAGCCGTCGGATAAAGCTAAGTTGGAAGAGATGCCTGTGATCAAAGACTATGCAGATGTGTTTCCAGAAGAATTACCAGATTTATCCCCAAATCGGGAAATCGAGTTTGTTATAGAATTGCTGCCTGGCACCCAGCCGATATCTAAAGCTCTCTATCGTATGGCACCGACCGAGCTACAAGAATTGAAGGACCAGTTGCAAGGATTGTTGAACCGAGTTCTTCACCGTGGGGTGTACCAGTTCTATTTGCAAAGAAGAAAGATGGAACGTTGAGGCTATGCATCGATTACCGAGGATTGAACCAAGTGACTGTCAAGAGTAAATACCCACTTCCACTGATCGACGAGTTATTTGATCAACTGCAAGGAGCCAAAGTGTATTCGAAACTCGACTTGAGGCAAGGGTATTATCAGTTGCGGATCAAAAAGGAATACGTGCCTAAAACGGCTTTCAGGACGAGATATGGGCATTATGAATATGTGGTGATGCCTTTGGGACTAACTAATGCCCCTGTAGCTTTTATGGATTTGATGCACCGGGTGTTTCAACCCTACTTGGACCAATTTGTGGTGATCTTCATTGATGATATTTTGGTATACTCGAAATCCGAGGCGGAGCATGAACAACATCTGCGGTTGATACTGTAGAAACTTCGAGAGCATCGATTGTATGCAAAGTTTAGCAAGTGTGAATTTTGGTTGCAGCAGATTGCATTTTTGGGGCATATCATATCCTAAGAGGGAATAGCAGTGGATCCAGCAAATATAGATGCAGTGATGTCTTGGAAGAAGTCGGAGAATATTACAGAGGTTCGGAGTTTCCTTGGTCTAGCCAACTATTATCGGAGATTCGTGAAGGATTTCTCTAAGATTGCAGGACCATTTACAAAGCTCACTCAAAAGGAAACAAAGTTCGTGTAGGATGATAAGTATGAGAACAGCTTCCAAGAGTTGAAGAAAAGATTGATTACCGCACCAGTTCTTGGATTGCCTGAAGGGAGTCAAGGTTTTGTAATCTATATCGATGCTTCGAAGGAAGGTTTAGGTTGTGTGTTGATGCAAAATGGAAGAGTGATTGCATATGCTTCTAGGAAACCAAAGCCGTATGAAGTGAATTACCCGACGCATGATTTGGAGTTAGCGGCTATTGTGTTTGCACTTAAGAAATGGAGGCATCACCTGGGGGGTAACAAGTTTGAAGTATTTACTGATCATAAGAGCTTGAAATACTTGTTCTCTCAAAAGGAGTTGAATATGAGGCAAAGGCGGTGGATGGAGCTTTTGGATGATTATAACTGCATAATTAATTATATGCCCGGTAAAGCGAATGTAGTTGCAGATGCCTTAAGCAGAAAAGCAAGCATGGCAAAACTGGAAGTCAAGGTACAAGAGTTGTTGCAGGAAGCATTTTTGTGGAAACCACAATTGACTCGGAAAGGGTTACTCTTTGCCACTACTCAAGTCCAATCGACCTTGTTGCCTGAGTTACGGGAGGCTCAATAGAAGGACCAACAGTTTCAGAAGATTAAAGAAAGCAACGCAGATTTCAAGCTTCATGATGATGGTATTTGGAGGTTTAGGAACCGGATTTGTGTTCCCAATGAGCTAGAGCTGAAAAAGAAGATTCTTGAGGAAGCCCATAATTCAAGATATACTATTCACCCCGGCGGAACAAAAGATGTACCGGGATTTGAAGTAATACTATTGGTGGAATAACATGAAAAGAGAAATTGCGAAGTTTGTAACACGGTGTTTGACTTGCTAGAGAGTCAAAGCGGAACATCAATGACCCGCAGGTTTACTTCAGCCGTTAGAGATTCCTCAATGGAAATGGGAACATATAACTATGGATTTTGTTATGGACCTGCCTAGATCGCAAAAGGGTCATGACACCGTTTGGGTCATAGTGGATAGATTGACTAAGTCGGCACACTTTTTACCGATGAACAAGGAAGATAGTCCCGAGAAATTGAGAGATATGTATGTAGCAGAGATTGTAAGATTGTACGGGATGCCCGTGAGTATTGTATCGAATAAGGATCCTCGTTTTACTTCCCGATTTTGGAAGAGATTGCAAGAAGCCTTGGGAACGAAGTTGAGTTTTAGCACGGCTTATCACCCTCAAACGGACAGTCAATCGGAGAGAACTATTAAGATTCTAGAGGATATGCTGAGGGTGTGTGTTTTGGACTTCGGGAAAGGTTGGGAGAAATATCTATCTCTAGCGGAGTTCGCCTACAACAATAGTTATCAGGCCACTATCGGGATGGCCCCATTTGAGGCGCTGTATGGACGTAAGTGTCGATCTCCAATTTACTGGGATGAAGTAGGTGAGATGAAGACTTTTGACCCGACCCTTTTACCTGAGCTGATGAAGACTGTTGATAATATCCACCAAATTCGGAAACGGATGCTTACTGCCCAGAGCAGGCAGAAGAGTTATGCAGACCAACGGAGACGGAGTCTCGAGTTTGAGGTTGGCGACAAGGTGTTCTTGAAGATATCACCCCGGAGGGGACTAATTAAACATGGCAAGGGAGGAAAGTTGAGCCCGAGATTTGTAGGACCATTTGAGATAGTTGAGAAGGTTGGCAAATTGGCGTATCGCCTAGTACTACCCCAGAACCTCTCCAATATTCACGATGTCTTTCATGTTTCGATGCTACAGAAGTATCATCCTAATCCGTCGCATATCTTGGAGCCAGAGCCGTTGTAGCTTCGAGAGAATTTGTCTTACGAGGAGAAGCCCATTCGGATCCTAGACCAGCAGGATCGGGAGTTGCGCAACAGAATTATACCAATGGCAAAAGTGTTGTGGGATCATCATGGAGTTGAAGAAGGAACGTGGGAAAGGTGAGACCAGATGGAGCAGCAATATCCAGCTTTATTTCAAGGTAATATTGAATTTCGGGACGAAATTCTTTTAAGGAGGGGAGGATGTAAGGCCCGACCTTGATTTGCGTGCGATACCTCGTTTCGTGTGTCCTAACCTAGATTTGCGTGCCTTGACCTAGGTTTAAGAATTGTGTTCATTTTATGTGCCATGCATTGAATTACGTGCATTCATTTAGGGTTGCGTGCATTTACTTAAAAAATGTGCGTTCGTCTCGTAGTTCGTGTCCTACCTCGTAGTGCGTGCCATAGACCTAGGAAAGCGTGCTTTCACGCTAATTAAGAAAGCATCTTATACGGAGCACTAGACTATTAAACAATCCTACAAATCCACTATCAATATTATAATCCTAATTCAACTCACTAGAAGACAAAATAACACAAAAAGCTAGACATTCTTTATTCTTTATTCTTTATTCTTTTTGCACTTTCAATATACAATTAAATAACATCCAAAACATGACAAAAATTCAGATTTGGCACATGCTTTGGCCGACCACTAGGAGTTGTTTGCATGCATGTTTAATTCAAAATGAATCTAGACAAGTTATGACACAAAAACACTTATCAATGCAAAAAAAAAAAAATGATCAAAACCACCTCAAAATTCTTTCTTGCTCGACCAACTTTTCCATGCCCATGCTAGCATTTTTAAATTCCATCTTGAAGACACAAAAATCAGGTTTTAATAGCCCAAGGCTGACCACTTGCTTTGATGAATGCAAAAGGCTTTATTCTTGTCATATTTTTGTCATTTCTTCATTTCTTCCTCAACTTTCTTTCTCTCCCTCTCATTTTCTCTCTCATTCTCGGCCTTGCCTGAGTTCTCTACCTCCATAGCTTATCTTCTTCACACCATAGCTAAACAAAGCAAGCCACAAGCAAAGGACCTCAACCGAGCTAGCTAGGAAGTGAAAATCACACATGCATGTACATTGAAGACTTCTATTTGGCCTAGTTAAGCTTCTTGGCATCCATTTCTTTTCTTCAAGTCCTAACTACATGCATGTACTAAGAGCTTGCTCACTAAGCTAGGAAAAATAGAGGAAAGCTAGTTGGGATTTCGGCTAGGCAAAGGAGAGGAAGAAAATTGTGCTTCAACAAGCTTTTGTGCATCTTTGTGGTTGATTGCTAAGGTGAGGGCTAAAACCTTTTGAAAACTCTTCAAAAATCCACATGAATGCTCATAAATGTGTGTATTTGCTTCTGTACTTGAGTTATATGGTCGTTCATAAGCTCAAACAACCATGCATGGCAAGATCTTGGCTTGAAAGTGATGCTAGGTGAAGTCGAATTGTTGACAGCTCTCTGACCAGTCTGTTTTGAGGTAAGTTTAGCTAGGAAAATGATGTTGAAAATGCATGAAAATTGGTATGTGAGTAGTTTGGACAGTTTTGAACATTTTTCTCAGAAATAGGCCGAAACAAATTTTGACTCTAAGGTCCTCAAAATAGCAAATCTTTAAAATGTGTCCAAATCTGGAAATCTTGAAAAAATGAAGCAGGTTTTGACAGATGCACTGACTTTGTGGAACGAACCATATTTTACTTAGTAAATGCTGTCCAAAATGCATGAAATTTGGTGTGCTGCTATATTTTTCAGTTCTGGACAATTTTGTCAGAAATGGACTAAGGCTAAAACTGACACTAAGGACCTCAAAAACGTCAATTTCTGAAAAGTGTGCAAATCTGGAGAGTTTTGTACTATCTCACTGTTTCGACTATAACTAATGATTTCGAACTCCAATTGATGCAAGGTTTTTTCTGATTTTAGTTAACTTCTTAAGATTTAATTTGACATCTTATTCATTGGATTTGGAGATTGTTTGAGTATCCTATTGATTGTGAGAAAACAGCCTATTGCAGTAAAGGCTTCATTTAGTTATATGCTTGGAAAATTGTTGTAACCTCTCTTGTGGTACTAATTTCTAGGAATTGTGGTGTTGGGATGTTGTGTGGACTGTTTTGAGCACTTGAGGATGCTTGAATTGAATGATGCATGACTTCAGAATGATCTTGAGTTGACTTAGGGTTTAATCACACGGTTAAGCATGGAACGGAAACCCTAATGACTAGGTAGACTTACTAAGTGTTGATCATTTGGATATTGCGTGGAAATTATATGCTTAGTGGGCTGCCCGTAAATGTCTTATAAGTTCAAACTTTATTTTGACCATTGCATGTTGATAAATAAGCTTTTCTTGCACCCGAACCCATGTTGATGTCATTGCATGTTGAATAATCTTATCACTTGATCACGTGGGCTTCGTAATGAGTTATATGGCATGTTTTACATGCGTTACATGGCTGCCCGTTTAATTTTCATATAACTCTATATGCCTTTCAAGTGAAATTTCTTGTCTTATCGTGCCCTGCTTGTTTGCCTGTCAATGTGCAATCTTATGACCGTCCGGAGGCAACCTACTTTGTTGTCCTCCTCCTGTGATATATTACCTATCATGAATGTGCATTGCATACAAGGTTGCAACCTTTCCTGCCGGCATGGTAGCGATCATGCACACCGGGCGACATCGGGCTTGCAGGTGTACCTGTGACTACCATGGTCCCATTCCCTCTCTCGCTTGAGGGCTAGACTTCCTCGGAGAGTTGGGTCATAGGATTTCCGGGTACATCCGGAGTACACCCACCTGGTGTGTTTGGGGGATGATTTGAAGTCGGCCGCAACAACTGATTTTTGAACTGATCTGAGAGCAAAAGCTCACTGTATCCTTTTTACTATGTGTATAAGAACTCTCGCTTGGTTCCTAGAGAACCTCGGAGATGAAAGACTAGTATTTATGTTCCTGTATTTGTATTATTGTTATATTCATGTTTGCAAAAGGATTTCATAAGTTGAACCTGAAAATGAGTTTCAAAACCTATTTCTCGTTCCCCCTCGCTGAGTTCATAAGGACTCACCCTTTTTTATCATCTCAGGTGAAGAATACCCAGAACAGGTACCCGAGGATGGTGTGCCTAACGATGAGCCCTTGGAGTGATTTCTTGTCATTGTTTGCTTTGCTTGAATGTGGCTACTGGTGAACTTTATGGTACTTGAAGACTATTTCCTTTATGTGGCTCAATATTGTCATGTAATAGAGCACCATTGTAATTTGTGGTCTAATTTTGGTTTGTACTGATATGAGTAGACTGATGCTAGACATTACTATGATCATTTTTTCTTTTATTACCGCTAGTATTTATCATAGGTTATGACGCATTAGTTAAGGACTAAGTAAATGAACTTATCCAATCTTGAACAGGTACTCGCTATTAAGCTAAGATCAACAGGTATATTTTGTAATGAGGACAAACAAACAAACGAGACATAGTATCATGCTAGGTTATAAATCAAACGAGACATCAAGATAACCAATAGGCATTTCAATTGACGATAAATAGCAATCTTAGTTGGAAATGAACTTGAGATAGTAAATTTTGAGAACCAAAGAGGCCAGTTACAGCCGTTATACTGTCGGTTTTCCGGAAAAACTTTGGAGTTTAGACTAAATCATTAGGTGTTAAATCTTCATAAACAGCTAAGCACGTGATATTAGTTGAATGTTTAATTCACACCCTAGTCTAACCTTATAGGCCGGGTTGGGGCGTGACAGCAGCAGAGGAAGCTTGCTGCCCCCGTCGTAGAGCTCTCGGAGAGCTTTCCAATGGTATGTTATGCGCCGCATAACTCCTTACGGATCAAAAGTTATGGGCACTGGGGCGACAGAGACCTGGTCACAAGCCCTACGCCCTCAGTTTGCGGGCCTAGCCTCTACGTGAAGCGAAGTTGTCTTGCCCAAGGTGCCGTGGGATTCGGTAATAGAAATGTAGTGGATAAGGTATCTTGGCAACCCTAACCGGGGCAAAAAAAATTGAAAACGGGGGTGCAACACGAGGACTTCCTATGGGGTCACGTATCCTAGTACTACTCTCGCCCAATCATGCTTAACTTCGGAGTTCTGATGGGATCTGGTGCATTAGTGCTAGTTTGATCGCACCCGTGATGTTGAGGGCACAAATCCTTTCTGTGTTGATGGTTCACAGTCCCAGCCCAGAGAGATGGCTCATTCAAAAGGCCCAATGGGCTTAACGACAACCCATCCGCTTCAACAATGCAACATCCTCGCCAGACGTGATATTGATGCGTTGTTGCGCCCTCTAATGTCCCGCGAGTTAGGTTGTCATCCTTTTAACAGCTCACGACGTACGATCCGGGACGAAAAAACAGAGCAAAAGAAGAAAAGTGGCACGAAACTGATGAAAATGTTCAATTTTGTGCTCTAAAAATAGGCGCAGCTAAGAAGGCTTGCTGCCCCCGTCGTAGAGCTCTCGGAGAGCTTTCCAACGGTATGTTGTACGTCACGTCACTCCTTACGGATAAAAAGTTATGGGCACCAGAGCGACGAAGACATGGTCACAAACCTCACGCCCTCGGTTTGCGGGCCCAATGTCACGCCCCAACCCGACCTATGAAGGTTAGACTAGGGTGTGATCTAAACATTCAAGTCGTGTCACGTACCTAATCGTTCAAGAGGGTTTAACACTTAACGTTTTAGCCTAAACTCCACAAATTCTCCAGAAAATCGGCAGTATAACAGCTGTAATTGGGCTATTTAGTTTGACCTAATTCTCTAAACGCCTCAAAATTTCCAATCTCAATTTCATTTCTAACTAAGATTACTATTTATAACCAATCGAAACGCCTACCTGTTATCTCGAAGTCCCATTTGATTAATAACCTAGCATGATACTATGTCTCGTTTGTTTGTTAATCCTCGTTACAAAAGTACATGTTGATCTTAGCTTATCAATGAGTACCTGCTTAAAATTGGATAGATTCATTTTACTTAATCTTTACCTGATACTTCATAATCCTATGATAGGTACTTAGCCAATAACGATAGCAAAATGACCATAGTAGTGTCTATCTAGTTAGGATCAGTACAAGCCAAAATTAGACACAAATTACAACGGGGTCATTTACATCAATAAAATGAACGGTTTGCAATCAAACACAACATCCATATAGCAACCATTTTCAGGCAAAGCACAAAAGCACGTAGTCACTCCAAGGAATCATCAATGAGCACATTTACTTCGGGTACTTGTTCCAAATCTGCTGCACCTGTGACAAAAAAGAGGGTGAGTCCTTATGAACTCAGCAAGGGGGAACGAGAGATAACGTTCTGAAATCCTTTTCCGGTTAAACTTATGAAAAACCCATTTTGCAAGCCTGACATTTATCACAAGTAAGTACATAATGTAATATAAAAGTAAACGAACACAATTACCCGTCTTTCCTCCCCGAGGTCCTCTAGGAACCAAGGGAGAGTACTTATACATATAGTGAAAAGGATACGATGAGCTTTTGCTCTCAGTTCATTTCCAGTATCAATTGTTGCGGCCGGCTTCAAATCATCCCCTTATCACGCCAAATGGGTGTACTCTGGATGTACCCCGAAATCCTACGACCCAACTCTACGAGGAAGTCTAGCCCCCAAGCGAGAGAGGAAATTGGGCAATGGTAGTCACGGTTGCACCGGCAAGCCCGATGCCGCCCGGTGTGCGTGAATGCTACCACGCCAGATGAAAGGCTGCACCGTTGTATGCAATGCACATTTATGATATTTAATATAACACATTAGGAGGAGAACAAAGTAGGTTGCCTCCGAGCAGTCATAAGATTGCACATTGACAAGTAAACACGCGAGGCATGATATGACAAGTAATTTCACTTGAAAAGCACATGGAGTTATATGAATATTAAACGGGCAGCCATGCAACGCAAGTAAATCAAGTCATATAACTCATTTCCAAGTTCACGTAATCAAATAACAAGATTATTCAACATGCAACGACATCTACGTGAGACCGGGTGCAAGAAAGGCCTACTTGTCAACATGTAATCATCAAAATCACATTTAGGGCTACAAGGGCAATTACGGGCAGCCTACTAATCACATAATTAAACACGATATCCATAGGATCAACACTTAGCAAGTTTACCAAGTCACTAGGGTTTCAATTCGTACTTACCATGCGATTAAGCCCCAACTCATCTCGTAATTAAATTCAAGCCATGCATTGATTAATTCAACACCCTCAAGCATTCAAAACAGTCTACACAACATCCAAATGCCACAATCCAAAGCATTTAATAAAACAAGAGAAGTTACAATAATTTTCAAGGCAAATCACTAGATGAAAACCTCATTGTAATGGTCTGTTTTGTCACAATCATTGAGACAAGAAAAAAAACTCCAATTCCAGTGAACAAGATGTCAAATTAAAGCTTAAGGAGTGAACTAAATCCAGAAACAAACCTCGCATCATTCAGAGCTCGGGTTCAAGAGTTATAGCCAAAACCGTGAGACTACACAATACTGTCCAGATTTGCACACATTTCAATAGTTGTCGTTTTTGAGGGCCTTAGTGTCAGATTTAGCCTTAGTCCATTTCTAACAAAAATTTCCATAACTGAAAAATATAGTAGCACAATAATTTTTATGTATTTTGGATATAATTTACTAAGTCAAACCTGGTTCGTTCTACAAGGTCAGCGAATCTGCCAAAACCTGCTTCATTTTCCCAGACTTTCCAGATTTGGATACATTTTGATATTTTGCCATTTTTAGGACCTTAGAGTCAAAATTTGCTTTGGCCTATTTCTGAAAAAAGTGTTCATAATTAGCAAAACTAGTTACCTACCAATTTTCACATATTTTAAACATCATTTACCTGGTCAAAATCACCTCACACCAACAAGACAGAAGGCTGTCACATACCCGATTTCATCTATCATCACATTCTAGCCAAATATCTTGCCATGCATGTTTACAAAAGCTCATGAACACACATATATCACACGTACAGAAGTAAATATTGACATTTAAAGGCTTGCATGTGGTTTTTGAAAACTTTTAAAAGAGTTTAACCCTCACCTTAGCAACTTGATGGATGAAAATGCACAAATGCTCTTGAAATTGCACAAATGGACCTTTTTCCTTGCTTTGGCCGAGAGGTATCTTGATTTCCTTTAAATCCTAGCTTAGTTAGCTTGTGTAGGAAGTGTGCATGTGTTTAGAACAAAAAGAAATGGAAGAAAACCATCAAAACTTTACCTAGGCCGAAAATGATGAGTTATGAGCTTGTATGAGACTTTCTTGCGTGTTTGCTTGCTATGGCTTGCTATGGCCGAGCTTGGGAGAGTCTTAGAGAGTCCTTGAGAGCTTCTGAGGAGTCTTGGATGCTCAAGAGAGAGCTAGGTCGAAAATTATGAGAGAGGGAGAGAGAGTTGAGAGAAAAATGAGGTTTTGAGTGTTTTTGAGCTATGTGTGCTTGGGTGAAGTGTCAATTTCGTGTAAGGCATGATGATTTCAGCCAAAGGCATTCAAATTATGCTAATTATTCTGCCTAGGGAGTGCAAGGTGTAAGGGATAAGTGTGGGCATGCTTGGGAGTTAGAAGAAAGAGCATAGCGTTTAGGAAAAGTGTGTAAGAGTATGTTTTGTTGTCTTGAGCATTTGAATTTTGATTATGTGTTGGGTGGGTGTGTATTTTCAGATTTGAGAGGATGAGAAAGAGTGCAGAGATTTAGTGTATGTGTGTGTGTATTTTCATGAGTCTTGAGTTTAGTGTTTGTGTAAGAAAATGTTGGCTTAGGTGTTTGTGTAACTTTGAAGTTAGAATAGAATATAGGGTATGTTTAGATGTTTTTGAGATTTTGTCATGTAGTGGGTTTAAAATATAATATTTAGATGTTAGTGAATTTTGTAGGAAAAGGTAATTAGGTATATTATTTTGGGGATGGTTTGGATGATGATAGAGTTTTGTCTTGTAGTGAATTTTAATTAGGAATAAAATAATGTTAGTGGAATGTTTAGGAATAATTTAATGTTATTTTATAGTTAGTGGAATTTGTAGGATTTGAATTAGGAATATAATAATAGTTAGTGGATTGTGTAGGATTATTTTATTGTCTTGTGCTTTGTGATGGAATCTTTATTGATTAGCGTGTAGGCACGTATTCCTAGGTCTAGGGCACGCACTACGAGGTAAACACGAACTATGAGGTAAGGCACATAATTCAAGACTAATACACGGATTCCAAAGTAAATGCACACAATCCTAAATGAATGCACGCAAACCAATGCAAAGCATAAAATTCAATACCATGCACGTAAATCAAGGTATGACACTTAAACCTAGGTTAAGACATGCAATTCAAGGTTAGGGTACACGAAACGAGGTAACGCACCTAAATCGAGGTTAGGACACGTATATCTAGATATTGCACATAAGTCGAGGATTATGGCACACAATTCTAGGTCAAGGCACGCATGATGAGGTAGACACGAAAACCAAGACAAGGCACGTAATTCAAGGTTAATCATATAATTCTGTGTCTAAGGCACACAAATCGATGTAAGACACGTTATTCGGGGTCGGGCCTCACATCCTCCCCTCCTTAAAAGTATTTCATCCTGAAATTCATTCTTACTTGTTGGGGTCATTTAGATGGGTTTTGGCTTTTGATATTTTTCCCACTCTGGTTCATCCCGTGTTTTGTGATCTCTCTTACACCAACCAATTCGCTTCATACGTTTCTCCAATCCCTTATTTCGGTGTGGCCCCTACATTTATAGTTCGTTTCTTTGAACGACTCTATTCTCCATTTGATCTTAAGGTCAAGTTCATTAACTAAGGTTAGAATCTCCAAACATAGTAATCAAAGCTGCATCGGTATTCTAACAATATAACTATGACTCCAAAATCATGACTTATGTTGTATCAATCTCGCATTCATACCTCAAAAGGAATATCACAATAATTCCACGATCCTATGGTGACATACACTAATTTCGGGATGATAGGTCTATATCCAATTTATATATCCTATCTACTAGCTTCAAAACACATGTTATGGATTATTTCCACGATACAACCCTATTTTTAGGAAGAACTCACCAAACAAACTAATCCATCTCAAATCGTCATCTATCGATAGTATCATAGTCCTTATCTCGTAGGTACATTAGATTAACAAATCTTCTAATGACTAGTCTCCCGGTTACAGGCTCCTATTCACTAACATTATTCCCCAGTTTCGTTAACCTTTACGCTCGTAATCAAGGAGAAAGACCGTTGAGATTCATGAAACTCAAACTCTAAGGTTTATTAAGTACTACCAACAAATTGCCATCGAAATTGCATAGGTAAACTAATCATGTTACACTAGTTCAACTCTTACAAGTAAATTTTATTAGCTTGTGATCTACAATTGATTTCCTTATTCAAATCTCTATTTTCAAGTCACAAGGCTTCAAAATTTTCTTTTAATCTTATCCAAAACTCCTAAGACAAATAGTTTCAACCTCAAATAAATTCCACTAATCTCAATCCAAGGTTACGTCATACTTAAGAAGACAATGGTCCTACTCACTTAGCGACCTAGTCATTCCTTCGAACACTTAATGCAGCCAATATATCTCCAACATTAATGTTACTAAGCTGGGTTCATAGCCATGTAAGTGATATCAATGTTCCACTAGGTTACTGGCCGTACAACATCAATCCTAGGACTATAAATGGGTACCAGAATGATCTAGCTCATAAGATACTTACCATACTAATCCAAGTAGCTTGTTACACAAAATAACTTCAAGGCTGTGTCAACATAAGAATTATAACCACAAGGCATCCTTCAATATAATCTAATAGAACTTCAAAAGTAGTCAACGACTCATTTAACTATCACTACAAGATCCGCCCTCCATTTAACGACCACGATTCGAAGTCTACCAACGGCTAGTTTCTAGACATGAAACGCTACACATAATACAATTGTCTAACAGTAGTCTCTTGGGTCATCATGACTCTAATTCATCTCTATCTTAACTATATGGAATCTTACTCTCTTCATTTACATGTTCAACTAGCTAAGAGCATCAAGTCTCATTGACCTTAGGTCCTAGGGTTCACCATGAATCATCATGCATACTCACTATTAGCTATTTAGGATTACTAATCATACCCTAACGACTCCACTTTGCAACCAGATGCTTAATATCATTTTCATGGTTTATATACCGGGTCCATCAGTATTAGTTAGGGATATATGCTTTCTAACATCCTCTAGGGTATCCAAACAACGAGTGCATAGATTGACTTACTTGCATAACTACAACTAAATTCGAGAGGCACCAAATTAATACCATGATTCTAAATATCACCCATATCCAACTTAGGACCTTTAGCAACGTTAGTCATCTAATGCATAATTCAATTCCTTACACTTCTACTCGACCTAACATTTTAGGTGTAGTTTTCCAAACACGAGTTCTAGCTACGTGAATCCCTCGATTTCAACATCTCTATATCTTGTTATACTAAAGAATCATCAACCTTGTTAAACTTAGTCTCCATAGTTGCCTACATGTCATGAGATTATCCATTGTTAACTCACTTAAATACGCTATCCATGACTTAATAATCTAACCCTTAAAAGTAACTATCGTCAACTTCCATGAATTCATCTTTTAATTTCTAGGTCACGATCTTACCATTTAGTGAACTTGAAACTCACTAGTATACACCATATCAGATTCATCAATGCTTAATTCCAATCAAGTAAAGATTCAATCGTATGAGTATATTGCTAACTTCTTAGATAGTCTATCAAGCCAATTTTAAGATGTGAGAAATGGATTCAAAGAAACCTCCAAGTCAACTTCCACTATCAGCACATGGGAATATACACTACTCTACATATTTAATAGTATGCTCTTATATCTTAAGCGAAGTTGTATGTCCTTAACATTTATTCTTGAACCACAATTAGAAGAATGGTTTAACAGAATCGAGAACTTTATGGCTATAAAATTGATAACTTAATCACAGGCATGTGTATTCCAAAGATAAGGAGATAATTTTACCTCAACAATTATACATGTGTTATGCATTTTATATATATGCATATTCAGTAATATATATGATCCATCGGGTACCTGTGAAGATGCGAGAAATCTCTAACTGAGCCATTTTCGTTCTTCCTGCATGAATTCAATTCCCTAAAAGTCCTAATCCTAGCTATCTATGTATATAAACAGTCAATCATGGACATATAACATGCATATGTATCAAGGAAGGAGTATAAAAGCATGCATGTATTATTAAGGACGTGTCGGTGTGCATGATACAGAATACATATTGTCCACAAAGGCACATAATATTCAATACTTAAAGAAATTAAAGCACATTAGCACATATTAACACATATAAACAAGACATCATAATTACCTTAGGGCTTCTACCTACGATCCGAGAGTTGAACCTGACAAATGCCTAGTTAGCAAACTAAGCTCTGATACCATTCTAAAATAAGGTGTCACGCCCCAACCCGACCTATGAAGGTTAGACTAGGGTGTGATCTAAATATTCAAGTCGTATCACGTACCTAATCGTTCAAGAGGGTTTAACACTTAACGTTTTAGCCTAAACTCCACAAATTCTCTGAAAAACCGGCAGCATAACGGCTGTAATTGGGCTCTTTAGTTTGACCTAATTCTCTAAACACCTCAAAATTTCCAATCTCAATTTCATTTCTATCTAAGATTACTATTTATAACCAATCGAAACGCCTACTAGTTATCTCGAAGTCCCGTTTGATTAATAACCTAGCATGATACTATGTCTCGTTTGTTTGTTAATCCTCGTTACAAAAGTACCTGTTGATCTTAGCTTATCAATGAGTACCTGCTTAAAATTGGATAGATTCATTTTACTTAATCCTTACCTGATACTTCATAATCCTATGATAGGTACTTAGCCAATAACGATAGCAAAATGACCATAGCAATGTCTATCTTGTTAGGATCAGTACAAGCCAAAATTAGACCCAAATTACAACGGGGTCATTTACATCAATAAAATGAACAGTTTGCAATCAAACACAACATCCATATAGCAACCATTTTCAGACAAATCACAAAAGCACGTAGTCACTCCAAGGAATCATCAACGAGCACATTTACTTCGGGTACTTGTTCCAAATCTATTGCACCTGTGACAAAAAAGAGGGTAAGTCCTTATGAACTCAGCAAGGGGGAACGAGAGATAACGTTTTGAAATCCTTTTCCGGTTAAACTTATGAAAAACCCTTTTTGCAAGCCTGACATTTATCACAAGTAAGTACATAATGTAATATAAAAGTAAAAGGACACAATTACCCGTCTTTCCTCCCCGAGGTCCTCTAGGAACCAAGCGAGAGTACTTATACACATAGTGAAAAGGATACGGTGAGCTTTTTCTCTCAGTTCATTTCTAGTATCAGTTGTTGCGGCCGACTTCATATCATCCCCTTATCACGCCAAATGGGTGTACTTCGGATGTACGCCGAAATCCTACGACCCAACTCTCCGAGGAAGTCTAGCCCCCAAGCAAGAGAGGGAATTGGACAATGGTAGTCACGGTTGCACCGGCAAGCCCGATACCGCCTGGTGTACGTGAACACTACCATGCCAGAATGAAAGGTTGCAACCTTGTATGCAATGCACATTTATGACATTTAATATAACACATTAGGAGGACAACAAAGTAGGTTGCCTCCGAGCAGTCATAAGATTTCACATTGACAAATAAATACGCGAGGCACGATATGACAAGTAATTTCACTTGAAGAGCACATGGAGTTATATGAATATTAAACGGGCAGCCATGTAATGCATGTAAATCAAGTCATATAACTCATTTCGAAGTTTACGTAATCAAATAACAAGATTATTCAACATACAATGACATCTACGTGAGACCGGGTGCAAGAAAGGCCTACTTGTCAACATGTAATCATCAAAATCACATTTAGGGCTACAAGGGCAATTACGGGCAGCCTAATAATCACATAATTAAACACGATATCCATAGGATCAACACTTAGCGAGTTTACCTAGTCACTAGGGTTTCAATTCGTGCTTACCCGTGCGATTAAGCCCCAACTCATCTCGTAATTAAATTCAAGCCATGCATTGATTAATTCAACACCCTCAAGCATTCAAAACAGTCTACAAAACATACAAATGCCACAATCCCAAGCATTTAATACAACAAGAGAAGTTACAATAATTTTCAAGGCAAATTACTAGATGAAAACCTCACTGCAATGGTCTGTTTTCTCACAATCATTGAGACAAGAAAAAAAACTCCAATTCTAGTGAACAAGATGTCAAATTAAATCTTAAGGAGTGAGCTAAATGTAGAAACAAACCTCGTATTATTCGGAGCTCGGGTTCAAGAGTTATAGCCAAAATCGTGAGACTACACAAAACTGTCTAGATTTGCACACATTTCAATACTTGTCAGATTTAGCCTTAGTTCATTTCTGACAAAAATGTCCATAACTGAAAAATCTAGTAGCACACCAATTTTCATGTATTTTAGATATCATTTACTAAGTCAAAACTGGTTCGTTCTACAAGGTCAGTGAATCTGCCAAAACATGCTTCATTTTTTGAGACTTTCCAGATTTGGACACATTTTAATATTTTACCATTTTTAGGACATTAGAATCAAAATTAGCTTTGGCCTATTTCTGCAAAAAGTGTTCATAACTGGAAAAACTAGTTACCTACCAATTTTTAGGCATTTTCAACATCATTTACCTGGTCCAAATTACCTCGTACCAACAAGGCAGAAGGCTGTCACATACCCGATTTCATCTATCATCACATTCTAGCCAAATATCTTTCCATGCATGTTTACAAAAGCTCATGAACACACATATATCACAAGTAAAGAAGTAAAGATTGACATTTAAAGGCATGCATGTGGTTTTTGAAAACTTTTAAAAGAGTTTAACCCTCACCTTAGCAACTTGATGGATAAAAATGCACAAATGCTCTTGAAATCGCACAAATGGACCTTTTTCCTTGCTTTGGCCGAGAGGTATCTTGATTTCCTTTAAATCCTAGCTTAGTTAGCTTGTGTTGGAAGTGTGCATGTGTTTAGAACAAAAATAAATGGAAGAAAACCATCAAAACTTTACCTAGGCCGAAAATGGTGAGTTATGAGCTTGTATGAGACTTTCTTGCGTGTTTGCTTGCTTTGGCTTGCTATGGGCGAGCTTGGGAGAGTCTTAGAGAGTCCTTGAGAGCTTGTGAGGAGTCTTGGATGCTCAAGAGAGAGCTAGGGTCGAAAATGATGAGAGAGGGAGAGAGAGTTGAGAGAAAAATGAGGTTTTGAGTATTTTTGAGCTATGTGTGCTTGGGTGAAGTGTCAATTTCGTGTATGGCATGATGATTTCAGCCAAAGGCATTCAAATTATGCTAATTATTCTGCCTAGGGAGTGCAAGGTGTAAGGGATAAGTGTGGGCATGCTTGGGAGTTAGAAAAAAGAGCATAGGGTTTAGGAAAAGTGTGTAAGAGTATGTTTTGTTGTCTTGAGCATTTGAATTTTGACTATGTGTTGGGTGGGTGTGTATTTTCAGATTTGAAAGGATGAGAAAGAGTGTAAAGATTTAGTGTGTGTGTGTGTATGTGTATTTTCATGAGTCTTGTGTTTAGTGTTTGTGTAAGAAAATGTTGGCTTAGGTGTTTGTGTAACTTTGAAGTTAGAATAGAATATAGGGTATGTTTAGATGTTTGTGAGATTTTGTCTTGTAGTGGGTTTAAAATATAATATTTAGGTGTTAGTGGATTTTGTAGGAAAATGTAATTAGGTATATTATATTGGGGATGGTTTGGTTGATTATAGAGTTTTGTCTTGTAGTGAATTTGAATTAGGAATAAAATAATGTTAGTGGAATGTTTAGGAATAATTTAATGTTATTTTATAGTTAGTGGAATTTGTAGGATTTGAATTAGGAATATAATAATAGTTAGTGGATTGTGTAGGATTATTTTATTGTCTTGTGCTTTGTAATGGAATCTTTATTGATTAGCGTGTAAGCACGTATTCCTAGGTCTAGGGCATGCACTACGAGGTAAACACGAACTACGAGGTAAGGCACATAATTCAAGACTAATACACGGATTCCAAAGTAAATGCACGCAATCCTAAATGAATGCACACAAACCAATGCAAAGCATAAAATTCAATACAATGCACGTAAATCAAGGTATGACACTTAAACCGAGGTTAAGACATGCAATTCAAGGTTAGGGTACACGAAACGAGGTAACGTACCTAAATCGAGGTTAGGACACGTATATCTAGGTATCGCACGTAAGTCGAGGATTAGGGCACACAATTCTAGGTCAAGGAACGCATGACGAGGCAAACACGAAAACCAAGACAAGGCACGTAATCCAAGGTCAGTCACATAATTCTAGGTCTAACACACGCAAATCGAGGTAAAACAAGCTATTCGGGGTCAGGCCTCACGTCCAGCCTCTACGTGAAGCGAACTTGTCTTGCCCAATGTGCTGTGGGATTCGGTAATAGAAATGTGGTGGATAAAGTATCTTGGCAACCCTAACCGGGGCAAAAAATATTGAAAATGGGGGGTGCAACACGAGGACTTCCCAGGGGGTCACCCATCCTAGTACTACTCTCACCCAAGCACGATTAACTTCGGAGTTCTGTTGGGATCTGGTGCATTAGTGCTGGTATGATCGCACCCGTCATGTTGTGGGCACAAATCCTTTATGTGTTGACGGTTCACAGTCCCAGCCCAGAGAAATGGCCCATTCAAAAGGCCCAATGTGCTTAACGACAACCCATCCGCTTTAACAACACAGCATCCTCGGAAGACGTGATATCGACGCGTTGTAAGCGCCTCCAATGTCCCGTTAGTTAGGTTGCCGTCCTTTTAATAGCTCACGACGTAGGATCCGAGACGAAAAAATAGCGTAAAAGAAGAAAAGTGGCCCGAAACTGATGAAAATGTTCGATTTTGGGCTCCAAAAATAGGCGCAACTGAGCAGACTTGCTGCCCCTGTTGTAGAGCTTTCTAACAATATGTTGTGCATCGCGTAACTCCTTACGGATTAAAAGGTATGGGTACCGGATCGACGGAGACCTGGTCACAAGCCCCACGCCCTCGGTTTATGGGCCCAGCCTCTACGTGAAGCGAAGTTGTCTTGCACAAGGTGTTGTGGGGTTCGGTGCAAGAAATGTGGTGGATAAAGTATCTTGGCAACCCTAACCGGGGCAAAAAAAATTGAAAAATGGGGGTACAACACGAGGACTTCTCAGGGGGTCACCTATCCTAGTACTACTCTCGGCCAAGTACGCTTAACTTTGGAGTTCTGATGGGATCCAGTGCATTAGTGCTGGTATGATCACATCCGTCATGTTGTGGGTACAAATCCTTTATGTGTTGACAGTTCACTATCCCAACCCAGAGAGATGGCCCATTCAAAAGACCCAATGGGTCTAATGACAACCCATCCGCTCCAACAACGCAGCATCCTCGTAAGATGTGATATCGAAGCATTGTAGGACCCTATAATATCCCATGACTTAGGTTGTCGTCCTTTTAACAGCTAACGACGTACGATCTGAGATGGAAAAACCAAGCAAAAGAAGAAAAGAGGCACAAAACTGATGAAAACTTTTGATTTTGGGCTCCGAAAACAGGCGTAGCTGGGCAGGCTTGTTGGCCCCGTCGTAGAGCTCTCGGAGAGCTTTCCAACGGTATGCTATGCGTCGCGTAACTCCTTACGGATTAAAAGTTATGGGCACCAGAGCGACGGAGACTTGGTCACAAGCCCCACGCCCTCGGTTTGCGGGCCCAGCCTCAACGTGAAGTGAAGTTGTCTTGCCCAAGGTGCCGTGGGATTCAGTAATAGAAATGTGGTGGAACAATTATCTTGACAACCCAAACCGGGGCAAAAAAAATTAAAAATGGGGGGTGCAACACGAGGACTTCCCAGGAGGTCACCCATCCTAGTACTACTCTTGCCCAAGCACGTTTAACTTCAGAGTTCTGACGGGATCTGGTGCATTAGTGCTGGTATGATCGCACTCGTCATGTTGAGGCCAGAAATCCTTTATGTGTTGACGGCTCACTGTCCAAGCCTAGAGAGATGGCCCAATCAAAAGGCCTAATGGGCTTAACGACAACCCATCCGCTTCAACAACGCAACATCCTCGTAAGACGTGATATGGATTGGTTGTAGGACCCTATAATATCCCGTGAGTTAGGTTGTCGTCCATTTTATAGCTGATGACGTACGATTCGGGATGGAAAACCGAGCAAAAGAAGAGAAGTTTAACAAAACTGATGAAAACGTTCAATTTTGGGCTCCGAAAATAGGCACAGCAGAGCAGGCTTGCTACCCACGTCGTAGAACTCTCTGAGAGCTTTCCAACGGTATGCTGTGAGCCGTGTAACTCTATACGGATGAAAAGTTATAGGCACCAGAGCGATGGAGACTTGGTCACAAGCCCCACGCCCTCGGTTTGCGGTCCCAGCCACCACGTGAAGCGAAGTTTTCTTGCCCAAAACATAGCAAACGAAGAAAAATGGCCCAAAACTGATGAAAACGTTCGATTTTGAGCTCCAAAAATTGGCGCAGCTGACCAAGCTTGCTACCCTTGTCGTAGAGGTTTCGGAGAGCTTTCCATTGGTATGTTGTGCACCGCGTAACTCCTTACGGATAAAAAGTTATGGGCACCGGAGCAACAGAGACCTGGTCACAAGCCCTACCCCCTCGATTTGCCGGGCCAGCCGCTATGTGATGCGAAGTTGTCTTGCCCAAGGTGCCGTGGGATTCGGTAATAGAAATGTGGTGGATAAAGTATCTTGGCAACCCTAACCGGGGCAAAAAAAATTGAAAAGGGAGGTGCAACACGAGGACTTCCCAGGGGGTCACCCATCCTAGTACTACTCTCGCCGAAGCACACTTAACTCTGGAGTTCTGATGGGATCTAGTACATTAGTGTTGGTATGATCGCATCCGTCATGTCGAGGGCACAAATCTGTTATGTGTTGACGGTTCACAGTCCCAGCCTAGAGAGATGGCCCATTCAAAAGGCCCAATGGACTTAACGACAACCCATCCGCCTCAACAACGTAGCATCCTCGTAAGACGTGATATCGAGGCGTTGTAAGGCCCTATAATTTCCCGCAAGTTAGGTTGTCGTCCTTTTAACAGCTCACGACGTACAATCCGGGATGGAAAAACAGAGCAAAAGAAGAAAAATAGCCCGAAACTGATAAATACGTTCGATTTTGGGCTCCGTAAATAGGTGCAACTGAGCAGGCATGCGACCCCCGTCGTAGAGCTCTCTGAGAGCTTTCCAACGGTATGCTGTGCATCGCGTAACTCCTTACAAATTAAAAGTTATGGGCACCTGAGCGACGGGGACCTGGTCACAAGCTCCACGCCCTCGGTTTGCGGGCCCAACCTCTACGTGAAGCGAAGTTTTCTTGCCCAAGGTGCCTTGGGATTCAGTAATAGAAATGTGGTAGATAAAGTACCTTGGCAACCCTAACCGGGCCACAAAAAATGAAAAAGCGAGGTGCAACACAAGGACTTTCCAGGGGGTCACCCATCCTAGCACTACTCTCGCCCAAGCACGCTTAACTTCGGAATTCTGATGGGATCCAATGCATTAGTGCTAGTATGATCGCATCCATCTGGTTGTGAGCACAAATCCTTTATGTGTTGACGGTTCACAGTCCCAGCCCAGAGAGATGGCCCATTCAAAAGGCCCAATGGGCTTAACAACAACCCATCCGCTTCAACAACGCAGTATCCTCGCAAGACGTGATATCGACGCGTTGTTGGGCCCTCTAATGTCCAGCGAGTTAGGTTGTCATCCTTTTAACAGCTCACGACGTACGAACGAGGACGGAAAAATAGTGCAAAAGAAGAAAAGTGGCCCAAAACTGATGAAAACGTTCGATTTTGGGCTCCAAAAATAGGCGCAGCCGAGCAGACATGCTTCCCCTGTCGTAGAGCTCTCGGGGAGCTTTCCATCTGTATGATGTGCGTCACGTCGCTCCTTACGAATTAAAAGTTATGGGCACCGAAGCGACAGAGCCCCACGCCCTCAGTTTGTAGGCCCAGCCTCTACGTGAAGCGAAGTTGTCTTGCCCAAGGTGCCGTGGGATTCGGTGATAGAAATGTGGTGGATAAAGTATCTTGGAAACTCTAACCGGGACAAAAAAAATTGAAAAATGGGGGTACAACACGAGGATTTCCCAAGGGGTCACCCATCCTAGTACTACTCTAGCCCAAGCACACTTAACTTCAGAGTTCTGATGAGATCCGGTGCATTAGTGCTGGTATGATCTCACCCGTCATGTTGTGGGCACAAATCCTTTATGTGTTGACGGTTCACAGTCCCAGTCTAGAGAGATGGCCCATTCAAAAGTCCCAATGGGCTTAACGGCAACCCATCCGTTTGAACAACGCAGCATCCTCGTAAGATGTGATATCGACGCCTTGTAGGGACCTCCAATGTCCCCTGAGTTAGGTTGTCGTCCTTTTAACAGCTCACGATGTATGATCCGGGAAGGAAAAGCTGAGCAAAAGAAGAAAAGTGGCCCGAAACTGATGAAAACGTTCAATTTTGGGCTCCAAAAATAGGCACAGCCGAGCAGGCTTGCTGCCCACGTCGTGGAGATCTCAGAGAGCTTTCCACTGGTATGTTGTGCGTCGCGTTACTCTTTACGGATTAAAAGTTATGGGCACCGAAGTGACGGAGACCTGGTCATAAGTCCCACGCCCTCAGTTTGTGGGCCCAGCCTCTACTGAAGTGAAGTTGTCTTGCCCAAGGTGCCGTGGGATTTGGTAAAAGAAATATGGTGGATAAAGTATCTTGGCAACCCTAACCGAGCCTAAAAAAATTGAAAATGGGGTGCAACACGAGGACTTCCCAAGGGGTCACCTATCCCAGTACTACTCTCGCCCAAGCACGCTTAACTTCGGAGTTCTGATGGGATCCGGTGCATTAGTGCTGTTATGATTGCACCCATCATGTTGTGGGCACAAATCCTTTATGTGTTGACGGTTCACAGTCTTAGCCCAGAGAGATGGCCCATTCAAAAGGCCTAATGGGGTTAATGACAACCCATCCGCTTCAACAACGCAGCATCCTCGAAAGAATTGATATCGACGCGTTGTAGGGCCCTGTAATATCCCGCGAGTTAGGTTGTCATCCTTTTAACAGCTCACGACGTACGATCCGTGACAGAAATATAGAGCAAAAGAAGAAAAGCGGCCCGAAACTGATGAAACGTTCTATTTTAGCTCGAAAATAGGAGCAGCACACTAGCATGCTGCCCCCGTCATAGAGCTCTCGGAGAGCTTTCCAACGGTATGCTGTGCGTCGCGTAACTCCTTACGGATTAAAAGTTATGGGCAACGGAGCGACGGAGACCTAGTTAAAAGCCCCAGGCCCTCGGTTTGCGGGCCCAGCCTCTACGTAAAGCGAAGTTATCTTGCCCAAGGTGCCGTGGGATTCGGTAATAGAAATGTTGTGGATAATGTATCTTGGTAACCCTAAACGGGGCAAAAAAATTTGAAAAGCGGTGGTGCAACACGAGGACTTCCCAGGGGGTCACTCATCCTAGTACTACTCTCACCCAAGCACGCTTAACTTCATAGTTCTGATGGATCTGGTGCATTAGTGCTGTTATGATCGCACCCATCATGTTGTGGGCACAAATCCTTTATGTGTTGACGGTTCACAGTCCCAGCCCAGAGAGATGGCCCATTCTGAAGGCCCAATGGGCATAACGACAACCCATCAGCTTCAACAACGCAGCATCCTCGAAAGAATTAATATCGACGCGTTGTAGGGCCCTGTAATATCCCGCGAGTTAGGTTGTCGTCCTTTTAACAGCTCACGACGTATAATCCGGAATGAAAAAATAGAGCAAAAGATGAAAAGTCACCCAAAACTGATGAAAACGTCCTATTTTGGGCTCGGAAATAGGCGCAGGAAACTAGCATGATGCCCCCGTCGTAGAGCTCTTGGAGACCTTTCCACTGGTATGCTGTGCGTCGCGTAATTCCTTACGGATTAAAAGTTGTGGGCAGCGGAGCGACGGAGACCTGGTCACAAGCCCTACGCCCTCGGTTTGCGGGCCCAGCCTCTACATAAAACGAAGTTGTCTTGCCCAAGGTGTCGTGGGATTCGGTAATAGAAATATGGTGGATAATGTATCTTGGCAACCCTAAACAGGACTAAAAAATTTGAAAAGCAGGGGTGCAACACGAGGACTTCCCAAGGGGTCACCCATCCTAGTACTACTCTCACCCAAGCATGCTTAACTTCAGAGTTCTGATGGGATCCGGTGCATTAGTGCTGTTATGATCGCACCCATCATGTTGTGGGCACAAATCCTTTATGTGTTGACGGTTCACAGTCCCAGACCAGAGAGATGGCCCATTCAGAAGGCCTAATGGGCTTAACGACAACCCATCCGCTTGAACAACGTAGCATCCTCAAAAGAATTGATATTGATGCGTTGTACGGCCCTGTAATATCCCGTGAGTTAGGTTGTCGTCCTTTTAACAGCTCACGACGTACGATCCGGGACGGAAAAATAGAGCAAAAGAAGAAAAGTGGCCCGAAACTGATGAAAATGTTCTATTTTGGGCTCGAAAATAGGCACAGCAAACTAGCATGCTGCCCCCGTCGTAGAGCTCTCGGAGAGATTTCTAATGGTATGCTGTGCGTCGCGTAACTCCTTACGGATTAAAAGTTGTGGGCAGCAGAGCGACGGGACCTGGTCACAAGTCCCACGCCCTCAGTTTGTGGGCCCAGCCTCTACGTAAAGCGAAGTTATGTTGCCCAAGGTGCCGTAGGATTCATTAATAGAAATGTGGTGGACAAAGTATCTTGGCAACCCTAACCGGGGAAAAAAAAATTGAAAATGGGGGGTGCAACACGAGGACTTCCTAAGGGGTCACCCATCCCAGTACTACTCTCGGCCAAGCATAATTAACTTCGGAGTTCTGATGGGATCCGGTGCATTAGTGATGGTATGATCGCACCCGCTATGTTGTGGGCACAAATCCTTTATGTGTTGATGGTTCACATTCCCAGCCGAGAGATATGGCCTATTCAAAAGGCCCAATGGGCTTAATGGCAACCCATCTGCTTCAACAATGCAGCATCCTCGCAAGACGTGATATCGATGCGTTGTAGGGCCCTATAATGTCCCGCGAGTTAGGTTGTCGTCCTTTTAACAGATCACAATGTAATATCCGGGACTGAAAAGCAGAGCAAAAGAAGAAATGTATCCCGAAACTTATGAAAACGTTCGATTCTGTTCTCCAAAAATGGGCGCAGCCGAGCAGGCTTGTAGCCTTCGTCGTAGAGCTCTCGAAGAGCTTTCCAACGGTATGCTGTGGACCGCGTAACTCCTTACAAATCAAAAGTTATGGGCATCAGAGCGACGGAGACCTGGTCACCAGCCCCACGCCCTCGGTTTGTGGGCCCAAACTCTACGTGAAACGAAGTTGTCTTTCCCAAGGTGCCGTGGGATTTTGTAATAGAAATGTGGTGGATAAAGTCTCTTGGCAACCCTAACAGGGCAAAAAAAATTGAAAGGGGGGGTGCAACACGAGGACTTCTGAGGGGGTCACCTATCATAGTACTACTCTCGCCCAAGCACGCTTAACTTCGGACTTCTGATGGGATCCAGTGCATTAGTGCTGGTATGATCGCACCCGCCATGTTGAGGGCACAAATCCTTAATGTGTTGAAGGTTCACAGTCGCAGCACAGAGAGATTGTCCATTCAAAAGGCCCAATGTACTTAACGACAACCCATCCGCTTTAACAACGCAGCATCCTCGTAAGACATGATATCGACGCATTTTAGTGCTCGGCAATATCCCGCGAGTTAGGTTGTCAACCTTTTAATAGCTCACGACGTACGATCCAAGACACAAAAACAGAGCCAAAGAAGAAAAGTGGCCCAAAACTGATGAATACATTCAATTTTGGAGGGCTTTTCAACGATATGATGTGTGTCGCGTAACTCCTTACGAATTAAAAGTTATGGGCACCGGAGCGACGGTGACCAGGTCACAAGCCCCACGCCCTCGGTTTATGAGCCCAGCCTCTACGTGAATCGAAGTTGTCTTGCCCAAGGTGCCATGGGATTCGATAATAGAAATGTTGTGGATAATGTATCCTGGCAACCCTAAACGGGGCAAAAAAATTTGAAAAGCGGGGGTGCAACACGAGGACTTCCCAGGGGGTCACCCATCTTAGTACTACTCTCACCCAAGCATGCTTAACTTCAGAGTTCTAATGGGATCCGGTGCATTAGTGCTGTTATGATCGCACCCATCATGTTGTGGGCACAAATCCTTTATGTGTTGATAGTTCACAATTCCAGCCCAAAGAGATGGCCCATTCAGATGGCCCAAAGGGCTTAACGACAACCCATCCGCTTCAACAACACAGCATCCTCGAAAGAATTGATATCGACGCATTGTAGGGCCCTGTAATATCTCGCGAGTTAGGTTGTCGTTCTTTTAGCAGCTCACGACGTACGATCCGGGACAGAAAAATAGAGCAAAAGACGAAAAGCGGCCTGAAATTGATGAAAACGTTCTATTTTGGGCTCGAAAATAGGCGCAGTAAACAAGCATGCTGCCCCCGTCGTAGAGTTCTCGGAGAGCTTTCCAACGGTATGCTGTGCGTCACGTAACTTCTTACAGATTAAAAGTTGTGGGCAGTGAAGCGACGGAGACCTGGTCAAAAGCCCCACGCCCTCGGTTTGTGGGCCTAGCCTCTACGTAAAGCGAAGTTGTCTTGCCCAAGGTGCCATGGGATTCGGTAATAGAAATGTGGTGGATAATGTATCTTGGCAACCCTAAACGGGGCAAAAAAGTTTGAAAAGAGGGGGGGCAGCACGAGGACAGCCTAGGGGGGCACCCATCCTAGTATTCCTCTCACCCAAGCACCCATAACTTCAGAGTTCTGATGGGATCCGGTGCATTAGTGCTGTTATGATCGCATCCATCATGTTATGGGCAGAAATCCTTTATGTGTTGACGGTTCACAGTCCTAGCCCAGAGAGATGTCCCGTTCAGAAGGCCCAATGGGCTTAAAGACGACCCATCTGCTTCAACAACGCAGCATCCTCAAACGAATTGATATCGATGCGTTGTAGGGCCCTGTAATATCCCGCGAGTTAGGTTGTCTTCCTTTTAACAGCTCATGACGTACGATCTGGGACGGAAAAATAGAGCAAAAGAAGAAAAGCGGCCAGAAACTTATGAAAACGTTCAATTTTGTTCTCCAAAAATTGGCGCAGCCGAGTAAGTTTGTAGCCTTCGTCGTAGAGCTCTCGAAGAGCTTTCCAATGGTATGCTGTGGACCGCGTAACTCCTTACAAATCAAAAGTTATGGGTACCGGAGCGACGGAGACCTGGTCACCAGCCCCACGCCCTCGGTTTGTAGGCCCAAACTCTACGTGAAACGAAGTTGTCTTGCCCAAGGTGCCGTGGGATTCGGTAATAGAAATGCGGGGGTGCAACACGAGGACTTCCCTGGGGGTCACCCATCCTAGTACTACTCTCACCCAAGCATGTTTAACTTCAGAGTTCTGATGGGATCCGGTGCATTAGTGCTGTTATGATCGCACCCATCATGTTGTGGGCACAAATCCTTTATGTGTTGATAGTTCACAGTTCCAGCCCAGAGTGATGGCCCATTCAGAAGGCCCAAAGGGCTTAACGACAACCCATCCGCTTCAACAACACAGCATCCTCGAAAGAATTGATATCGACGCATTGTCGGGCCCTGTAATATCTCGCGAGTTAGGTTGTCATTCTTTTTGCAGCTCACGACGTACGATCCGAGATAGAAAAATAGAGCAAAAGACGAAAAGTGGCCCGAAATTGATGAAAACGTCCTATTTTGGGCTCGAAAATAGGCGCAGCAAACAAGCATGCTGCCCCCGTCGTAGAGTTCTTGGAGAGCTTTCCAACGGTATGCTGTGCGTCGCGTAACTCCTTACGCATTAAAAGTTGTGGGCAGCGGAGCGATGGAGACCTGGTCACAAGCCCCACGCCCTCGGTTTGTAGGCCCAGCCTCTACGTAAAGCGAAATTGTCTTGCCCAAGGTGTCGTAGGATTCGGTAATAGAAATGTGGTGGATAAAGTATCTTGGCAACCCTAACCAGGGAAAAAAAAATGAAAAGGGGGGGGGTGCAACACGAGAACTTCCCAGGGGGTCACCCATCCTAGTACTACTCTCGCCCAAGAACGCTTAATTTCGGAGTTCTGATGGGATCCGGTGCATTAGTGCTAGTATGATCGTACCCGTCATGTTGTGGGCACAAATCCTATATGTGTTGACGGTTCACAGTCTTAGCCTAGAGAGATGGCCCATTCAAAAGGCCCAATGGGCTTAATTACAACCCATCCGCTTCAACAACGCAGCATCATCGCAAGACGTGATATCGATGCATTTTTAGGGCCCTCTAATGTCCCGCGAGTTTGGTTGTCGTCCATTTAACAGCTCACGACGTATTATCCATGATGGAAAAAAAGAGAAAAAGAAGAAAAATGAAACAAAACTGATGAAAATGTTCAATTTAGGCTCCAAAAATGGGTGCAGCCGAGCAGGCATGATACCCTCGTCGTAGAGCTCTCGGAAAGCTTTCCAACGGTATCCTGTGTGCTGCGTAACTCCTTACGGATAAAAAGTTATAGGCACCGGAGCGAATGAGACCTGGTCACAAGCCCTATGCCCTCGGTTTGCGGGCCCAACATCTACGTGAATCAAAGTTTTCTTGCCCAAGGTGCCGTATATTTCGGTATTACAAATGCGGTGGATAAAGAATTTTGGCAACCCTAACTGGGGCTAAAAAAATTGAAAAGGGGGGTGCAACACGAGGACTTCACAGGGGGTCACCCATCCTAGTACTACACTCGCCGAAGCACGCTTAACTTCGGAGTTTTGATGGGATCCAGTGCATAAATGCTGGTAGGATCGGACCCGTCATGTTGTGGGCACAAATCCTTTATGTGTTGAAGGTTCATAGTCCCAGCCTAGAGAGATGGCCTATTCAAAAGGCCCAATAGGCTTAACAACAACCAATCCGCTTCAACAACGTAGCATCCTCGCAAGACGTGATATCGACGCATTATAGGGCCCTATAATATCGCGCGAGTTAGATTGTCGTCCATTTAACAGCTCACGACGTATGACCCGGGACGGAAAAATAGTGCAAAAGAAGAAAAGTGGCCCGAAACTGATGAATACGTTCGATTTGGGGTATCGAAAACAGGCGCAGCCGAGCAGGAATGCTGCCCCTGTCGTAGTGTTTTCGAAGAGCTTTTCAACAATATGTTGTGCATCGCGTAACTCCTTGTGAATTAAAAGTTAAGGGCATCGGAGCGACGGAGACCTGGTCACAAGCACCTCACCCTCGGTTTGCGAGCCCATCCTCTACGTGAGGCGAAGTTGTCTTGCCCAATGTGCCGTGGGACTCGGTAATAGAAATGTGGTGGATAAAGTATCTTGGCAACCATAACCGGGGCAAAAAAAATTGAAATGGAGGGGGCAACACGAGGACTTCCCAGGGTGTCACCCATCCTAGTACTACTCTCGCCTAAGCACGCTTAACTTCGGAGTTCTGATGGGATCCAGTGCATTATTGCTGGTATGATCGTACCCGTCATGTTGTGGGCACAAATCATTTATGTGTTGACGGTTCACAGTCGTAGCTCAAAGAGATGGCCCATTTAAAAGGCCCAATGGGATTAACGACAACCCATCCACTTCAACAACGCAGCATCCTCGCAAGACGTGATATCGACGCATTGTAGGTCCCTCTAATGTCCTGCAAGTTAGGTTGTCGTCATTTTAATAGCTCACGACGTATGATTCGGGATGAAAAAATAGATCAAGAGAAGAAATGTGGCCCGAAACTGATGAAAACGTTCGATTTTAGGATCCAAAAATAGGAGAAGCCGAGCAGGCTTGCTGTCCCCTTAGTAGAGTTCTTGGAGAGCTTTTCAACGGTATACTGTTCGTCCTGTCACTCCTTGCGGATTAAAAGTTACGGGCACCGGAGCGATAGAGACTTGGTCACAAGCCCTACGCCCTCGGTTTACGGGCCCAGCCTCTACATGAAGTGAAGTTGTCTTGCCCAAGGTACCGTGGGATTCGGTAATAGAAATGTGGTGGATAAAGTATCTTGGCAACCCTAACCGGGGCAAAAAAATTTGAAATGGGGGGTACAACAGAAGGACTTGCCAACGGCTTACCCATCCTAGTACTACTCTTGCCCAAACACGCTTAACTTCGGAGTTCTGATGGGATCCGAAGCATTAGTGCTGGTATGATCTCACCCGTCATGTTGTGGGCATAAATCCTTTATGTGTTGACGGTTTATAGTCCCAGCCCAGCGAGATGGCCCATTCAAAAGGCCCAATGGGCTTAACGACAACCCATCTGCTTCAACAACGTAGCATCCTCGCAAGATGTGATATCGACGCGTTGTAGGGACCTCCAATGTCCCCTGAGTTAGGTTGTCATCCTTTTAACAGCTCTCGATGTACGATCCGGGACGGAAAAGCAGAGCAAAAGAAGAAAAGTGGCCAGAAACTGATGAAAATGTTCAATTTTGGGCTCAAAAAATAGGCACAGCCGAGCAGGCTTGCTGCCTATGTCGTGGAGCTCTCAGAGAGCTTTCCACCGGTATGTTGTGCATCGCGTTACTCTTTACGGATTAAAAGTTATGGGCACCGGAGCGACGGAGACTTGGTCACACGTCCCACGCCCTCGGTTTGCGGGCCCAGCCTCTACGTGAAGTGAAGTGCTCTTGCCCAAGGTGCCGTGGGATTTGGTAAAAGAAATGTGGTGGATAAAGTATCTTGGCAACCCTAACCGGGGCTAAAAAATTTTGAAAATGAGGGTGCAACACAAGGACTTCCCAGGGGGTCACCTATCCCAGTACTACTCTCGCCCAAGCACGCTTAACTTCGGAGTTCTGATGGGATCCGGTGCATTAGTGCTGTTATGATCGCACCCATTATGTTGTGGGCACAAATCCTTTATGTGTTGACGGTTCACAGTCCCAACCTAGAGAGATGCCCCATTCAGAAGGCCCAATGGGCTTAACGACAACCCATCCGCTTCAACAACGCAGCATCCTCGAAAGAATTGATGTCGACGCGTTGTAGGGCCCTGTAATATCCACCGAGTTAGTTTGTCGTCCTTTTAACAACTCACGACGTACGATCCAGGAGAGAAAAATAGAGCAAAAGAAGAAAAGCAGCACGAAACTAATGAAAACGTTCTATTTTGGGCTCGGAAATAGGCGCAGCAAACTAGCATGCTGCCCCCGTCGTAGAGCTCTCGGAAACCTTTCCAACGGTATGCTGTCTGTCGCGTAACACCTTACGGATTAAAAGGTATGGGCAGTGGAGCGACGGAGCCCTATTCCCAAGCCCCACGACCTCGGTTTGCGAGCCCAGCCTCTACGTAAAGCGAAGTTGTCTTGCCCAAGGTGCCGTGGGATTCGGTAAGAGAAATATGGTGGATAATGTATCTTGGCAACCCTAAATGGGGCAAAAAAAATTGAAAAGGGGGGTGCAACACGAGGACTACCTAGGGGGTCACCCATCCTAGTACTACTCTTGCCCAAGCACGCTTAACTTCAGAGTTCTGATGGGATCCGGTGCATTAGTGTTGTTATGATCGCACCCTTCATGTTGGGGGCACAAATCCTTTATGTGTTGAAGGTTCACTGTCGCAGCCCAGAGAGATGGCCCATTCAAAAGGCCCAATGGGCTTAACGACAACCCATCTGCTTCAACAACGCAACATCCTCAGAAGAATTGATATCGACGCGTTGTAGGGCCCAGTAATATCCCGCGAGTTCGGTTGTCATCCTTTTAGCAACTCACGACGTACGATCCAGGACGGAAAAATAGAGCAAAAGAAGAAAAGCGGCCCGAAATTGATGAAAACGTTCTATTTTGGGCTCAAAAATAGGCGCAGTAAAAACTAGCATGCTGCCCCCGTCGTAGAGATCTCAGAAAGCTTTCAAACGGTATGCTGTGCGTCTCGTAACTCCTTAAGGATTAAAAGTTTTGGGCAGCGGAGCGACGGAGACCTGGTCACAAGCCTAACGCCCTCGGTTTGCGGGCCTAGCCTCTACGTAAAGCGAAGTTGTCTTGCCCAAGGTGCCGTGGGATTTGGTAATAGAAATGTGGTGGATAATGTATCTTGGCAACCCTAAACGGGGCAAAAAAATTTGAAGAGCGAGGGTGCAGCACGAAGACTTCCCAGGGGGTCACCCATCCTAGTACTACTCTCTCCCAAGCACGCTTAACTTCAGAGTTCTGATGGGATCCGGTGTATTAGTGCTGGTATGATCGCACCCATCATGTTGTGGGCACAAATCCTTTATTTGTTGACGGTTCACAGTCCTAGCCCAGAGAGATGGCCCATTCAAAAGGTCCAACGGGCTTAACGACAACCCATCCACTTCAACAACGCTGCATCCCCGCAAGACGTGATATTGACGCGTGGGAGGGCCCTCTAATATCCCTTGAGTTAGGTTGTCGTCCTTTTAACATCTCACGATGTACGATCCGGGACGGAAAAATAGAGCAAAAGAAGAAAAGTGGCCCAAAACTGATGAATACGTTTGATTTTGGGCTTTGAAAACAAGCGCAGCCGTTTAGGCTTGCTACCCCCGTCATAGAGCTCTCGGAGAGCTTTCCAACGGTATGCTGTGCGTCGCGTTACTCCATACGAATTAAAAGTTATGGGCACCAGGGCGGCGGAGATCTTGTCACAAGCCCCACGCTGTCGGTTTGCGGGCCTAGCCTCTACTTGAAGCGAAGTTGTCTTGCCAAGGTGCCGTGGGATTCGGTAGTAGAAATGTGGTGGATAAAGTATCTTGGCAACCCTAACCGTGGCAAAAAAAATTGAAAAGCGGGGGTGCAACATGAGGACTTCCCAAGAGGTCACCCATCCTAGTACTACTCTAGCCCAAGCATGCTTCACTTCGGGGTTCTGATAGGATCCGGTGCATTAATGCTGGTATGATCGCACTCGTCATGTTGTGGGCCCAAATCATTTATGTGTTGACGGTTCACAGTCCCAGCCCAGAGATATGGCATATTCAAAAGGCCCAATGGGCTTAACGACAACCCATCCGCTTCAATAACACAGCATCCTCGCAAGACATGATATCGACGCGTTGTAGGGCTCTCTAATGTCCCGCGAGTTAGGTTGTCATCCTTTTAACAGCTTACGACGCACGATCCAGAACCAAAAAACAGAGCAAAAGCATAAAAGGTGACCAAAACTGAGCAAAATGTTAGATTTTGGGCTCCAAAAATAGGAGCAGCCAAGCAGGCTTGTAGCCTCCGTCGTAGAGCTCTGGAGAGCGTTCCAACTGTATGTTGTGCGTCGCGTCACTCCGTTCGGATTAAAAGTTATGGGCACCGCAGCGACGTAGACCTGGTCACAAGCCTCACGCCCTCGGTTTGCGGGCCCAGCTTCTAGGTGAAACGAAGTTATCTTGCCCAAGGTGCCGTGGGATTCGATAATAGAATATGGTGGATAAAGTATCTTGGCAACCCTAACCGGGGCAAAAAATATTGAAAATGGGGGGTGCAACACGAGGACTTTCCATTGGCTCACCCATCCTAGTACTACTCTCGCCCAAGCACGCTTAACTTCGGAGTTCTGATGGGAACCGGTGAATTAGTGCTAGTACGATCGCACCCGTCATGTTGTGGGCACAAATCCTTTATGTGTTGACGGTTCACAGTCCTAGCCTAGAGAGATGGCCCATTCAAAACGCCCAATGAGCTTAACGACAACCCATCCGCTTCAACAACGTAGCATCCTCGCAAGACTTGATATCGACACGTTGTAAGGCCCTCTAATGCCAAGCGAGTTAGGTTTTCTTCCTTTTGACAATTCACGACGTACGATCCGGGATGAAAAACAGAGCAAAAGAAGAAAAGTGGCCCGAAACTGATGAAAACGTTCTATTTTGGGCTCCAAAAATAGGCACAGCCGAGCAGGCTTACTGCCCCCGTCTTAGAGCTCTCGGAGATCTTTTCAATTGTATGTTGTGCGTCGCGTCACTCCATGCTGTGCCCTACGCCCACGGTTTGTGGGCCCAGCCTCCACGTGAAGTGAAGTTGTCTTGCCCAAGGTGCCGTGGGTTTCGGTTAAAGAAATGTGGTGGATAAAGTAGCTTGGAAACCCTAACCGGGGCTAAAAAAATTGAAAAGATGGGTGCAACAGGAGGACTTCCCAGGGGGTCACCCATCCTAGTACTACTGTTGCCCAAGCACGCTTAACTTCGGATTTCTGATGGGATCTGGTGCATTAGTGCTAGTATGATCGCAGCCGTCATGTTGAGGGCACATATCCTTTATGTGTTTAAGGTTTACAGTCCCAGCCCAGAGAGATGGTCGATTCAAAAGGCCCAATGGGCTTAACGACAACCCATCTGCTTCAACAACGCAGCATCCTCATAAGAAGTGATATCGACGCGTTGTAGGGCCCTGTAATATACCGCAAGTTAGGTTATCGTCATTTTAACAGCTCACGACGTACGATCCGGGATGGAAAAATAGAGCAAAAGAAGAAAAGTAGCCAAAAACATATGAAAACATTCAATTTTGGGCTACGAAAATAGGCGCAGCCGAGCAAACTTGCTGCCCCGATCGTAGAGCTCTCAGAGAGCTTTCCAACGGCATGTTGTGCGTCGCGTAACTCCTTACGGATTAAAAGTTATAGGCACCGAAGCGACGGAGACCTGGCCACAAGCCCCACGCCCTCGGTTTGCGGGCCCAGCCTCTACGTTAAGCGAAGTTGTCTTGTGCAAAGTGCCGTGGGATTTGGCAATAGAAATATGGTAGATAATATATCTTGGCAACCCTAACCGGGGTAAAGAAAATTAAAAAGGGGGGGGTACAACACGAGAACTCCTAAGGGGTCACCCATCCTAGTACTACTCTCGCCCAAGCACATTTAACTTCGGAGTTCTGATGGGATACGGTGCATTAGTGCTGGTATGATTGCACCCATCATGTTGTGGGCACAAATCCTTTATGTGTTGACGGTTCACAGTCCCAGCCCTAAGAGATGGCCCATTCAAAAGGCCCAATGGGCTTAACGACAACCCATCCGCTTTAACAACGCAGCATCCTCGCAAGACATGATGTCAACGAATTGTAGGGCCCTCTAACGTCCCGCAAGTTAAGTTGTCATCCTTTTGATAGCTCACGACGTAAGATCCGAGATAGAAAAACAGAACAAAAGAAGAAAAGTGGCACGAAACTGATGAAAATGATCAGTTTTGGGCTCCAAAAATAGTCGCAGCCGAGCAGGCTTGCTGTCCCCGTCGTAGAGCTCTCGGAGAGCTTTCCAACGGTATGCTGTACGTCACATTACTCTTTACAGATTAAAACTTCTGGGCACTAGAGCGACGGAGGCTTGGTCACAAGCCCCACGCCCTCGGTTTATGGGCCCAGCCTCAACGTCCAGGGAAGTTGTCTTGCCCAAGGTGCCGTGTGATTCGGTAATAGAAATGTGGTGGATAAAGTATCTTGGCAACCCTAACCGAGGCAAAAAAAAATTGAAAAAGCGGGGTGCAACACGAGGACTTCCCAGCGTATCACCCATCCTAGTACTATTCTCGCCCAAGCATGCTTACCTTTGGAGTTTTGATGGGATCCGGTGCAATAGTGCTGGTATGATCACACCCGTCATGTTGAGGGCACAAACCCTTTATGTGTTGACAGTTCATAGTCCAAGCCCGGAGAGATGGCCCATTCAAAAGGCCCAAAAGGCTTAACAACAACCCATCCGCTTCAACAACGCGGCATCCTCGCAAGATGTGATATCGACACATTGTAGGGCCCTCTAATGTCTCGTGAGTTAAGTTGTCGTCCTTTTAACAACTCACGACTTACGATCCGGGCCAAAAAACAGAGCAGAAGAAGAAAAGTGGCCCGAAACTAATGAAAACATACAATTTTGGGCTCCAAAAAAAGGCGCAGCCGAGCAGGCTTGCTGCCCTTGTCGTAGAGCTCTCGAAGAGTTTTCGAACGGTATGTTATGCATTGCGTCACTCCTTACGGATTAAAAGTTATGGGCATCGGAGCGACGGAGACCTGGTCACAAGCCCCACGCCCTCGATTTGTGGGCCCAACCTCTACGTGAAACGAAGTTATCTTGCCCAAGGTACCGTAGGATTCGGTAATAGAAATGTGGTGGATAAATTATCTTGGCACCCCTAACCGGGGCAAAAAAAATTGAAATAGGGGGGTGCAACACGAGGACTTCCTAAAGGGTCACCCATCCCAGTAATACTCTCGGCCAAGCACGCTTAACTTCAGAGTTCTGATGGGATCCGGTGCATTAGTGCTGGTATGATCACACCCGCCATGTTGAGGGCACAAATCCTTAATGTATTGAAGGTTCACAGTCACAGCGCAAAGAGATGGCCCATTCAAAAGGCCCAATGTGCTTAACGACAACCCATCCTCTTTAACAACACAACATCCTCATAAGACGTGATATCGATGCATTGTAGTGCCCGGTATATCCTACGAGTTAGGTTGTCATCCTTTTAACAGCTCTCGACGTACGATCCGGGATGGAAAAACAGAGCCAAAGAAGAAAAGTGGCCCAAAACTGATGAATACGTTCAATTTTGGAGGACTTTTCAATGATATGCTGTGCGTCGCGTAACTCCTCACGAATTAAAAGTTATGGGCACCGGAGCGACAGTGACCAAGTGACAAGCCCCACGCCCTTGGTTTGCGGGCCCAGCCTCTACGTGAAGCGAAGTTTTCTTGCCAAGGTGCCGTGGGATTTGGTAATAGAAACGTGGTGGATAAAGTATCTTGGCAACCCTAACCAGGGCAAATAAAATTGAAAAGGAGGCGTGCAACACGAGGACTTCCAAGGGGGTCACCCATCCTAGTATTACTCTCGCCCAAGAACACTTAACTTCGGAGTTCTAATGGAATCAGGTGCATTAGTGCTGGTATGATCATGCCCGTCATGTTGTGGGCACAAATCCTTTATGTGTTGACGGTTCACAGTCGTATCCTAGAGAGATGGCCCATTCAAAAGGCCCAATGGGCTTAATTCCAACCCATCCGCTTCAACAACGCAGCATCCTCGTAAGACGTGATATCGACGCGATATAGGGCCCTCTAATGTCCCGCGAGTTAGGTTGTCGTCCTTTTAACAGCTCACGAAGTATTATCCGGGATGGAAAAAAAGAGCAAAGAAGAAAAATGAAACGAAACTGATGAAAACGTTCGATTTTGGGCTCAAAAAATGGGCGTAGCCAAGCAGGCATGATGCCCTCGTCGTAAAGCTCTCGTAGAGCTTTCCAACGGTATCCTGTGCGATGCGTAACTCCTTACGGATAAAAAATTATAGGCACCGGAGCGAAAGAGACCTGGTCACAAGCCCTACGCCCTCGGTTTGCGGGCCCAGCATCTATGTGAAGCGAAGTTGTCTTGCCCAAGGTGCCGTAGGTTTCGGTAATAGAAATGCGGTGGATAAAGAATTTTGGCAACCCTAACTGGGGCAAAAAAAATTGAAAAGGGGGGTGCAACACGAGGACTTCCCGGGGGGTCACCCATCCTAGTACTACTCTCGCCCAAGCACACTTAACTTCGGAGTTCTGATGGGATCTGGTGCATTAGTATAGGTATGATCGCACCCGTCATGTTGAGAGCACAAATCCTTTATGTGTTGAAGGTTCACAGTCCCAGCCTAGAGAGATGGCCAATGGGCTTAACGACAAACCATTTGCTTCAACAACGCAGCATCCTCGTAAGACGTGATATCGACGCATTGTAGGGCCCTTTAATATCCCGCGAGTTAGGTTGTCATCCTTTTAACAGCTCACGACGTACGATCCGGGATGGGAAAATAGAGCAAAAGAAGAAAAATGGCTTGTAACTTATGAATACGTTTGATTTGGGGCACCGAAAACAAGCGCAGCCGAGCAGGAATGCTGCCCCCATCGTAGTGCTCTCAGAGAGCTTTTCAACAATATGCTTTGTGTCACGTAACTCCTTATGAATTAAAAGTTATGTGCACCGGAGCGACGGAGACCTGGTGACAAGTACCACGCCCTCGGTTTGTGGGCCCAGCCTCTACGTGAGGCGAAGTTGTCTTGCCCAATGTGCCGTGGGATACGGTAATAGAAATGTGGTGGATAATGTATCTTGGAAACCATAACCGGGGCAAAAAAATTGAAAAGGGGGGGCAAAACGAGGACTTCCCAGGGGGTCACCCATCCTAGTACTACTCTCGCCTAAGCACGCTTAACTTCGGAGTTCTGATGGGACCCAGTGCATTATTGCTGGTATGACAGCACCCGCCATGTTATGGGCACAAATCATTTATGTGTTGATGGTTCACAGTCCCAGCTCAAAGAGATGGCCCATTCAAAAGGCCCAATGGGCTTAATAACAACCCATCCACTTCAACAACGCAGCATCCTTACAAGACGTGATATCAACGCATTATAGGGCCCACTAATGTCTCACGAGATAGGTTGTCGTCCTTTTAATAGCTCACGACGTACGATTCGGGACATAAAAATAGAGCAAAAGAAGAAAAGTGGCCCGAAACTGATGAAAACATTTGATTTTGGGCTCAAAAAATAGCCGCAGCCGAGCATGCTTGGTGCCCACATCGTAGAGCTCTCGGACGGCTTTCCAACGGTAGGTTATGCGTCGCGTAACTCCTTACAGATCAAAAGTTATGGGCACCGAAGCGATGGAGACCTGGTCAAAAGCCTTATGCCCTTGGTTTGCGGGCCCAGCCTCTATGTGAAGCGTAGTTGTCTTGCCCGTGGTGCCGTGGGATTCGGTAAAAGAAATGTGGTTGATAAAGACTCTTGGCAACCCTAACCGGGGCAAAAAAAATTGAAAAGGGGGGGTGCAACATGAGAACTTCCCAGGGGCTCACCCATCCTATTACTACTCTCACCCTAGCATGCTTAACTTCGGAGTTCTAATGGGATCCTGTGTACTAGTGCTGGTATGATCGCACCTGTCATGTTGAGGGCACAAATCCCATATGTGTTGACGGTTCACAGTCTCAGTACAGAGAGATGGCCTATTCAAAAGGCCAAATGGGCTTAACGACAACCTATCCACTTCAGTAACACAGCATCCTCGCAAGACGTGATATCGACGTGTTGTAAGGCCCTCTAATTTCCCACGAGTTAGGTTGTTTTCCTTTTAACAGCTCATGACATACTATCCGGGAAGGAAAAACAGAGCAAAAGGAAGAAAAGTGGCCCAAAATTGATGAAAACGTTCGATTTTGGGCTCCAAAAATAGGCGCAGCCGAGCAGGCTTGTTGCCCCCATCGTAGAGCAATCGGAGAGCTTTCTAACAGTATGTTGTGCGTCGTGTCACTCCTTACAAATTAAATGTTATGGGCACCGGAGCGACGGAGACCTGGTCACAAGCCCCACGCCTTCTGTTTGTGGGCCCAGCCTCTACGTAAAACAAAGTTGTCTTGCCCAAGGTGCCGTGGGATTCGGTAATATAAATGTGGTGGATAAAGTATCTTGGCAACCCTAATCGGGGCAAAAGAAATTGAAAATGGGGGGTGCAACACGAGGACTTCTCAGGGGGTCCTGTAATATCCCGTGAGTTAGGTTGTCGTCCTTTTAACAGCTCACGGCGTACGATCCGGGATCGAAAAACAAAGCATAAGTAGAAAAGTAGCTCGAAACTAATGAAAACGTTCAATTTTGGGCTCCAAAAACTGGCGCAGCCAAGCAAGCTTGTTGCCATCATCGTAGAGCTCTCAGAGAGCTTTCCAATGGTATGCTGTGCACCGCATAATTTCTTACGGATCAAAAGTTATGGGCAGTAGAGCGACGGAGACCTGTTCACAAGCCCTACTTCCTCGGTTTGCGGGCCCAACCTCTACGTGAAGCGAATTTGTCTTGCCCAAGGTGCTGTGGGATTCGGTAAAAGAAATGTGGTGGATAAAGTATCTTGGCAACCCAAACCGGGGCAAAAAAATTGGAAAGCGGGGTGCAACACGAGGACTTCCTAGGGGATCATCCGTCCTAGTACTACTCTCACACAAGCACGCTTAACTTCGGAGTTCTGATGGGATCTAGTGCATTAGTGGTGGTATGATCACACCCGTCATGTTGAGGGCACAAAAATCCTTTATTTGTTGAAGGTTCACAGTCCCAGCTGAGAGAGATGGCCCATTCAAAAGGCCTAATGGGCTTAATGACAATCCATTCGCTTCAACAACGCAGCATCCTCGTAAGACGTGATATCGACCCATTGTAGGGCCCGATAATATCCCGCTAGTTAGGTTGTCATCCTTTTAACAACTCACGACGTACGATCCGCGACGAAAAAATAGAGCAAAAGAAGAAAAGTGGCCCGAAACTGATGAATACGTTCGATTTTGTGCTCTGAAAAGAGGCATAGCCGAGCAGGCTTGCTATGCCCATTGTAGAGCTCTCCGAGAACTTTTGAACAATATGCTGTGCATCGCATAACTTCTTACGAATTAAAAGTTATGGGCACCGGAGCGACGAAGACCTGGTCAAAAGCCCCACGCCCTCAGTTTGCGGGCCCAGCCTCTACGTGAATCAAAGTTGTGTTACCAAAGGTGCCGTGGGATTCAGTAATAGAAATGTGCTGGATAAAGTATCTTGGCAACCCTAACAGGGGCAAAAAAAATTGAAAAGGGGGGTGCAACATGAGGACATCCCAGCGGGTCACCCATCTTATTACTACTCTCGCCCAAGCACGCTTAACTTAGGGGTTCTGATGGGATCCGGTGCATTAGTGCTGATATAATCGCACCCATCATGTTGTGGGCACAAATCATTTATGTGTTGACAGTTCACAGTCCCAGCTCAGAGAGATGGCCCTTTCAAAAGGCCTAATGGGCTTAACGACAACCCATCCACTTCAACAACGCAGTATCCTCGCAAGACGTGATATCGATGCGTTGTAGGGCCCTCTAATGTCCCGCGAGTTAGGTTGTCGTCCTTTTAATAGCTCACGATGTATGATCCAAGAAAAAATAGCAAAAGAAGAAAAGTTGCCCGAAACTGATGAAAATATTCGATTTTGGGCTCCAAAAATAGGCGCAGCTGAGCAAGCTTGCAGCCCTCGTCATAGAGCTCTTGGACAGCTTTCCAATGGTATGCTGTACGTCGCGTGACACCTTACGGATTAAAATTTATGGGCACCGGAGCATCGGGGACCTGGTCATAAGCCCCACACCTTCGGTTTGCGAGCCCATCCTCTACGTAAAGCGAAGTTGTCTTGCCCAAGGTGCCGTGGGATTCGGTAATAGAAATGTGGTGGATAAAGTATCTTGGCAACCCTAACCGGGGCAAAAAAAATGAAAAGCGGGGTGCAACACGAGGATTTCCCAGGGGGTCGCCCATCCTATTACTACTCTCGCCAAAGCACGCTTAACTTCGGAGTTCTGATGGGATCCGGTGCATTAGTCCTGGTATGATCGCATCCATCATGTTTTGGGCACAAATCCTTTATGTGCTGACGGTTCACAGTCCCAGCCCAGAGAGATGGCCCATTCAAAAGGCCTAATGGGCTTAACGACAACCTATCCACTTCAACAACGCAGAATCCTTGCAAGACGTGATATTGACGCATTGCAGGGCCCTCTAATGTCCCGCGAGTTAGGTTGTCGTCCATTTAAAAACTCACGACGTACGATCCGGGACCGAAAAACAGAGCAAAGTTTGAAAAGTGGCCCGAAATTGATAAATACGTTCACTTTTGGGCTCTAAAAACAGGCACAGTCGAGCAGGTTTACTGCCCCTGTCGTAGAGCTCTCGGAGAGGTTTGCAACGGCATGCTATGCGTGGTGTAAGTCCTTACGGATTAAAAGTTATGGGCACCGGAGCGACGGAGACCTAGTGACAAGCTCCACGCCCTCGGTTTGCGGGCCCAACCTCTACGTGAAGCGAAGTAGCCTTGCCGAAGTTGCCGTGGGATTTGGTAATAGAAATGTGGTGGATAAAGTATCTTGGCAACCTTAACCGGGGCAAAAAAAAATTGAAAATGGGGGGTACAACACGAGGACTTCCCAAGGGGTTACCCATCCTAGTACTACTCTCGCCTAAGCATGCTTAACTTCAGAGTTCTTATGGGATCTAGTGCAGTAGTGCTGGTATGATCGCACCCATCATGTTGTGGGCAAAAATCCTTTATGTGTTGACGGTTCACAGTCCCAGCCTAGAGAGATGGCCCTTTCAAAAGGCCCAATGGGCTTAATGACAACCCATCCGCTTCAACAACGCAGCATCCTCGCAAGACATGATATTGATGCATTGTAGGGCCCTCTAATGTCCCGCGAGTTAGGTTGTCGTCCTTTTAACAGCTCACGATGTATGATCCAAGAAAAACATAGCAAAAGACGAAAAGTTGCTCGAAACTGATGAAAATATTCGATTTTGGGCTCCAAAAATAGGCGCAGCTGAGCAAGCTTGCAACCCTGGTCGTAGAGCTCTTGGACAGCTTTCTAACGGTATGTTGTACGTCGCGTGACACCTGACGGATTAAAATTTATGGGCACCGGAGCGTCGGGGACCTGGTCATAAGCCCCACACCCTCGGTTTGCGAGCCCATCCTCTACGTAAAGCGAAGTTGTCTTGCCCAAGGTGCCATGGGATTCGGTAATAGAAATGTGGTGGATAAAGTATCTTGGCAACGCTAACATGGGCAAAAAAAATTGAAAAGAGGGGGTGGAACACGAGGACTACCCAGGGGGTCACCTATCCTAGTACTACTCTCGCCCAAGCACGCTTAACTTCTGAGGTCTGATGGGATCCGGTGCATTATTGCTGGTATGATCCCACCCGTCATGTCGTGGGCACAAATCATTTATGTGTTGACGGTTCATAGTCCCAGCGTAGAGAGATGGCCCATTCAAAAGGCCCATTGGGGTTAACGACAACCCATCCGCTTCAACACCGTAACATCCTCGCAAGACATGATATCGACACATTGTAGTGCCCTTTAATGTCCTGCGAGTTAGGTTGTCGTCCTTTTAACAGCTCATGACGTACGATCCGTGATGGAAAAACAGAGCAAAAGAAGAAAAGTGGCCCAAAACTGATGTAACCGTTCAATTTTGGGCTCCAAAAATGGGCTCAACCGAGTAGGCTTGCTGCCCCCGTCGTAGAGCTCTCGGAGTGCTTTCCAATTGTATGTTGTGCGTCGCGTCACTCTTTACGGATTAAAAGTTATGGGTAGCAGAGCGATAAAGATTTGGTCACAAGCCCCACGCCTTCGGTTTACGGTCCCAGGCTCTACGTGAAGCGAAGTTGTCTTGTCCAAGGTGCCGTGGAATTTGGTAATAGAAATGTGGTGGTTAAAGTATCTTGGCAACCCTAACCGGGGCAAAAAAATTTGAAAATAGGGGGTGCAACACGAGGACTTCCCAGGGGGTCACCCATCCTAGTACTACACTCACCCTAGGACGCTTAACTTCGGAGTTCTGATGGGATCCGGTGCATTAGTTCTGGTATGATCGCACCCGTTATGTTGTGGGCGCAAATCCTTTATGTGTTGACGGTTCACAGTCCCAGCCCAGAGAGATGGCCCATTCAAAAGGCCCAATGGGCTTAACGATAACCCATCTGCTTCAACGACGCAGCATCCTCGTAAGATGTGATATCGATGAGTTGTAGGTCCCTGTAATATCACGCGAGTTAAGTTGTCGTCCATTTAATAGCTCACGACGTACGATCCGGGACCGAAAAGCATAGCAAAAGAAGAAAAGTAGCTCAAAATTGATGAAAACGTTCAATTTTGGGCTCCAAAAACTGGCACAGCTGAGCAGGCTTGTTGCTCGTAGAGCTCTTGGAGAGCTTTCCAACGGTATGCTGTCCACCGCATAATTCCTTACGGATCAAACATTATGGGCAGTAGAGCGACGGAGGCCTGGTCACAAGCCGTACTTCCTCGGTTTGCGGGCCAAGCCTCTATGTGAAGCGAAGTTGTCTTGCCCAAGGTGCCGTGGGATTCGGTAAAAGAAATGTGGTGGATAAAGTATCTTGGCAACCCTAACCGGGGAAAAAAAAATTGAAAAGCGGGGTGCAACACGAGGATTTCCCAGGGGGTCGCCCATCCTATTACCACTCTCGCCAAAGCACGCTTAACTTCGGAGTTCTGATGGGATCCGATGTATTAGTGCTGGTATGATCGCATCCATCATGTTTTGGGCACAAATCCTTTATGTGCTGATGGTTCACAGTCCCAGCCCAGAGAGATGGCCCATTCAAAAGGCCCAATGGGCTTAACGACAACCCATCCACTTCAACAACGTAGTATCCTCGCAAGACGTGATATTGACGCATTGCAGGGCCCTCTAATGTCCCGCGAGTTAGGTTGTCGTCCTTTTAACAACTCACGACGTACGATCCGGGACCGAAAAATAGAGCAAAGTTAGAAAAGTGGCCAGAAATTGATAAATACGTTCAATTTTGTGCTCTAAAAATAGGCACAGTCGAGCAGGTTTACTGCCCTCGTCGTAGAGCTCTCGATGAGGTTTGCAATGGCATGCTATGCATCGTGTAACTCCTTACGGATTAAAAGTTATGGGCACCGGAGCGACGGAGAGCTAGTGACAAGCTCCACGCCCTCGGTTTACGTGCCCAACCTCTACGTGAAGCGAAGTAGCCTTGCCGAAGCTGCCGTGGGATTTGGTAATAGAAATGTGGTGGATAAAGTATCTTGGCAACCCTAACCGGGGCAAAAAAAAATTGAAAATGGGCGGTACAACACGAGGACTTCCCAAGGGGTCACCCATCCTAGTACTACTCTCGCCTAAGCACGCTTAACTTCGGAGTTCTGATGGGATCCAGTGCAGTAGTGCTGGTATGATCGCACCCATCATGTTGTGGGCAAAAATCCTTTATGTGTTGACGGTTCACAGTCCCAGCCCAGAGAGATGGCCCTTTCAAAAGGCCCAATGGGCTTAACGACAACCCATCCGCTTCAACAACGCAGCATCCTCGCAAGACATGATATTGACGCATTGTAGGGCCCTCTAATGTCCCGCGAGTTAGGTTGTCGTCCTTTTAACAGCTCACGATGTATGATCCAAGAAAAACATAGCAAAAGAAGAAAAGTTGCCCGAAACTGATGAAAATATTCGATTTTGGGCTCCAAAAATAGGCGCAGCTGAGCAAGCTTGCAGCCCTCATCGTAGAGCTCTTGGACAGCTTTCTAACGGTATGCTGTACGTCGCGTGACACCTTACGGATTAAAATTTATGGGCACCGGAGCATCTGGGACCTGGTCATAAGCCCCACACCCTCGGTTTACGAGCCCATCCTTTACGTAAAGCGAAGTTGTCTTGCCCAAGGTGCCGTGGGATTCGGTAATAGAAATGTGGCGGATAAAGTATCTTGGCAAGCCTAACCGGGGCAAAAAAAAATGGAAATAGGGGGTGCATCACGAGGACTTCCCAGGGGGTCACCTATCTTAGTACTACTCTCGCCCAAGCACGCTTAACTTCGGAGTTCTGATGGGATCCAGTGTATTAGGATTGGTATGATCGCACCCATCATGTCGTGGGCACAAATCCTTTATGTGTTGACGGTTCACAGTCCCAGCCTAGAGAGATGGCCCATTCAAAAGGCCCAATGGGCTTAACGACAACCCATCCGCTTCAACAACGCAGCATCCTCGCAAGACGTGAAATCGACGCATTGTAGTTCCCTTTAATGTCCCGCGAGTTAGGTTGTCGCACTTTCAACAGCTCACGACGTACGATCCGTGATGGAAAAACAGAGCAAAAGAAGAAAAGTGGCCCGAAACTGATGAAAACGTTCAATTTTGGGCTCCAAAAATGGGCTCAACCGAGTAGGCTTGCTGCCCCCGTCGTAGAGCTCTTGGACTGCTTTCCAATTGTATGTTGTGCGTCGCGTCACTCTTTACGGATTAAAAGTTATGGGCACCTGAGCGATAAAGATTTGGTCACAAGCCCCACACCCTCGGTTTACGGGCCCAGCCTCTACGTGAAGCGAAGTTGTCTTGTCCAAGGTGCCATGGAATTTGGTAATAGAAATGTGGTGGATAAAGTATCTTGGCAACCTTAACCGGGGCAAAAAAAATTGAAAATGGGGGGTGCAGCACAAGGACTTCCCAAGGGGTTACCCATCCTAGTACTACTCTCGCCCAAGCACACTTAACTTCGGAGTTCTGATGGGATCTGGTGTTTTAGTGCTGGTATGATCGCACCCGTCATGTTGTGGGCATAAATCCTTTATGTGTTGACGGTTCATAGTCCCAACCCAGAGAGATGGCCTATTCAAAAGGCCCAATGGGCTTAACGACAACCCATCTGCTTCAACAACGCAACATCCTCGCAAGACGTGATATCAATGCGTTGTAGTGCCCTCTAATGTCTCGCGAGTTAGGTTGTCGTCCTTTAAACAGCTCACGACGTACAATCCGTGACGAAAAAATAGAGCAAAAGAAGAAAGTGGCCCAAAACTGATGCAAACGTTCAATTTTGGGCTCCAAAAATGAGCGCAACCGAGCAGGCTTGCTGCCCCCGTCGTAGAGCTCCTAGAGAGCTTTCCAATGGTATGTTGTGCATCGCGTCACTCCTTACGGATTAAAAGTTATGGGTAGCAGAGCGATAAAGATTTGGTCACAAGCCCCACGCCTTCGGTTTACGGGCCCAGCCTCTACGTGAAGCGAAGTTGTCTTGTCCAAGGTGCCGTGAAAATTCGTAATAGAAATGTGGTGGTTAAAGTATCTTGGCAACCCTAACCGGGGCAAAAAAATTTGAAAATGGGGGGTGCAACTCGAGGACTTCCCAGGGGGTCACCCATCCTAGTACTACACTCGCCCTAGGACGCTTAACTTCGGAGTTCTGATGGGATCCGGAGCATTAATGCTGGTATGATCGCACCCGTTATGTTGTGGGCGCAAATCCTTTATGTGTTGACGGTTCACAGTCGCAGCCCAGAGCGATAGCCCATTCAAAAGGCCCAATGGGCTTAAAAATAACTTATCTACTTCAACAACGCAGCATCCTCGCAAGACGTGATATCGACGCATTGTAGGGCCCTGTAATATCACGCGAGTTAGGTTGTCGTCCTTTTAACAACTCACGACGTACGATCCGGGACCGAAAAATAGAGCAAAAGAAGAAAAGTAGCTCAAAATTGATGAAAACGTTCAATTTTGGGCTCCAAAAACTAGCGCAGCCAAGCAGGCTTGTTGCCCTCGTCGTAGAGCTCTCAGAGAGCTTTCCAACGGTATGTTGTGCGCCGCATAACTCCTTACGGATCAAAATGTTATAGGGAGCAGAGCGACGGAGGCCTGGTCACAAGCCCTACTTCCTCGGTTTGTGGGCCTAGCCTCTATGTGAAGCAAAGTTGTCTTGCCCAAGGTGCCGTGGGATTCAGTAAAAGAAATGTGGTGGATAAAGTATCTTGGCAACCCTAACCGGGGCAAAAAAAATTGAAATGGGGGGTCCAACACGAGGATTTCCCAGGGGGTCGCCCATCCTATTACTACTCTCGCCAAAGCACGCTTAACTTCGGAGTTCTGATGGGATCCGGTGCATTAGTGTTGGTATGATCGCATCCATCATGTTTTGGGCACAAATCCCTTATGTGTTGACGGTTCACAGTCCCAGCCCAGAGAGATGGCCCATTCAAAATGCCCAATGGGCTTAACGACAACCCATCTACTTCAACAACGCAGCATCCTCGCAAGACGTGATATTGACACATTGTAGGGCCCTCTAATGTCCAGCGAGTTAGGTTGTCGTACTTTTAACAACTCACGACGTACGATCCGGGACTGAAAAATAGAGCAAAGTTAGAAAAGTGGCCCGAAATTGATAAATACGTTCAATTTTGGGCTCTAAAAATAGGCACAGTCGAGCTGGTTTACTGCCCCCGTCGTAGAGCTCCCGGAGAGGTTTGCAACGGCATGCTATGCATCGTGTAACTCCTTACGGATTAAAAGTTATGGACACCAGAGCGACGGAGACCTAGTGACAAGCTCCACGCCCTTGGTTTGCTGGCCCAACCTCTACATGAAGCGAAGTAGCCTTGCCGAAGCTGCCGTGGGATTTTGTAATAGAAATATGGTGGATAAAGTATCTTGGCAACCCTAACCGGGGCAAAAAAAAATTAAAAATGGGGGGTACAACACGAGGACTTCCCAAGGGGTCACCCATCCTAGTACTACTCTCGCCTAAGCACGCTTAACTTCGGAGTTCTGATGGGATCCAGTGCAGTAGTGCTGGTATGATCGCACCCATCATGTTGTGGGCAAAGGCTCACAGTCCCAGCCCAGAGAGATGGCCCTTTCAAAAGGCCCAATGGGCTTAACGACAACCCATCCGCTTCAACAACGCAGCATCCTCGCAAGACATGATATTGACGCATTGTAGGGCCCTCTAATGTCCCGCAAGTTAGGTTGTTATCCTTTTAATAGCTGACGATGTACGATCCGGGTCGAAAAAATAAAGCAAAAGAAGAAAAGTGGCCCAAAACTGATGAAACCGTTCGATTTTAGGCTCCAAAAATGGGCGCAGTCGAGTAGGCTTGCTGGCCTCGTCGTGGATCTCTAGAAGAGCTTTTCAACAGTATGCTGTGCGCCGCATAACTCCTTACGAATCAAAAGTTATGGTCTCCGGAGTGACGGAGACTTGGTCACAAGCCCTACACACTCGGTTTGCGGGCCCAGCCTCTATGTAAAGTGAAGTTGTCTTGCTCAAGATGCCGTGGGATTCGGTAAAAAAAAATGTGGCGAATAAAGTATCTTGGCAACCCTATCGGGGGCAAAAAAAATTGAAAAGGGGTGTGCAACACGAGGAATTCCCAAGGGGTCACCCACCCTAGTACTACTCTCGGCCAAGCACGCTTAACTTCGGAGTTATGATGGGATCCGGTGTATTAGTGCTGGTATGATCGCACCCGTCATGTTGAGGGCACAAATCCTTTATGTGTTGAAGGTTCATTGTCCCAGCCTAGAGAGGTGGCCCATTCAAAAGGCCCAATGGGCTTAACGACAACCCATCCACTTCAAAAATGTAGCGTCCTCGTAAGACGTGATATCGACGCATTGTAGGGCCCTGTAATATCCCGCGAGTTATGTTGTCGTCCTTTTAACAGCTCACAACGTACAATCCAGGACAGAAAAACAGAGCAAAAGAAGAAAAGTGGCTCGAAACTGATGAATACGTTCTATTTTGGGCTCCGAAAACAGGCACAGCCGAGCAAGTTTTCTGCCCCCGTCGTAGAGCTCTTAGAGAGCTTTCCAACGGTATGCAATGCGTCACGTAATTCCTTACGGATTAAAAGTTATAGGCACCGGAGCGACGGAGACTTGGTCACAAGCCCCACACCCTCGGTTTGTAGGGCCAGCCTTTACGTGAAGCGAAGTTGTCTTTCACAAGCTGCCGTGGGATTTAGTAATAGAAATGTGGTGGATAAAGTATCTTGGAAACCGTAACCGGGGCAAAAAAATTGAAATAGGGGGATGCAACACGAGGACTTCCCAAGGGGTCACCCATCCTAGTACTACTCTCGCCCAAGCACGCTTAACTTCTGAGTTCTGATGGGATCCGGTGCATTAGTGCTAGTATGATCGCACCCATCAGGTTGTGGGCACAAATCCTTTATGTGTTGACAGTTCACAGTCCCAGCCCAGAGAGATTGCCCATTCAAAAGGCCCAATGGGCTTAACGACAACCCATCCACTTCAACAACGCTGCATCCTTACAAAACGTGATATCGACGCGTTGTAGGGCCCCCTAATGTCCCGCGAATTAGGTTGTCGTCCTTTTAACAGCGCAAAATGTACGATCCGAGATAGAAAAACAGAGCAAAAGAAGAAAAGTAGCCCAAAACTGATGAAAACGTTCGATTTTGGGCTACAAAAACTGGCGCAGCCGAGCAGGCTTATTGCCCTCGTCGTAGAGCTCTCAGAGAGTTTTCCAACGGTATGCTGTGCGCCGCATAACTCCTTACGGATCAAAAGTTTTGGGGAACGGAGCGACGGAGACCTGGTCACAAGCCCTACTTCCTCGGTTTGCGGGCCCAGCCTCTACGTGAAGCGAAGTTGTCTTGCCCATGGTGCCGTGGGATTCAGTAATAGAAATGTGGTGGATAAAGTATCTTGGCAACGCTAACCGGGGCAAAAAAATTTGAAAAGCGGGGTGCAACATGAGGACTTCCCAGGGGGTCACCAATCGTAGTACTACTTTTACCCAAGCACACTTAATTTCAGAGTTCTGATGGGATCCGGTGTATTAGTGCTGGTAATATCGCTCCCGTCATGTTGAGGGCACAAATCCTTTATGTGTTGAAGGTTGACAGTCCCAGCCCAAAGAGAAGGCCAGTTCAAAAGGCCCAATGGGCTTAACGACAACCCATCCGCTTCAACAACGTAGCATCCTTGCTAGACATGATATCAACGCGTTGTAGGGCCATGTAATATCATGCGAGTTAGGTTGTCGTCCTTTTAACAGCTCACAACGTATGATCCGGGACCCAAAAACAAAGCAAAAGTAGAAAAGTAGACCGAAACTGAAGAAAGCGTTTGATTTTGGGCTCCGAAAATAGGTGTAGACAAACAGGCTTGCTGCCCTCGTAGTAGACCTCTCGTAGAGCTTTCCAACGGTATGCTTTGGGCCGCGTAACTCTTTACGGATTAAAAGATATGGGCACCGGAGCGACGAAGACCTGGTCACAGACCCACACCCTCGGTTTGCGGGCACAACCTCTATGTGAAGCGTAGTTGACTTGCCCAAGGTACCGTGGGATTCGGTAATAGAAATGTGGAGGATAAAGTATCTTGCCAACCCTAAGCGAGGCAAAAAAAATTGAAAAGTGGGGGTGCAACACAAGGACTTCCTAGGGGTCACCCATCCTAGTACTACTCTCGCCCAAGCACGCTTAACTTCAGAGTTCTGATGGGATCCGGTTCATTAGTGCTGGTATGATTGCACCCGTCATGTTGGGGGCACAAATCCTTTATATGTAGACGGTTCACATTCCCTGCGCAAAGAGATGGCCCATTCAAAAGGCCAAATGGGCTTAACTACAACCCATCCTCTTCAACAACGCAGCATCCTCGCAAGACGTGATATTGACGCATTGTAGCGCTTTATATTGTCCTGCGAGTTAGGTTGTCATCCTTTTAACAGCTCACGACGTACGATACGGGATGAAAAAATAGAGCAAAAGAAGAAAATTGGCCCAAAATTGATGAAAACGTTCAATTTTGGGTGTAAAAAACAGGCGCAGCCGAGTAGGCTTGCTTCCCCCGTCGTAGAGCTCTCGAAGAGCTTTCTAACGGTATGTTGTGCGCCGTGTAACTCCTTACGGATCAAAAGGTATGGGCACCGGAGTGAAGGAGACCTGGTCAAAAGCCCTATGCCCTCGGTTTGCGGACCCAGCCTCTACGTGAACCGAAGTTGTCGTGCCCAAGGTGCCGTGGGATTCAGAATAGAAATGTGGTGGATAAAGAATCTTGGCAAGCCAAACCGGGGCAAAAAAAAATGAAAATGGGGATGCAACACGAGGACTCCCCAAGGGGTCACCCATCCTTGCACTACTCTCGCCCAAGCACGCTTAACTTTAGAGTTCTGATGTGATCTGGAGCATTAGTGCTGGTATGATCGCAATGGTCATCTTGAGGGCACAAATCCGTTATGGGTTGACGGTTCACAGTCCCAGCCTAGAGAGATGGCCCATTCAAATGGCCCAATGGGCTTAACGACAACCCATCCGCTTTAACAACGCAGCATCCTCGTAAAATGTGATATCGACGTATCATAAGGCCCTGTAATATCCTGCGAGTTTGGTTGTCGTCCTTTTAACAGCTCACGACGTACTTTCCGGGATGAAAAAAGAGAACAAAAGAGGAAAAATGGCCCGAAACTGATGAAAATGTTCGATTTTGGGTGCCAAAAACGGGGGCAGCCAAGCAAGCTTGCTGCCCCTGTCGTAGAGCTCTCGGAGAGCTTTCCAACGATATGCTGTGCGCCGCGTAACTCCTTACGGATTAAAAGTTATGGGCACTGGAGCGACGGAGACCTGGTCACAAGCCCTACGCCTTCAGTTTGCGGGTCCAACTTCTACGTGAAGCGAAGTTGTCTTGCCCAAGGTGCCGTGGGATTCGGTAATAGAAATGCAGTGGATAAAGAATCTTGGCAATCCTAACCTGGGCAAAAAAAATTGAAAAGCGGGGTGCAACTAGACAAATTCCCAGGGGGTCACCCATCCTTGCACTACTCTCGCCCAAGCACGCTTAACTTCGGAGTTCTGATGGGATCCGGTGGATTGGTGCTGGTATAATCGCACTCATCATGTTGAGGGCACAAATCTTTTATGTGTTGACGGTTCACAGTCCCAGCTTAGAGAGATGGCCCATTCAAAAGGCCCAATGGGCTTAACGACAACCCATCTGCTTCAACAACGCAGCATCCTCATAAGACGTGAAATCGACACATTGTAAGGCCCTGTAATATCCCGTGAGTTAGGTTGTCGTCCTTTTAACAGCTCACGATGTACCTTCCGGGATAGAAAAACAGAGCAAAAGAAGAAAAGTGGCCCGGAACTAATGAATACGTTCGAATTTGGGCTCTAAAAACAAGCACTGCTGAGCAGGCTTACAGCCCCCGTCGTAGAGCTCTCAGAGATATTTCCAACGGTATGCTATGCATCGTGTAACTCCTTATGGATTAAAAGTTATGGGCACCGGAACAACGGAGACCTGGTCACAAGCCCCATTCCATCGGTTTACGGGCCCAGCCTCTACGTGAAGCGAAGTTGTCTTACCAAATGTGCCGTGGGATTCGATAATAGAAATGTGGTGGATAAAGTATCTTGGCAACCCTAACTGGGGCAAAAAAAATTGAAAAGGGGGGTGCAACACGAGGAATTCCCAAGGGGCCACCCATTCTAGTATTACTCTCGCCCATGCACTCTTAACTTCGGAGTTCTGATGGGATCCGGTGCATTAGTGCTGGTATGATCGCACCGGTCATGTTGTGGGCACAAATCCTTTATGTGTTGACAGTTCACAGTCGCAGCCCAGAGAGATGGCCCATTCAAAAGGCCCAATGGGCTTAACGACAACCCATCCACGTCAACAATGCAGCATCCTCGTAAGACGTGATACCGATGCGTTGTAGGGCCCTCTAATGCCCCACGAATTAGGTTGTCGTCCTTTTAACAGTGCATGATGTATTATCCAAGTTGGAAAAACAGAGCAAAAGAAGAAACGTGGCCGAAAACTGATGAAAACGTTTGATTTTGGGCTCCGAAAATAGCCACAATTAAGTAGGCTTGCTGCCCTCATCGTAGAGCTCTCGAAGAGCTTTCCAACGGTATGCTGTACACCGCGTAACTCGTTGCAGATTAAAAGTTATAGGCACCGGAGCGACGAAGACCTGGTCACAAGCCCTACGCTCTCGGTTTGCAGGCCCAGCCTCTACGTGAAGTGAAGTTGTCTTTCCCAAGGTGCCATGGGATTCGGTAATAGAAATGTAGTGGAGAAAGTATCTTGGCAACCCTAACCCGGGAAAAACAAAATTGAAAAGCGGGGGTGCAACACAAGGACTTCCCAGGGGGTCACTCATCCTAGTACTACTTTTGCCCAAGCACACTTAACTTCGGAGTTCTGATGGGATCCGGTGCATTAGTGCTGGTATGATCGCACCCGTCATGTTGTGGGCACAAATCCTTTATGTGTTGACGGTTCACAGTCCCAGTCCAGAGAGATGGCCCATTCAAAAGGCCCAATAGGCTTAACGACAACCCATCTACTTCAACAACGCAGCATTGTCACGCCCCATCCCGACCTATAAAGGTTAGACTAGGGTGTGATCTAAACATTCAAGTCATATCACTTACTTAATCGTTCATGAAAGTTTAACACTTAACGTTTTAGCCTAAACTCCATAAATTCTCTGAAAAATCGGCAGCATAACGGCTGCAATTGGGCTTCTTAGTTTGACCAAATTTTCTAAAGGCCTCAAAACTTTCAATCTCAAATTCATTTCCAACTAAGATTACTATTTATCATCAATTGAAACACCTACTAGTTATCTCGAAGTCTCGTTTGATTAATAACCTAACATGATACTATGTCTCGTTTGTTTGTTAATCCTCGTTACAAAAGTACCTGTTGATCTTAGCTTAACAATGAGTACCTGCTTAAGATTGGATAGATTCATTTTACTTAATCTTTTACCTGATACTTCATAAGCCTGTGATAGATACTAGCCAATAGCGATAGCAAAAACGACCATAGTAGTGTCTATCTAGTTATGATCAGTACAAGCCAAAATTAGACCCCAAATTACAATGGGGGTCATTTACAATACAATAACAAGCAACATAAGAAATAGTCTTCAAACAACATATCGTTCACAAAATGGCCATAGTCAAGTAAGGCACATAGGGCAAGCAATCATTCCAAGGAATCATCATTAGGCACATTGTCCTCGGGTACCTGTTCTTGGTCTTCTTCACCTGAGATGATAAAAGAGGGTGAGTCCTTATGAACTCAGTGAGGGGGAATGAGAAATAAGTTTTGAAACTCATTTTTCGGTTCAAGTTATGAAAACTCTTTGCAAGAATGACATGTATCACAAGTACATAATGTAATATAACAGTAAAAGAACTAAATTACCCGTCTTTCCTCCCCGCGGACCTCTAGGAACCAATCGAGAGTACTTATACACATAGTGAAAAGGATACGGTGAGCTTTTGCTCTCAATTCATGTCAGTATCAGTTGTTGCGGCCGACTTCAAATCATCCCCTTATCACGCCAAATGGGTGTACTTCGGATGTACCCCGAAATCCTACAACCCAAATCTCCGAGGAAGTCTAGCCCCCAATCAAGAGAGGGAATTGGACAATGGTAGTCATAGTTGCACCGGCAAGCCCGATGCCGCCCGGTGTGCGTGAACGCTACCACGCCAGAATGAAAGGTTGCAACCTTGTATGCAATTCATATTTATGACATTTAATATATCACATTAGGAGGACAAAAAAGTAGGTTGCCTCCGAGCAGTCATAAGATTGCACATTGACAAGTAAACAAGCGAGGCACGATAAGACAAGTAATTTCACTTGAAAGGCACATGGAGTTATATGAATATTAAATGGGCAGCCATGTAATGCATGTAAATCAAGTCATATAACTCATTTCGAAGTTCACGTAATCAAATAATAAGATTATTCAACATGCAATGACATCTACGTGGGACCGGGTGCAAGAAAGGCCTACTTGTCAACATGGAATCATCGAAATCATGTTTAGGGCTATGAGGGAAACTACGGGCAGCCTACTAATTACATAATTAAACACGATATTCATGGGATCAACACTTAGCGAGTTTTCCTAGTCATTGGGGTTCCAATTCATGCTTACCCGTGCGATTAAGCCCTAGTTGTCACGTAATTAAACTCAAACCATGCATTGATTAATTCAAACACCATCAAGCATTCAAAACAGTCTACAGAACATCCAAGTGTCATAATCCGAAGCATTTAATACAACAAGAGAAGTTACAATAATTTTTGAAGCAAATCCCTAATTGAAATCTCACTGCAATGGTCTGTTTCTCACAATCATTGAGACAAGCAAACAAACTCCAATTCCAGTAAAAAAAATTTCAAATTAAAGCTTAAGGAGTGAACTAAATCCAGAAACAAATCTTGCATCATTTGGAGTTCGGGTTCAAGAGTTATAGCCAAAACCGTGAGACTACGCAAAACTGTCCAGATTTGCGCACATTTCAATACTTGTCGTTTTTGAGGACCTTAGGGTCAGATTTAGCCTTAGTCCATTTCTGACAAAAATGTCAAGAACTTAAAAAATCTTTCAGCACATCAAATATTAGGCATTTTGGATATCATTTACTAAGTCAAAACTGGTTGGTTCTACAAGGACAGTAAATCTGCCAAAACCTGCTTCGTTTTCCCAGATTTTCCAAATTTGGACACATTTGATATTTTGCCATTTTGGGGACCTTAGAGTCAAAATTAGCTTTGTCTTATTTCTACGAAAAATTCTCAGAACTGGCAAAAATAGTCACTTACCAATTTTCATGCATTTTCAACATCATTTACCTGGTCAAAATCACTTCGTTCCAACAGAACAGAAAGCTGTCAAATACGCGATTTCACCTATCTTCACATTCTAGCCAAATATCTTGCCATGCATGTTTACAAAAGCTCATGTACACACATATATCACAAGTACAGAGGTTAAAATAGACATTCAAAGGCATGCATGTGGTTTTTAAAAGCTTTTCAAAGAAGTTTTAGCCCTCACCTTAGCAAGACAACAAAGAAGATGCACAAACTCTTGATGAAGCACAATGTCAACCCTTTTCCTTGCTTAGCCAAGAGACAATTTGAGATTTCTCTAATTCCTAGCTTAGTAACCATGTTCTTAGTATGTGCAAATGGCTAGAACAAAAGAAAATGAAATGGAAGCTAACAAACTCACCTAAGCCGAAATGAAGGTTCAATGAGCTTGCATGTGTGTCTTTTGCATTCTAGCTTTGCTTGGTCGAGTTTCTAGTAGCTTGCATGTCTTGAAAAACCTTTGGACGAAGAACTTAAGCTATGGAGTCTATAATTTCAGCTAGGCCCGAGAGAGAGAGAAGAAATGAGAGAGTGAGAGAAGAATGAGGGAAAGAAAGAAAGAATGAAAGAAAAATGAAAAACATTGAGGAAATTGATGCATATGTCGGCCTTGGGCTTGCAAAATTCAGAATTGTGTCTTCAAGAAGCATAATTTTTTATCACCTAGCATGGGCACTTGCATATGTTGAGATTGGTGGAGCTTTGGGTAGAGTTTTGAGTCATTTTTTAAGGCTTTGTGCCATAACTTGTCATAGAATGTCTAGGAATAGATTTTGAAATTGAAATGCATGCACAAATGCAAGAGGTGGTCGGCCAAGGCATTGCAAAATTCTGAATTTTTGTCTTGGTTGAGCATTATTTAATTGAGTACTTGGAATATGCAAAAGAATAAAGAATAAAGAATAAGAATGTCTAGCTTTTGGTGCAATTTCGTCTCTAGTGCATAGACTTAGCATTTTAATATTAGGTAGTGGAGTTTGTAGGATTAATTAATGATCTAGTGCTTCGTGTAAGATGCTTTCATGATTAGCGTGAGGGCACACTTTCCTAGGTTTAGGGCACACACTACGAGGTAAGGCACGAACTACGAGATGAATGCACATTTCCCAAGTAAATGTACGCAACCCTAAATGAATGCACGTAATTCAATGCAAGGCACACAAAACGAAACACAATTCTTAAACCTAGGTCAAGGCATGCAAATCTAGGTTAGGGCCTACAAAATGAGGTATCGCACGCAAATCGAGGTCGGGCCTCACATCCTCCCCTCCTTAAAAGAATTTCGTCCCGAAATTCAATATTACCTTTGAAATAATGCTGGATACTGTTGCTCCATCCGGTCTTGCCTTTTCCACGTTGCTTCTTCAACTCCATGATAATCCCACAACACTTTCACCATCGGTATAGATTTGCTGCGCAACTCTCGATCTTGCTGGTCTAGGATCCGAATGGGCTTCTCTTCATAAGACAAGTTCTCCCGAAGCTGCAACAGCTCTGGCTCCAAGATATGCGATGGATCAGGATGATACTTCCGTAGCATTGAAACATGAAAGACGTCGTGAATATTAGAGAGGTTTTGGGGTAGTTCCAGGCGATACGCCAACTTGCCAACCTTCTCAATTATCTCAAATGGTCCTACAAACCTCGAGCTTAACTTTTCACCCTTGCCGTGTTTAATCAGTCCCCTCCGAGGTGATAAGTTCAAGAACACCTTGTCATCGACCTCAAACTCTAGACTCCGTCTCCGTCGGTCTGCATAACTTTTATGCCTGCTTTGGGCGGTAAGCATCCGTTTCCGGATGAGGTAGACACTATCAATAGTCTTCAAAAGTTCAGGTAGAAGGGTCAGGTCAAAAGTCTTCGTCTCACCTACTTCATCCCAGTAAATTAGGGATCGACACTTACGTCCATACAATGCCTCAAATGGGGCCCTCGCGATAGTGGCCTGATAACTGTTATTATAAGTGAACTCCACTAGAGACAGATATTTCTCCCAACCTTTCCCGAAGTCTAAAACACACGCCCTCAGCATATCCTCCAGAATCTGAATAGTTCTCTTAGATTATCCATCAGTCTGAGGGTGATAAGCTGTGCTGAAACTCAACTTCGTTCCCAAAGCTTCTTGCAATCTCTTCCAAAATTGGGAAGTAAAACGAGGATCCCTATCCGATACAATACTCACAGGCATCCCGTACAACCTTACAATATCTGCCACATACATATCTCCTAATTTCTCAAGACTATCCTCCTTGTTCATCGGTAAGAAGTGCGCTGACTTAGTCAATCTATCCACTACGACCCAAACAGCGTCATGACCCTTTTGTGACCTGGGTAGGTCCATGACAAAGTCCATAGTTATATGTTCCCATTTCCATTGAGGATTTCCAACGACTGAAGTAAACTTGCTGGTCGTTGATGTTCCGCTTTGACTCTCTGGCAAGTCAAACACCGTGCCACAAACTCCGCAATCTCTCTCTTCATGTTATTCCACCAATAGTGTTGCTTCAAATCCTGGTACATCTTTGTTCCGTCGGGTGAATAGTATATCTTGAATTATGGGCTTCTTCAAGAATATTCTTTTTCAACTCTGGCTCATTAGGAACACAAATTCGATTCCTAAACCTCCAAATACCATCATCATGAAACTTGAAATCTGTGTTGCTTTCTTTAATCTTATGAAACTGTTGGTCCTTCTGTTGAGCCTCTCGTAATTCAGACAACAAGGTTAATTGAACCTGTGTAGTGGCAAATAGTAACCCTTTTTCGAGTTAATTGTGGTTTCCACAAAAATGCTTCCTCCAACAACTCCTGCACCTTAACTTCCAGTTTTGCCATGATCGCTTTCCGACTTAAGGCATCTGCAACTACATTTGCTTTACCGGGCACATAATTGATTGTGCAGTTATAATCATCCAAAAGCTCCATCCACCGCCTTTGCCTCATGTTCAACTCTTTTTGTGAGAACAAGTATTTCAAGCTCTTGTGATCAGTAAACACCTCGAACTTGTTACCCCACAGATAGTGCCTCTATTTCCTGAGTGCAAACACAATAGCTGCTAACTCCAAATCATGCGTCGGGTAATTTAATTCATACGACTTCAGTTTCCTAGAAGCATACGCAATCACTCTACCACTTTGCATCAACACACAACCCAGTCCTTCCTTCAAAGCATCGCGATAGATTACAAAACCTTGACTCCCTTCAGGCAATCCATGAACGGGTGCAGTAGTCAATCTTCTCTTCAATTCTTGGAAACTGTTCTCACACTTATCATCCCACACGAACTTTGTTTTCTTTTGAGTGAGCTTTGTAAGCGGTCCTGCGATCTTTGAGAAATCCTTCACGAACCTCTGATAATAGCCGGCTAGACCAAGAAAACTGTCACGCCCCAACCTGGCCTATAAGGTTAGACTAGGGTGTGAACTAAACATTCAAGTAATATCACGTGCTTAGCTATTTATGAAGATTTAACACCTAATGATTTAGTCTAAACTCCAAAGTTTTTCCAAAAAACCGACAGCATAACGGCTGTAATTGGGCTCTTTGGTCTAACCTAATTCTCTAAACGCCTCAAAATTTACTATCTCAAGTTCATTTCCAACTAAGTTTGCTATTTATCATCAATTGAAATGCCTATTGGTTATCTTGATGTCTCGTTTGATTTATAACCTAGCATGATACTATGTCTCGATTGTTTGTTTGTCCTCGTTACAAAATATACCTGTTGATCTTAGCTTAATAGCAAGTACCTGTTAAGATTGGATAAGTTCATTTACTTAGTCCTTAACTAATGCGTCATAACCTACGATAAATACTAGCGGTAATACAAGCAAAAACGATCATAGTAATGTCTGGCATCAGTCTACTTAATATAAGTACAAACCAAAATTAGACCCCAAATTACAACGGGGGTCTTTTACATTAGAAGTAGCAAGCAACATGACAGAAATAGACTTCAAGTAGCACAGAGTTCACAAGTAGCCAGAATCACGCAAGGCAAACATGATAGGCAATCATTCCAGGGGTTCATCGTTAGGCACACCGTCCTCGGGTACCTGTTCTGGATCTTCTTCACCTGAGATGATAAAAGAGGGTGAGTCCTTATAAACTCAGCGAAGGGGAACGAGAAATAGGTTTTGAAACTCATTTTTCGGTTCAACTTATAAAATCATTTTTGCAAGTATGAATATAACAATAATACAAGTACAGGAACAGAAATACCGGTCTTTCCTCCTCGAAGTTCTCTAGGAACCAAGCGAGAGTACTTATACAGACAATAAAAAGGATACAGTGAGCTTTTGCTCTCAGTTCAGTTTCAAAATCAGTTGTTGCGGCCGACTTCAAATCATCCCCAAAACACGCCAGGTGGGTGTACTCCGGAAGTACCCCGAAATCCTACAACCCAACTCTCCGAGGAAGTCTAGCCCCCAAGCGAGAGAGGGAATAGGACCATGGTAGTCACGGGTGCACCGGCAAGCCCGATGCCGCCCAGTGTGCGTGATCGCTACCATGCCGATAGGAAAGGTTGTAACTTTGTATGCAATGCACATTCATGACAGGTAATATATCACAGGAGGAGGACAACAAAGTAGGTTGCCTCCAGACAGTCATAAGATTGCACATTGACAGGTAAACAAGCAGGGCACGATAAGACAGGAAATTTCACTTGAAAGGCATATAGAGTTATATGAAAATTAAACGGGTAGCCATGTAACACATGTACAACAGGCCATATAACTCATTACGAAGCCCACGTGATCAAGTGATAAGATTATTCAACATGCAATGACATCAACATGGGTTCGGGTGCAAGAAAAGCTTATTTGTCAACATGCAATGGTCAAAATCACGTTTGAAGTTATAAGACATTTACGGGCAGCCCACTAAGCACATAATTTCCACACAATATCCAAATGATCAACACTTAGCAAGACTACCTAGTCATTAGGGTTTCTGTTTCATGCTTAACCGTGTGATTAAACCCTAAGTCAACTCAAAATCATTCTCAAGTCATGCATCATTCAATTCAAACATCCTCAAGTACTCAAAACAGTCCACACAACATCCCAACACCACAATTCCAAGCAATTAGTACCACAAGAGAGGTTACAACAATTTTCCAAGCATATATCTAAGTGAAACCTTTACTGCAATAGGCTGTCTTCACACAATCAATAGGATAATCAAACAATCTCCAAGTCCAGTGAATAAGATGTCAAATTAAAGCTTAAGAAGTTAACTAAAATCAGAAACAAACCTTGCAACAAAGTTCGGGATCATTAGATATAGCCGAAACAGTGGAATAGCACAAAACTGTCCAAATTTGCACACTTTTCAATAATTCACGTTTTTGAGGTCCTTAGGGTCAGTTTTAGCCTTAGTCCATTTCTGACAAAAATGTCCAGAACTGAAAAATCTAGCAGTACACTAAATTTCATGCATTTTGGACAACATTTACGAAGTCAAATATGGTTCGTTCCACAAGGTCAGTGCATCTGCCAAAACCTGCTTCATTTTTTTTAGATTTCCAAATTTGGATACATTTTAAAGATTTGCCATTTGGAGGACCTTAATTCAAAATTAGCTTCTTCCTATTTCTGGGAAAAATGTTCAAAACTGTCCAAAATAGTCACCTACCAATTTTCAAGCACTTTCAACATTATTAGCCTAGCTAAACTTACCTCGAACAGACTGGTCAGAGAGCTGTCAACAATCCGACTTCACCTATCACCACTTTCAAGCCAAGATCTTGCCATGCATGGTTGTTTAAGCTCATGAACGAACATATAACTCAAATACAGAAGCAAGGACATACTTTTATGAGCATGCATGTGAATTTTTGAAGGAATTTCAAAAGGTTTTAGCCCTCACCTTAGCAATCAACCACAAAGATGCACAAAAGCTTGTTGAAGTGCAATTTTCTTCCTCTCCTTTGCCTAGCCGAAATCCCAAGTAGCTTTTCACTATTTTTCCTAGCTTAGTGATCAATCTCTTAGCACATGCATGAGGTTAGAACAAGAAGAAAAGAAATGGAAGCCAAGAGACTTACCAAGGCCGAATAGAAGTCTTCAATGTACATGCATGTGTGATATTCACTTCCTAGCTAGCTCGGTTGAGGTCCTTTGCTTGTGGCTTGCTTTGTTTAGCTATGGTGTGAAGAAGATAAGCTATGGAGGTAGGGAACTCAGACAAGGCCGAGAATAAGAGAGGAGAATGAGAGAGAGAAGTGAGAGAAGTTGAAAGGAAATGAGAGAATATGACAAAAGTGATGGCTTTGCAATTTTTTTGAGCATGTGGTCGGCCTTGGGCATACAAATTCAGACTTTTTGTGTCTTCAAGATGGAATTTTGAAATGTTAGCATGGGCATGAAGCTTTTGGTCGAGCAAGAGAAAAATTTGAGGTGGTTTTGATCTTTTTTTTTTTTGCATTGATAAGTGTTTTTGTGTCATAACTTGTCTAGATTCATTTTGAATTAAACATGCATGCAAACAACTCCTAGTGGTCGGCCAAAGCATGTGCCAAATCTGAATTTTTTGTCATGTTTTGGATGTTATTTAATTGTGTATTGAAAGTGTAAAAAGAATAAAGAATAAGGAATAAAGAATGCCTAGCTTTTTGTGTTATTTTGTCTTCTAGTGAGTTGAATTAGGATTATAATATTGATAGTGGATTTTGTAGGATTGTCTTCTGTGCTTTGTGTAAGATGCTTTCTTGATTAGCATGAAGGCATACTTTCCTAGGTCTAGGGCACGCACTACGAGGTAGGATACAAACTACGAGACGAACGCACATTTTTCAAGTAAATGCACGCAACCCTAAATGAATGCACGTAATTCAATGCATGGCACATATAATGAACACAATTCTTAAACCTAGGTCAAGGCACGCAAACCTAGATTAGGTCACACGAAACGAGGTACCGTACACAAATCAGGGTCGGGCCTCACAAAAACTCTGAACCTCCGTAACATTTTTCGGCTTCTTCCAAGACATCACCGCTTCTATCTTTGCTGGATCCACTGCTATTCCCTCTTGGGATATGATGTGCCCCTGAAATGCAATCTGCTACAACCAAAATTCGCATTTGTTAAACTTTGCATACAATTGATGCTCTAGAAGTTCCTGTAGTACCAATCACAGATGTTGTTCATGCTCAGCCTCGGATATCGAGTATACCAAAATATCATCAATAAAGATCACAACAAATTGGTCCAAGTAGGGTTGAAACACCCTGTGCATCAAGTCGTTAAAAGCTGCAGGGGCATTAGTTAGCCCAAATGGCATCGCCACATATTCATAATGCCCATATCTCGTCCTGAAAGCCGTTTTAGGCATATCCTCCTTTTTGATCCGTAACTGATAGTACCCTTGCCTTAAGTCGAGCTTCGAATACACTTTGGCTCCCTGAAGTTGATCAAACAAGCCGTCGATAAGTGGAAGTGGGTATTTATTCTTGACAGCCACTTGGTTTAATCCTCGGTAATCGATGCATAGCCTTAACGTTCCGTCTTTCTTCTTTACAAATAGGACTGGCGCACCCCACGGTGAAGAACTTGGTTGAACGAACCCCTTCTTCAACAATCCTTGCAATTGGTCCTTCAATTCTTGTAGCTCGGCTAGTGCCATATGATAGGGAGCTTTAGATATCGGCTGGGTGCCAAGCAGTAATTCTATAATGAACTCGATCTCCCGATTTGGGGGTAAATCGGGCAATTCTTCTGGAAACACATCCGCGTAATCTTTAATCACTGGCATCTCCTCCAACTTAGCTTTGTCTGACGGCTTGTTGATGAGGTAAGCTAAGTATCTACTACATCCTTTTCTCAAGGACTTCACTGCTTTTGTAGATGAAATGATGGAACTCCCGGCGAAGTCTCTTCGGCCCATTACCTCTAGCATTGGTTGACCAGGTATCCAGAATGTTACAATCTTCGTCCAGCAATCTAGTTGGGCATGATGCCAACCAGTCCATCCCTAAGATGACTTCATAGTCTCGAAAGGGTAATACAATAAGATTGGCTGAGAATTCCCTATCTTTAATTTCGATTTTACATGCTTTACAAGTTGAGCGAGTGACAAGTTTAGAACCCATCGGAGTACCAACTTCTACTTCGTAAGGCAAACATACAACTCGTAGTTTCACACGTTGCACACATAAGGGAGTAATAAATGAATGAGTAGCACCTAGATCAATTAGTACCCTAACAGGTTGATTCAGTATCAAGAATGTACCGTCAACAACAGCGGTCTCCTCTGGAAGCTCCTCGCACTCAATAGCATAAGCTCGAGCCTGAACTCTGGGAACTGGAGTCTTACCTCTACCAGTTGGTTTAACTTGATTTTGTCCTCCTTGCCATTTAGGGCAATCCTTGATCTGATGCTGATCACTGCCATACCGCACACATCGTCCTGACTTCTTCCAGTACTGGGCCTCGGTATGCCCCTTCTTGTCACAGTAAGAATAGTTGATAAACTGAGTAGCAGGTGAACTACATGTGGATCCGCGGGTGGAAGAGGCTGATGGTGCTTTAGTCGGGCCATGGTTATTAGCTGGTCTATTCTGGCTCTGGCCCCGACTACGACTCTGGCTCTGGAATTTTCTCTGTTGACCTGGAGGCTGATATGGTTTCTTGTTCGGCTGGCTTGAACCGGTTCTATCAAGTTTCCTCTTCTCAACTCGGGAAGCAGCAGCAAGGAGAGCAAAATAGATATCGAAGTCATGCGAAGCCAACTGGTCTTGAATTTCTGGCCTCAACCCATTCGTAAATTTCCACATCTTTGCCTTAGGGGTACTGACCATGTATAGAGCATAAAGGGACAGTCGGTCAAAACGAGCCTCGTATTGGGCCACCATCATGTTACCCTGGTTCAAGTGCATGAATTTCTCAATCCGCCTCTGCCTGGAAACTGCAGGTACATATTTCTCCTTGAATGCCTTAATGAAATTACCCCACAAGCGAGGTGTATGATCAGTTTCCCAAAGTGCCTCCACAGTGTGCCACCAATGCTCAGCATCCCCATGCAACAGAAACACAGCGAACTCCACCTTTTCTTCATCAGTATAGTCAAGTGGCCTGTAAATCCTCTCGATCTCAGACAGCCAAGCCTCTGCTTTTTCATCATCAGCTTCCCTGTGGAATTTAGACGGGCGAAAGTCAAGGAACTCTTGCATTCTGCTGTCTCCCATGGTTACCATCATTCCTGTTGTTGTTGTTGTTTGCTTCACGGGCATCTTGGCGTTCCATCACTCGCGACACGCGATCCATGGCATTCGCCATCATATTAAGCATAGGTATGCCGAGATTAGTTTGATAAGCATCTCTGGTCTCTTAGGGCTCACCGCTCCTATTAGTAGTGCGGGTACTAGGGCCAGCCATCTAAAGGCATAGATTACGATGCACAATTTATTGGAATACGACAAACAAGAATTTAATGCATAAGATATGTAACATATAATTTTATATAGACACACAATTCTAAAAACAGTTAAGACATGTTAATCACATAAGCACATAGAAACAAAGAAGGCATACTTGATATTGTCACACAATAACACATAAACAAGTCATCCTAATAACCTTAGGGCTTCTACCCATGGTCCGAGAGTTAAACCCAGCTTAAGCAATCTAAGCTCTGATACCATTAAATATAAGGTATCACGCCCCAACCCAACCTATAAAAGTTAGACTAGGGTGTGATCTAAACATTCAAGTCATATCACATACTTAATCGTTCATGAAAGTTTAACACTTAATGTTTTAGCCTAAACTCCACAAATTCTTCAGAAAATCGGCAGCATAACGGCTGTAATTGGGCTCCTTAGTTTGACCTAATTTTCTAAAGGCCTCAAAATTTCAATCTCAAATTCATTTCCAACTAAGATTACTATTTATTATCAATTGAAACGCCTACTAGTTATCTCGAAGTCTCGTTTGATTAATAACCTAGCATGATACTATGCCTCGTTTGTTTGTTAATCCTCGTTACAAAAGTACCTGTTGATCTTAGCTTAACAATGAGTACCTGCTTAAGATTGGATAGATTCATTTTACTTAATCTTTTACCTGATACTTCATAAGCCTGTGATAGATACTAGCCAATAGTGATAGCAAAAACGACCATAGTAGTGTCTATCTAGTTATGATTAGTACAAGACAAAATTAGACCCCAAATTACAACAGGGGTCATTTACAATACAATAACAAGCAACATAAGAAATAGTCTTCAAACAACATATCGTTCACAAAATGGCCATAGTCAAGTAAGGCACGTAGGGCAAGCAATCATTCCAAGAAATCATCATTAGGCACATTGTCCTCGGGTACCTGTTCCTGGTCTTCTTCACCTGAGATGATAAAAGAGGGTGAGTCCTTATGAACTCAGTGAGAGGGAACGAGAAATAAGTTTTGAAACTCATTTTACGGTTCAACTTATGAAAACTCTTTGCAAGAATGACATGTATCACAAGTACATAATGTAATATAACAGTAAAAGAACTCAATTACCCGTCTTTCCTCCCCGAGGTCCTCTAGGAATGAAGCGAGAGTACTTATACACATAGTTAAAAGGATACAGTGAGCTTTTGCTCTCAGTTCTTTTCCAGTATCAGTTGTTATGGCTGACTTCAAATCATCCCCTTATCACGCCAAATGGGTGTACTCCGAATGTACCCCGAAATCCTACGACCCAACTCTCCGAGGAAGTCTAACCCCTAAGCGAGAGAGGGAATTGGACAATGGTAGTCACGGTTGCACTGGCAAGCCCGATGTCGCCCGGTGTGCGTGAACGCTACCACGCCAGAATGAAAGGTTACAACCTTGTATGCAATGCAAATTTATGACATTTAATATATCGCATTAGGAGGACAACAAAGTAGGTTGCCTCCGAGCAGTCATAAGATTGCACATTGACAAGTAAACACGCGAGCCACGATATGACAAGTAATTTTACTTGAAAAGCACATGGAGTTATATGAATATTAAACGGGAAGCCATGTAATGCATGTAAATAAAGTCATATAACTCATTTTGAAGTTCACGTAATCAAATAATAAGATTATTCAACATGCAATGACATCTACGTGGAACCGAGTGCAAGAAAGGCCTACTTGTCAACATGTAATCATTGAAATCATGTTTAGGGCTATGAGGGAAACTACGGGCAGCCTACTAATTACATAATTAAACACGATATTCATAAGATCAACACTTAGCGAGTTTTCCTAGTCATTGGGGTTCCAATTCATGCTTACCCGTGCGATTAAGCCCTAGTTGTCACGTAATTAAACTCAAGCCATGCATTGATTAATTCAAACACCCTCAAGCATTCAAAACAGTCTACACAACATCCAAGTGTCATAATCCCAAGCATTTAATGCAACAAGAGAAGTTACAATAATTTTCAAAGCAAATCCTTAATTGAAACCTCACTGCAATGGTCTGTTTACTCACAATCAATGAGACAAGTAATCAAACTCCAATTCTAGTGAACAAAATGTCAAATTAAAACTTAGGGAGTGAAATAAATCTAGAAACAAACCTCGCATCATTTTGGGTTCCTAAAATAGGCACTGCCAAGCAGGCTTGCTTCCCCCGCCGTAGAGCTCTCGGGGAGCTTTCCAACGGTATGTTGTGCCCTACGTAACTCATTACGGATTAAAAGTTATGGGCACCGGAGCAACGGAGACCTGGTCACAAGCCCCACACCCTCGGTTTGCTGGCCCAGCCTCTAAGTTATCTTGCCTAAGGTGCCGTGGGATTCGGTAATTGAAATGTGGTGGATAAAGTATCTTGGCAACCCTAATCGGGGCAAAAAAAATTGAAAAGCAGGGGTGCAACACGAGGACTTCCCAAGGGGTTACCCATCATCGTACTACTCTCGCCCAAGCATGCTTAACTTCGGAGTTCTGATGGGATCCGGTGCATTAGTGCTAGTATGATCGCACCCATCATGTTGTGGACACAAGTTCTTTATTTGTTGATGGTTCACAGTCCCAGCCTAGAGAGATGGCCCATTCAAAAGGCCCAATGGGCTTAATGACAACCCATCCGCTTCAACAACACAGTATCCTCGTAAGATGTGATATCGATGCGTTGTAGGGCCCTTTAATTTGCCATGAGTTAGGTTGTCATCCTTTTAACAGCTCATGACGTACGATCCAGGATGAAAAAATAGAGCAAAAGAAGAAAGGTGGCCCGAAACTGATGAAAATGTTCGATTTGGGGCTCCAAAAATGGCGCAGCCTAGTAAGCTTGCTTCCCCCGTCGTAGATCTCTCGGAGAGCTTTTCAACGGTATATTGTGTACCACGTAATTCCCTACGGATCAAAAGTTATGGGCACCGGAGCGACGGAGACCTGGTCACAAGCCCTACGCCCTCGGTTTGCTGGCCCGGCCTCTACGTGAATCGAAGTTGTCTTGCCCAAGGTACCGTGGGATTCTGTAATAGAAATGTAGTGGATAAAGTATCTTGGCAACCCTAACCAGGGCAAAAAAAATTGAAAAGGGGGGTGCAACACGAGGACTTCCCAGGGGGTCACCCGTCCTAGTACTACGCTCGCCCAAGCACACTTAACTTCGTAGTTCTTATGGGATCCGGTGCATTAGCGTTGGTATGATCGCACCCGTCATGTTGAGGGCAAAAATCATTTATGTGTTGACGGTTCACAGTCCCAGTCCAGAGAGATGGCCCATTCAAAAGGCCTAATGGGCTTAACGACAACCCATCCACTTCAACAACACAGCATCCTCATAAGACATGATATCAACGCGTTGTAGGACCCAATAATATCCCACGAGTTAGGTTGTCGTCCTTTTAACAGCTCACAACGTACGATCCGAGATGAAAAAACAGAGCAAAAGAAGAAAAGCAGTTTGAAACTTATGAAAATGTTCAATTTTGGGCTCCGAAAATAGGCACAGCCAAGCAAGCTTGTTGCCCCATCGTAGAGCTCTCGGAGAGCTTTCCAACGGTATACTGTGCGCCTCGTAACTCCTTACGGATTAAAAGTTATGGGCACTGGAGCGACGGAGACCTGGTCACAAGCCCCACGCCCTTGGTTTGCAGGCCCAGCCTCTACGTCAAGCGGTGTTGTCTTGCCCAAGGTGCCGTAGGATTCGGTAATAGAAATGTGGTGGATAAAGTATCTTGGCAACCATAGCTGGGGAAAAAAAATTGAAAAAGGGGGGTGCAACACAAGGACTTCCCAGGGTGTCACCCATCTTAGTACTACCCTCGCCCAAGCACGCTTAACTTCGAAGTTCTGATGGGATCCGGCGCATTGGTGGTGGTATGACTGCACCCGTCATGTTGAGGGCATATATCCTCTATGTGTTGACGGTTCACAGTCCTAGCCCATAGAGATGGCCATTCAAATGGCCCAATGGGCTTAATGACAACCCATCTGCTTCAACAACGCAGCATCCTCATAAGACGTGATATCGATGCGTTGTAGGGCCCTGTAATATCCCGCGAGTTAGGTTGTCATCCTTTTAACAGCTCAAGACGTACGATCTGGGATGAAAAAACAGAGCAAAAGAAGAAAAGTAGTTTGAAACTGATGAAAATGTTCAATTTTGGGATCCGAAAACAGGCGCAAGTGAGCAAGCTTACTGCCCCTATCGTAAAGCTCTCAGAGAGCTTTCAAACGGTATGTTGTACACCGCGTAAGTCCTTACGGATTAAAAGTTATGGGCACCGGAGCGACGGAGACCTGGTCACAAGCCCCACACCCTCGGATTGCAGGCCCAGCCTCTTTATTAAGCGAAGTTGTCTTGCCCAAGGTGCCGTGGGATTCATTAATAGAAATGTGGAGGATAAAGTATCTTGGCAATCCCAACCGGGGCAAAAATAATTGAAAAGGGGGGGTGTAACACGAGGACTTCCCAGGGGGTCACCCATCCTAGTACTACTCTCGCCCAAACACGCTTAACTTCGGAGTTCTGATGGGATCGAGTGCATTAGTGCTGGTATGATTGCACCAGTCATGTTGGGGGCACAAATCCTTTATGTGTTGACGGTTCACAGTCCCAACCCAAAGATATGGCCCATTCAAAAGGCCCAATGGGCTTAACGACAACCCTTCCACTTCAACGATGCAGCATCCTCGCAAGACGTGATATCGACAGGTTTTAGGGCCCTCTAATGTCCCGCGAGTTAGGTTGTCGTCCTTTTAACAGCTCACGACGTACGATCCAGGACGAAAAAACAGAGCAAAAGAAGAAATGTGGCCTGAAACTAATGAAAATGTTAGATTTTGGGATCCAAAAACAGGCACAGCCGACCAGGCTTGCTGCCCCCATCGTAGAGCTCTCGAAGACCTGGTCACAAGCCCTACGCCCTCGGTTTGTAGGCCCAGCCTCTACGTGAAGCGAAGTTGTCTTGCCCAAGGTGTGGTGGGATTCGGTAATACAAATGTGGTAGATAAAGTATCTTGACAACCCTAACTGATGCAAAAAAAAGTGGGGGTACAACACGAGGACTTCCCAAGGGGTCACCCATCCTAGTACTACTCTCGCCCAAGCACGCTTAACTTCGGAGTTCTGATGGGATCCATTGGTGCTTGTATGACCACACCAGTCATGTTTTGGGTATAAATCCTTTATGTGTTGACGGTTCACAGTCCCAGCCCAAAGAGATGGCCCATTCAAAAGGCCCAATGGGCTTAATGACAACTCATCTACTTCAACAACGCAGTATCCTCGCAAGTTGTGATATCGAGGCATTGTAGGGCGCCCTAATGTCCCGCGAGTTAGGTTGTCGTCCTTTTAACATCTCACGACGTATGATTCGGGACTGAAAAATAGCACAAAAGCAGAAAAATGGCTTGAAACTAATGAGAACATTCGATTTTGGGCCCCAAAAAAGGCACAGCCAAGTAGGCTTACTGCCCCCATGTTACGGGCACAAATCCTTTATGTGTTGACAGTTCACAGTCCCAACCCAGAGATATGGCCCATTCAAAAGGCACAATGGGCTTAACGACAACCCTTCCACTTCAACGACGCAGCATCCTCGCAAGACGTGATATCGACAGGTTTTAGGGCCCTCTAATGTCCCGCGAGTTAGGTTGTCGTCCTTTTAACAGCTCACGACGTACGATCCAGGATGGAAAAACAGAGCAAAAGAAGAAATGTGGCCTGAAACTAATGAAAATGTTAGATTTTGGGATCCAAAAACAGGCACAGCCGAGCAGGACGTTGTAAAGTTCTCGAAGTGCTTTCCAACAGTATGCTGTGCGCTGTGTAACTCCTTACGAATTAAAAGTTATGGGCACCGGAGCGACGGAGACCTGGTCACAAGCCCAATGCCCTCGGTTTGCGGGCCCAGCCTCTACGTGAAGCGAAGTTGTCTTGCCCAAGGTGCCGTGGGATTCGGTAATACAAATATGGTAGATAAAGTATCTTCGCAACCCTAACCGGGGCAAAAAAAATTGAAAAGCGGGGGTGCAACGCGAGGACATCCCAGGGGGTCACCCATCCTAGTACTATTCTCGCCCAAGCACGTTTAACTTCGGAGTTCTGATGGGATCTGATGCATTAGTGCTGGTATGATCACACCCGTCTTGTTTTGGGCACAAATCCTTTATGTGTTGACGGTTCACAGTACTAGTCCAGAGAGATGGCCCATTCAAAAGGCCTAATGGGCTTAACGACAACTCATCCGTTTCAACAACGTAGCATCCTTGCAAGACGTGATATCGACGCATTGTAGGGCCCCCTAATGTCCCGCGAGTTAGGTTGTCGTCCTTTTAACAGCTCACGACGTACGATCCGGGACGGAAAAATAGAGCAAAAGAAGAAAAATGGCTCGAAACTGATGAAAACGTTCGATTTTGGGCTCCAAAAAGGGTGCAGTCTTGCAGGCTTGCTGCGCCCGACGTAGAGCTCTCGGAGAGCTTTCAAACGGTATGCTGTGCGCCGCGTAACTCCTTACGGATTAAAAGTTATGGGCACCGGAGCGACGGGGACCTGGTCACAAGCCCTACGCCCTCGGTTTGCAGGCCCAACCTCTACGTGAAGCGAAGTTGTCTTGCCCAAGGTGCCGTGGGATTCGGTAATAGAAATATGGAGGATAAAGTATCTTGGCAACCCCAACCGGGGCAAAAAAAATTGAAAATGGGGGGTGCAACACGAGGACTTCCCAGGGGTCACCCATCCTAGTACTTCTCACGCCCAAACACGCTTAACTTCGGAGTTCCGATTGGATCAGGTGCATTAGTGCTGGTATGATCGCACCTGTCATGTTGGGGGCACAAATCCTTTATGTGTTGGTGGTTCACAGTCCCATCCCAGAGAGATGGCCCATTCAAATGGCCCAATGGGCTTAACGACAACCCATCCGCTTCAACGACGCATCGTCCTCGCAAGATGTGATATCGGCATGTTTTATGGCCCTCTAATGTCCCGCGTGTTAGGTTGTCGTCGTTTTAACAACTCACGACGTTCGATCCGAGATAGAAAAACAGAGCAAAAGAAGAAAAGTGGCCCAAAACTGATGAAAACGTTCGATTTTGGACTCTAAAAACAGGCACAATCGAGTAGGCTTGCTACCCCCGTCGTAAAGCTCTCGGAGAGCTTTGCAACGGTGTGTTGTGCGCCGCGTAACTCCTTACGAATTAAAAATTATGGGCACCAGAGCGACAAAGACCTGGTCACATGCCCCACGACCTCGGTTTGTGAGCCCAGCCTCTACGTGAAGCTAAGTTGTCTTGCCCAAGGTGTCGTGGAATTCGGTGATAGAAATGTGGTGGATAAAGTATCTTGGCAACCCTAACTGGGGCAAAAAAAAATTAAAAAGCGGTGGTGCAACACGAGGACTTCCCAGGGGGACATCCATCTTAGTACTACTCTCGCCCAAGCATGCTTAACTTCGGAGTTCTGATGGGATCATGTTGGGGCACAAATCCTTTATGTGTTGACGGTTCACAATCCCAGCCCAGAGAGATGGCCCATTCAAAAGGCCCAATGGGCTTAACGACAACCCTTCTGCTTCAACAACGCAGAATCCTCGCAAGTCGTGATATCGACGCATTGTAGGAGCCTCTAATGTCACGCAAGTTAGGTTGTCGTCCTTTTAATAGCTCACGATGTACGATTCGGGATGAAAAAACAGAGCAAAAGAAGAAAAGTGGGCCAAAACTGATGAAAAGGTTCATTTTTAGGCACCCAAAATGGGCGCAGCCGCACAGGCTGGCTACCCTTCTCATAGAGCTCTCGGAGAGCGTTCCAACGGTATGTTGTGCGCTGCGTAACTCGTTACGGATCAAAAGTTATGGGCACCGGAGCGATAGAGACCTAGTCACAAGCCCTACGCACTCGGTTTGCGAGCCCAGCCTCTATGTGAAGCGAAGTTGCCTTGCCCAAGGTGCCATGGGATTCGGTAATAGAAATGTGGTGGATAAAGTATCTTGGCAACCCTAACCGGGGCAAAAAAAAATTGAAAAGGGTGGTGCAACACGAGGACTTCCCTTGGGGTCACCCATCCTAGTACTACTCCCGCCCAAGCATGCTTAACTTCGGAGTTCTAATGGGATCCGATGCATTAGTGCTGGTATGATCGCACCCGTCATGTTGAGGGCACAAATCATTTCTGTGTTGACGGTTCACAGTCCCAACCCAGAGTGATGGCCCATTCAAAAGGCCCAATGGGCTTAACGACAACCCATCCGCTTCAACAACGTAGCATCTTCGTAAGATGTGATATCGACGCATTGTAGGGCCCTGTAATATCCTGCGAGTTAGGTTGTCGTCCTTTTAACAGCTCACGGCGTACGATCTGGGACTGAAAAACATAGCAAAATAAGAAAAGTGGCTCGATACTGATGAAACTGTTCAATTTTGGGCTCCAAAAACAGGCGCAGCCGAGCAGGCGCTGCCGCCCTAGTAGAGCTCTTGGAGAGCTTTCCAACGGTATGCTGTGCGTAGCGTAACTCCTTACGGATCAAAAGTTATGGGCACCGGAGCGACGGAGACCTGGTCACAAGCCCCACGCCCTCGGTTTGTAGGCCCAGCCTCTACGTGAAGCGAAGTTGTCTTGCCCAAGGTGCCGTGGGGTTCGGTAATAGAAATGTGGTGGATAAAGTATCTTGGCAACCCTAACCGAGGCAAAAAAATTTGAAATAGAGGGTGCAGCACGAGGACTTCCTAGTACTACTCTCGCCCAAGCACGCTTAACTTCAGAGTTCTGATGAGATCCAGTGCATTAGTGCTGGTATGATCGCACCTGTCATGTTGGTGGAACAAATCCTTTATGTGTTGACGGTTCACAGTCCCAGCCCAGAGAAATGGCCCATTCAAAAGGCCCAATGGGCTTAACGACAACCCATCCGCTTCAAGAACGCAGTATCCTTGTAAGACAGGATATCGACGTGTTGTAGGACCCTATAATATCCCGCAAGTTAGGTTGTCATCCTTTTAACTGCTCACGACGTACGATCCGAGACGGAAAAACAGAGCAAAAGAATAAAAGAGGCTGAAAATTGATGAAAATGTTCTATTTTGGGTTCCGAAAACAGGCATAACATAGCTGACTTGCTGCCTCCGTCGTAGAGCTCTCGAAGAGCTTTCCAACGGTATGCTATGCATCTCGTAACTCCTTACGGATTAAAAGTTATAGGCACCGGAGCGACGGAGACTAGGTCACAAGCCCCACGCCCTCGGTTAGCGGGCCCAGCCTTTACGTGAAGCAAAGTTGTCTTGCCCAAGGTGCCGTGGGATTTGGTAATAGAAACATTGTGGATAAAGTATCTTGGCAACCCTAACCGGGGCAAAAAAAATTGAAAGGAGGGGTACAACACGAGGACTTCCAAGGGGGTCACCCATCTTAGTACTACTCTTGCCCAAGCACGCTTAACTTCGGAGTTCTAATGGGATCCGGTGCATTAATGCTAGTATGATCGCACCCGTCATATTGTGGGCACAAATCCTTTATGTGTTGACGATTCACAGTCCTAGCCCTGAGAGATAGCCTATTCAAAAGGCGCAATGGGCTTAACGACCACCCATCCGCTTCAATAATGCAGCATCCTCGCAAGACGTGATATCTACGAATTGTAGGGCCCTCTAATGTTCTGCGAGATAGGTTGTCGTCCTTTTAACAGCTAGCGACATATGATCCGGGATGGAAAAACAGAGCAAAGAAGAAAAGTGGCCTAAAACTGACGAAAACATTCGATTTTGGGCTCTGAAAATAGGCACAGCCAAGCAAGCTTGCTGCCCCCGTCGTAGAGCCCTCAGAGAGCTTTCCAACGGTATGTTGTGCGCCTCGTAACTCCTTACGGATTAAAAGTTATGGCCCCCAGAGCGATGGAGACTTGGTCACAAGCCCCACGCCCTCGGTTTGCGGGCCCAACCTCTACGTGAAGTGAAATTGTCTTGTCCAAGGTGCTGTTGGATTCGGAAATAGAAATGTGGTGGATAAAGTATCTTGGCAACCCTAACCAAGGCAAAAAAAATTGAAAAGCTGGGGTACAACATGAGGACTTTCCAGGGGGTCACCCATCCTAGTACTAATCTCGCCAATGCACGCTTAACTTCGTAGTTCTGATGGGATCCGGTGCATTAGTGCTGGTATGATCACACCCGTCATGTTGAGGGCACAAATCCTTTATGTGTTGACGGTTCACAGTCCCAGCCCAGAGAGATAGCCCATTCAAAAGGCCTAATAGGCTTAACGACAACCCATCCGCTTCAACAACGCAGCATCCTCGTAAGACATGATATCGACGCGTTGTAGGACCCTATAATATCCCGCGAGTTAGGTTATCGTCATTTTAACAGCTCACGACGTACGATCTAAGACCGAAAAATAGAGCAAAAGAAGAAAAGTGGCCCAAAATTGATGAAAGAGTTCGATTTTGGGCTCCGAAAATAGGCGCAGCCGAGCAGGCTTGCTACCCCGTCGTAGAGCTCTCGGAGAGCTTTACAACGGTATGCTATGCGTCGCATAACTCCTTACGGATTAAAAGTTATGGGCACCGGAACGACAGAGACCAGGTCACAAGCCCCACGCCCTCGGTTTGCGGGCCCAGCCTTTACGTGAAGTGAAGTTGTCTTGCCCAAGGTGCCGTGGGATTTGGCAATAGAAATGTGGTGAATAAAGTATCTTGGCAACCCAAACTGGGGCAAAAACAATTGAAAATGGGGGGTGCAACATGAGGACTTCCCTGGAGGTCACCCATCCTAGTACTACTGTCGCCCAAGCACGCTTAACTTCGAAGTTCTGATGGGATCCAGTGCATTAATGTTGGTATGATCGCACCCGTCATGTTGTGGGAACAAATCCTTTACGTGTTGACGGTTCACAGTCCCTGCCCAGAGATATGGCCCATTCAAAAGGCCCAATGGGCTTAACGACAACCCATCCTCTTCAACAACGCAACATCCTCACAAGACGTGATATCGACGCATTGTAGGGCCCTCTAATGTCCCACAAGTTATGTTGTCATCCTTTTAACAACTAATGACGTACGATCCAAGACGAAAAAATAGAGCAAAAGAAGAAAAGTGGCCCGAAACTGATGGAAAACATTCGATTTTCGGCTCTAAAAATAGGCACAGCCAAGCAAGCTTGCTGCCCCCGTCGTAGAGCTCTAAGAGAGTTTTCAAACGGTATGTTGTGCGCCTCGTAACTCCTTACGAATTAAAAGTTATGGGCACCAGAGCGACAGAAACATGGTCACAAGCCCCATGCCCTCGATTTACGGGCCCAGCCTCTACGTGATGTGAAGTTGTCTTGCCCAAGGTGCTGTGGGATTCAGTAATAGAAATGTGGTGGATAATGTATCTAGGCAACCCTAACCAAGGCAAAAAAATTGAAAAGTGGGGGTGCAACACGAGGACTTCCTAGGGGGTCACCCATCTTACTACTACTCTCGCCCAAGCACGCTTAACTTCAAAGTTCTGATGGGATCCAAAGCATTAGTGCTAGTATGATTGCACCTGTCATGTTGTGGACACAAATCCTTTGTGTGTTGAAGGCTCACAGTCCTAGCGCAGAGAGATGGCCCATTCAAAAGGCCCAATGGGCTTAACGGCAACCCATCTGCTTCAACAACGCAGCATCCTTGCAAGACGTGATATCAACGCGTTGTAGGGCCCTCTGATGTCACGCCCCAACCCGGCCTATAAAGGTTAGACTAGGGTGTGATCTAAACATTCAAGTCATATCTTATACTTAATCGTTCATGAAAGTTTAACACTTACGTTTTAGCCTAAACTCCATAATTTTCCGGAAAATCGGCAGCATAACGGCTGTAATTGGGTTATTTGGTTTGACCTAATTCTCTAAACGCCTCAAATTTTCCAATCTCAATTTCATTTCTAACTAAGATTAGTATTTACCATCAATTGAAATGCCTACTGGTTATCTCAAAGTCTCGTTTGATTAATAACCTAGCATGATACTATGTCTTGTTTGTTTGTTAATCCTTGTTACAAACGAACCTGTTGATCTTAGCTTATCAATGAGTACCTGCTTAAGATTGGATGGGTTCATTTTACTTAATCCTTACCTGATACTTCATAATCCTATGATAGATACTAGCTAATAACGATAGCAAAACGAACATAGTAGTGTCTATCTAGTTGTTATCAGTACAAGCCAAAATTAGACCCCAAATTACAACGGGGGTCTTTTACAATACAACAACAAACATCATAAGAAATGAAATAGTCTTCAAGCAACATAGTTTTCACAAATGGCCATAATCAAGCAAGGCACGTAGGACAGGCAATCATTCCAAGGAATCATCGTTAGGCACGTCATCCTCGGGTACCTGTTCTTGATCTTCTTCAACTGAGATGATAAAAGAGGGTGAGTCCTTATGAACTTAGCGAGGGGGAACAAGAAATGGGTTTTGAAACTCATTTTCCAGTTCAACTTATGAAAACCCTTTTTGCAAGCATGAATATATCACAAGTAAGTACATAACATTATATAAAAGTAAAGGAACACAATTACCCGTCTTTCCTCCCCGAGGTCCTCTAGGAACCAAGCGAGAGTACTTATACAGATAGTGAAAAGGATACGGTGAGCTTTTGCTCTCAGTTCATGTCAGTATCAGTTGTTGCGGCCGACTTTAAATCATCCCCTTATCACGCCAAATGGGTGTACTCCGGATGTACCCCGAAATTCTACGACCCAACTCTCCGAGGAAGTCTAGCCCCCAAGCGAGAGAGGGAATTGGACAATGGTAGTCACGGTTGCACCGGAAAGCCCGATGTTGCCCGGTGTGCGTGAACGCTACCACGCCAGAATGAAAGGTTACAACCTTGTATGCAATGCACATTTATGACATTTAATATATCACATTAGGAGGACAACAAAGTAAGTTGCCTCCGAGCAGTCATAAGATTGCACATTGACAAGTAAACAAGCGAGGCACGATAAGACAAGTAATTTCACTTGAAATGCACAAGGAGTTATATGAACATTAAACGGGAAGCCATGTAACGCATGTAAATCAAGTCATACAACTCATTTCAAGGTTCACGTAATCAAATAATAAGATTATTCATCATGCAACGACATCTATGTGGGACCAGGTGCAAGAAAAGCCTACTTATCAACATGTAATCATCGAAAGCATATTTAGGGCTACAAGGGCAACTACGGGCAGCCTACTAAACACATGATCAAACACAACATCCAAAGGATCGACACTTAGCAAGTTTACCTAGATACTAGGGTTCCAATTCGTGCTTACCCATGCGATTAAGCCCCAAGTCATCTCAAGATCAAACTCAAGCCATGCATTGATTAATTCAAACACCCTCAAGTATTCAAAAAAGTCCACACAACATCCCAATGCCACAATCCCAAGCATTTAATACAACAAGAGAAGCTACATTAATTTTTCTAAGCATATCACTAAGTGAAACCCTCACTGCAATGGACTATTTTCTCACAACCATTAAGACAAGAAAACAATCTCCAATTCTAGTGAATAAGATTTCAAATTAAAGCTTAAGGAGTGAACTAAATTCCGAAACAAACATCACTTCATTTGGAGTTCTTGTTCAATAATTATAGCCAAAACAGTAAGACTGCACAAAACTGTCCAGATTTGCACACATTTCAATACTTGTCGTTTTTTAGGGCCTTAGGGTCAGATTTAGCCTTAGTCCATTTCTGACAAAAATGTCCAGAACTGAAAAATATATCTTTAAACCAAATTTCATTCATTTTGGATATCATTTACTAAGTCAAAACTGATTTTTTCTACAAGGTCAGTGAATCTGCCAAAACCTGCTTCATTTTTCCAGACTTTCCAGATTTTGACACATTTTAATAATTAGCCATTTTGAGGACCTTAGAATCAAAATTAGCTTTGGTCTATTTCTTCTAAAAGTGTTAAGAACTGGAAAAAATAGTTACCTACCAATTTTCACGCATTTTAAACATCGTTTACCTAGCCAAAATAACCTCGTACCAACAAGACAGAAAGCTATCACATGCACGATTTCATCTATCATCACATTCTAGCCCAAAATCTTGCCATGCATGGTTATAAAAGCTTATGAACACACATATATCTCAAGTACAAAAGTAAAGATAGACATTTAAGGGCATGCATATGGTTTTTTGAAAGATTTTCAAGAAGTTTCAGCCCTCACCTTAGCAAAACAACAAGAAGATGCACAAGACTCTTGGTGAAGCACAAAGTTGACCTTTTTCCTTGCTTAGCCGAGACACCACTCAATTTTTCTCAGATTTCCTAGCTTAGTAACCAAGTTCTTAGTAGGTGCATGTGGTTAGAACAAGAAGAAAAGAAATTGAAGCTAGCAAACTCACCTAAGCCGAAATGGAGATTGAAAGAGCTTGCATGTGTGTTTCTTGCAACCTAGCTTGCTTAGTCGAGCTCCCTAGCTTCTTGCATGCCTTGATGAACCATGGAGGGATGAAGATAAGCTATGGAGTGTAGAAACTCAGCCAAGGCAGAGAGAGAGAGAGAGAAGGATGAGAGGGAGAGAGAAGAATGAGAGGAAATGAGAGAAATGAAAGAAAAATAAAAGCTTTTGCAAGGTTTGAAGCATGTGTCGGCCTTGAGCTTTGCAATTTCAGATTTTTGTGTCTTCAAGGAGTATAATTTCAAGTGTTTAGCATGGGCAAGGAGCTTATGTTGAGATTGGTGGAGCTTGGTAGAGTTTTTGATCTATTTTTTTTTATTGCTTTGTGTCATTAGTTGTCATAGAATTGTCTAGGTTCAATTTGAATTATGCAAAGCAAGCACAAAGCACACAAGGTGGTCGGCCAAGGCATGAAAAATGCTGAATCTTTGTCATCTTTTGAGCATTATTTAATTGTGTGTTTGGAAAGTGCAAAAGAATAAGGAATAAAGAATAAGAATGTCTAGCTTTTGGTGCAATTTCGTCTTCTAGTGGGTTGAATTAGTAATTTAATATTAGTTAGTGGGATTTGTAGGATTAATTAATGACCTAGTGCTTCGTGTAAGATGCTTTCTTGATTAGCGTGAGGGCACATTTTCCTAGGTCAAGGGCACACATTATGAGGTAGGGCACGAACTACGAGATGAATGCATGTTTCCCAAATAAATGCACACAACTCCAAATGAATTCACGTAATTCAATGCAAGGCACACAAAACGAAACACAATTCTTAAACCTAGGTCAAGGTACGTAAATCTAGGTTAGGACACACGAAACAAGGTATCGTACGCAAATCGAGGTCAGGCATCACACTCATGTCCAGCGAGTTAGGTTGTCGTCCTTTTAACAGCTAACGACGTACGATCCGGGACGAAAAAACAGAGCAAAAGAAGAAAAATGGCTCGAAACTGATGAAAATGTTCAATTTTGGGCTCAAAAAATAGGCACAGCTGAGCAGGCTTGCGGCCCTCGTCGTAGAGCTCTCGGAGAGCTTTCCAATGGTATACTGTTTGCCTCATAACGCCTTACGGATTAAAAGTTATGGGCACCAGAGCGACGGAGACCTGGTCACAAGCCCCATACCCTCGGTTTGCGGGCCCAGCCTCTACGTGAAGCGAAGTTGTCTTGCCCAAGATGCCGTCGGATTCGGTAATAGAAATGCGGTGGATAATGTATCTTGGCAACACTAACTGGGAAAAAAAAATTGAAAAGCGGGCGTGCAACACGAGGACTTCTTAGGGGGTCACCCATCCTAGAACTACTATCCTCCAAGCACGCTTAACTTCGAAGTTCTGATGGGATCCGGTACATTAGTGCTGGTATGATCGCACCTGTCATGTTGAGGGCAGAAATCCTTTATGTGTTGACGGTTCACAGTCCCAGCCTAGAGAGTTGGCCCATTCAAAAGGCCCAATGGGCTTAACGACAACCCATCCGCTTCAACAATGCAGCATACTCGTAAGATGTGATATCGATGGATTGTAGGACCCTATAATATCCTGCGAGTTAGGTTGTCGTACTTTTAACAACTCACGACGTACGATCCGAGATGGAAAAACATAGCAAAAGAAGAAAAGTGGCTCTAAACTGATGAAAACGTTATATTTTGGGTCTGAAAATAGGCGCAGCCGATCAAGCTTGCTGCCCCCATCGTAGAGCTCTCGTAGAGCTTTCCAACGGTATGCTGTACGCTGCGCAACTCCTTACGGATCAAAAGTTACGTGCACCGGAGCGACAGAGACCTGGTCACAAGCCCTACGCCCTCGGTTTGCGGGTCCAACCTCTACGTGAAGTGAAGTTGTCTTGCCCAAGGTTCCATGGGATTCGGTAATAGAAATATGGTGGATAAAGTAACATGGCAACCCTAACCGGGGCAAAAAAAATTGAAAAAGGGGGTGCAACACGAGGACTTCCAAGAGGGTCACCCATCCTAGTACTACTCTCGCCCAAGCACACTTAACTTCGGAGTTCTGATGGGATCTGGTACATTGGTGCTGGTATGATCGCACCCATCATGTTGAGGGCACAAATCCTTTATGTGTTGACAGTTCACAGTCCCAGCCCAGAGAGAAGGCCCATTCAAAAGGCCCAATGGGCTTAACGACAATCCATCCGCTTCAACAACGCAGCATCCACGCAAGACGTGATATCGACGCGTTGTAGGGCCCTCTAATGTCCCGCGAGTTAGGTTGTCGTCCTTTTAACAACTCACGACGTACGATCCGGGATGGAAAAACCGAGCAAAAGAAGAAAAGTGGCCCGAAACTAATGAATACGTTCAATTTTGGGCTCCAAAAACAAGTGTAGCCAAGCAGGCTTGCTGCCTCCGTCGTAGAGCTCTCGGAGAGCTTTCCAACGGTATGTTGTGCGTCACGTAACTCATTACGGATTAAAAGTTATGGGCACCAGAGCGACAGAGACCTAGTCACGAGCCCCACTCACTCGGTTTGCAGGCCCAGCCTCTACGTGAAGCAAAGTTGTGGGATTCGGTAATAGAAATGTGGTGGATAAAGTATCTTGGCAACCGTAACCGGAGCAAAAAAATTTTGAAAAAGGGGTACAACACGAGGACTTCGCAAGGGGTAACCCATCCTAGTACTACGCTCGCCCAAGCACACTTAACATCGAAGTTCTGAAGGGATCCACCCGTCATGTTGTGGGCACAAATCCTTTATGTGCTGATGGTTCACAGTCCCAGTCCATAGAGATAGCCGATTCAAAAGGCCCAATGGGCTTAACGATAACCCATCCGCTTCAACGACGTAGCATCCTGGGAAGACGTGATATCGACGCATTGTAGGGCCCTCTAATGTCCCGCAAGTTAGGTTGTCATCCTTTTAATAGCTCACGACGTACGATCTGTGATGGAAAAATGGAGCAAAAGAAAAAAAGTGGCCCAATATTGATGAAAACATTCAATTTTGGGCTCCAAAAATAGGCGCAGTCGAGCAGTTTTGCAGTCCCCATCGTAGAGCTCTCGGAGAGCTTTCCAACGGTATGTTGTGCATCGCGTCACTCCTTACGGATTAAAAGTTATGGGCACCTGGAGTGACGGAGACCAAGTCACAAGCCCACACCCTCGGTTTGTGGGACCATCCTCTACGAGAAGTGAAGTTGTCTTGCCCAAGGTGCCGTGAGATTCGGTAATAGAAATGTGGTGGATAAAGTATCTTGGCAAACCTAACCGGGGCAAAAAAAATTGAAAATGGGGGGGTGCAACACTAGGACTTCCCAGGGGGTCACCCATCTTAGTACTACTCTCGCCCAAGCACGCTTAACTTCAGAGTTCTGATAGGATCCGGTGCATTAGTGCTGGTATGATCGCTCCCGTTAAGTTGTTGGCATAAATCCTTTATGTGTTGACGGTTCACAGTCCCAGCAAAAGGCCCAATGGGCTTAATGACAACCCATCCACTTCAACAACGAAGCATCCTCGCAAGACGAGATATCGACGCATTGTAGGGCCCTCTAATGTCCCGCGAGTTAGGTTGTCGTCCTTTTAACAACTAACGACGTACGATCCGGGATGGAAAAACATAGCAAAAGATGAAAAGTAGCCCGAAACTAATGAAAACATTCGATTTTAGGCTCAAAAATAGGCGCAGCCGAGCAGGCTTGCTGCCCCCGTCGTAGAGCTCTTGGAGAGATTTCCAACAGTATGTTGTGCGCTGTGTAACACCTTACGGATCAAAAGTTATGGGCGCCGTAGTGACGGAGACCTTGTCACAAGCCCTACGCCTTCGATTTGCAGGCCCAGCCTCTACGTGAAGCGATGTTCTCTTGCCCAATTTACTGTGGGATTCGGTAATAGAAATGTGGTGGATAAACTATCTTGGTAACCCTAACTAGGGCAAAAAAAATTGAAAAGGGAGGGGGGGCAACACGAGGACTTCCTATGGGTCGCCCATCCTAGTACTACTCTCGCCCAAGCACGCTTAACTTCGGAGTTCTGATGGGATTCGGTGCATTAGTGCTAGTATGATCGCACCCGGCTTGTAGAGGGCACAAATCCTTTATGTGTTGACAGTTCACAGTCCCAGCCCTGAGAGATGGCCCAATCAAAAGGCCCAATGGCCTTAACGACAACCCATCCATTTCAACAACGCAGTATCTTCACAAGACGTGATATCAACACGTTGTAGGGCCCCCTAATGTGCCGCGAGTTTGGTTGTCATCCTTTTAACAGCGCACGACGTACGATCCGGGACAGAAAAACAGGGCAAAAGAAGAAAAGTGGCCCGAAACTGATGGAAACGTTCAAGTTTGGGCTCCAAAAATAGGTGCAGCCATGCAGGCTTGCTGCCCTCGTCGTAGATCTCTTTGAGAGCTTTCCAACGGTATGCTGTGTGTCGCGTCACTCCTTGCGGATTAAAAGTTAGGGCACCGGAGCGACGAAGATCTGGTCACAAGCCCCACGCCCTCGGTTTGCAGGCCCAGCCTTTATGTGAAGTGAAGTTGTCTTGCCCAAGGTGCCGTGGGATTCAGTAATAGAAATGTGGTGGATAAAGTATCTTGGCAACCCTAACCGAGGCAAAAAAAATTGAAAAGGGAGTGCAACACGAGGACTTTCCAGGGGGTCACCCATCCTAGTACTACTCTCGCCCAAGCACGCTTAACTTCGGAGTTCTGATTGGATCCGATGCATCAGAACTGGTATGATCGCACCCGCCAAGTTGCGTGTAGAAATCCTTTATGTGTCGATGGTTCACAGTCCCAGTCCAGAGAGATGGCCCATTCAAAAGGCCCAATGGGCTTAACGACAACCCATCCGCTTCGACAACGCAGCATCCTCGTAAGACGTGATATCGACGCATTGTAGGGCCCTATAATATCCTGCAAGTTAGGTTGTCATCCTTTTAATAACTCACGATGTACGATCCGGGACGGAAAAACAGAGCAAAAGAAGAAAAGTGGCCCAAAATTGATGAATACGTTCGATTTTAGCTCCGAATACAGGCACAGCCGAGAAGGCCTGCTGCTCCCGTTGTAGTGCTCTCGGAGAGCTTTCCAACAGTATACTATGCGTAGCGTAACTCCTTACGGATTAAAAGTTATGGGCACCGGAGCGACGGAGACCTAGTTATAAGCCCCATGCCCTCGGTTTGCAGGCCCAGCCTCTACGTGAAACGAAGTTGTCCTGCCCAAGGTGCCGTGGGATTTGGTAATAGAAATGTAGTGGATAAAGTATCTTGGCAATCCTAACCGGGGCAAAAATAATTGAAAATGGGGGGGTGCAACACGAGGACTTCCTAGGGGGTCACCCATCCAAGTACTACTCTCGCCAAAGCACGCTTAACTTTGGAGTTTTGATGGGATCCGGTGCATTAGTGCTGGTATGATCGCACCCGTCATGTTGAGGGCACAAATCCTTTATGTGTTGACGGTTCACAGTCCCAGCCCAGAGAGATGGCCCATTCAAAATGACCAATGGGCTTAACGACAACCCATTCGCTTCAACAATGCAGCATCCTCGTAAGACGTGATATTGATGCGTTGTAGTACCCTGTAATATCCCGCGAGTTAGGGCACTCGGAGAGCTTTCCAACAGTATGCTGTGCACTGCGTAACTCCTTACGGATCAAAAGTTATGGGCACCAGAGCGATGGAGACCTGGTCACAAGCCTTACGCCCTCGGTTTGCGGCCCCAGCCTCTACGTCAAGCGAAGTTGTCTTGCCCAAGGTACCGTGGGATTCGGTAATAGAAATATGGGGAATAAAGTATCTTGGCAACCCCAACCGGGGCAAAAGAAATTGAAAAGGGGGGTGCAACACGAGGACTTCCCATGGGGTCACCCATCCTAGTACTACTCTCACCTAATGACGCTTAACTTCGGAGTTTTGATGGGATCCGGTGCATTAGTGCTGGTATGATCGCACCCGTCTTGTTGAGGGCACAAATCCTTTATGTGTTGACGGATCACAGTCCAAGTCCAGAGATATAGCCCATTCAAAAGGCCCAATGGGCTTAACAGCAACCTATCCGCTTCAACAATGTAGCATCCTCGTAAGACGTGATATCGACGAGTTGCTGGACCCTGTAATATCCCGCAAGTTAGGTTGTCGTCCTTTTAAATCCTCATGACGTACGATTCGAGATGGAAAAATTGAGCAAAAGAAGAAAAGTGGCCAAAAACTGATGAAAACGTTCGATTTTGGGCTCCGAAAACAAGCACAGTAGTACAGGCTTGCTACCTCCGTCGTAGAGCTCTCAAAGAGCTTTCCAACGGTACGCTATGCATTTCATAACTCCCTACGGATTAAAAGTTATGGGCACCGAAGCGATGGAGACCAGGTCACAGGCCCCACGCCGTCGGTTAGCGGGCCCAGCCTTTACGTGAAGCTAAGTTGTCTTGCCCAAGGTGCTGTGAGATTCGGTAACAGAAACGTGGTGGATAAAGTATCTTGGCAACCCTAACCGGGGCAAAAAAAATTTAAAGAAGGGGTGTAACATGAGGACTTCCCAGGGGGTCACCTATCCTAGTACTACTCTCGCCCAAGCACGCTTAACTTCGGAGTTCTGATGGGATCCGAAGCATTAGTATTGGTATGATTGCACCCGTCATGTTGAGGGCACAAATCCTTTATGTGTTGACGGTTCACAGTCCCAGCCCAGAGAGAAGGCTCATTCAAAAGGCCCAATGGGCTTAACGACAACCCATCCGCTTCAACAACGCAGCATCCTCGTAAGACGTGATCGACCAGTTGTAGGACCCTGTAATATCTCGCAAATTAGGTTGTTGTCCTTTTAACTGACACAACGTATGATCCGAGACGGAAAAATAGAGCAAAAGAAGAAAAGTGGCCCAGAACTGATGAAAACGTTCGATTTTGGGCTCCAAAAACAAGCACAGTAGTGCAAGCTTGCTACTTCCGTCGTAGAGCTCTCAAAGAGATTTCCAATGGTACGCAATGTGTTTCGTAACTCCCTACAGATTAAAAGTTATGGGCATCGGAGCGACGGAGACCAGGTCACAAGCCCTGCGCCCTCGGTTAGCGGGCCCAGCATTTACGTGAAGCTAAGTTGTCTTGCCAAGGTGTTGTGGGATTCGGTAATAGAAACCTACTGGATAAAGTATCTTGGCAACCCTAACCGGGGCAAAAAAAATTTAAAGAAGGGGTGTAACATGAGGACTTCCCAGGGGGTCACCCATCTTAGTACTACTCTCGCCTAAGCACGCTTAACTTCGGAGTTCTGATGGGATCCAGTGCATTAGTCCTGGTTTGATCGCACCCGTTATGTTGTGGGAACAAATCCTTTATGTGTTGACGGTTCACAGTCCCAGCCTAGAGAAATGGCCCATTCAAAAGGCGCAATGGGCTTAACAACAACACATCTGCTTCAACAACGCAGCATCCTTGCAAGACGTGATATCGATGCATTGTAGGGAGCTCTAATGGCCCGTGAGATAGGTTATCATCCTTTTAACAACTAACGACATACGATCCGGGATGAAAAAATAGAGCAAAAGAAGAAAAGTATCTTGAAACTGATTAAAACGTTCAATCATGGGCTCCAAAAATAGGCGCAGTCGAGCAAGCTTGGTAACCCCGTCATAGAGCTCTCAGAGAGCTTTCCAACGATATGCTGTGCACCTTGTAACTCCTTACGGATTAAAAGTTATGGGCACTAGAGCGACGGAGACCTGGTCACAAGCCCTACGCCCTTGGTTTGCAGGCCCAGCCTCTACGTTAAGTAAAATTGTCTTGCCCAAGGTGCCGTGGGATTCAAAAATAGAAATGTGGTGGATAAAGTATCTTGGCAACCCTAACCGAGGCAGAAAAAATTGAAAAGCGGGGGTGCAACACGAGGACTTCCCAGGGGGTCACCTATCCTAGTACTACCCACGCCCAAGCACGCTTAACTTCGGAGTTTTGATAGGATCCGGTGCATTAGTACTGGTATGATCACACCCGTCATGTTGAGGGCACAAATCCTTTATGTGTTGACGGTTCACAGTCCCAGCCCAAAGAGATGGCCCATTCAAAAGGACCAATAGGCTTAACAACAACCCATCTTCTTCAACAACGCAGCATCCTCTGAAGACGTGATATCGACGCATTGTAGGGACCTCTAATGTCCCGCGAGTTAGGTTGTCATCCTTTTAACAACTCATGACGTCTGATCCGGGGCGGAAAAACAGAGCAAAAGAAGAAAAGTGGCCCGAAACTGATGAAAACATTTGATTTTGAACTCCAAAAATTGGCGCAGCTGAGCAAGCTTGCTACCCCCGTCGTAAAGCTCTCGGAGAGCTTTCCAATGGTGTACTGTGCGCCGCGTAACTCCTTACGGATTAAAAGTTATGGACACCGGAGCGACGGAGACCAGGTCACAAGCCCCATGCCCTCGGTTTGTAGGCCCAGCCTCTACGTGAAGTGACATTGTCTTGCCCAAGGTGCCGTGGGATTTGGAAATAGAAATGTGGTGGATAAAGTATCTTGGCAACCCTAACCGAGGCAAAAAAGATTGAAAAGCGGGAGTGCAACACGAGGACTTCCCAGCAGGTCACCCATCCTAGTACTACTTTCGCCCAAGCACGCTTACCTTCGGAGTTTTTATGGGATCTGGTGCATTAGTGCTAGTACGATCGCACCTATCATGTTGAGTGCACAAATCCTTTATGTGTTGACGGTTCATAGTCCCAGCCGAGAGAGAGGGCCAATTCAAAAGGTCCAATGGGCTTAACGATAACCCACTTGCTTCGACAACCCAACATCCTCACAAGAGGTGATATCGACGTGTTGTAGGACCCTATAATATCCCGCAAGTAAAGTTGTCGTCCTTATAACTGCTCACGACGTACGATCCGAGACTGAAAAACAGAGCAAAAGAAGAAAAATGGACCAAAATTGATGAAAACGTTCAATTTTGGACTCCGAAAATAGGCGCAGGAGAACAGGCTTGCTACCTCCGTTATAGAGCTCTTAAAGAGCTTTCAAAAGGTATGCTATCCGTCGTGTAACTCCTTACGGATTAAAAGTTATGGGCATCGGAGCAACGGAGACCAGGTCACAAGCCCCACGCTTTTGGTTTGCGGGCCCAGCCTTTACGTGAAGCAAAGTTGTCTTGCCCAAGGTGCCGTGGGATACGGTAATAGAAATGTGGTTGAAAAAGTATCTTGGCAACCCTAACTGAGGCAAAAAAATTTGAAATGAGGGGTGCAACACGAGGACTTCCCAGGGGGTCACCCATCTTAGAACTACTCTCGCCCAAGAACACTTAACTTCGGAGTTCTGATGGTATCAGGTGCATTAGCGCTGGTATGATCACACCCATCATGTTGTGGACACAAATCATTTATGTGTTGACGGTTCACAATCCCAGCTCAGAGAGATGGCCCATTCACAAGGCGCAATAGGCTTAACGACAACCCATCCGCTTCAACAACGTAGCAACCTCACAAGTCGTGATATCGATGCATTGTAGGGACCTCTGATGTCCAGCGAGATAAGTTTTCGTACTTTTAACAGCTAACGACATACGATTCAGGATGCAAAAACAGAGAAAAAGAAGAAAAATGGCTCAAAACTGACGAAAACATTCATTTTTTGGCTCCGAAAATAGGCGCAGCTGAGCAGGCTTGCTACCCTCGTCGTAGAGCTCTTAGAGAGCTTTCCAACGGTATGCTGTGCGCCTCGTAACTCCTTACGGATTAAAAGTTATGAGCACCGGAGCGACGAAGACCTGGTCACAAGCCCCACACCTTCAGTTTGCGGGCCCAACCTTTACGTGAAGTGAAATTATCTTGCCCAAGGTGCCGTGTGATTCAGAAATAGAAATGTGGTGGATAAAGTATCTTGCCAACCCTAATCGGGGCAAAAAAATTGAAAAGCGGGAGTGCAACACGAGGACTTCCCAGGGGGTCACCCATCCTCGTACTACTCTCGCCCAAGCACGCTTAACTTCGGAGTTCTGATGGGATCCGGTGCATTAGTGCTAGTACGATTGCACCTGTCATGTGAGGGCACAAATCCTTTATGTGTTGACGGTTCAAAGTCCCAGCCCAGAGAGATGGCCCATTCAAAAGGCCCAATGGGCTTAACGACAACCCATCCGCTTCAACAACGCAGCATCCTCGTAAGACGTGATATCGACACATTTTAGGACCCTATAATATCCCATGAGTTAGGTTGTCATCCTTTTAACAGCTCACGACGTACGATCCGAGACGGAAAAACAGAGCAAAAGAAGAAAAGTGGCCCAAAACTAATAAAAGCGTTTGATTTTGGGCTCTGAAAATAGGCGCAGCCGAGCAGGCTTGCTGCCCCCGTCGTAGAGCTCTCAGAGAGCGTTCTAACGGTATGCTATGCGTCACGTAACTCCTTACGGATTAAAAGTTATGGGCACCGGAGTGACGAAGACCAGGTCACAAGCCCGACGCCCTCGGTTTGTGGGCCCAGCTTTTACGTGAAGCGAAGTTGTCTTGCCCAAGGTGCCGTGGTATTTGGTAATAGAAATGTGGTGAATAAAGTATCTTGGCAACCCAAACCGGGGACAAAAAAAAATTGAAAATGGGGGGTGCAACACGAGGACTTCCCAAGAGGTCACCCATGCTAGTACTTCTCTCGCCCAAGCACGCCTAACTTCGTAGTTGTGATGGTATCTGGTGCATTAATGTTGGTATGATCGCACCTGTCATGTTGTGGGTACAAATCCTTTATGTGTTGAAAGTTCACTATCCCAACCGAGAGATATGGCCCATTCAAAAGGCCCAATGGGCTTAACGACAACACATCCGCTTCAACAACGCAGTATCCTCGTAAGACGTGATATCGACGAGTTGTAGGACCCTATTATATCCTGCGAGTAAGGTTTTCATCCTTATAACTGCTCATGACGTACGATCTGAGAGTGAAAAACAGAGCAAAAGAAGAAAAGTGGCCCAAAATTGATGAAAATGTTCGATTTTCGGCTCTGAAAATAGGCGCAGGAAGGCAGGCTTGCTACCTCGGTCATAGAGCTCTCGAAGAGCTTCCCAACGGTATGCTATGCGTCGCGTAACTCCTTACGGATTAAAAGTTATGGGCACCGGAGTGACGAAGACCAGGTAACAAGCACCACGCCCTCGTTTAGCGGGCCCAGCCTTTACGTGAAGCAAAGTTGTCTTGCCCAAGGTGCCATGGGATTCGGTAATAGAAATGTGGTTGATATAGTATCTTGGCAACCCTAACCGGGTCAGAAAAAATTGAAATGAGGGGTGCAACACGAGGACTTCCCAGGGGGTCACCTATCTTAGAACTACTCTCGCCCAAGCACGCTTAACTTCGGAGTTCTGATGGTATCCGGTGCATTAGTGCTGGTATGATCACACCCGTCATGTTGTGGGCACAAATCCTTTATGTGTTGATGGTTCACAGTCCCCGCCCGGAGAGATAGCCCATTCATAAGGCGCAATGGGCTTAACGACAACCCATCCACTTCAACAACGCAGAAACCTCGCAAGCCATGATATCGACGCATTGTAGGGACCTCTAATGTCAAGCGAGATAGGTTTTCATTCTTTTAACAGCTAACGACATACGATCTGAGATGGAAAAATCGAGAAATGGAAGAAAAGTGGCCCGAAACTGACAAAAATGTTCAATTTTGGGCTCTGCAAATAGGCATAGCAGAGCAGGATTGCTGCCCCGTCGTAGAGCTCTCAGAGAGCTTTCCAACGGTATGCTATGTGTCGTATAACTCCTTACAAATTAAAAGTAATGGGCACCAGAGCGATGGAGACCAGGTCACAAGCCCCACGCCTTCGGCTTGCGGGCCCAGCCTTTACGTGAAGCGAAGTTGTCTTGCCCAAGGTGCCGTGGGATTTGGTAATAGAAATGTGGTGAATAAAGTATCTTGGCGACCCTAACCGGGGCAAAAAAAATTGAAAAGGGGGGGTGCAACACGAGGACTTCCTAGGAGGTCACCCATCCTAGTACTTTTCTCGCCCAAGCACGCCTAACTTCGGAGTTCTGATGGGATCCGATGCTTTACTGTTGGTATGATCACACCCGTCATGTTGTGGGCACAAATCCTTTATGTGTTGACGGTTCACAGTCCCAGCCCAGAGAGATGGCCCATTCAAAAGGCCCAATGGGGTTAACGACAACCTATCTGCTTCAACAGCACATCATCCTTGCAAGACGTGATATCGACGTGTTGTAGGCCCTTCTAATGTCCCGCGAGTTAGGTTGTCATCCTTTTAACAGCAAATGACGTATGATCTGGGATGAAAAAATAGAGCAAAGGAAGAAAAGTGGCCCGAAACTGATGAAAACGTTCGATTTTGGGCTCCAAAAATAGGCACAGCCAAGCAGGGTTGCTGCCCCCATCGTATAGCTCTCATAGAGCTTTCAAACGGTATGTTGTTCGCCTCGTAACTCCTTACGGATTAAAATTTATGGGTATCGGAGCGACGGAGACCTGGTCACATGCCCCACGCCCTCGGTTTGCGGGCCCAGCCTCTACGTGAAGTGAAGTTGTCTTGCCCAATGTGCCGTGGGATTCGTTAATAGAAATGTGGTGGATAATGTATCTTGGAAACCCTAACCGGGGCAAAAAAAATTGAAAAGCGGGGGTGCAACAGAAGGACTTCCCAGGGGGTCACCCATCCTAGTACTACTCTCGCCCAGACACGCTTAATTTCGAAGTTCTGATGGGATTCGGTGAACTAGTGCTGGTATGATTGCACCCGTCATGTTGTGTGCACAAATCCTTTATGTGTTGACGGTTCACAGTCCCAGCCTAGAGAGATGGCCTATTCAAAAGGCCCAATGGGCTTAACGACAACCCATCCGCTTCAACAACGCAGCATCAAGACGTGATATTGATGAGTTGTCAATCCCTCTAATCTCCCGCGAGTTAGGTTGTCGTCCTTTTAACAGCTCACGATGTACGATCCGGGATGGAAAAATAGAGCAAATGAACAAAAGTGGCCCAAAACTAATGAAAACAATCGATTATGGGCTCAAAAAATAGGCGTAGCCGAACAGGTTTGCTATCCCTGTCGTAAAGCTCTCGGAGATCTTTCGAACGGTATATTGTGCTCTGCGTAACTCCTTACGGATCAAAAGTTATGGGCACCGGAGCGATGTAGACCTAGTCACAAGCCCCACGCCCTCAGTTTATGGGCCCAACCTCTACGTACAGCGAAGTTTTCTTTCCCAAGGTGCCATGGGATTCGGTAATAGAAATGTGGTGGATAAAGTATCTTGGCAACCCTAACCGGGGCAAAAAAAAATAAAAATGGGGGTATAACACAAGGACTTTCGTGGGGGTTACCCATCCTAGTTCTACTCTAGCCCAAGCACGCTTGACTTTGGAGTTCTAATGGGATCCGGAGCATTAGTGCTGGCAAAATCGCACCCATCATGTAGAGGGCACAAATCCTTTATGTGTTGACGGTTCACAGTCCAAGCCCAGAGAGATGGCCCATTCAAAAGGCCCAATGGGCTTAACGACACCCCATTCACTTTAACAACGCAGGATCCTCATAAGACGTGATATTGACGCATTGTACGACCCTGTAATATCCCGCAAGTTAGGTTGTCGCCCTTTTAACAGCTCATGACGTACCATCCGTGACGAAAAAAAAGAGCAAAAGAAGAAAAGTGGCCCAAAACTAATGAAAAGGTTCGATTTTGGGTTTCGAGAACAGGCGCAGCCAAGTAAGATTGCTGCCCTCGTCGTAGAGCTGTGTGCTACGTAACTCCTTACGGATCAAAAGTGATGGGCACCAGAGCAACGGAGACCTGGTCACAAGCCCTACGCCCTCGGTTTGCTGGCCCAGCCTCTACGTGAAGCGATGTTCTCTTGCCCAAGGTGCCGTAGGATTCGGTAATATAAATGTGGCGGATAAATTATCTTGGTAACCCTAACCGGGGCAAAAAAAAATTGTAAAGGGGCATGCAACACGAGGACTTCCCTGGGGGTCACCCATCCAAGTACTACTCTCGCCCAAGCACGATTAATTTGGCAAAAGGCCGAATGGGCTTAACGACAACCCATCTGCTTCAACAACATAGCATCCTCGTAAGACATTATATCGATAGGTTGTAAGGCCCTATAATATCCAACGAGTTAGGTTGTCCTTTTAACAGCTAACGACGTACGATCCGGGATGGAAAGACAAAGCAAGAAAAGAAAAGTGGCACAAAACTGATGAAAAGGTTTGATTGTGGGCTCCGAAAATAGGCATAGCTGAGCAGGCCTGCTACCCCTGTCGTAGAGCTCTTGGAGAGCTTTCCAACGGTATGCTATGCGGCGCGTAACTCCTTACGGATTAAAAGTTATGTGTACCAGAGCGACGGAGACCTGGTCACAAGCCCCACGCCCTCGGTTTGCGGGCCCAGCGTCTACGAGAAGCGAAGTTGTCTTCCCCAAGGTGCCGTGGGATTCGTTAATAGAAATGTGGTAGATAATGTAACTTGGCAACCCTAACCAGGGCAAAAAAAATTGAAAAGTGGGGGTACAACACGAGGACTTCCCAGGGGGTAATCCATCCTAATACTACACTCGCCCAAGCACGCTTAACTTCGGAGTTCTAATGGGATCCGGTGCATTAGTGTTGGTATGATCGCACCCATCATGTTGTGGGCACAAATACTTTATGTGTTGATGGTTCACAGTCCCAGCCCATATAGATGGCTCATTCAAAAGGCCCAATGGGCTTAACGACAACCCATCCGATTCAACAATGCAGCATCCTCAGAAGACGTGATATCGACGCGTTGTAGGTTGCTCTAATGTCCTACGAGTTAGGTTGTCATCCTTTTAACAACTCATGACATACGATCCGGGGTGGAAAAATAGAGCAAAGGAAGAAAAGTGGCTCAAAATTGAAGAAAACGTTCGATTTTGAACTCCAAAAACTGGCGCAACTGAGCAAACTTGCTGCCCCAGTTGTAAAGCTCTCGGAAAGCTTTCCAATGGCATGCGGTGCACCGCGTAACTCCTTACGGATCAAAAGTTATGGGCACCGGAGCGACGGAGACCTGGTGATAAGCCCTACGCCCTCGGTTTACTGGCCCAGCCACTATGTGAAGCGAAGTTGTCATGCCCAAGGTGCCGTGGGATTCGGTAATAAAAATGTGGTGGATAAAGTATCAAGGCAACCCTAACCGGGGTAAAAAAAATTGAAAAAAGGGGTGCAACACAAGGACTTCCCAGGGGGTCACCCATCCTAGTACAACTCTTGCCGAAGCATGCTTAACTTCGGAGTTCTAATGGGATCCAGTGCATTAGTGCTGGTATGACTGCACCCGTCATGTTGAGGGCACAAATCCGTTATGTGTTGACAGTTCATAGTCCCAGCCTAGAGAGATGGCCTATTCAAAAGACCCAATGGGCTTAACGATAACCCATCCGCTTCAACAACGCAACATCCTCGTAAGATGTGATATCGATGCATTGTTGGGCCCTGTAATATCCCACGAGTTTGGTTGTCATCCTTTTAACAGCTCACGACGTACGATCCGGGACAAAAAAACAGAGCAAAAGAAAAAAAGTAGCCCGAAACTGATGAATACATTAGATTTTGGGCTCCGAAAATAGGCGCAGCCGAGCAGGCTTGCTGCCCCTATCGTAGAGCTCTCGAAGAGCTTTCCGACGGTATGATGTGCGCCTCGTAACTCCTTACGCATCAAAAGTTATGGGCACTATAGCGACTGAGACCTGGTCACAATCCCTACGCCCTCGGTTTGCGGGCCCAGCCTCTAGGTAACCCTAACCGGGGCAAAAAAAATTGAAATGGGGCAAAAAAATGTGGCGGATAAAGTATCTTGGTAACCCTAACCGGGGTAAAAAAAATTGAAAATGGGGGTACAACACGACGACTTCCCTCGGGGTTACCCATCCTAGCACTACTCTCGCCCAAGCACGCTTAACTTCGGAGTTCTAATGGGATCTGGTGCATTAGTGCGGGTATGATCGTAGCCGTCATGTAGAGGGCACAAATCCTTTATGTGTTGATGGTTCATAGTCCCAGCTCAGAGAGATGGCCCATTCAAAAGGCCCAATGGGCTTAACGACAACCCATCCACTTAAAAAACGTAGCATCCTTCTATGACGTGATATCTACGCGTTGTAGGACCCTATAATATCCCGCGAGTTAGATTGTCGTCCTTTTAACAGCTCACGACATATGATCTGAGACGAAAAAACAAAGCAAAAGAAGAAAAGTGTCTCGAAATAAATGAAAACATTCGATTTTGGGCTTCAAAAATAGACGCAGCCGAGCAGGTTTGCTGCCCCCGTGGTAGAGCTCTCGACGAGCTTTCCAACAGTATGCAGTGCGCTGCGTAACTCCTTACGGATCAAAAGTTATGGGCACCGGAGCGACGGAGACCTGGTCACAAGCCATACGCCCTCGGTTTGCGGGGCCCAGCTTCTACGTGAAGCGATGTTCTCATGCCCAATTTACCGTGGGATTCGGTAATGGATATGTGGCGGATAAAGTATCTTGGTAACCCTAACCGGGGAAAAAAAAATTGAAAGGGGGGTGCAACACAAGGACTTCCTTGGGGGTCACCAATCTTTGCACTACTCTCGCCCAAGCACGCTTAACTTCAGAGTTCTGATGGAATCCGGTGCATTAGTGCTGGTATGATCGCACCCGTCATATAGAGGGCACAAATCCTTTATGTGTTGACAGTTCACAGTCCCAGCCCAGAGAGATGGCCCATTCAAAAGGCCCAATGGGCTTAACGACAACCCATCCGCTTTAACAACACAGCATCCTCATATGACGTGATATCGACGCATTGTAGGACCCTATAATATCCTGCGAGTTAGGTTATGATCATTTTAATAGCTCACGACGTACGATCCGAGACTGAAAAACATAGCAAAAGAATAAAAGTGGCTCGAAACTGATGAAAACGTTTGATTTTGGGCTCCAAAAATAGGTGCAGCTAAGCAGCCTTGCTGCCCCCATCGTAGAACTCTTGGATAGCTTTCCAACAGTATGCTGTGTGCAGCGTAACTCCTTACCGATCAAAAGTTATGGGCATCGGAGCGACGGAGACCTGGTCACAAGCCCTACGCCATCGGTTTGCGGACCCAGCCTCTACGTGAAGCGATGTTCTCTTGCCCAAGTTGCTGTGGGATTCGGTAATAGAAATGTGGTGGATAAAGTATCTTGGTAACCCCAACTGGGGAAAAAAAAATTGAAAAGGGGGGTGCAACATGAGGACTTCCCAGGGGTTTACCTATCATTGTACTACTATCGCCCAAGCACGCTTAACTTTGGAGTACTGATGGGATCCGGTATATTAGTGCTGGTAGGATCGTAACCATCATGTTGTGGGCACAAATCCTTTATGTGTTGACGGTTCACAGTCCCAGCCCAGAGAGATGGTCCATTCAAAAGGCCCAATGGGCTTAACGACAACCCATCCGCTTCAACAATGCGGCTTCCTCGTAGGACATGATATCGTTAGGTTGTAGGGCCCTATAATATCCCGTGAGTTTGTTTGTCGTCCTTTTAACAGCTAACGACGTACGATCCGGGATGGAAAAACATAGCAAAAGAAGAAAAATGGCACGAAACTGATGAAAACGTTCGATTTTGGGCTCCAAAAATAAGCATAGTCGAGCAGGCTTGCTACCCCCATCTTAGAGCTCTCAAAGATCGTTCCAACGGTATGCTGTGCGCCACTTAACTCCTTACGGATTAATAGTTATGGGCACCGGAGTGACGGAGACCTGGTCACAAGCCCCACGCCCTCGGTTTGCGGGCCTAGCCTCTACGTGAAACGAAGTTGTCTTGCTCAAGGTGCAGTGGGATTCGGTAATAGAAATGTGGTCGATAATGTATCTTGGCAACCCTAACCGAGGCAAAAAAAATTGAAAAGCGAGGGTGCAACGCGAGGACTTCTAAGGGGGTCACCCATCATAGTACTACTCTCACCCAAGCACGCTTAACTTCGGAGTTCGGATGTGATCCGGTGCATTAGTGCTGGTATGATCGTACTCGTCATGTTGTGGGCACAAATCCTTTATGTGTTGACGGTTCACAGTCCTACCCTAGAGAGATGGACCATTCAAAAGGCCCAATGGGCTTAATGATAACCCATCCGATTCAACAACGCAGCATCCTCGGAAGATGTGATATTGACACGTTGCAGGGCCCTCTATTGTCCCACGAGTTAGTTTGTTGTCCTTTTAACAGGTCACGACGTATGATCCGGGATGGAAAAACATAGCGAAATAAGGAAAGTTGACCAAAACTGATGAAAACGTTCAATTTTGAACTCCGAAATCTGGCGCAGCTGAGTAAGCTTCCTGCCCCCGTCGTAGAGCTCTCGGAGAGCTTTCCAATGGTATGCTATGTGCCGCGTAACTCCTTACGGATCAAAAGGAATGGGCACCGGAGCTACAGAGATCTAGTCACAAGCCCTATGCCCTCTGTTTGCGGGCCCAGCCTCTACGTTAAGCAAAGTTGTCTTGCCCAAGGTGCCATGGGATTCGGTAATAGAAATGTGGTGGATAAAGTATCATGGCAACCCTGACCGAGGCAAAAAAAATTGAAAAATGGGGTACAACACGACGACTTCCCAAGGGGTCACCATCCTAGAACTACTCTCGCCGAAGCAAGCTTAACTTCAGAGTTCTGATGGGATCTGGTGCATTAGTGCTGGTATGATCACACCCGTCATGTTGAGGGCACAAATTGTTTATGTGTTGACGGTTCACAGTCCCAGCCTAGAGAGATGGCCCATTCAAAAGGCCCAATGGGCTTAACGATAACCTATCCGCTTCAACAACGTAGCATCCTGGTAAGACGTGATATCGACATATTGTATGGCCCTGTAATATCCAGCGAGTTAGGTTATCGTCCTTTTAAAATCTCATGACGTACGATCCGGGACGGAAAAACAGAGCAAAAGATGAAAAGTGGCCGGAAACTGATGAATACGTTCGATTTTGGGCTCCGAAAACAGGCGCAGTCGAGCAGGCTTGCTACCTCTGTCCTAGAGCTCTCGGATAGCTTTCCAACGGTATGCTGTGCGCCACGTAACTCCTTATAAATCAAAAGTTATGGGCATCGGAGTGACGGAGACCTAGTCACAAGCCCAATGCCCTCGGTTTGCGGGCCCAACCTCTACGTGAAGCGATGTTCTCTTGCCCAAGTAGCCGTGGGATTCGTTAATAGAAATGTGGTGGATAAAGTATTTTGGTAACCCTAACCGGGGCAAAAAAAATTTAAAAAGGGGGTACAACACGAGGACTTCCTAGGGGGTCACCCATCCTAGTACTACTCTCGCCCAAGCACGTTTAACTTTAGAGTTCTGATGGGATCCAGTGCATTAGTACTGGTAGGATCGCACCCGTCATATAGAGGGGACAAATCCTTTATGTGTTGACGGTTCACAGTCCCAGCCCATAGAGATGGCCCATTCAAAAGGCCTAATGGGCTTAACGCCAACCCATCCACTTCAACAACCCAGCATCCTTGTAAGACGTGATATCGATGCGTTGTAAGACCCTATAATATCCAGCGAGTTAGGTTGTCGTCCTTTTAACAGCTCACGACGTACGACCCGAGACGAAAAACAGAGCAAAAGAAGAAAAGTGGCCCGAAACAGACGAAAACGTGTTATTTTGGGCTCCAAAAATAGGCACAGCCGAGCAGAATTGCTACCCCCGTCGTAAAGCTCTCAGATAGCTTTCCAACGGTATGCTATGCGCCGCGTAACTCCAAACGGATCAAAAGTTATGGGCACCGTAGCGACGGAGACCTGGTTACAAGCTTTACGCCCTCGATTTACGAGCCCAGCCACTACGTGAAGCGATGTTCTCTTGCCCAAGTTGCCGTGAGATTCGGTAATGGAAATGTGGTGGATAAAGTATCTTGGTAACCCTCACCTGGGCAAAAAAAATTGAAAAGAGGGGTGCAACACGAGGACTTCCTAGAGGGTCACCTATCAGAGTACTACTCTCGTCCAAGCACGCTTAACTTCAGAGTTCTGATGGGATCAGGTGCATTAGTACTGGTATGATTGCACCCGTCATGTTAAGGGCACAAATGCTTTATGTGTCGATGGTTCAGCTAACAACGTACGATCCGGGATGGAAAAACAGAGCAAAAGAAGAAAAGTGGCACGAAACTGATGAAAACGTTTGATTTTGGGCTCCAAAAGTAGGCACAGCCGAGTAGGCTTGCTGCCCCCATCGTAAAGCTCTCGGAGAGCTTTCCAATGGTATGTTGTGTGCCGCTTAACTCCTTACAGATCAAAAGTTATGGGCACCAGAGCGTCGGAGACCTGGTCACAAGCCCTACGCCCTCGGTTTGCAGGCCCAGCCTTTACGTGAAGCGAAGTTGTCTTGCCCAAGGTGCCGTGGGATTCGGTAATAGAAATGTGGTGGATAAAGTATAATGGCAACCCTAACCAGGGAAAAAAAATTGAAAAATGGGGTGCAACACGAGGACTTCCCAGGGGGTCACCCATCCTAGTACTATTCTCACCGAAGCACGCTTAACTTCGGAGTTCTGATTGGATCCAGTGCATTAGTGCTGGTATGATCGCACCCGTCATGTTGAGGGCACCAATCGTTTATGTGTTGACGGTTCACAATACCAGCCCAGAGAGATGGCCTATTCAAAAGGCCCAATGGGCTCAACGATATCCCATCCGCATCAACAACGCAGCATCCTCGTAAGACATGATATCGATGCATTGTAAGGCCCTGTAATATCCCGCGAGTTAGGTTATCATCCTTTTAACAGTTCACGACGTACGATCCCGGACGGAAAAACTGAGTGAACGATGAAAAATGGCCGAAACTAATGAATACATTTGATTTTGGGCTCCGAAAACAGGTATAGTCGAGCAAGCTTGTTGCCCCCGTCATAGAGTTCTTGGAGAGCTTTCCAATGATATGTTGTGCATCACGTAACTTCTTACGAATTAAAAGTTATGGGCACCGGAGTGACGGAAACCTGGTCACAAGCCCCACGCCCTAGGTTTACGGGCCCAGCCTCTACGTGAAGCGAAGTTGTCTTCCCCAAGGTGTCGTGGGATTCGGTAATAGAAATGTGGTGGATAAAGTATCTTGGCAACCCTAACCGAGGCAAAAATTATTAAAAAGGGCGGGGGTGCAACACAAGGACTTCCCAGGGGGTCACCCATCCTATTACTACTTTCGCCAAGCAAGCTTAACTTCGGAGTTCTAATGGGATCCGGTGCTTTAATGCTGGTAAGATCGCACCCGTCATGTTGTGGGCACAAATCCTTTATGTGTTGAAGGTTCACAGTCCCAGCCCAGAGAGATGGCCCATTTAAAAGGCCTAATGGGCTTAACGACAACCCATCTGCTTCAACAATACAACATCCTCGCAAGACGTGATATCGACGCGTTGTACGACCCACTAATGTCCCGCGAGTCAGGTTGTCGTCCTTTTAACAGCTCATGACGTACGATCCGAGACAGAAAAATAGAGCAAAAGAAGAAAAGTGGCCCGAAATTGATGAAAACGTTCAATTTTGGGCTCCAACAATAGGCGCAGCCGAGCTGGCTTGCCGCCCCCGTCGTAGAGCTCTCGGAGAGCTTTCCAACGGTATGTTGTGCGTCGCGTCATTCCTTACGGATTAAAATTTATGGGCACTAGAGCGACGTGGACCTGGTCACAAGCCCCACGCCCTTGGTTTGCGGGACCAGCCTCTACATGAAGCGAAGTGGTCTTGCCCAAGGTACAGTGGGATTCGGTAATTGAAATGTGATGGATAAAGTATCATGGCAACCCTAACCTGGGCAAAAAATATTGAAAAGTGGGGGTGCAACATGAGGACTTCCCAGGGGGTCACCCATCTTAGTACTACTCTCGTCCAAGCACGCTTAACTTCAGAGTTCTTATGGGATCCAGTGCATTAGTGCTGGTATGATCGCACCCGTCATGTTGGGGGCACAAATCCTTTATGTGTTGACGGTTCACAGTCCTTGCCCAGAGAGATGGCCCATTCAAAAGGCCCAATGGGCTTAACGACAACCCATCCGCTTCAACAACACAGCATCCTCGCAAGACATGATATCGACGTGTTGTAGGGCCCTCTAATTTCTCGCGAGTTAGGTTGTCATCCTTTTAACAGCTCACGATGTATGATCCGGGACGGAAAAACAGAGCAAAAGAAGAAAAGTAGCCGAAACTGATGAAAACGTTCAATTTTGGGCTCCAAAAATAGGCGCAGCCGAGCAGGCTTGCTGCCCTCATCGTAGAACTCTCGGAGAGCTATCGAACGGTATGTTGTGTGCCTCGTAACTCCTTACAGATCAAAAGTTATGGGCATCGGAGCGACGGAGACCTTGTCACAAGCCCTACACCTTCGGTTTGCGGGACCAGCCTCTACGTGAAGCGAAGTTGTCTTGCCCAAGGTGCCGTGAGATTCGGTAAAAGAAATGTGGTGGATAAAGTATCTAGGCAACCCTAACCGGGGCAAAAAAAATTGAAAAGGGGGGTGCAACACGAGGACTTCCCAAGGGGTCACCCATCCTAAAACTACTCTCGCCCAAGCATGCTTAACTTCGTAGTTCTGATGGGATCCGGTGCATTAGTGCTGGTATGATCGCACCTGTCATGTTGAGGGCACAAATCCTTTACGTGTTGAAGGTTCACAGTCCCAACCCAGAGATATAGCCCATTCAAAAGGCCCAATAGGCTGAACGACAACCCATCCGCTTCAACAACGTAGCATCCTCGTAAGATGTGATATCGACGCATTGTAGGGACCTGTAATATCCCACGAGTTATGTTGTCATCCTTTTAACAGCTCACGACGTACGATCCGGGACGGAAAAACAAAGCAAAAGAAGAACAGTGGCCCGAAACTGATGAATACGTTCAATTTTTGGTTCCGAAAATAGGCGAAGCCGAGGAAGCTTGCTGCCCCCGTCATAGAGGTCTCGGAGAGCTTTCCAACGATATGTTGTGCGTCGTGTAACTCCTTACGAATTAAAAGTTATGGGCACCGGAGCGACGGAGACCTAGTCACAAGCCCCATGCCCTCGGTTTGCGGGCCAGCCTCTACTTGAAGCGAAGTTTTCTTTCCCAAGGTGCCATGGGATTTAGTAATAGAAATATGATGGATAAAGTATATTGGCAACCCTAACCGTGGAAAAAAAAATTAAAAAGGAAGGGTGCAACACGAGGAGTTCCCAGGGGGTCACCCATCCTAATACTACTCTCGCCCAAGCACTCTTAATTTAGAAGTTCTGATGGGATCCGGTGCTTTAATGCTGGTATGATCGCACCCGTCATGTTGTGGGCACAAATCCTTTATGTGTTGACGGTTCACAGTCCTAGCCAAGAGAGATGGCCCAATGGGCTTAACGACAACCCATCGTTTTCAACAACGCAACATCCTTGCAAGACGTGATATTGACGCGTTGTAGGGCCCTCTAATGTCCCGCGAGTTAGGTTGTTGTCCTTTCAACAGCTCATGATGTACGATCCGGGATGGAAAAATAGAGCAAAAGAAGAAATGTGGCCTGAAACTGATGAAAACTTTCGATTTTGGGCTCCAAAAATAGGCGCAGCTGAGCAGGCTTGCAGCCCCTGTCGTAGAGAGAGCTTTCCAACAGTATGCTGTGCATAGCGTCACTCCTTACGGATTAAAAGTTATGGGCACTAGAGCGATGGAGACTTGGTCACAAGCCCCACGCCTTCGGTTTGAGGGCCCAGCCTCTACGTGAAGTGAAGTTGTCTTGCCCAAGATGCCGTGGGATTCGGTAATAGAAATGTGGTGGATAAAGTATCTTGGTAACCCTAACCGGGGCAAAAAAATTGAAAATGGGGGTGCAACACAAGGACTTCCCAGGGGGTCACCCATCTAAATACTACTCTCGCCCAAGCACGCTTAACTTCGGAGTTCTGATGGGATCCGGCGCATTAGTGCTAGTATCATCGCACCCGTCAAGTTGTGGGCTCAAATCCTTGATGTGTTGACGGTTCACAGTCCCAGCCCAAAGAGATGGCCCATTCAAAAGGACCAATGGGCTTAACGACAACCCATCTGCTTCAACAACGCAGCATCCTCAGAAGACGTGATATCGACGCATTGTAGGGCCCTCTAATGTCCCACGAGTTAGGTTGTCGTCCTTTCAAAAGCTCACGACGTGCGATCCGGGACGGAAAAACAGTGCAAAGGAAGAAAAGTGGCCCGAAACGGATGAAAACGTTCAATTTTGGGGCTACAAAAATAGGCGCAGCTGAGCTGGGTTGCTACCCCCGTTGTAGAACTCACGGAGAGCCTTCCAACGGTATGCTGTGCTCCGCGTCACTCCTTACGGACTAAAAGTTATGGTTACCAGTTCGACGAAGACCAAGTCACAAGCCCTACGCCCTTGGTTTACGGGCCGAGCCTCTACGTGAAGCGAAGTTGTCTTGCCCAATGTACCGTGGGATTCGGTAATAGAAATGTGGTAAATATAGTACTTTGGCAACCCTAACCGGGGCAAAAAAAATTGAAAATGGTGGGTGCAACACGAGGACTTCCTAGGGGGTCACCCATCCTAGTACTACTCTCTCCCAAGCACGCTTAACTTCGAAGTTCTGATGGGATCCGGTGCATTAGTGCTGGTATGATCGTACCCATCATGTTGTGGGCACAAATCCTTTATGTGTTGATGGTTCACAGTCTCAGCGTAGAGAGATGACCCATTCAAAAGGCTCAATGGGCTTAACGACAACCCATCCGCTTCATCAACACAGAATCCTCGCAAGACGTGATATTGACGCATTGTAGGGCCCTCTAATGTCCCGCGAGTTTCGTTGTCCCCCTTTTAACAGCTCATAATGTACGATTCGGGATGAAAAAACCGAGCAAAAGAAGAAATGTGGCCCAAAGCTGATGAAAACGTTCGATTTTGAGCTCCAAATATGGACAGAGCACAGAAGGCTTGCTGCCCTCGTCGTAGAGCTCTCGGAGAGCTTTCCATCGGTATGCTTTGCGCCGCGTAACTCCTTACATATCAAAAGTTATGGGCACCGGAGCGACGGAGACCTAGTCACAAGCCCTACGCCCTCGGTTTGCGGGCCCAGCCTCTGCGTGAAGCGAAGTTGTCTTGCCCAAGGTATCGTGGGATTTGGTAAAAGAAATGTGGTGGATAAAGTATCTTGGAAACCCTAACCGGGGCAAAAAAAATCGAAAAAGGGCAGTGTAACAAGAGGACTTCCGAGGGGGTCACCCATCCTCATACTACTCTCGCCCAAGCACGCTTAACTTCAGAATTCTGATGGGATCCGATGCATTAGTGCTAGTATGATCGCACCAGTCATGTTGTGGGCACAAATCCTTTATGTGTTGACGGTTCACAGTCCCAGCCCAGAGAGATTGTTACGCCCCGACCCGACCCCAAAAAGGCAAAGCCCGGACCCGACACACGGACGGAGTCTTCCCTGTACCGTGGACGTTCCGAAAACCATAAAATCAACATAGTACTTACGAAAGCCATAAAACAATTAAAACAAGCCGACTTTCTTTCAAATCATACATCTTCTTATTAACCAACTTCCCAAACCAAAATGCCATGCATACTACACAAGTATTTATGCCACTAAACATTTAACCATTAGTATGCAATTCTTTACTAGTCATAAGAGTATAACTTTACAACTTTATAATCTTTAACATTTACAATAAAAACCATTAAGGTCTGAAAATAGAACTACATACAAGGCTATAAGTCTCAAAATAAAGCGACAACCAAGCATTTAACACATCAAGCATGGCTCGCACAAAAGTCTGGCAACCAACCACCAGCAAAGCAAAGAAGTGCTATCACGGAAACACCTCCACCTGCTCCTCCTCCTCTATTACCTCAATAGGGTCTGCTTCAACTACTCCTGTAAAAATATAGTATAGAAAGGAATGAGCAAAACTATTGCTCAGCGAGGGCAATTGGTCTCAAGGACGGAGATGAGAGGAGTATGCAATGCAATTAGTCAAGCAATACATACAAATATCATATAGAGATACAAATAAAGCCATCAATAAAGCAAGGCAAGCATTAAAACTATAAACACTCATTCAAAGGATACGATACTCTTTTCACGAGCAACTTTCAATCACGAATTCGATGACGACGCGCCGGCCCAAACCACCTTATAACACCAGTTTGGAATACCCCGGAAGTACCCATCAATCTACGGCCCAAATCTCCCTGGGAGGCAACCGAAGCGAGAAGAGGGAATAGCCACAGAGCTAGAACAACCAACACTGGCAACCCGAGGCTACCCAGAGAGGCCCATCACTCACGCGTTGGACACTATGCAATGCAAGACTCGATACAAGGCGATAAACGAGCAATAAAGCCACATGTAGGAGAATAACAAAGTAGGTTACTCTCGCACGCAATAGCAATAGTTGATAAGCATTTCAATCAGAATAAATTCAAACAAGTATATCAAGCAACCCTAGGCATTCTATAGGCATAATATCAAGAAAACAAGCAAAATCACAAATCGGCCCCAACTATCAAAACACTACCATTTCCAAACGAGCCACGAGTTCTGGAAACCGACTTTGCCAATCCTCCTAGGTTACCATAAGGCACGTCTAAAGACCCCGAAACCCTACTTTACCCTAGAATTCGTGCAAAGCCCCTATTTCCCCCTTTGTTCGTTTGAACTACAACCATACCAACCAAATGCCCAACCAACGCCCTAATCGCACCAAAAGTGCTTCCATCGTCTCCCGATACAATGCCGACACGCAAAATGAGAAAATGCCAAACTCGACCTAAACGACCCCGACTTTCACCAAGGCATATTTCTCGTTTTTTCCATTACGCAACCTAAACAAACCATGCATTTATGCATTCTAGCACCTAGCACCTTTTTACATCAACAGACAACATAACAGCGCAACTTCATAGTTTCAAGGGTTTACTATTTACAAATTACTATTCAATTGACATTTAAATTACAATCTCAACATTTAACCGCAAAAAAATGTTAAAAAGCTATAAATACATGTTCTACAATTGTCAAGGAACATTCTAGAAGCATCAAAACGCTTTAAACAAAAATCTACGGATAAAACTCAAAAATCACAAAGTTGACATACATATCATTTAAATGCACAAATAACGTGCTTCCCTTACCTTAGGTACTCCTAGTCGCTAGGAAAACAATGCTGGTTGCCTTGGAAACCACCCCGCACGAGCTCACGCAAAGATTGAACGATTGGAAGTTGGAATGGTTTTTTTTTTTCCTTCTTGGTTTCAGCCTGATCTATGGTTATTTTCAGCTTTGTTGTTTTATTTTCCTTGTTAATTTATGCTATAATAAAAGATGACATGAAGTCAATTGGTCAAAGTTGGTCAACAACTTAAAATTTGGTCAATTTAGCCTTATTTTGTGCATTTTAAAGCCATATTAACTAAGGAAAAATTAATTCTAGCTAACAACAATTAAAATATAAAATTTAAGTCATCTAAATACTAGTTTCACTATTTGCTAAGGACTAGAAACCGTTCTCTATCTATCGCTCTTGATATGCAATGCACGTTGCGACAGCAAAGAAGTAACAATTAAATCTCAAAGAATCTAAGAAAATATAATTTTCAAAATAATAAACAAGAAATTTTCACATTCCGTGCTCGGGTATTACACCCTTTCCCCCCTTAAAACAATTGCACCCACACAATTCTTATCTGGTCAACAAATAACTCCGGATACTGATTCCGAACTTGGTCCTCTCTTTCCCAAGTTGCTTCCTCAAACCCATGATGATTCCACAGAACCTTTACTAACAAAATACTCTTTCTGCGAAGTTCCTGTACTTTTCGATCCACAATTCGAATCAGTTACTCTTTATAAGTCAACTTTTCTTCAATCTCCAAAGGCTCTGGTTCAAGTGCATGTGAAGGATCTGGATGGTACTTCTTTAACATTGACACGTGGAAAACATCGTGTAGTCTCGACAAGCTCGAAGGCAAAGCTAACCGATAAGCCAAAGGACCTACCTTTTCGGTGATCTCATACGGACCCACATACCTAGGACTAAGTTTCCCGCTCTTACCATGCCGAATCAACCCCTTTCTAGGAGAAATCTTAAGAAACACCCAATCTCCGAAATCAAACTCAAGATCCCGATGGTGCTTGTCCGCATAACTCTTCTGACGACTCTGAGCTATAAGCATACGCTGGCGAATAAGGTGAACATTATCGCCCATCTTAATGATCTCAGGTAACACAGTCGGATCAACTGTTCTCATCTCTCCAACCTCTTCCCAATATAATGGGGATCTGCATTTGCGACCGTATAATGCCTCGTAGGGAGCCATACCTATAGTAGATTGATAACTATTATTGTAGGCAAACTCTGCCAAAGGCAAAAACTTCTCCCAATTCTTCCCAAAGTCTAGCACACATGCCCGAAGCATGTCTTCCAAGATCCTGATAGTTCTCTCAGACTGGCCATCAGTTTGTGGATGATATGCAGTACTGAAGCTTAACTTAGTTCCCATGGCCTCTTGCAACTTCTGCCAAAAACGAGATCTGAATCTGGGATCTCTATCTGACACTATACTCTGTGGCACACCATGAAGTCTCACAATATTAGTAACATAAAGCTCAGCTAGTTTATCAAGGCTATCCTGTTTGTTCATGGGAATAAAATGTGTAACTTTAGTCAAGCGGTCCACAACAACCCAAACAGAATCACATCCCCTCTCGGAGATCTAGGAAGATCGGTCACAAGGTCCATTGTTATATGCACCCACTTCCATTGCGGAATCGACAACGGCTGTAGAAGCCCGGCTGGCCTCTGAGGCTCAACTTTAACCCTTTGGCAAGTCAAAGAGCTGCATACATACCCAACAATCTCCCTCTTTATATTGTTCCACCAGAAGTGTTGTTTCAAATTTCTATACATTTTAGTACTGCCCAGGTAAATCGTATACCTCGAATTATGTGCCTCGAATAGAATCTCATTCTTCAAAGTTGGACCCCCAGGACCACATACTCTGTCCCTGAATCTGAAGATACCATCTACATGTAATTTAAACTCTGACTCTCCCCCTTTAGCTTTTTCTTCGATATTCAAGATGTGAGGATCAGTCTTCTAAGCCTCTCTGATCTGTGCTAGCAATCCCAACTGAATCTGCAAACTAGCAAATCGAATCCCTACCTCAGTAGCTTCTGGTTTCCATGAAAAAATTTCTTCCAAAGTCTCCCAATCCTTGATAATTAAGCTTGCAACAGTAGCCTTTCAACTCAAAGCATCAGCAACAACAGTTGCCTTACCTGGCACGTAGTTTATAGAACAATTATAACCACTCAATAGCTCTAGGCATCTCCGCTGCCTCATATTCAGATCCTTCTGTGAAAACAAATACTTGAGACTCTTGTGGTCAATAAAAATTTCAAATCTGCTACCCCACAGGTAGTGACGCCACTTCTTCAAAGCAAACACAACTGCAGCTAACTCAAGATCATGTGTAGGGTAATTGACTTCATATGGTTTCAACTTCCTAGAAGCATAAGCAATCACCTTACCATTCTGCATTAAAACACAGCCCAAACCTTCTTTAGATGCATCACTGTAAACAACAAAGTTTTCTGTACCCTCAGGTAAAGCTAGTATAGGAGCTGTAGTTAGTCTTTTCTTTAATTCTTGGAAACTGGATTCACATTTGGAATCCCAGTTGTAAGTAACTTTCTTTCAAGTCAACTGGCTCAAGGCCCAGAAATTTTGGAAAAGTCTTTAACAAACCTCCGATAGTAACCTGCCAACCCAAGAAAACTCCGAATCTCTGACACCATTTCAGGTCTCTTCCAAGATGAAACAACTTCAATCTTAGCTAGGTCCACTGAAATTCCTTGAAGTGAAATGATATGACCTAGAAAAGATATCTGATTCAACCAAAACTCGCACTTGTTGAATTTAGCAAAAAGCTTGTTTTCTTGCAAAGTCTGTAGTACAATCTTCACGTGTTGTTCATGTTCAGCCTCGTTCTTCAAGTACACTAAAATGTCATCAATAAAGATCACGACAAACTGATCAAGATAAGGTCGAAAAACCCTCTGCATCAAGTCCATGAATGCGGCTGGTGCATTCGTCAATCCAAACGGCAATACAACAAATTCATAGTGGCCATATCTAGTCCTGAATGTCGTCTTTGGTATATCGTCACTCCGAATTCTGAGTTGATAGTAACCCTGCCTCAAGTCAAATTTGGAGTAAACACTCGCACCCTGCAACTAGTCAAACAATTCTTCAATCAACGGCAAGGGGTATTTGTTCTTAATCGTGACTTGATTAAGTCCCCTGTAATCAATACATAACTGTAGCGTGCCGTCTTTCTTTCTCACAAACAACACAGGTGCACTCCACGGCAAAGAACTAGGTTGTATAAACCCTTTCTCAAGCAAGTTCTGAAGCTGAATTTTCAATTCCTGAAGTTCAGCCGATGCCATTCTATAAGGACTCCTAGAAATTGGTGCAGTGCCTGACACAAGATCAATCACGAACTCAATCTCCCTATTCGGTGGTAAACCTGGTAATTCCTCGGGAAATACACTAGGGAAGTCTCTAACAATCGGAACCTCATTCAAATTCAACTTATCAGTAGGCTGATTGATCAAATAAGCTAAGTAAGCTTCACAACCCTTATTCAACAACTTAAAAGTCTTGATCGATGATAAGAGAGGAATTCGGGCAGCCCTGCAGTTCCCAACAATCTCTAGTACCGGTAGGTCAGGAACCTGAAGATAAACAATCTTTGTTCTACAATCCAACTGAGCATAATATTTCCCCAACCAGTCCATTCCCAAAATGATTTCAAAGTCACGGAATGGCAATATAATTAAATCAGCAGGAAATTTACGGTTCTCAATGCATATATCACAAGATTTGCAAATAGACTTAGCAACAAATTTTGCACCCAAAGGCGTACTAACTTCAACTTCATGCGGCAGTTTATCAATGCAAACATTCACAGATCGTGCACATGCAGGAGTTATAAACGAATGTGTAGCTCCGGGATCAATCAAAACTTTAACTGGCTGAGTATTGAGGAGAAAGGTACCTTCCACTATAGCTGTAGTATCGGGTAGCTCCTCTGCATCCAGTGCAAAGACCCTAGCCTGGACCCTCTGTGCTGGACCTGCACCTGTAGCCCTATTCTGAATACCCTGGTCTCCAGTACGATCCTGAACATTCCTATACTTAGGGCAATCTCTCACCCTATGGTCATCGCTCCCACAACCAGTGCATTTACCACTCTTTCTCCAACAATTTGCCTCAACATGCCCCGATCGATTACAAAAGTTACACTGCTGATTTTGCCTTACAACAGTGTTTCCCGTAGGTGCGGGAGCTCTGGTAGTAGTAGGAACTGTACCTCCCTGCTGGGGTCTAGTCACAGCTGGCCTAGCCTGAATCTGCTGCTGTGGCTGATACGGACGTTGCTGAGGAACCTGCGCAGAAGTCTGATACTGCCTCGGCTGACTCTGGCCCAAATACTGTTTCTTACTCGGCTGACTGCTCTCAGCTAACATCTCAGCCTTCCGTTTCTCAAACTTCGAGGCTGCCTGGAATGCCTCAGGAAAAGTAGTGTAGGTCTACCCAGTCAAATGTAGCTGTATGTCCATTCTCTGCCCACGAACAAACCTATGAATCATCCTCCTAGCTGGCCGTACCAGCTAGGGCATATACCTCGACAGGCTAACAAACCTAGCCTCATACTGTGCAACAGTCATGTTTCCCTTCTTTACGGCCACAAACTCATCTTCCCGCCTTTCCATAGCCATCTCGGGAATATACTTGTCCCGAAACTCACTTACAAAATCATCCCATAAATGTGGAACATCCTCACAATCCCACCTCAACTTGAAAGTATTCCACCACTGTTCTACTTCGCCCTCAAATAGGAATGATGCATAATCTATTCTTGCCTCATCAGTGTACCTCAAAGCGGTGAAAATATTCTCAACACGGTTAATCCATCTCTTGGCTGCCTCATCATCCAGCTCTTCGAAGAACTTTCCCGGCTCGTGCCTAAAGAATTTCTTTAACTGGTTATTCTCAACCCTATACCCCTGTCCACCAGGATTAGCTTGATTTCCCTGGGGATTATTATTCCTATCCTGCCTCTGCTTATGCAGTACCTAGGTAATCCGGTCAACTGCTGTAGTCATAGTAGCCATAAACTGCTCAGGCAACGGTTGCTGACCCTGTTCTGCTGCCTCTTCATCTGACCCTAGACCTTGAGTACCACGACGTGGCGGCATAGTAGCAATTCACAATAGCTGGCAGCATATAAAAGCAGTTTATAGACAGAAATATAGCACATAAGATTAGATAGCACTAAAGTCAATAACAATCAAACATTCTAACACGCAATTCACATAACACAAGATCGACATGCCAAACTAATTCACTTTAAACACATAAGCACTCTAAGTTCACAAAGTCATGCTATAACACTTTCTTTCCACTTAACAATTATACAATAACATTCTAGCATTTTGGACCTTTACCCCACAGACCGAGAAACATATCCCGGCTCATGCAAGACCATCATGCTCTGATACCACCTAAAGATCCCCACAGACCGAGAAACATATCCCGGCTCATGCAAGACCATCATGCTCTGATACCACCTAAAGATGTCACGCCCCGACCCGACCACGAAAAGGCCAAGCCCGGACCCGACACACCGACGGAGTCTCCCCTGTACTGTGGACGTTCCGAAAACCCTAAAATCAACATAGTACTTACGAAAGCCATAAAATAATTAAAACAAGCCGACTTTCTTTCAAATCATACATCCTCTTATTAACCAACTTCCCAAACCAAAATGCCATGCATACTACACAAGTATTTATGCCACTAGACATTTAACCATTAGTATGCAATTCTTTACTAGTCATAAGAGTATAACTTTACAACTTTACAATCTTTAAACCTTTATAATAAAAACCATTAAGGTCTCAAAATAGAACTACATACAAGGCTACAAGCCTCAAAATAAATCGACAACCAAGCATTAAACACATCAAGCATGGCTGGAACAAAAGTCTGGCAACCAACCACCAGCAAAGCAAAGAAGTGCTATCACGAAAACACCTCCACCTGCACTTCCACCTCTATAACCTCAATAGGGTCTGCTTCAACTACTCCTGTAAAAATATAGTATAGAAAGGAATTAGCAAAACTATTGCTCAGTGAGGGCAATTGGTCTCAAGGATGGAGATGAGAGGAGTATGCAATGCAATTAGTCAAGCAATACATACAAATATCATATAAAGATACAAATAAAGCCATCAATAAAGCAAGGCAAGCATTAAAACTATAAACACTCATTCAAAGGATACGATACTCTTTTTACGAGCAACTTTCAATCACGAATTCGATGACGACGCGCCGGCCCAAACCACCTTATAACACCAGTTTGGAATACCCCGGAAGTACCCATCAATCTACAATCCAAATCTCCCTGGGAGGCAACCCAAGCGAGAAGAGGGAATAGCCACGGAGCTAGAGCAACCAACACTAGCAACCCGAGGCTACCCAGAGAGGCCCATCACTCATACGCTAGACACTATGCAATGCAAGACTTGATACAAGGCGATAAACGAGCAATAAAGCCCCACGTGGGAGAATAACAAAGTAGGTTACTCTCGCACGCAATAACAACAATTGATAAGCATTTCAATCAGAATCAATTCAAACAAGTATATCAAGCAACCCTAGGCATTCTGTAGGCATAATATCAAGAAAACAAGCAAAATCACAAATCGGCCCCAACTATCAAAACACTACTATTTCCAAACGAGCCACGAGTTCTGGAAACCGACTTCGCCAATCCTCCTAGGTCACCATAAGGCACGTCTAAAGACCCCGAAACCCTACTTTACCCTAGAATTTGCGCAAAGCCCCGATTTTCTCCTTTGCTCGTTTGAACTACAACTATACCAACCAAATGCCCAACCAATGGCATAATCTCACCAAAAGTGCTTCCATGGTCTCCCGATACAATGCCAACACGCAAAACGAGAAAATGCCAAACTCGACCTAAACGACCCCGACTTTCACCAATGCATATTTCTCGTTTTTTCCATTACACAACCTAAACAAACCATGCATTTAGGTATTCTAGCACACCTAGCACCTTTTTACATCAACAGACAGCATAACAGTGCAACTTCATAGCTTCAAGGGATTACTATTCATAAATTACTATTCAATTAACATTTAAATTACAATCTCAACATTTAACCGCAGAAAATGTTAAAAAGCTATAAATACATGTTCTACAATTGTCAAGGAACATTCTACAAGCATCAAAATGATTAAAACAACAATCTACAGATAAAACTCAAAAATCACAAAGTTGACATACATATCATTTAAATGCGCAAATAACAAGCTTCCCTCACCTTAGGCACTCCTAGTCACTAGGAAAACAATGCTGGTTGCCTTGGAAACCACCCCGCACGAGCTCACGCGAAGATTGAACGATTGGAAGTTGAAATGGTTTTTTTTTTCCTTCTTGGTTTCGGCCTGCTCTATGGTTATTTTCAGCTTTGTTGTTTTATTTTCCTTGTTAATTTATGCTATAATAAAAGATGACATGAAGTCAATTGGTCAAAGTTGGTCAACAACTTAAAATTTGGTCAAATTAGCCTTATTTTGTGCACTTTAAAGCCATATTAACTAAGGAAAAATTAATTATAGCTAACAACAATTAAAATATAAAATTTAAGCCATCTAAATACTAGTTTCACTATTTGCTGAGGACTAGAAACCGTTCTCTATCTATCGCTCTCGATATGCAATGCACGTTACGACAGCAAAGAAGTAACAATTAAATCTCAAAGAATCTAAGAAAATATAATCTTCAAAATAATAAACAAGAAATTTTCACATTCCGGGCTCGGGTATTACAGAGATGGCCCATTCAAAAGGCCCAATGGGCTTAACGACAACCCATCCACTTCAACAATGCAGCATCCTCGGAAGACGTCATATGGTCGCATTGTAGGGCCCTCTAATCTCCTGCTAGTTAGGTTGTCATCCTTTTAACCGCTAACGACGAACGATCCGGGAAGGAAAAACAGAGCAAAAGAAGAAAAATGAACGGAAACTGATGAATACGTTCGATTTCGGGCTCCAAAAAAAGGCGCAGCCGAGTAGGTTTGCTACCCCCCTCGTAGAGCACTCAGATAGCATTCCAATGGTATGCTGTGTGTCATGCCATTCCTTACGAATTAAAAGTTATGGGCACCGGAGCGACGGAGACCTGGTCACAACTCCAACGCCCTCGGTTTGCGAGCCCAACCTCTACGTGAAGCGAAGTTGTCTTGCCCATGGTGCCAAGGGATTCGGTAATAGAAATGTGGTGGATAAAGTATCTTGGCAACCCTAACTAGGGCAAAAAAAATTGAAAAGGGGGGGTGCAACACGAGAACTTCCCAGGGAGTTACCCATCCTAGTACCACTTTTGCCCAAGCACGCTTAACTTCAGAGTTCTGATGGGATTCGGTGCATTAATGCTGGTATGATCACACCCATCACGTTGTGGGCAAAAATCCTTTATTTGTTGATGGTTCACAGTCCTAGCCCAGAGAGATGGCACCTTCAAAAGGCCCAAAGGGCTTAACGACAACCTATCTGCTTCAACAACGCAACATCCTCGCAAGACGTGATATTGATGAGTTGTAGGGCCCACTAATGTCCCGCCAGTAAATGTATCGTCCTTTTAACAAATCAAGACGTACAATCCGGGAAAGAAAAATAGGGCAAAAGAAGAAAAGTGGCCCAAAATTGATGAAAACGTTTGATTTTGGGCTCTAACAATAGGCGCAGCCGAGCAAGCTTGTTGCCCCTGTCGTAGAGCTCCCGGAGTGCTTTCCAACGGTATGCTGTGCGTCATGTCATTCCTTATGGATTAAAAGTTATGGGCAGCGGAGCGACAGAGACCTGGTCACAAGCCCCACGCCTTTGGTTTGCGGGCCCAACCTCTACGTGAAGCGAAGTTGTCTTGTCCAAGGTGTCGTGGGACTCAGTAATAGAAATGTGGTGGATAAAGTATCTTGGCAACCCTAACTGGAGCAAAAAAATTGAAAATGGGGGGTGCAACACGAGGACTTCCCAGGGGTCACCCATCCTAGTACTATTCTCGACCAAGCACGCTTAACTTCAGAGTTCTGATGGGATCCGGTGCATTTGTGCTAGTATGATCGCACCCGTCATGTTGTGGGCACAAATCCTTTATGTGTTGACGGTTCACAGTTCCAACCCAGAGAGATAGCCCATTCAAAAGGCCCAATGGGATTAACGACAACCCATCCGCTTCAACAACGCAGCATCCTCGGAAGACATGATATCGACGCGTTGTAGGGCCTTCTAATGTCCCGCCAGTTAGGTTTTCGTCCTTTTAATAGCTCATGACATACGATCTGAGATGGAAAAACCGAGCAGAAGAAGAAAAGTGGCCCAAAGCTGATGAAAACATTAGATTTTGAGCTCCAATAATGGGTGCAACTGAGCAGGCTTGCTGCCCCCGTCTTAGAGCTCTCGGAGAGCTTTTCAACGGTATGCTGTGCATCGTGTCACTCCTTACGGATTAAAATTTATGGGCACCAGAGCGACGGAAACCTGGTCCCAAGCCCCACGCCCTCGTTCTGCGGGCCCAGCCTCTACATGAAATGAAGTTGGCTTGCCCAAGGTGCCGTGGGATTCGGTAATAGAAATTTGGTGAATAAAATATCTTGGCAACCATAATCGGGACAAAAAAAATTGAGAAGGGGGGGTGCAACACGAGGACTTCCCAGGGGGTCACCCATCCTAGTACTACTCTCGCCCAAGCATGCTTAACATCGGAGTTCTGATGGTATCCATTGCATTAGTGCTGGTATGATCGTACCCGTCATGTTGTGGGCACAAATCCTTTATGTGTTGATAGTTCACAGTCCCAGCCCAGAGAGATTGCCCATTCAAAAGGCCCATTGGGCTTAACAACAACCCATCTGCTTCAATAACGCAACATCCTCGCAAGATGTGATATCAACGTGTTGTAGGGCCCTCTAATGTCCCGCGACGTAGGTTGTCGTCCATTTAGTACCTCACGATCTACGATCCGGGATGGAAAAATAGAGCAAACGAAGAAAAGTGGCCTGAAACTGATAAAACGTTCGATTTTGAGCTCCAAAAAGGGCGTAGCCGAGCAGCCTTGCTGCCATCGTCGAAGGGCTCTCGGAGAGCTTTCCAACTGGATGCTGTACGCCGCGTAATTCTTTACGGATCAAAAGTTATGGGCACCGGAGCGACGGAGACCTTGTCACAGGCCCTACGCCCTCGGTTTGCATGCCCAGCCTCTACATGAAGCGAAGTTGTATTGCCCAAGGTGCCGTGGGATTCAGTAAAAAAAATGTGGTGAATAAGTATCTTGGCAACCCTAACTGGGGCAAAAAAAATTGAAAGGGGGGTGCAACACGCGGACTTACCAAGGGGTCACCCATCCTAGTACTACTCTTGCCCAAACACGCTTAACTTCATAGTTCTGATGGGATACGGTGCATTACTGCTGGTATGATCGCACCCGTCATGTTGAGGGCACAAATCATTTATGTATTGAAGTTTCACAGTCCCAGCGCAGAGAGATGGCCTATTCAAAAGGCCCAATAGGCTTAACGACAACCCATCCGCTTCAACAACGCAGCTTCCTCATAATGCGTGATATCGACGCATTGTAGGGCCCTATAATATCCTGCGAGTTAGGTTGTCATCCTTTTAACAGTTCACAGCGTACGATCCAGGACAAAAAAATAGAGCAAAAGAAGAAAAGTGGCCCAAAACTGATGAATATATTCAATTTTGGGCTCCGAGAACAAGCGCATGCGAGTAGGCTTGATGCCCCCATCGTAGAGCTCTCCTAGAGCTTCCCAACGATATGTTGTGCATCGCGTAACTCCTTACGAATTAAAAGGTATGGGCACTGGAGCAACGGAGACCTGGTCACAAGCCCCACGCCCTCAGTTTGCGGGCCCAGCCTCTATGTAAAGCGAAGTTGTCTTGCCTAAGGTGCCGTGGGATTCGATAATAGAATTGTGGTAGATAAAGTATCTTGGCAACCCTAACCGGGGGAAAAAAAATTGAATAGGGGGGGTGCAACACAAGGACCTCCCAAGGGGTTACCCATTCTAGTACTACTCTCCCCCAAGCACATTTAACTTCGGAGTTCTGATGGGATCCGTTGCATTAGTGCTGGTATGATCGTACCCGTCATGTTGTGGTCACAAATCCTTTATGTGTTGAAGGTTCACAGTTCCAGCCCTGAGAGATGGCCCATTCAAAAGGCCCAATGGGCTTAACGACAACCCATCCGCTTCAACAACGCAGCATCCTCGTAAGACATGATATCGATGCATTGTAGGGCCATGTAATATCCTGCGATTTAGGTTGTCGTCCTTTTAAATGCTCAAAACGTACGATCTGAGATGGAAAAACAGTGCAAAAGAAGAAAAGTGACCCGAAACTGATGAATACGTTCAATTTTGGGATCGAAAAAAAGGCGCAGCCGAGCAGGCTTACTACCCCCGTCGTAGAGCTCTTAGAGAGCTTTCCAACGATATGATGTGCATCGCGTAACTCCTTGCGAATTAAAAGTTATCGGCACCAGAGTGACGGAGACTTGGTCACAAGCCCCACGCCCTCGGTTTACTGGCCCAGCCTCTATGTGAAGCGAAGTTATCTTGCCCAAGGTGCCGTGGGATTCGGTAATAGAAATGTGGTGGATAAAGTATCTTGGAAACCCCAACCGGGGCAAAAAAATTGAAAAGGAGGGGTTCAACACGAGGATTTCCTAGGGGCTTACCCATCGTAGTACTACTCTCGCCCAAGCACGCTTAACTTCGGAGTTCTGTTGGGATCCAGTGCATTAGTACTAGTATGATCGCACCATCATGTTGTGGGCACAAATCCTTTATGTGTTGATGGTTCACAGTCCCAACTCAGAGAGATGGCCCAATGGGCTTAACGACAACCCATCCTCTTCAACAATGCGGCATCCTTACAAGACGTGATATCGACGCATTATAGTGCCCTCTATTGTCCAGCGACTTAGGTTGTCATCCTTTTAATAGCTCACAATGTACGATCCGGGATGGAAAAACAGAGCAAAAGAAGAAAAGTGGCCCATAACTGATGAAAACGTTCAACTTTGGGCTCCAAAAATAGGCATAGCCAAGCAAGCTTGCCACCCCCGTCGTAGAGAGAGCTTTCCAACGGTATGCTGTGCGTCGTATCTCTCCTTACGGATTAAAAGTTATGGGCACCGGAGCGACGGAGACCTTTTCATAAGCCCCACGCCCTCGGTTTGCCGGCCCAGCCTCTACGTGAACTGAAGTTGTCTTGCCCAAGGTGCCGTGGGATACAGTAATAAAAATGTGGTGGAGAAAGTTACTTGGCAACCCTAACCAGAGCAAAAAATATTGAAAAGGAGGGGCGCAACACAAGGACTTCCTAGGGGGTCACCCATCCTAGTACTACTCTCGCCCAAGCACACTTAACTTCGGAGATCTGATGGGATCCGGTGCATTAGTGCTGGTTTGATCGCACCCATCATGTTGTGGGCACAAATCCTTTATGTGTTGATGGTTCACTGTCCCAGCCTAGAGAGATGGCCCATTCAAAAGGCCCAATGGGCTTAACGACAACCCATCCGCTTCAACAACGCAACATCCTTGCAAAACATGATATCGACGTGTTGTAGTGCCCGCTAATGTCCCATGAGTTAGGTTGTCATCCTTTAACAGCTCACGACGTACGATCCAGGACAGAAAAATAGAGCAAAAGAAGAAAAGTGGCCCGAAACTAACGAAAACGTTCGATTTTGGGCTCCAAAAATAGGCGCAGCCAAGCAGGCTTGATGTCCCCATCCTAGAGCTCTCGGAGAGCTTTCCAATGGTTTGCTGTGCATCGCATAACTCCTTACGGATTAAAAGTTATGGGCACCGGAGCGACGAAAACTTGGTCACAGGCACCACGCCCTCGGTTTGCGGGCCCAGCCTCTACGTGAAGCGAAGTTGTGTTACCCAACGTGCCGCATGATTCGGTACTAGAAATATGGTGGATAAAGTATCTTGGCAACCCTAACCGGGGCAAAAAAAAATTTAAAAAAGGGGGTGCAACACGAGGACTTCCAAGGGGGTCACCAATCCTTGTACTACTCTCGCCCAAGCACGCTTAACTTCGGAGTTATGATGGGATTCAGTAAGTTAGTGCTGGAATGATCGCACCCATCTTGTTGTGGGCAGAAATCCTTTATGTGTTGACGGTTCACAGTCTCAGCCCAGAGAGATGGCCCATTCAAAAGACCCAATGGGCTTAATGACTACCCATCTACTTCAACAACGCAGTATCCTCGCAAGCCATGATATCGACGCTTTGTAGGGCCCTCTAATGTCCCGCGAGTTAGGTTGTCGTCCTTTTTACAGCTCACAATGTACGATCCAGGACGAAAAAATAGAGCAAAATAAGAAAAGTTGTCTGAAACTGATGAAAGCATTCAATTTTGGGCTCCAACAATAGGCACAGCCGAGCAGGGTTGTCACCCTTGTCGTAGAGCTCTCGGAGAGCTTTTCAGCGGTATGCTGTGCGATGCGTCAATCTTTACGGATCAAATGTTATGGGCACTGGAGCGACGGAGACCAGGTGATAAGCCCCACGCCCTCGGTTTGCGGGCCCAACCTCTACGTGAAGTGAAGTTGTCTTGCCCAAGGTGCTGTGGGATTCAATAATAGAAATGTGGTGGATAAAGTATCTTGGCAACCCTAACAGGGGCAAAAAAAACTGAAAAGCGTGGGTGCAACACGGGGACTTCCCAAGGGGTCATCCATCCTAGTACTACTATCGCCCAAGCACGCCTAACTTTAGAGTTCTGATGGGATCCGGTGCATTAGTGCTGGTATGATCGCACCCGACATGTTGTGGGCACAAATCCTTTATGTGTTGACGGTTCACAGTCCCAGCCTAGAGAGATGGCGCATTCAAACGGCCCAATGGGATTAACGACAACCCATCCGCTTCAACAACGTAGCATCCTCGCAAGACGTGATATTGACTCATTGTAGCGCCCTCTATTATCCCGCGAGGTAGGTTGTCGTCCTTTTAACAGCTCACAACGTACGATCTGAGGCGGAAAAATAGAGCAAAAGAAGAAAAGTGGCCCGAAACTGATGAAAACGTTCGATTTTGGGCTCCAAAAATAGGCGCAGCTGAGCAGGCTTGCTGCCATCGCAGAGCACTTGGAGAGCTTTCCAACAGCATGTTGTACGTCATGTCACTCCTTACAGATTAAAAGTTCTGGGCACCAGAGCGACGAAGACATGGTCACAAACCCCATACCCTTGGTTTGTGGGGCCAGCCTCTACGTGAAGCGAACTTATCTTGCCCAAGGTACCGTGGGATTCGGTAATAGAAATGTGGTGGATAAACTATCTTGGAAACCCTAACCGGGGGAAAAAATTTGAAAAGAGGGGGTGCAACACGAGGACTTCCCAGGGGGTCACCCATCCTAGCACTACTCTCGCCCAAGCACGCTTAACATCGGAGTTCTGATGGGATCCAGCGCATTAGTGCTGGTATGATCGCACCCGTCATGTTGTGGGCACAAATCCTTTATGTGTTGACGGTTCACAGTCCCAGCCTAGAGAGATGGCCCATTCAAAAGGCCTAATGGGCTTAACGACAACCCATCTACTTTAACAATGCAGCATCCTCGCAAGACGTGATATCGATGCGTTGTAGGGCCCTCTAATGTCCCGCGAGTTAGGTTGTCGTCCTTTTAACAGCTCACGACGTACGATCCGGGACGGAAAAACAACACAAAAGAATAAAAGTGGCTCAAAACCGATGAAAATGTTTGATTTTGGGCTCCGAAAGTAGGGTTAGCCGAGCAGGATTGCTGCCCCGTTGTAGAGCTCTCGAAGAGCTTTCCAACGGTATCCTGTGCGTCACGTAACTCCTTACAGATCAAATGTTATGGGCACCGGAGCGACGGAGACCTAGTCACAAGCCCCACGCCCTCGGTTTGTGGGCCCAACCTCAACTGAAGCGAAGTTGTCTTGCCCAAGGTGCCGTGGGATTCGGTAATAGAAATGTGGTGGATAATGTATCTTGGCAACCCTAACCGGGGCAAAAAAAATTGAAAAGCAGGGGTACAACACGAAGACTTCCCAGGGGTCACCTATCCCTGTACTACTCTCGCCCAAGCATAGTTAACTTCGGAGTTCTGATGGGATTCGGTGTATTAGTGCTGGTATGATCGCACCCGTCATGTTGTGGGCACAAATCCTTTATGTGTTGACGGTTCACAGTCCCAGCCCAGAGAGATGGCCCATTCAAAAGGCCCAATGGACTTAACGACAACCCATCCGCTTTAACAACGCAGCATCCTCGCAAGACGTGATATCGACGCATTGTAAGGCCCTCTAATGTCCCACGTGTTAGGTTGTCATTCTTTTAATAGCTGACGACGTAAGATAAGGGACGGAAAAACAGAGCAAAAGAAGACAAGTGGCCCGAAACTGATGAAAACGTTCAATTTTCGGCTCCAAAAATAGGTGCACCTGAGCAAGCTTGCTGCCCATATCGTAGAGCTCTCGGAGAGCTTTCAAACGGTATGTTGTGCATCACGTAACACTTTACAGATTAAAAGTTATGGTCACCAGAGCGACGGAGACTTGGTCACAAGCCCGCCGCCCTCGGTTTGCGGGCCCAGCCTCTACGTGAAGCGAAGTTGTCTTGCCCTAGGTGCCATGGGTTTCGGTAATAGAAATGTGGTGGATAATGTATCTTGGCAACCTTAACCGGGGTAAAAAAAAATTGAAAAGCGGGGGTGCAACACGAGGACTTCCTAGGGGGTCACCCATCCTAGTACTACTCTCGCCCAAGCATACATAACGTCGGAGTTTTGATGGAATCCGGTGAATTAGTGATAGTATGATCGCACCTGTCTTGTTGTGGGCACAAATCATTTATGTGCTGACAGTTCATAGTCCCTACCCAGAGAGATGGCCCATTCAAGAGACCCAATGGGTCTAACGACAACCCATCCGCTTCAACAACGCAGCATCATCGTAAGACGTGATATCGACGCGTTGTAGGACCCTATAATTTCCCACGAGTTAGGTTTTTATCCTTTTAACAGCTAACGGCGTACGATCCGGGACGAAAAAACTGAGCAAAAGAAGAAAAGTTGCTCCAAACTGATGAAAACTTTTGATTTTGGGCTCCGAAAACAGGCGCAACTAGGCAGGCTTGTTGTCCCCATTGTAAAGCTCTCAGAGTGCTTTCCAACAGTATGCTATGCGTCACATAAATCCTTACGGATTAAAAGTTTTGGGCTCTAGAGCCACGGAGACCTGGTCACAAGCCCTACGCCCTCGGTTTGCAGGCCCAGCCTCTACGTGAAGTGAAGTTGTCTTGCCCAAGCTGCCGTGGGATTCAGTAATAGAAATGTGGTGGATAAAGTATCTTGGCAACCCTAACCGAGGCAAAAAAAATTGAAAATGAGGGGTACAACACGAGGACTTCCCAGGAGGTCACCCATCCTAATACTACTCTCGCCCAAGCACGTTTAACTTCAGAATTCTGATGGGATCCGGTACATTTGTGCTGGTATGATCGCACACGTCATGTTGTAGGCACAAATCCTTTATGTGTTGACGGTTCACAGTCCCTGCCTAGAGAAATGGCCCATAAAAAAGGCCCAATAGGCTTAACGACAACCCATCAGCTTCAACAGTGCATCATCCTCGCAAGACGTGATATCGACAAATTGTAGGGCCCTCTAATGTCGTGCGAGTTAGGTTGTCGTCCATTTAAAAGCTCATGACGTACGATTCGGGACGAAAAAACAGAGCAAAAGAAGAAAAGTGGCCCAAAACTAATGAAAACGTTCAATTTTGGGCTCTAATAATAGGCACAGACGAATAGGCTTGCTGCCCCCGTAGTAGAGCTCTTGGAGAGCTTTCCAACGGTATATTGTGTGCCTCGTAACTCGTTTCAGATTAAACGTTATAGGCACTAGAGCGACGGAGACCTGGTCACAAGCCCCACGCCCTCAGTTTGCGGGCCCAGCCTCTATGTGGAGTGAAGTTGTCTTGCCCAAGGTGCCGTGGGATTCGGTAATAGAAATGTGGTGGATAATGTATCTTGGCAACCCTAATTGGGGCAAAAAAAATTGAAAAGTGTGGGTGCAACACAGGGACTTCCCAGGGGGTCACCCATCCTAGTACTACTCTCGCCCAAGCACGCTTAACATCAGAGTTCTGATGGGATCCGGTGCATAAGTGATGGTATGATTGCACTCAACATGTTGTGGGCACAAATCCTTTATGTGTTGACGGTTCACAGTCCCAGCCCAGAGAGATGGCCCAATGGGCTTAACGACAACCCATCCGCTTCAACAACGTAGCCTCCTCGCAAGACGTGATAACGACGCATTGTAGGGCCCTCTAATATCCCGCGAGTTAGGTTGTCGTCCTTTTAACAGCTAACAATGTAAGATCCAGGATGGAAAAATAGAGCAAAAGAAGAAAAGTGGCCCAAAACTGATGAAAATGTTCGATTTTGAGCTCAAAAATCTGGCACAGCCGAGCAACCTGGCTGCCTCCGTCGTAGAGCTCTCGGAGAGCTTTCCAACGGTATGTTGTGCACCACGCAACTCCTTACGGATCAAAAGTTATGGGCACCGAAGCGACGGATACCTGGTCACAAGCCCTATGCCCTCGGTTTTGCGGGCCCAGCCTCTACGTGAAGCGAAGTTGTCTTGCCCAAGGTGCCGTGGGATTCGATAATAGAAAAGTGGTGGATAAAGTATATTGGCAACCCTAACCGGGGCAAAAAAAATTGAAAAATGGGGTGTAACACGTGACCCCACTTAACTTTGGAGTTCTGATAGGATCCGGTGCATTAGTGCTAGTATGGTCGCACCCGTCATGTTGAGTGCACAAATCCTTTATGTGTTGACGGTTCACAGTCCCAGCCTAGAGAGATGGCCCATTCAAATGGGCCAATGGGCTTAACGACAACCCATCCGCTTCAACAACGCAACATCCTCGTAAGACATGATATGGATAGGTTGTAGGACCCTCTAATATCCCGCGAGTTAGGTTGTCGTCCTTTTAACAGCTAACGACGTATGATCCGGGATGGAAAAATAGAGCAAAAGAAGAAAAGTTTCACAAAACTGATGAAAATGTTCGATTTTTGGCCCCGAAAATAGGCACAGCAGAGCAGGATTGATGCCCACGTCGTAGAACTATTGGAGAGCTTTCCAACGGTATGCTGTGCGCCGTGTAACTCCATACGGATTAAAAGTTATGGGCACCGGAGTGACGGAGACTTGGTCACAAGCCCCACGCCCTCGGTTTACGGGCCTAACCTCTACGTGAAGCGAAGTTGTCTTGCCCAAGGTGCTGTGGGATTCGGTAATAGAAATGTGATGGATAATGTATCTTGGCAACCCTAACCGGGGTAAAAAATAATTGAAAAGCGGGAGTGCAACATGAGGACTTCCCAGGGGGTCACCCATCCTAGTACTACTCTCGCCCAAGCACGCTTAACTTCGGAGTTTTGATGGGATCCGGTGTATTAGTGATAGTTTGATCGCACATGTCTTGTTGTGGGCACAAATCCTTTATGTGTTGAAGGTTCACAGTCCCAACCCAGAGAGATGGCCTATTCGAAAGGTCCAATGGGCTTAACGACAACCCATCCGCCTTAACAACGCAGCATCCTCACAAGACGTGATATCGACGCATTGTAGGGCACTCTAATGTCTCGCAAGTTAGGATGTCATCCTTTTAACAGCTCACGACGTACAATCCGGGGTGGAAAAACATAGCAAAAGAAGAAAAGTGGCCCAAAACTGATGAAAACGTTCAATTTTGAACTCCAAAAACTGGCGCAGCCAAGCAAACTTGCTACCCCTGACGTAAAGGTCTCGAAGAGCTTTCCAATGGTATGTTATGCGCCGCGTAACTCCTTACATATCAAAAGTTATGGTCATCAGAGCGACGGAGACCTAGTCATAAGCCCTACGCCCTCGGTTTGCCGGCCCAACCTCTACGTGATGCAAAGTTGTCTTGCCCAAGGTGTCGTGGGATTCGGTAATAGAAATGTGGTGGGTAAAGTATCTTGGCAACCCTAACCAGGGCAAAAAAAATTGAAAAGGGGGGTGCAACACGAGGACTTCCCAGGGGGTCACCCATCCTAGTACTACTCTCGCCGAAGCACGCTTAACTGTAGAGTTTTGATAGGATCTAGTGCATTAGTGTTGGTATGATAGCATCTGTCATGTTGAGGGCACAAATCCTTTATGTGTTAACGGTTCACAGTCCCAGCCCTGAGAGATGGCCCATTCAAAAGGCCCAATGGGCTTAACGACAACCTATCCGCTACAACAACGTAGCATCCTCGTAAAACGTGATATCAAGGCATTGTAAGGCCCTATAATATCTCGTGAGTTAGGTTGTAGTCCTTTTAAAAGCTCAAGACGTACAATCTGGGACGAAAAAATAGAGCAAAAGAAGAAAAGTGGCCCGAAACTGATAAATACATTTGATTTTGGGCTTCGTAAATAGGCGCAGCCGAGCAGGCTTACTGCCCCCGTTGTAGAGCTCTCTGAGAGCTTTCCAACGGTATGCTGTGCATCGCGTAACTCCTTATGAATTAAAAGTTATGGGCACCGGAGCGACGGAGACCTGGTCACAAGCCCCACGCCCTCGGTTTGCGGCCCAGCCTCTACGTGAAGCGAAGTTGTCTTGCCCAAGGTGTCGTGGGATTCGGTAATAGAAATGTGGTGGATAAAGCATCTTGGCAACCCTAACAGGGGCAAAAAAAATTGAAAAGGGGCGGTGCAACACGACGACTTCCCAGGGGGTCACCCATCCTAGTACTACTCTCACCCAAGCACGCTTAACTTCGGAGTTCTGATGGGATCCGGTGCATTAAAGCTGGTATGATTGCACCCGTCATGTTGTGGGCACAAATCCTTCATGTATTGACGGTTCACAGTCCCAGCCCAGAGAGATGGCCCATTCAAAAGGCCCAATGGGCTTAACGACAACCCATCTGCTTCAACAAATCAGCATCCTCACAAGAAATGATATTGACATGTTGTAGGGCCCTCTAATGTCCTGCGGGTTAAGTTGTCGTCCTTTTAACAGCTCACGGCGTATGATCCGGGACGGAAAAACTATGGAAAAGAAAAAAAAGTGACCTAAAACTGATGAAAACGTTCGATTTTGAACTCCAAAAACAGGCGCAGCCAAGCAAGCTTGCTACCCCTGTCGTAAAGGTCTCGGAGAGCTTTCCAATGGTATGTTGTGCGCCACTTAAGTCCTTACGGATGAAAAGTTGTGGTCATCGGAGCAACGGAGACCTGGTCACAAGCCCTACGCCCTCAGTTTGCCGGCCTAGCCTCTACGTGATACAAAGTTGTCTTGCCCAAAGTTGCTCGCACTATCTTGCAACTGATAAAAATGTTTGATTTTGGGCTCCAAAAATAGACGCAACTGAGTAGGCTTGCTGCCCCCATCGTAGAGCTCCCGGAGAGCTTTTCAACGGTATGTTGTGCGTCGCGTCACTCCTTGCCCAAGGTGCCGTGGGATTCGATAATAGAAATGTGGTGGATAAAGTATCTTCGCAACCCTAACCTGGGCAAAAAAAATTGAAAAAGCGGGGTGCATCACGAGGACTTTCCAGGGGGTCACCCATCCTAGCACTACTCTCACCCAAGCACACTTAACTTCTGAGTTCTGATGGGATCCGGAGCATTAGTGCTAGTATGATCGCACCCGTCAGGTTGTGAGCACAAATCCTTTATGTGTTGACGTTTCACAGTCCCAGCCCAGAGAGATGGCCCATTCAAAAGGCCCAATGGGCTTAACGACAACCCATCCGTTTCAACAACGCAGCATCCTCACAAGACATGATATCGACGCGTTGTTGGGCCCTCTAATGTCCAGCGAGTTAGGTTTTCATCCTTTTAACAGCTCACGATGTACGATTGAGGACGGAAAAATAGTACAAAAGAAGAAAAGTGGCCCGAAATGGATGAAATTGTACAATTTTGGGTTCCAAAAATAGCCGCAGCCAAGCAAACATGCTACCCCCGTCGTAGAGCTCTCGGAGAGCTTTCCAACGGCATGCTGTGCATCGCGTCACTCAATACGGATTAAAAGTTATATGCACCGGAGCGACGGAGACCTGGTCACAAGCCCCACACCCTCGGTTTGCAGGCCCAGCCTCTACGTGAAGCGAAGTTGTCTTGCCCAAGGAGCCGTGGGATTCGGTAATAGTAATGTGGGGGATAAAGTATCTTGGCAACCATAACCGGGACAAAAAAAATTGAAAATGTGGGGTGCAACACGAGGACTTCCCAGGGGGTCACCCATCCTAGTACTACTTTCGCCCAAGCACGCTTAACTTCGGAGTTCTGATGGGATCAGGTGCATTAGTGTTGGTATGATCTCACCCATCATGTTGTGGGCACAAATCCTTGATGTGTTGACGGTTCACAGTCCCAGTCTAGAGAGATGGCCTATTCAAAAGTCCCAATGGGCTTAACGACAACTCATCCGCTTCAACAATGCAGCATCCTCGCAGGACGTGATATCGACGAATTGTAGGGCCCTCTAATGTCCCGCGAGTTAGGTTGTTGTCCTTTTAACAACTCAGGACGTACGATCCGGGATGAAAAAACAGAGCAAAAGAAGAAAAGAGGCCCAAAACTGATGAAAACATTTGATTTTGGGCTCCAAAAATAGGAGCAGCAAAGCAAGCTTGCTGCCCCCATCGTAGAGCTCTCGGAGAGCTTTCCAACGGTATGCTGTGCGTCGTATAACTACTTACGGATTAAAAGTAGTGGGCACCAGAGCGACGAAGACATGGTCACAAACCCCACGCCCTCGGTTTGCGGGCCCGGCCTCTACGTGAAGTGAAGTTGTCTTGCCCAAGGTACTGTGGGATTCGGTAATAGAAATGTGATGGATAATGTATCTTGGCAACCCTAACCGGGGCAAAAAAAATTGTAAAGCGGCGATGCAACACGAGGACTTCCTAGGGGTCACCCATCCTAGTACTACTCTCGCCCAAGCACGCTTAACTTCGGAGTTCTGATGGGATCCGGTGCATTAGTGCTGGTATGATCGCACCCATCATGTTGTGGCCACAAATCCTTTATGTGGTGCCGGTTCACAGTCCCAGCCTAGAGAGATGGCCCATTCAAAAGGCCCAATGGGCTTAACGACAACCCATCCGCTTCAACAACGCAGCATCCTCATAAGACGTGATATCGATGAGTTGTAGGGCCCTATAAAATCCCACGAGTTAGGTTGTTGTCCTTTTAATAGCTCACGACGTACGATCCAGGACGAAAAAATAGAGCAAATGAAAAAAAGTGGCCCAAAATTGATGACAAGGTACAATTTTGGGCTCCGAAAATAGGCACAACCGAGCAAGCTAGCTGCCCTCATCATAGAGCTCTCGGAGAGCCTTCCAACGGTATGCTGTGCGGTGTGTAACTCCTTACGGATTAAAAGTTATGGGCATCAGAGCGACAGAGACCGGGCCACAAGCCCCTCGCCCTCGGGTTGCGGGCCCAGCCTCTACGTGAAGCGAAGTTGTCTTGCCCAAGGTGTCGTGGGTTTTGGTAATAGAAATGTGGTGGATAATGTATCTTGGCAACCCGAACCGGGGCAAAAAAAAATAGAAAAACGGGGGTGCAACACGAGGACTTCCCAAAGGGTTACCCATCCTAGTACTACTCTCACCCAAGCACGCTTAACTTCGGAGTTCTGATGGGAACTGGTGTATTAGTGCTAGTATGATCACACCCATCATGTTGTGGGCACAAATCCTTTATGTGTTGATGGTTCACATCCCAGGCCAGAGAGATGACCCATTCAAAAGGCCCAATGGGCTTAACGACAATCCATCCGCTTCAACAACGCAACATCCTGGCAAGACGTGATATCGATGCATTGTAGGGCCCTATAATGTCCCACGAGTTAGGTTGTCTTCCTTTTAACAGCTCACGACGTACGATCCGGGACGAAAAAATAGAGCAAAAGAAGAAAAGTGGCACGAAACTGATGAAAATGTTCAATTTTGGGCTCCAAAAATAGGCGCAGCCGAGCAAGCTTGCTGCCCCCGCCGTAGAGCTCTCGGAGAGCTTTCCAACGGTATACTGTACGTCGCGTCACTCGTTACGGATTAAAAGTTGTGGGCACCAGAGCGACGAAGACATGGTCACAAACCCCACACCCTCAGTTTGCGGGCCCAACCTCTAAGTGAAGCGAAGTTGTCTTGCCCAAGGTGCCGTGGGATTCGATAATAGATATGTGGTGGATAATGTATCTTGGAAACCTTAACTGGGGCAAAAAAAATTGAAAAGCGGCGGTGCAACGCGAGGACTTCCCAACGGTCACCCATCCTAGTACTACTCTCGCCCAAGCACGCTTAACTTCGGAGTTCTGATGGGATCTGGTGCATTAGTGCTAGTATGATCGCACCAGTCTTGTTGAGGGCACAAATCCTTTATGTGTTGACGGTTCACAGTCCCAACCCAAAGAGATGGCCCATTCTAAAGGCCCAATGGGCTTAACGACAACCCATCCGCGTCAACAACGTAACATTCTCGTAATACGTGATATCGACAAGTTGTAGGGCCTTATAAAATCCCACGAGTGATGTTGTCGTCCTTTTAACAGCTCACGACGTACGATCCGGGACGAAAAAATAGAGCAAATGAAAAAAAGTGGCTTGAAACTGATGAAAACGTACAATTTTGGGCTCCAAAAATAGGCGCAGCCGAGCAAGCTTGTTGCCCCCGTCGTAGAGCTCTTGGAGAACTTTCCAACAGTATGCTGTGCACCGTGTAACTCCTTACGGATTAAAAGTTGTGGGCACCAAAGTGACGAAGACATGTTCACAAACTCCACGCCCTCTGTTTGTGGGCCCAGCCTCTACGTGAAGCGAAGTTGCCTTGCCCAAGGTGCCGTGGTATTCGGTAATAGAAATGTGGCGGATAATGTATCTTGGCAACCCTAACTGGGGCAAAAAAAATTGTAAAGCGGCGGTGCAACACGAGGACTTCCCAGGGGTCACCCATCCTAGTACTACTCTCACCCAAGCACGCTTAACTTCGGAGTTCTGATGGTATCCGGAGCATTAGTGCTGGTATGATCGCACCCATCATGTTGTGGCCACAAATCCTTTATCTGTTGCCGGTTCACAGTCCCAACGCAGAGAGATAGCCCATTCAAAAGGCCCAATGGGCTTAACGACAACCCATCCACTTCAACAACGCAGCATCCTCGTAAGACGTGATATCGAGTAATTGTAGGGCCCTATAAAATCCAGCGAGTTAGGTTGTCGTCCTTTTAACAGCTCACGACGTACGATTCGGGATGAAAAAACAGAGCAAATGAAAAAAAGTGCTCCGAAACTGATAAAAATGTATAATTTTGGGTTGCGTAAATAGGCGTAGCTGAGTAACCTTACTGACCCCGTCGTAGAGCTCTCGGAGAGCTTTCCAATGGTATGCTGTGCGTCATGTAACTCCTTACAGATTAAAAGTTATGGGCATCGGAGCGACGGAGACCTGACACAAGCCCCACACCCTCGGGTTGCGGGCCCAGCCTCTACGTGAAGTGAAGTTGTCTTGCCCAAGGTGTCGTGGGATTTGGTAATAGAAATGTGGTGGATAATGTATCTTGGCAACCCTAACCGTGGAAAAAAAAAAAAAGAAAAACGGGGGTGCAACACGAGGACTTCCCAAGGGGTCACCCATCCTAGTACTACTCTCGCCCAAGCGCGCTTAACTTTGGAGTTCTTATGGGAACTGGTGTATTAGTGCTAGTATGATCGCACCCGTCATGTTGTGGGCACAAATCCTTTATGTGTTGACGGTTCACATCCCAGGCCAGAGAGATGACCCATTCAAAAGGCCCAATGTGCTTAACGACAATCCATCCGCTTCAACAACGCAACATCCTCACAAGACGTGATATCGATGCATTGTAGGGCCCTATAATGTCCCGTGAGTTAGGATGTCATCCTTTTAACAGCTCACGGCGTACAATCCGGGACGAAAAAACAGAGCAAAAGAAGAAAAGTGGCACTAAACTGATGAAAACGTTCAATTTTGGGCCACAAAAATAGGCGCAGCCGAGCAGGCTTGCTGCCCCCGCCGTAGAGCTCTCGGAGAGCTTTCCAACGGTATACTGTACGTAGCGTCACTCGTTACGGATTAAAAGTTGTGGGCACCAGAGCGACGGAGACATGGTCACAAACCCCACACCCTCAATTTGCGGGCCCAGCCTCTAAGTGAAGCGAAGTTGTCTTGCCCAAGGTGCCGTGGGATTCGATAATAGAAATGTGGTGGATAATGTATCTTGGCAACCCTAACTGGGGCAAAAAAAATTGAAAAGCGGCGGTGCAACACGAGGACTTCCCAAGGGTCACCTGTCCTAGTACTACTCTCGCCCAAGCACGCTTAACTTCGGAGTTCTAATGGGATCCGGTGCATTAGTGCTGGTATGATCGCACCAGTAATGTTGAGGGCATAAATCCTTTATGTGTTGACGGTTCACAGTCTCAGCCCAGAGAGATAGCCCATTCTAAAGGCCCAATGGGCTTAACGACAACCCATCCGCTTCAACAACGCAACATCCTCGTAAGACGTGATATCGACAAGTTGTAGGGCCCAATAAAATCCCACGAGTGAGGTTGTCGTCCTTTTAACAGCTCACGACGTACGATCCGGGACAAAAAAATAGAGCAAATGAAAAAAAGTAGCTCAAAACTGATGAAAACGTAAAATTTTAGGCTCCGAAAATAGGCACAGCCGAGCAAGCTTACTACCCCCGTCGTAGAGCTCTTGGAGAGCTTTCCAACGGTATTCTGTGCGCCGTGTAACTCCTTACGGATTAAAAGTTTTGGTTACCAAAGCGGCGAAGACATGTTCACAAACTCCACGCCCTCGGTTTGTGGGCCCAGCCTCTACGTGAAGTGAAGTTGCCTTGCCCAAGGTGCCGTGGGATTCGGTAATAAAAATGTGGTGGATAATGTATCTTGGCAACCCTAACCGGGGCAAAAAAAATTGTAAAGCGGCGGTGCAACACGAGTACTTCCCAAGGGTCACCCATCCTAGTACTACTCTCGCCCAAACACGCTTAACTTCGGAGTTCTGATGGTATCCGGTGCATTAGTGCTGGTATGATCGCACCCATCATGTTGTGGTCACAAATCCTTTATGTGTTGCCGGTTCACAGTCCCAGCGCAGAGAGATGGCCCATTCAAAAGGCCCAATGTGCTTAACGACAACCCATTCGCTTCAACAACGCAGCATCCTCGTAAGACGTTATATCGACTAATTGTAGGGCCCTATAAAATCCTGTGAGTTAGGTTGTCGTCCTTTTAATAGCTCACGACGTACGATTCGAGATGAAAAAATAGAGCAAATGAAAAAAAGTGGTCTGAAACTGATGAAAACGTATAATTTTGGGCTGCGTAAATAGGCGCAGCCGAGTAACCTTACTGACCCCGCCGTAGAGCTCTCGGAGAGCTTTCCAACGGTATGCTGTGCCTCGTGTAACACCTTACGGATTAAAAGTTATGGGCATCGGAGTGACGGAGACCTGACACAAGCCCCACGCCCTCGGGTTGCGGGCCCAGCCTCTACGTGAAATGAAGTTGTCTTGCCCAA